>PZJY01000001.1:1200000-2400000 GCA_031472005.1 Tetracladium setigerum | reverse complement strand
CTGCTTAGCGTTAGTTTCGTGCATAAGGAAGACATGGAACAGTCGGGTGGCTCAAGAAGTTTACGTTTTGGCGGCTGTGATGTTTGAGAGCTGGGCCTTTCTTCCAGTCTGTCTATCACCACTCTGGGTGTCTGGCAAAGAAGATTAGCATCTACACATTGCGCAGGAGGGCGGTAACCCCGTGAATTTGCTCATCAGGTCGAGGTATAGGACGTACTCATGACAACTACAGGTGCCTGCATCTTGATTGTCGTCGGGGTGAGCTTGAAGGAGCTTGTAGTCCTATGGTAGAAGGTAATATGATCACCAAAGTATGCGAGCTGGTATCTTGGATTCTCCGCGAGGTTGATTTGCGGCGGAAAGAAGGCTCAGGTTGGGTATGAATTATTGCGGGCAGGCAATAATTTTACTCCTTTGGGGCGACGTGAAGTGAAATAAATTCGGCGAAGGTTCGCGAACGCACGGTCCACTTATATTGACCACACGATGAAACCACAACGTGGACTACGACCTACTTGATCTATTGTAATTTTGTGCATATTAGTATCAGATGAAATTGATAGGCTCGAGTCTTTAATATTCGTCATTCTGCTTCAGATCCAATATAGACATTCAATACGTCTGCCATAGCAGCAATTTGACTCCAGACGCCTTGCCACATACATACATAGACCTACCTACCTAGGTATGAAAAGGTAAGATCTTACCATGCGAGCAAAGATCTCATCTGCAATCTGTTGGCGCCAGCACCAGATCTACTGTATCTACCTATCTTATAATTCAACCCGATTTCTCGCCCTGCTGACGTCGTCCTACGAACCCCTTCATCGCCCTATCCACCCCACTGATGTTTCTCACAACAGCCTGCACTCCAACTGGGAGAACATTCATCCAATCGATCCACCGAGCATACAGTGGCATGGCTAATACCGCACTGCTGCCTCGGTCGATGGTGAAAATAATCTCCTTTGCAACATCGACGGGTTCAAGGACCGGTCCAAAAAATGAGCTCGGTGTCTCAACACCATCGAATAATGGCGTACTCAATTGTCCTGGTGATACTAGAACTGTCTTGATATCTGGATAGGGTGCGAGTTCGGCAGAAATAGACTTGTGCATAGCCGTCAGCCCTGCTTTGGCCGCCGAATAGTCGCTCAAGTGAGCAGAACCAAGTTGCCCAATAACGCTCGAGAGCGTGACGACAGTTCCATTCCAGCGCGTACCATGCCTGGTAGGAATGCCTTAAGTGTGTAGAAGTGGGAGAGAAGGTTGACCCGAAAGTTCTGCTCAATCTCGTCGAGAGATAGCTCTAAGAGCGGCTTGCCGTTCACAATCGCAGCGTTGTTGATCACTATTGTGGGTGTCCCAAGCTAGAAAATCTGTGTTAGCCGGAACTTCGACGACTGCAAGGAACAGGACATACATCTCTCTCAATCTCAAGTGCAACGCGGGCAACCTGTTCCTTGTCCCCCACATCACATTTGTAAACCTCTACCCCCCTGGCTTCACCGGATTCCAAGTCTTTCACATCGAGAACTGCCACTGTTGCCCCTCTCATCCCATAAACCTCCGCAATCAAAAGCCCCAGTCCACTTGCTCCGCCCGTAATCACAATCACTTCTTCAGAGAAATCCACCTTCCGCGGCTTTGTAAAAGCAATTTGATTGTTGAGAATTCCAAGGAAGAATAGTGCTGTCAGTAGCGAAGCATATCCAATTGATATTTTCATCGCGGGGTCGGTCCAAGCCATCACTTGCGCACGCATGCACAGCGGAATCATCCACGCAACGAAGGGATGGAAGAAGGTTACGTTGAGAACTTTGAGAAAGAGATCGATGGAGAGGGGCTTTGCCCATGCGAGAGAACTCTCATGTTCGAGAGTCTCGTGAGGCATCTTGATTGGGTTGCAAAGGCAATTCTCTTGCGGGCAGTGTGTGTCTGGCTGTTGGTCAAGAGGAGAAGGATCGGTGTATTCAGAGATGAGAACTGGATAATCGGAAGGCGAAAGGAGATGGGCACAAAATATGAAAGGCGGTTTGTGAGTGAGAACATATGATCATTATAGATTTTAGAACGGAGTCCAAGTGAGGACTCGCAGAAATAGGAGTCTTGAAAACATGAGACGGCCCCTGAGCAGGAGAAGGTGCTTGTGGTTTCAAAAGCTTCAAAGCGCCGCGGCTGCGCGGCTCCGAGGTCGCGAGGCTGCGAGGCTGTGAGACTGCCCCGCCTATTACAATACCCCTCATATGATCCATGTTAGGTATTCATCGACATACCCGTTGGTGAGAGCGTTGTGACGCTGTGTGAAGGCCTCACAAAACTTCCATTTCTTATAACAAGTAATATAAGTCTTAAGAGTTAAATAACTCTTATGTTATAATTCCTATCTTACTAACTAAAGAGAGATCGAAGTCGAGGGTTTATTTACTAGTCGAAGCAAGGAAGTTAATTACTAAGTAATTATAATTATAATAAGTTAATAAATATAATATATAATCCTAATTTAAATATCAAGTTAAGTATAAAGCTCCCTATTTAATAAAATATTATCTTACTTATATAGAAACTTTCCTATTGCTTAAATTATTATATAAGCCTTATAAGATATCTAATAAAGTGCGCGCACTTATAAGATTATTTAATAGGCGCGTTATATAATTACTTAAGTAATCCCTTACTAATTGTTGGAATCAGATAAATGATAATATAAGTGATTAAGTGATTTAAATGATTATAGTGCAGTGGAAGTGATCAGGTGATCATAAGAGTGTTTAATATGCTTGATTAAAAAAGATATCCTTAAGGGAATCTTAGTGATTTATATAATGATAGTGAATCGGTAGAATCCGATAGTATCGGCTTAATCCGATATATTAAAAGTACTAATTATTAATTAAATAATAAGACGGATAAATTAAAATCCCGATTAAAACACTAATATAGCTTAGAAACAAGCCGGCCTTATTAAATCCGATTAAAATCCCTTAACTATAAGACGGTATAATAAGAATCCGATTAATATTACTTAATAAGTAAGACGGAGTAATTTTAGTCCGTACTAAATAACTTTTATAACTCATAAGTAAGTCGGCTTGATTATGAATTAATAAAGCTATTTAATCCAATTTAAGCTATTAAAGCCGAAAGGGTTGTAACCATTATCGTAAAGCCGAAATAAGATAAATTATCCGATAAAGGGATTAAATAACTAATTTAAGTGATTATTATCACTTATTAAATTAATAATATTTAACAAGTCTTAATAAGATAATCCTTATTAATATAATTTAATCTCTTATAATATAAATTAAGCTCCGGGTTATAATTTATAATGTTATTATTAATACTATTATAAATAGTAAAATCAACTTTATAAATTACACTTTCTAAGGCCTTATTATTAACATTTAAGTTTAAATAATAAGAATTTTAATCTTATATAACTTTAATATTAAAATTAAGCTTAATATAATTAAGATTAATTATATTATCCTTAAATAATATAATCTAGCCTTTATTAGCTAATTCTTTTAAAATAATTAAGGTAATATCAATTTTAAGTGTATAATTAGCACCGGTAATTAATATCTCTCTATTATTTATAATAATAAGGATACTACTTATACCTAAAATCGGTATTTTAATTCCATTTATTACGAACGTATTCTTATTAAGGATTGACTTATAATTAATAAGCTAATCTTTATTATATATAAAATGTTTAGTAGCACTTAAATTTAATATAAATCTTCGATTTATATTATTATTAATATCAAGCGTATTATTATAAATTTTATAACTTATAATAAGCTTATTTAATTTTGTTAAATATTATAATTTAATAAGTGATAATAATCACCTAAATTAGTTATTTACTCCCTTTATCGGATAATTTATCCTAATACGGCTTTACGATAATGGCTGCAACCCTTTCGGCTCTAATAGCTTAAATCGGCTTAAATAGTTTTACTTTTGAGGGATTTTTTAATCACTTTATTATAAGTTATTTTATTATAAGTTATATTATTATAAGTCGATTATTATAAATCATATTAGTGATTTAGTTCGGGATTTAAGTTATCCGTCTTATTTTAATTACGTCTTAATATATCGGATTAAGCCGATACTATCGGATTCTACCGATGCTTTATTATTATATAAACCACTGAGATTCCCTTAAGGATATCTCTTTTAATTAAGCATATTAAACACTCTTCTGATCACTTAATTCACTCTGATCACTTCCACTGCACTTCGAATCATTTAAATCACTTAATCCACTTAATACACTTATATTATCATTTATCTGGTTCCAACAAATTTAATCTTATCAAGATTCTTTTTAAATCCTTTATTACTCTTAAATTTAGAGTTTAAATTAAAATTAGATCTTTTATACTTATTATTAATATTATTATTAATATTACCCTTCTTAAGTTTAAGGTATTTAACATAATATTTAGACTCTAAATAGCCTTTTTTATTATAATAAGTGTAAAATGGAATCGTATTATTAGAATTATAATTCGATTTAAATGATTTAGCTTTATTAGCTTTTAAATCAATCGAATTAGTCATTCTAGCTTCTTTTACTATAAGCTCACTAATAATTTTACTTATATCGATATTAGTAAGGCTTTTACCGATATCCTTATATTTACGAGAAATAAGAGGTTTAAAAGAGCTAAGAAGTCCCTTAAATATAATATAAATAATTAAGGGATTTAATATAATATATTTAAGTTCTCTTAAATGAATATTAAAAGAATATATAATACTAGTATATTTATCTATAGACTTATAATTATTATAACTAGCATTATTACGCTTATTATAATATCTTCCGATAATATTTAAGCTAGATTCACCGAAAGCCTTTTTAATAATATCATATAATTCAGATATAATGTCTTTATTAGAGAACCTTTCGATATTATCTTTAAATATAATAAATTTAATAGCACTAAGAGATTTAGCGCTATTTTTATTATATTTAGATAATTTATTAACGTATTTTATAACTAGTTTATTAAATTTAGCTTTTATAATAATTTATTTATTAATATAAGATCCTTAGTTATATTATAATATAACTTTTAATTAGGTTTATCCTTAGTATCATCGATATATAGCATAAAGCTATTAATTTCGAAGAATAATTTAGCGTTAAATAGCCACTCTATATAATTAGATTTACTAATTAATATATCACCCTTAAAGCTATTATACGAAGTAGCTATTTTAAATTAATTAAATAATATATTAGAACTAGTATTTATAGAATTAAAGTAAAGTTTTAAAGGTGAAAAGATGATATATTAAGGATTTTAAGTGATCTTAAAAATCCTTAATAGCGATTTGGCAGTTTTAACGCTAGTAATCTAAGAGTTATACGCTTAAATAGAATATATTATTACGAGTATAATGATTTAATTTCTAAACGCTAGTGGCTTTTATAACGCTAGAAATTAAATTATTAAGTCGAAAAGTGATTAGATTCGGTCTTAATATAACTTTTATAATAAAGGCGCTAACAAGCTAAGGTTTATAATAATAATAATAATAATAATAATAATAATTGTTGGAATCAGATAAATGATAATATAAGTGTATTAAGTGGATTAAGTGATTTAAATGATTCGAAGTGCAGTGGAAGTGATCAGAGTGAATTAAGTGATCAGAAGAGTGTTTAATATGCTTGATTAAAAGAGATATCCTTAAGGAATCTTAGTGATTTATATAATGATAGTGAATCGGTAGAATCCGATAGTATCGGCTTAATCCGATATATTAAGACGTAATTAAAATAAGATAGATAACTTAAATCCCGAACTAAAGCATTAATATGACTTATAATAATCGACTTATAATAATCGACTTATAATAATATAACATATAATAATATGATTAATAAATCCCTCAAAAGTAAAACTAATTAGGTCGATTTAAGCTATTAGAGCCGAAAGGGTTGCAACCATTATCGTAAAGCCGTATTAGGATAAAGTATCCGATTAAAGGAAGTAAATAACTAATTTAGGTGATTATTATCACTTATTAAATTATAATATTTAACAATAATAACTAGTATTATAATAAACACTAATTAAAGTTACTAACGTGTATACTAATTGTTAAATATTATTAATTTAATAAGTGATAATAATCACCTAAATTAGTTATTTAATCCCTTTATCGGATATTTTATCCTATTTCGGCTTTACAATAATGGTTGCAACCTATTCGACTATAATAGCTTAAATTGGCTTAAATAGCTTTATTAATTTATAATTAAGTCGACTTACTTATAAGTCATAAAGGCTATTTAGTACGGACTAAAATTACCCCGTCTTACTTATTAAGTAATATTAATCGGATTCTTATTATACCGTCTTATATTTAAGGGATTTTAATCGGATTTAATAAGGCCGGCTTATTTCTAAGTTAAATTAATGTTTTTAATCGGGATTTTAATTTATCCGTCTTATTATTTAATTAATAATTAGTACTTTTAATATATCGGATTAAGCCGATACTATCGGATTCTACCGATTCACTATCATTATATAAATCACTAAGATTCCCTTAAGGATATCTTTTTCAATCAAGCATATTAAACACTCTTATGATCACCTGATCACTTCCACTGCATTTAAATCAGTTAATCACTTATATTATCATTTATCTGATTTCAACACTAATCTTATAAAATTAAATTTATTTTAAAACGCTAATTAACGATTTTAAGAATCACTAATATATACTCTCTAGCTTTATATTAAATAATTTACTAATAATATAAGTAAAGTAGAGTATACTTTTACGTATATTTTAGTACTTAATTAAATGTTTTTAAGTGAATATTTAATAAGTAAAGTGATATGAAAGAGGAAATCTTCGCAATTCTCTCACCACTTACAGGCACGGTACACTATCTTCGAATTAAAGAAGAGATACTGGAGGTACCTTTCTTCCAGAGATTCAGTTCAAACGGTCCTACAGGCCAGATCGAGAAAGCAGGCCGAAGCTAAATTGTTAAAGGATTAAGCTTCCGTAACTTAAGTAGGACTAGTAAGCTTAGTTAACTATTAATTAAGATATAATTCTAAGGCTTCTAAGACTATCTTAGAAGTAAATATTAGTAAATTTATCTAAGCTAGTTATTTCTACTAAGTTTATAGCCTAATCTAGCTAAAGCTATTAGTTATATTACTAAGTTACATATCTGTTATAGTATATTAGAAAAGGCTTTTGTACAAGCTACTTGCTTATATTAGCCTATATAAAAAAACTCCGATATACTATAACAGAATCGAGAATACTGTTAGGAAGGTTATAGGAGGCATATTTTTCGAAGGGTTTAAATTCTTGAATACGCAATTCAATACACATTTGCCATGGAAAACATTTACTAGCGTAGCGCGAACAGCGCTAATCTAAAATTCCAGGAGTGTCCTTCTTACACTGGATCGAATTCAGAATATTAGCATTCATATCGTAGTTGAAGGGCGAATACCTTAGTTTTTTGAATCCGACAACCTATACAGGCCTTCTGTCGACGATTAGGATTTTCCAAATCTTGTATAACCAGGGCAGTACTAGTATCGTGGTAGTCAGCTGAAGTTGGAGTCAAAGGAATGACTGTACTAGAAGACTGGATGTTTAGGGGATATCCTAATTCCGATCGTGGTAGTAAGAAAACATTGCCCTAAGGCTGATTATGAAGAAGAGCCAAGGATTGTGGGTCTTCGAATGTATCTGCTCCAAGTGACAAGAATAGGGAGTCGTCGAATATATCTGCTTGCGGTTGTGGTATTGAGGAGGCATCGCTCTGAGGCTGGTTATGGAGAAGAGCCAAGGATTCTGGGTCACATGGTGGATACGGCAAGATCAGGTCAAGTGTAAGTTGTATTGGCGAATTTCTGTATATTTGTCTCACTCTCTGCAGGAGGAGAATGGCGAACACAGTCAACCCGAGCCTTCACCTGAAATTAAAAGACGCTGGTATGAGATTTGGAAAACTGAGCACCACACAGAGATTGCAGATCTCAAGAAGACCATCACAAGCATGAGAAAAAGGCAGACCGAAAGGGACAACATAAACAAAGATGTTCTTTCCAAGTTTAATAAGCAAATCGGTCAACTTCAAGCCGAGAAAAACAATCTCTCTATTCAGCTCAATAATTCCTGGTCAGCACAAGGGGAGCAAAATAACAAGATTTGGAAGCTAGAAAAACAGCTTAGTGAGATGGAAAAAGAGAATAAAAAACAAGTAGCCGATATACAGAAACAAATCCAAGTAGCCCAAGAAGAGCTCAAGATTGAGAAGAAGTTCATAGAGGACCTCCAAGAAGGAAAAAAGGCCCAGGATATAATCATCAAAAAGGCACAGACAGCAGCTGTTGCAGTGCTATCCAGTAACGTATCTACCCCATTGCCCGACGACGTTATCCAAGCCAAGCTCCCCGATATCCTCGAGGAAGCACAAGAATGGGCAAGAGGTTGCTCCATACGCAATCTAGAGAAATACGATCAAGTCAAAGAGGAGTTGGTGGAAAAGGGGCTTCTTGTCGCCGATCGATATTTGGAGATGCATAAACAATTTGATCTATCGGTTGATTCTGCTGCGGATACAATTCTCGAGACTGTTGTTAGCCATAAGATTTGCAGTGCATTTCTAAGCAATCCATATTTTGCTTGTAAATATGGTACGGACGAGAACAAGGTGAGAGGAAGTGATCAGATTCCTGCTATGCTGCAAGTGATGGAACGACAGATTGACTTTGGTAAGCTCATTGCGTTTCATTCATTGACAACATATTTTGACCATACTGATATTTTAAGCAGGGGATTATAATGATGTTTTAGCTTGGAGAGCCCAGACACTACAATTATTTGGTAGCAAGAGTGAAGGGTCTTCGATTGGAGAGTATGCTTATTGATTCATGTGTTCTATTTGCTCTTGTACTGTATGCTCAGTTTCACTGACTCGCAGGTAATCATAGCTAAGGCAGAATGCGCCAGAGGTAGAAGGGTCTGTCATAGATCTCAATGATTTCACAACTTGGCTGCGTCCTGCTCTGCACGTTCACATCGATCAAAGTCCTGCAGCGGCCGTCAATAGAGTGCGGCTTCACTTCGGAGACGAAGCCAAGTCTCTGCTTCGGGGGAGGGTACGAATTATCAAGTACGTGTTTCAAATTTTGAAGTTTTCAGTAAAACGATTTCTTCTTCTTTCAATTGATTGTTTAAATAGTGTCTGGCGTCCTTTAATCGACTCAGTCGAAGATTGGCCCCTCGCTGTATGCGATGGCAGCACGGTCAACCCCGCAGACTTTGTGGAGTGCGACCATATAAGACGACACTACACGGGATCGACATTATACCTGAAGAAAGATCCTCAACATAGATTCTACTACATGAGTAAGCAATCGAAGGAGGATGTCTTGATATTCAAACAGTTCGATTCGGATAGGGGGGTCAAGGGTAAATGTGAGTTTTGTATAGAGCAAGGTTACCCATAGGGTATGTGGGGTTAATTTGCTGACGGATATCCCAAGACGCCCCTCATGCTTCTTTTAGACATCCCAATCCTTCTATAGGGGCAGTTCCTCGTCAGAGGATTGAGGTTAGGGCGTTGGTGTTTACTTCGCGACAAGAGCCGAGGAGAGCTTAAATGCGCCACAGGCACTCTTGGAGATCCTCAAGAGCATCTAAGATGCTTGAAATAAATTTAGCATATGATATTTTGTCAGGACATAATACTTGCTTAGTATGCATAGCTCGGTGATCTCAGGAAATGTCAAATTCACAAGCCACACAGTCTTGATGAGCGCTAACTTGTCTGTATAAATATGTAATCATTTACCATTTCATTCCGATATTCACTATATAACTACTACATAGATCACTAGATCACTGTTAAAGCCAACAATACTGACTGTTATTCCAAGGACCAAAATCCACACTTACTATGAACCTCGTCAACGGAAGGACAACAGTCACATATGTGCAATTGGTCTTAGCCCAACAACATACTCTCTGATACCTTTCACTCCAATTGCGCGTAGAGGAAAACAAAAAAGACTGGTAGCAGAGCATTAAAATAAGACGGGAAAATTAAAGCGTTGAAAACGACCCCAATTACCTTACATTCCATATCTTCACTGTCTTATCTTCAGAACCTGTTGCAATGATCATGCTGTCCGGCGATATAGCAGCAGCATCAATACCCTTCGTATGAGCTTTGATTGAGGAAAGTTCAAGACCGTTGCAGTCAAATATCAGTAGCTGTCCAAAGCTGGTAGCACCTAAAATGAACTCGCCGTCCAGTGAGAACGAAACTGCTTTGACAATGAAGCCACATTTTAGAGTTCGTATGGCCGCACCTGAGCTCGCGTCCCACAGCTTGATAGTATTGTCATACGATGCAGACGCAAGCATTTTCCCATCTGGCGAGCAAGCCACGGCTGACACATAGTTCATCATGCCCGGATGCGCTTTAATTGCTAAAAGCGAACGGCCTGAACTTGCTTCCCATGTCCGAATCGTCTTATCTGACGAACCAGAAACCAGCAGCTTGTTATCACGCGAGAAGACAACGCTGTTGACTGTGCTCTTATGGCCTTTGAGAGTATTTATTACTGAAAGTGATCGTCTGTCCCACACTTGGATTGTCTTGTAACCGGCGACGGCAATCATCTTGTCATCTGGTGATATCGCCACACTGTACGCGGCGATAGCATGATCAAGAGTTTGAAGTAAAGTCCCATTCTCGACGTCCCATAACTTGACAGTCGTATCGCCAGATGCGGACGCTAGTAGTGAACTGTCCGATGAAAAGGCCAAGCCGGAGATATCAGAAGTATGACCACTGAGAGTATGCTTAACTATACCCGAGGTTGAATTCCAAAGCTTCACAGTGCCGTCCTTGGAGCCCGTTGCAAGCAACTTCTTACCGGGTGCAAAGGCTACTGAAAGTATAGGGTTGAAATGACTTTGAAGTGTGTGTACGAGATTTGGTGTCTTCAATGCTCCTTTGGGTGCATCACTCTCAAGATTCCATCGATCTGGTTCATTCTGGCGCTTTGAGGATCCTTCCTGAGGTGATGAAATCTGAGTAACATTTCTTTGTCTCTGCGCATTCTCTTGGTCCTTCGATTCTGTAAGCTGAGACTGCTTTGTCTGTTCAATCTCTGAAATACTGACAAGTGGTTGACCTTTCTTTGCATAACTTTCAGTAGGTTGTGAAATTGATGGAAGGCTAACCACTTGTTCTTTGGATTCGTTAGCAGATTTACTCTTATCATTAGCTGCGTGCCTCTCACCTTTTGGAGCAGTGGAATTCCCAAGTATTGGCGGCGATGCTGTTTGAAGTTCCGGGGCCATCGCCTTGATAGAAGCATCGGGAGCTTGGCTTTTACTTGAATTGCTGACTTCTTCTACAAATGTACTTGGGATTAAGCCAGTTTTATCACGCAGACGCCCTTTCCACCATCCATCATCCGATTTGTCATCCAAAATCTCAATGATATCGCCCGTGGCGAATGCAAGCTCTTCATCCGATTCTGGCGTAAAATCATGAGTTGCGGCAACAGTTCGTAACGCCTTAGCTGGCGGGAGTGGCACTGCACGCCTTTTTGGAATTGGACTAGCTGCAACTGGAGTTTCTGTGGTTGCAGAGGGTGGAGGTTTCTCTGAGTATTTCGGAGGTTCTGTAGGTGATGTGGGCTGAGATTTAGTCTCCGTGCGACTTAGCTGAAGAGCGTTGAGTTCCGCCGTAATGTGACTGGGAATTTTTGAATAAACTCTTGCTTGGGATCGCGAACGATTACAAACGGCGATCCGGTTATTCCGTGCTCATTTCCATATGTTTTTTTCAGCAGATTCCTGACGGATCTACTGTATTTGACCTTCCCGTAGTCTAATTGGGAGTCCAACAAGACTCTAAAGGTAATTCCATTTAATCCTTCGAGCCACTGGGCAAGTGCTCCAATATGGTCATCTACTAGTAAGACGGCTTCTCCCGGGCTTAGAAGTGCCTTTTTTCCAGCTGTCCAAGCCCACAGAAAACGACCCGGATCACTCTGATATTTCGAAATTGCAACAGACTGGTGGAATTCATTTTCGTACATTGAATTGCCGTTCCAAGTTGCGAAGGGTACCCACCAGTAGGCGATCTTGATATGTGTGAGGGGAGCGGCCGGCTGAGGAAACCCATCTTTTTCGAACTGTTGAAAAATATCTTTGTAAAATGAAGCCATCTTTTTGGCTGTTGACTTGTCTCTTGCTTCCGTTTCCGGATCTGTTTTGCTGATCGCCGACGGTGACTTTGTCAACAACCGCCAGTGGTGCGGTTGACTCTTCAGGGCAGCTATTGCGTTATCCATCTCGAAACAATATACGTTAGAGTGATTGGGGTCTGCCCAGCGCAACTCATTGAACACTCCACAACCGAACCCTTTCCAAATGTGCATCGGCCAGCAATCGGCACAAAAAACCATACCACAAGCAACTGCGTTTTGCACCATTTCGTTCATTGACTGGTACGTGAGCCCGATATCTTCGCCATCGGAATCAGCACTGCTTTCAAATGAAGCGCGAATCGCAAAACGAGCGGCGGGCAAGGCTTCAAGATCGACAACATCGAGCGACAATATCCATTGTCCGATGGTTGCCAAAACATAGAGTATATCCTCTGGCCTTTGTCGATAGAAACGTCCAGTGCCTTCGGAAGACGAGCGCTGTGTCTGCGTTCCCTGTCTACTATCCCACCACTGAGCAATGGCTGCTCCTGTCTTTACGGCCATCAGGGCCAGCTCAATGGAGGCTGTCACTGGATCAGACATGATATAAAGTTCAAGTGCATATAGGCAATTGAAGGTTTTAGGGAAAATGAATTGAATAGGCAATCCTATACATTTCCTATATCACTTGCGGATGTGTGCTGAATAAATAGATAGCCTCGAGGTTTATCTTGGCTGCACAGAGAGCCTCCAGCTGAAAAACTCAAAGTCGTCTGCAAGAGCCTAGAAGTCTTGGCATTGCAAGAGTATGATTAATCAGAACGCCACCCACAATCCATGTAGGATGTATGGCCAATCTCAGCTCTTCATATTAGCTTTATTCAACTCACTCCTCGCTTGATTCTTCTTCTTTTAGCGTAGCTTAATATTGACACAATTCATGGCGCAAACAAGAATCTAGGCGAAGGTCATGTATACCGAGGCTAGGAATTTCAATACGGGATAAAAGATAACATTATCAAAACATTGATAATGGGTTTAATAAACAAGGAAACCCTTATCTTTCGCGACTTTTTATGTCTTGTTTGTTTAGTAGAAGAGAATACCTAAGCTTATGGGGATGAAATAATATATTACTTGACCAGCCCTAGGTACACAGGATACTGGCGGCCACTAAGGTGAGACATTCAAGTGTCGCACTTTTGCCGTCCCTTTAGTACAAAGCATCAAACGAGCCGGGGAAATACTCGTAGATTAGATAATTGCTTCATTATATGGTGGATTACTTCATTTTAGTTACCTACCAACCTACCTAGATACCTAGATAATCAATCAATCCCCTATCTCTAAGCGAGGCTTGGTACAATGAACGCCAAACTCCTCCAACAGAAACCGGGAGTATAATATCATATCAAGAATTCTTCCAGCTGTGTACGCCTCTCAACAGTAAGAAAAATCGATGGTGGCTTTCCCGATCTCTCTCCCTCTCATCAACAATTTACACACGAGTGTTCCTTCTTTGGCACCCAGTTCAATGACCAGGGCCAATTCTTGAACTAGTCTCTGGAGAGAGTATGAGAGCGCGTTGTCGGGCTGTAATTAATGCGAATGGTATGAATACGAAGTATTAGTATTAGGGCAGCGTTGGAAATATATAGGAAGGATGACTGAACTGACTGTAAACTACCCTTGTCTGCCAAGGCTCGCTACATTTAATTCCCTAGATACGTTGTATAGCGTTTGGCAAAGGTTGCGAAGGGCTGTTACAAGAAGCTCGGAGGCGTTCCGATATGTGAAGGATTCTACTATACTGCGTTATGTTGAGTGGAAGAAGTGGTCGTATGAGCGAGTACTTCGAATTGCTGAAACTCTAGACTGTAGGCTGCAGGGCTATTAGGACATCTGCGCCTTTAGCTGAGCAAGGATCGTTAGTACAGATAATTGTGCGAAAAGGGTGAGGAGATGCTGACTACCCTTATATGAAACAGTTGAAGGAGAAGATCGACTATAGAAGGCAGATCTGAGGGATAAAAGAGTGAGCCTCGCGAGCAGATAGTATATGGAAGTAGAGTGAAGTTGTTCTGTAGTAGATGTGTAAAATTCGAGCAGTTTATAGTTGTTGAACAAGGAAAAGACAGAAAACAGATATGCCTAAAAGCTGGAATCATGTGGAATGATTTTATCTCGAAGCTATGTTTGATTGCGACAAGGTGTTGCAGGTTAGGAAAGTCTGCTATACAATTATGGTAGGAAGCTGTGTATTTATGTTGTTTGAGAAAGCGTAGCCGAAGGCTATGTGGCACTTACGTAAAGGCTTAGCTCCTGCTCGGGCTGTGCTCAGTCACGTGCCTGTTAAAGCAGCCCGGCTCCCTTTCAGATACGGATGTGGGATTTGGAGACATAACTTTTGGAGTGTGTATAATAAATATATAGTTATATATAAAAGTATTAACGCTTAATAGCGACTTTATTTTAAATAAAGCTTTCTTTTAATTATAGAATTAAAATGTATAAGATAATAATAATATTATTATAATCACTTCTATACGATATGGGGATATTTATTATATAATAAGTTTAATGACTAATTATATAATAAAATCACTTATTATTAAGTATATCCTTATTAAGTATACTTAATAAGGGGTATTATAGGATAATTTATCTTACACTAATAAAGCCACTATTAAGTGTGATATAACTTAATTTAAAAGAGATAGATAAAATTTTATACTTATATTATAATGTACCCGCTATATGTTAGTATGTTTAGGTATTTATAATATAATATAAAATCTAATATTAGCGTATGAGAGTAATATACGAATTAAATAATAGAGGGTATTAGCCACTATTAAATAACTCTATAAAAGACTAATAAGTATTATATTAATAGCAGTTCGATCTCTTTTACTTTTTAGAGGTTATAAGTTTATTATCCTTATAACTTAGTCTCAGGGACGATAAGCCTTAGATCTCTTATAAAAATTAAGCTAGCCGAATCGGGTATATTATAGTATATACCTTACTAATATATTCGTATAGATATATTAACTAGATTTAATTAACGTATAAATTAGACGGAAGTAGTAAATTAAACTTCGATTCTCGATAGGCCTAGAGTATATATATATAAGATATATATAATCTGTTAGCGTAAAGCCCCTAATATAAGTGGAATTATATTAGTCCGATGAATTCGATTTGATTTAAGTTAAAGTAATTAAACTATAAAGGCCGGGGCGCATGACTTATTAGAATTAGATAAATGATAATATAAGTGATTAACTGATTTAAATGATTATAGTGTAGTGGAAGTGATTATGTGATTATAAGAGTGTTTAATGTGCTTGATTAAAAGAGATATCCTTAAGGGAATCCTAGTGATTTATATAATGATAGTGAATCGGTAGAATCCGATCGTATCGGCTTAATCCGATATATTAAAAGTACTAATAACTAAATTAAATATAAGACGGGTGAATTAAAATCCCGATTAAAACACTAATATAACTTAAAAATAAGCCGGCCTTATTAAATCCGATTAAAATCCCTTAAATATAAGACGGTATAATAAGAATCCGATTAATATTACTTAATAAGTAAGACGGGGTAATTTTAGTCCGTACTAAATAACTTTTATAACTCATAAGTAAGTCGGCTTGATTATGAATTAATAAAGCTATTTAATCCAATTTAAGCTATTAGAGCCGAAAGGGTTGTAACCATTATCGTAAAGCCTTAATAGGATAAAATATCCGATAAAGGGATTAAATAACTAATTTAGGTGATTATTATCACTTATTAAATTAATAATATTTAACAATATTACTTAGATTATTATATAATTTAAATTTAAGGAATACCTTAATATATAACTTTAAGAAGAATTTTAAAAGAGTTTTAAGGATTAAATTAAAGAAATTTTTAATCTTAATATAAAAGATATTAAGAAGGACCTTTATGTATATCTTTAAGATAATAGAGTTATAGTCTTTATTGTAAGAAAGTAAAAGTTATACGCTAAGGCTCTTATAAAAGTATTAAAGGAAGAATACTTATTAAATTAAATAAAAGAGTAATATAAAGAATAAAGGAATTAATTAATAAAGAAAGTAAGTGTTACGAACGTGACTTGTGCGCACGTGAGGAGCCTGAGGCTCGGGAGCAGCATAGTAATTAATATAGTTAAGTGGCTTGCTATTACTACTTTATAGAGAACTCTAGTAACTTAGTTAATTATAGGAAAGTGTTAGTAGTAATTGCTTAGGTAATCACGTGATAGAGTCCGCTAAATAAGGAGTCTAATTAATAGAGTCGGACTCTAATAGTTAGGACTCTATAGTTCGGGACTCTATTCGTTACGAAGAGATCTATATAAGAAGGAATAGTATTTCATTAGATAGGAGCTTCGTGCTTAACTTAGTATTTAAATTAGGATTATATATTATTAATATTAGCTTGTTCTTACTTATAATCACTTAGTGATTGACTTCCTTGCTTTAACTTAGTAAATAAACCCTCGATTACGACTTCACTTTAATTAGTGGAATCGGAACCGTGATACTTTAAGCACCTTTTATTAAAGTAAGAACGATATTAATAATGGCCCTTATAACCGGAAACATTAGTAGCACTAGCATTAATGCTAGTAAGATCGACCTTACCCTCGCTAATAGTGGTAATCCTAAAGGAAAGGAACCCGAGGACGCACTAAGTGCTAGCGATAAGATAGACGTCGACGATAACGACGACTCTAACGACGGAGACGATAACCTAGCTCCTTTCGAATTAAAGGAAGTTATCCGAGTTTCCTAGCCCGATAAATTCGATAGCACTCGAAAGAACTTGAACTCTTTTATCCTTTAAATAGAAATCTACTTCTCTTTTAACGATAATAAGTTTATTATAATCTACGCTAAAAGCCTTTACGCGGCCTCTTTCCTTAAATCTATCGCTTAGGATTAAATAGAATTATTCTTAATAGATTTCTATAATTATCGGATTAATAAAAAGATAATAGCGAAAACTTAAGAGATTTTTAGAATTAGGATAGGTTTAAGAACGAAATTAGAAAGATATTTAAAGATTTCGATACTATTTAGGTAATAGTTCGAAAACTCTTAAACCTTAAGTAAATAAGATCCGCTTTAAATTACTTCACGGAATTTTAACGATACGGAGCTAAGACCGGATGGGATATTATAGCTCTTTTAGAACTTTTTAAGAGAGGTCTAAAGCCTCACCTTAAGGAGGAACTCGTTAAGTTAAGAGGATTATTCTTAAACTTAAACACTTTAATTAAACACGTTGTTTAATTAGATAACCGGTTATATAAAGCTAGAAAAGGGAATAGCTAAGGTAAGAGGATAATAAGGAACGAAGACTTAATAATAATTAAAGGAGGAAATAATATCACCGAGGTTAATATTAAGGACGTTCTTAATAAGTTAATGCCACTTAAAAAGGCTTAAAACCACTCTCGCCGGAAGAAAAGAAACGCCACCGAGAAAACTAATTATATTATGGGTGTGGATAAGCCGGCTATAGGGCTGCCGACTATCTTAAGAAGTAAAGAACTCGATAAGTTAACGCTACTTAATGGAAGTAAATCGCTATTATAAATAAGGTTCCTATTAAGGAAGAACTATCTTAAGATTTTAGATAGAATAGCCCTATTATTAGATATAATAGCTCGGATACGCTACTTATATATTAATCTTAATATGATTTAGTTGATAATATAATATTTAGGGAAATTTCCTTTAAATCCGAAACTGAATCTGAGCCCGAGTCCGACGACTCGGAAGGAGAAGCGGAACTAGTAGCAATGGCTAAACCTCAGGTTGGAGAACGCTAGTTCTTCGTTAAGGTAAGGATTAAGGGAAATAAATGGAGATAAATCGGGGGAGAACCGTGGGTTATAAACCATGAAACCACCGGTCATAAACTTATTAAAGGAAAAGAGTATCTTATATCGTATAAGGATTTCGATAAGATTCATTTCTATAACACCGAAGCCCGCTATCCCATTATCGAGTGGTTATATATTAAAGAGTTTATTTATAAATTAGAAGATATCCTGGAACCCGGAGACGAATAGGAAATAACCCGAGTTCTTTATAAGGAAAGGACATAGAGGAAGATTCGATCGGTCCTAGGATAACCCTTCGAGTACGCTATATAAAATATAAAACCTATTACCGCTTACACTTTAAAAATTAATACATTATACCGATTAGTGAAGTGGACTATATACCTTAAAACGTAGATAAACTTATTTAATAATTAAGAAACCCTTAAATTATTATAGAAATTAAAGGAAGTTTATATTATAATAAGAAACGAATAAATTACCGTAGAAATGAAACTACGAGGAAAACCAATTAAGGTTATAATCGACTTAAGAGTAATAAGAAACTTTATTTCTTTTAAAGAAGTTACTCGAATTAATATTCCTTTCACCTTAATCACACCTTACGAATTATAAGTAATAAATGGTACGAAAGCGAAAGGAAATAATAGAATTATTAGTTAAGGAACGATTCTATTAAAATTATTATCCTTAAGAGGATATATTATAAATATCTAGTTTAATATTATATTAATAAGAAATCACGATATTATTTTAAGTATACCGTGGATTAAGGAATATAACCCCGAAATCGATTAGGTTAAAAGGATTATACGATTTAGACGTTATAGTTATTAGGGTTCGTAATAATAACTATATAGCCGGAACGAGGTTTGCGCTACCTTATCTAGCGACGCCACCGGATATCTTAATAGTATAAAGAGTCCTCCACGGGATGTTAGTTAGAGCGAGAAGGAGATCCTTATATAATATAAGAAATATTTAAGATTATTCAAAAACCCGGAAGACTTTAGAGCCTTACCCGAATATTAATTAAAAGACTACGAAATAAACTTAAAGGAGGGAAGAAAGCCTCTTACTTAAAAATTACGCCGACACCGATACGATTCTATTAAGACGTTAAAAGTATTCGTTTAGTTAGCACTTAAGAAAGGATAGGTTAGACTATTTAAGTCTTTAGCATTTAGTAATATGTTAATCGCTTATAAAAAGGATAACTTAAACGGCCGACCTTATAATAATTATCGTGAGCTTAATAATACCACGATAAGAGATTAATACCCCTTACTTAACGCTTAATACTTACGGGATAAGCTAATTAAAGTAATAATATTTATAAAATTAGATTAAAGAAGCTCGTTTAATTTAATTAGAATTAAGGAAGGACACGAGTAAATAACCGTATTCCTTATCCCTTTAAGACTTTATAAGTAAATAGTTATACCCTTCGGATTAACTAACGCGCTTACGATATGTTAACGTTAAAACGATAATATATTACGAGATTATCTTAGAAAATTTATAATTTATTACCTCGACGATATAATCGTCTATTCGGAACGATTCGAAGACCACGAATAATATATTAAACTAATCTTAGACGCTCTCCTTAAAGTAGACTTTAGATTAAAACTTAATAAGTGTGAATTCGGAGTTATAAAAACCTTATTTTAAGATATATTATCCGACCCGGATCTATAAGCATCGATCCTAATAAGATCCGAGCCATTAAGGAATGGCCCGAACCTTAAAATATTAAGGATATTTAATCCTTTTTAAGAACCGGCAACTTTAGCCGTTAATTTATTAAAGGATATTCAGGAATCGTCGCTTTATTAATAAGACTTATTAAGAAGGATATGCCCTTCTAAATAGGAATAAAAGAGAAAGCCGCCTTCGAAGAACTTAAAAACCGATTTATAAAAGAACTCGTGATTTATAGTTTCCACGAAGACCGTCTTAATATTCTTTAAATAGACTCTTTAAATGTTTACGTAGGAGCTATATATCTTTAACTTAACGAAAACGGAAAATTATACCTTATAATATATTACTTTAAAACTTATTCGTTAACGGAATAAAATTACGATATTTATAAAAAAGAACTTATAGTTATTATTAAAGCTTTAAGACATTAAAAGATTTACTTTTAAGGAGTTAAATTTCTTATTATAATCTATATTAATTATATAAATTTAAGGACTTTTATAATTATAAAAGTCCTTAATAATCGAAGATTAGTTAGATAGGCTAAGGAACTTTCTTAATTCGATTTAATAATTAAATATATTAAAGGCTTAAAGAACGTTATTGCGGACGCTCTTAATAAACTATTAAGATACGAAGGAAGTAAAGTTTATAAGGAAATCGCGATATTTAAGGAAAACGCCGATAGAGACTTAGTTCTTAGTATTAAAGAAGTCGCTCTCGCTATTAGAGTTTATAGACCTTAGACTAACGAGATCCTTATAGCTTAAGGAAAGGACTTAGAATATGCCGACTATTATAAGGGTAAGCTAGTTATATTAGATTTATATACGAGGGAATTCGTAAAAAATTATTATAAGGCCCCGGCTCACGGATATTAAGGAAGCCGAAAAACCCTTTAGAGATTGAAACATTATTATTACGTTAACTAGGTCGCATCCTTAGTTAAGGAAGTCGTTAGTTAATGTAACGTGTGTATTCGTAATAAAGTTGCGAGATATACACCTTATAGATTAATAGGCACGACACTTATATTAGAGATACCTTAGAAATTAATTTAATAGGATTTTATTATTAAATTACTACTTTTAAGAGATTTAATAATAGGAGTCGCTTACGACTCGATTTTAATTATAATGGAGAGGCTTACGAAATATATAATTTATATCTTATATAAGGAATCTAGTATTGCCGAAGAGTTAGCCTTCGCATTTTTATAAGAAGTAGTTACTTATCACGGTATATTAGAGGAGATAGTCTCGGACCGAGATAAGCTCTTTACGTTTAAATTTTAGACCGCCTTAATCGCTTATTTAAGAGTTAAGAGGAAATTATTAACTTCTTTCCATTTATAAATAAACGGAGGAATAGAACGAATGAATTAGGTTATTAAAGCTTACTTACGTTATTATATTAATTATAAATAAGATAATTAGGTATTATTACTCCCATTAGCTTAATTTATATATAATAGCTTAATTATAAATATTACGAAGGTATTACTATTTTATATTAATTTCGGATATAAAAAGAACGTATATTATAAACCTTATTCGATAAACATTAATAATTAGCTAACTAGGACTTAAATTAATGAAATTAAACACTTATATATTAAATTAGTTAAAGAGTTACGATTCGTGATAAAAAGGAGCGCCCTTTATTATAATAAGAAGCGTAATTAAGAGTTAACGCTAAAGGAGGGGGATAAAGTCTATTTATTACGACGAAATATTAAGATAGAAAGACCGAGCGATAAATTAGATTATAAGAAACTTAAACTATTTAAAATTAAAATAATTAAAGGACGTTTAAATTACGAACTCGCTTTATTAAAGAATATAAATATCTATTTAGTATTCTATATATCTCTCCTCGAGAAAGCACTATTAGGAGCACCACTAGCTCTTAATATATTAATATAACCGGTAAACCTAAAAGTAAAATATAAAGTAGAAAAAATCCTAGATTATAAGCTAGTTAAGAATAAACTTTATTATTTGATTAAATGGAAGGATTACCTATAATTTAAGAATTCTTAAGAATTAAAGATAAATCTTAATTATTACCGGATATTAATAGACTATCACTATCGCCTCTTACCTAGTCCGACCTTAAAGATTAAAAGGGAGCAGATAAAGTATTTAAAACGATAGAAGCGGGCGGAGTAGTTCCCGTAATAACTAATGAGGAAACCGGCTCCGAGCTTTCGAATAAAGCCACTTAGAATTTATGCTTAAGAGAATCGGGAATAAAATTAATATCCTTAAGAGTTAATAATTATAGGAAAAGATCGCTCTTAAGAGTTAAACTATTTTCTACGGAATTCGTAAGTTAAGGAAGCCTTAAGAGGTAACGCTTACGCGCCGCCCCTTAAAAGAACTTACACATTATTAAAGGACGGGATTAAATAATAATATAACCCTTAGTATCGTAGGACCGTTTAGAACGAATATATTCGGAGCAGCGACTTAATTCCCGAATATTTAGAAGACACTTCTTATAAGTTTTCTTACAATACGAACACGTTTCGGCTATACGGCTAGATTTCTTAATACGCACCGTTAGCGTAAGACGCTCTTTCAATTTTTAATAATGAACGGATAGTATAATGAAAGAAGGTGATAGTTATAAACTATTAGCGATATTTCCTTTAATATATTTAAGTGTGGGGACTACACTAATACAAAAGGGGGATAATGTTACGAACGTGACTTATACGCACGTGAGGAGCTTAAGGCTCGGGAGTAATATAATAATTAGTATAGTTAAGTGGCTTGCTATTACTACTTTATAAAGAACTTTAATAACTTAGTTAGTCATAGGAAAGTGTTAGTAATAATTGCTTAAGTAATCACGTGATAGAGTCCGCTAAATAAGGAGTCTAATTAATGGAGTCGGACTCTAATAGTTAGGACTCTATAGTTCGGGACTCTATTCGTTACGAAGAGATCTATATAAGAAGGAATAGTATTTCATTAGATAGGAGCTTCGTGCTTAACTTAGTATTTAAATTAGGATTATATATTATTAATATTAGCTTGTTCTTACTTATAATCACTTAGTGATTGACTTCCTTGCTTTAACTTAGTAAATAAACCCTCGACTACGACTTCACTTCAGTTAGTGGAATCGGAACCGTGACAGTAAGACTATAACCCTAGCTTTATCTAAATAAAAGATAATAGACGTCTTTATAATAATTTATAATTTAATAAGTGATAATAATCACCTGAATTAGTTATTTACTCCCTTTAATTAATTTTAAGGATATTTTATCATATTTCGGCTTTACGATAATAGTTGCAACCCTTTCGACTCTAATAGCTTAAATTAGATTAAATAGCTTTATTTAATTTATAGTTAAGCCGACTTACTTATAAGTCATAAATATTATTTAGCACAGACTAAAATTACTCCGTCTTCTTATTAAGTAATTTAATCAGATTCTTATTATACCGTCTTATATTTAAGGGATTTTAATCGGATTTAATAAGGCCGACTTATTTATAAGTTATATTAGTATTTTAATTCGGGTTTTTCATTTATCTGTCTTATATTTAATTTAATTATTAATACTTTTAATATATCGGATTCTACCGATTCACTATCATTATATTAATCACTAAGATTCCCTTAAGGATATCTTTTTTAATTAAGCACATTAAACACTCTTCTGATCACTTATATCCACTCTGATCACTTCCACTGCACTATAATCATTTAAATCACTTAATTACTTATATTATCATTTATCTGATTCCAACAAATATAATTACATACTTTAACTTTCATAAGGTGTATTTTATTATTTATATTAAATATTCGTCCTTAAGTCTCTAGATTTAATTTGTATAATAATATGGGAATCAATAATAGTATCTTATCGGTTATATAATATAACTATTAATTTAAGAGGGTTCAATTTAATATATAGTGCTTAGTAGCTTTATGTTACACTGTAGAAGCACTTGTATCGAGCAGTGAAGTGGTGTTGGTGAGAGCGTTGTGACGCTATGTGAAGGCCTCACAAAAGGTGATGAATTGTGCTCTTGTCCTCCTGCTATTCAGGGGGACACGCTTTTATTATATACAGGCAGTACGTGCCAAGAGCGCTTTGGAACCAGGGTCCAGAGTGCTGACTCGCTGACAACCAGCTCGATGCTGAATATTAGTCATGCGACTTCCATTTCTTGTGACACTTTATTTAATAAAAAAGTCTTTATAAGTTATTAAAATAAATTCTATTCTTAATTATATAATATATTATCCTTGTGGTAAATAGAGATTATACGAGAGTAATCTTTCTTCTTATTAAATAAAAGGTTTTAAATAATAATTATTAAGAGAACTTTATATGAACCTTTAAAATCTTAATATAATTAAAAGGAGATCTCTTGATACGCTTTTATACGAATTTATAATTTAACTTAAGCGAGAGATAAATATTAACTTCGTATATGGCGTCTCTTCTTTTTAATTATATTTCTTTATTATTAATTAATAATAGTTAATATCCTTAAGGTAAAGCTTTATAAGTATTTAAATGAATAATAATAAATATAAAATAAAATAAATAATAATAAATACAAAATAAAATAAGTATATAATTCTAATACGTATTATATTTAAAGAATATATTCGATATATCCATCCCCCTTCTCTTTATATGAAAGGGATAATTCTCTTATATTTATCTTATTAATAACTTATACGAAACTTAATTTACTTATCCTAGGATAATCCTATTTATACGTCTCCTCCTAATTATAATATATATAACTCCTTTCTAGTTTTAAAGTCTTAAGTCGTGAAATAATATCGGTTAGGTTGTCCCGATTTATAATTACTATTTTCCTAATAATTATAAATCAATAAAGCTATTTAAGCCAATTTAAGCTATTGGAGCCGAAAGGGTTGCAACCTCTATTGTAAAGCTATAATAGGATGAAATATCTAATAAATAGATTAAATAATTAATTTAAGTGATTAATATCACTTATTAATAATATTTAATATAAGTAATAATTATATTACAAGGAAAAGAAAAAGCGATAATTCCGAATCTAGTCGAATATTAACAAACTATAATATATAATTAAGATTTTAATATAACTTATAAAAGTTTAATTCTTCTTAATTAAAGTTATTACTTATTATTTAATTAAAGTTATTACTTATTTAATATATTAATTCTTTAAGAGGTATATTATAATATTTTTATCACGTGATCTTATATTAATATATATTAAGATCTCCTTAATAAAGCTTTAACTTAATAAAAGTTTAAGTAAGTACCCTTATTATATTTTATATTTCTTTTTATTATTTTTATTTATTTTACTCTTATAGTTTTTTTAAAAATTTATATTAAATACTAAATCCTTTAACAAGAAAATTATTAATAAGGGAGCTTTCCTCTTATTAAAGAGGAGCTCTTTAGAGATTAATATACTTAATTTTATCCTATTACCTTTCATCTTTATTATCTTTACTTCCTTTATACTTTATAGCATTGCACCACCTATAACACGACATAAGATATATAGATTTCCCGACCCTCGACTATTACTATTATACGAGTATATAAACCTATAATAGTGAGCTACGTATAAAAGACTATTATATTAATTTTCGAAAGTTTTCTTATAGATTATGAAAATTTAACACTATTTATATCCTAGGATATTAATAAGATAGATAAGTAAGACTTTATAAATCAAGGTGATATTAATGAATGTTTTCCTAATTATTAGGTAGAGAATATTAGATATATCTTAGATTTAGAAGCCGAGAATATAATACGAAAAATCTATAGGAGTTTATAATAATAGTTATGGACTTAAAAGTGGTATATACCTCGTTATAGTATTGAATATATCGGCCAGCTTGTGGTAAATTATATAGATATAAAGCTGAAAGTGGAAGACGGCTGATTTTGTTGGCTGCGTACAGACGACTTTTTGCTGTGGTCGGAGGATGTCGGCACTATCACTAACATTAGAGGAGGGAAATCCAATAATTCAGGCTTCTAAAACGTTGGTTGTCTGTCAATTGTTTGTCCTACTATATCTACATCAGTGTACTTGCCGTGTTTGATTTCTGCTGGCGTTGTGCTCTCCAAAATTGCCGACGCAGGGATGCGATGAAGACAGATAAAGCCACCCTGGATGTGTTGTCTGGCACGCTCAGGAACGTCCAAGCTTAGCCTCTTCACCAAGTTGCTAAGTCTGAAGATGTGAGCGATGCTGCATCGCCTAGGTAGATAATCTTTCTTGCACAAAGGCATGCTGAACAGATGAATATGTCACTTTGATCATATTTCCAATGCTGGATCTGCGGAAAGGGCTTGACTGAGTAGGAGGAGGTTGATCAAAAGAATCGGCATGCTCTCCCTCTCTGTCAGTGCCTCAAGCTGTACGAATATACTTACATTCCTATGTGCGTATCAGGCTTCATTCCTTTTCTTTGAGATTATCTAAATCTGGTGGTTATCACTCATGAAAATGTGGCTCAAAGCTGGCGCGCAGGATGACAAGAAATAGGTCATTTCGACTGGACATTTGGCCATGATTCTGATGTATGTGTAAAGTGTACCTACTAATGATTGGCATGTAAGGAGGGAGGTTGGTAGCAGATCTCCTGGACTTCACATGTGCTTCCGTACTGAGAGGATATCCATCCATTGTCGAAGCCCATACATGTAAAACACCCCTGATCATCACTCGCAAACAAATACGATACCATGTTCTAAAAACACCGCGAAACTCCTCCCCCATCAACCTCATGTATTTCAGGCCAGCAATCATCCAAGCAATACGAATAAAGCTGAACATACTGATGCGCCTTCCACTTCTGTCTAAGAGCACTTCTCGTCCCCTCCGACTCCTCATAATCCTTCGCCGGCGTCCCATCCTTCCTCGCATGATATATTCTCGGAGTTTTCAAACCCGTCGCGACAATCGTAAAGTAATATGCTCCGGGCGCATTAACCTCTTTATAATGCTGTCCGCAGTTCACTACGCTGTTAATAGAAGCTGCATCAGCGTAGATAAAGAACTCGGTGCGAGGGGACCATAATAAAGCATTGTGTAAATCCATCGTCTCCCCCTTCAGCCAGTCATCACAATATCCCGGACGGGATTTAATATCTTCTAGAGCCCATGCATCGAAGACATCTCTAGCTTCCTTCCACGTGAGGCCATCTAAAGTCGAGGGGCTCTCTAAGATGGGAACCTCGAGCTTGGCTCTCAAATCAGCATCCTGCTTAAAATTGAGGTCATCCGCGATGTGATAGCGGATACGCTCAAGATATATCTTCCATAGTGACTCAGAGGAATATGTACATCGTATAATAGCAAATCCCCACTTATGAACAGAAGGTACTCGGGCGAAATGCACTCGAATTCCAGTAATAGCGTCGTCACGATCAAGTGGGTCTGGAGGATGATACGTCGTTGATGGCAACAGTGAAAGAGTACTGAATCGAAGTGGTGCCAGCAAATCTGCCCGGGCTTGGGAAGTTATGGTGTGATCAACTTGGAAGTGCCGCCGGATTTCAAGTATTGAATCTGAGTCGTCTGTATCGGAATTAGAGGAATCCGATGAGGATGAGTGTTCAACTCCACCCGTCATTGTGATTTTGTGAATAGCACACAGTGCCAATGGCGGTTATAACGTCTAGGGTGGATTAGATGGCGGAATGGGTCAAAGGAGCGGGAGCCTCAGATATTGCTCTTTACGGAAGTACAGCGGTGAAGTAAGGTAGGTGGATCTCCCTTGCCAATTTTTATCTTTTCAACACAACTTTCCACTCCAAAGTTCAAATTAAAACCTGAAAAGACTAAAATACTCGTTTTTAAGTAGGTAATACGACGGTGTGTTTTTTCAAAATTTTATATAGTGTTGTGGTTGACTTAGCATGGATTGAAAACCCGCCCCACTTACAATACTTAACAGCTGTACCTCCGTAAAAAGTTCTTGCACAACTGAGAGTATCCTTTGTGGAGCAAGATATGGGGTCGCCAAGCATTACAAGGGTGTCCCTCTTGACGGCGGGCCTTTGTCACACGGCAGAATGTAGTAAGGTTAATGTACCCCACGCCACAACTTTGATCTGCTATTTTCTGAGCAGTCAGGTATCCGACCACATATCTCGAGACGGAAGTGAGAAGCTGCACAGAATAACAAATCATTGTCTTATATTACAATCTATAAGGTCTAGGTATCGTATCAAGACCACCCACGGCTTTTTTTCAAGTCAAAGGTAAGGCCCTGCTTCCAACAGAAAATGCACTCAATACCCAATATGACTCTGTTGTACTGTGCGCGTTCGCTAGGTACTCATAAAACATTGCTAGCACTCAATCGCGAAGCAGCTCGCATCGTAGAAGGTTCCCGACGTCAAATTCCTTGCGGCACCTCCCGCCGATAATTGCAAGCCGCCAACTCCACTATCGTAACACTCACAAGAGTATACACTTGTCACATTTACCATCTTGGCATAAACACCGAACGAGCGATAGTAATCACCAATCCGGTCCTGACAATACAGAGCACAGTCCGCAGGAGTCTTTGGTTTTGGTTGATTAGGCCTAGGAAGTAGGGCAGAGTTAGCATTCTGCACAGTAACATATTTCCGTCGCCAGGCAGGACTTGGGGATAGATTGTGTTGAGCGTAGGGCTTACCACATGTTGATGGGGACAACACCACGCGCAGAGATCAGGGCCCTTCGAGCCGCAAGCAACGCCATCTGTTGGAGCAACGAGGATCGCTTGGCATTGCGATACGGTGCCAACCTCCAAGGTTTCGGTAACTATGATTATAGTGCGGCCAGTTACGCATGAAGCCTATAAATAGTAGCGTGACCTCGTCTACTTGTTTTGAAGGTAGTCTGTTCTAAGATGGAATAGGTAGTAGATCAGCTGCTAATACTCTGCCGCTACTAGAAGGAAGTTGTCCACGATGGGAGGGGGTTTGATGGTAGACTCTGTCTTGTATTTGGGATAATCTTTTGGATTAGTTTCTCTTTTGGTTTCGGTTCCGGTGAAGCGAGATGCTCTCGGGTTGTGGAAGGGACTGGGTAGCCGCTCAAGTAGTAGGTTATAGAGAACGGGAAGAGCATGGATTTGAAATCAAGAACATATAACGATTGCGTAGATTGGCGATCATGATGGCGGCTGGTGTGGAATGAATGAACGTGGGCGGTTGATGACATGCATGATCTGAACTAATGTTTAACAAGTGAGGAATGCAACGCAGATAATGGTATGACACGAGTGCAAACAAGCGAGGTTCCATACGCTGAAAGCAGAGTAAAGAAATTAGAGTGACGAGCAAACAATATGCTGTGCGCATAAAGAGATAATAAAGTGTACCAAAGAATGAAGGCGAGGATAGTGAGTGAGGATGGAGATGGAAAAAACAAGGACCAAATTATCTCAGTCCCATTCAGATCCATGACAAGAAGCCCCGATATTCATTTGACCCACTCATAGTAGAGAGGGTCTTTGATGAGAATATATCACAAGCTCCTCGTTGTTTTCTCCTTGTAGTATGCTGCTTTTGGCTGATGGCTCCTTGATACTATATGCTCCGGGAGTACGAAGTAATAATCAACTACAGCATCTAATTGGTCAGCAGGATCGTATTCGATGGCTTCAGCAGCAAAATTACTTCGTGTCGTGATGCATGAAACATGGAGGGTCTACAAATACTTCGTATAAGTAGCTGGAAAGTGACGCGTCGAGAGCCGAGGATACGCCAGTTGGATTACTCAGCAACCTGATGATCACGTGCCACAAACTCTCACGGATTAGGTCTCGTATTTACTCCATATACAACTGCTACTTTAGGAAATGACTGCGCCCCAAATCCTTTGACTAATTCGATCCTGTGTGTAAACCAAGAACAGAAGTATTAATGCGTGCATGTTGATGATCATTGGCCTTTACAGCTGCTGAACTCTCAATCTACTCTGGCGGCACTTTTCATATATTCATACCGTACATACATGGGCCTTTCAAAGTCGGCACTTTTCATTTCTCCTTCTCTAAAGCTGTAAAGCAAATCTTTGTCTGGAGAGGACCACGCTGCAGCCAAACGATATTTACAAACATCATGTTTGCTTCATTTAACAAAGTAGAGAGGCGTCGATTCCGTCGCCAGACTACCACTCTCATTTACAAGAACTTCCTCATCTTCTACAAGGCGCCTATTACAACAATAATCCGGGCTCTACTGCTTCCTATTGCATTTACTCTGATCTTGTGCTTTCTCAAGAACATATCCGATACCGTATCTGGTTATAAATCCGAGAGCAATGGCATCGCCAGTCATGCATCCCCAATTCAAAACTTGTCAGACGCCATCAACTCAACCGCGCAGCACCGCATCGTCTTCGTACGGAATGGCGTCGCAAATAAGACTTTGAGTCCAGTAATCAATGGAATATTACAGCAAGCTGGAATGGAGAGCTTGGATGCACACGTCGTCAACGATCCAGATGACCTATTCACCCTGTGCCAACAGTCGCTGGAAGGCACAAGCCTCTGCTTTGCTTCAGTCATCTTCAGAGCGATCAACGAAACCACTGCAGACTACATCATTGCCTTTGACGAGAGAGTGTTCAAATACTACGATCATAATAATGCTGAAACCCATCGAACGTTTCTCTCCGATCGACTATTGCCAATCCAATGGGCGATTGACTCCCATGTTGGGAATTTCTCGACGTCTTCCAGACCTATGGAGCGAGGCTGGAATGGGAACCTCGGGCCTGAAGCTACAACTGCCAGTGAATCAACACCAGATAAAGCCAAGTACTGGCTGTCTATCGTTGACACCTTTGTGGCACCCATATTCATACTAATTCTACTTGGCGTTGTTCACCATCTCAGTATGTTTGTCGCCGCCGAGAGAGAAACTGCGATTTCAGAATTGATGACGGCACAAATGGTCACAGTTGCAGCCCGGGTCCTGTCCACTGTCATCTCCTTCTTCGCCATCTACCTACCGGGCTTTATCATTTGTGCGTGCCTTTTGAAATACATACTATTCACGAGGACTTCCATAGGTATACTGCTAGCTCTCACAATCCTAGCAGGCATATCACTGACAGTATCCACCCACCTGGTGGCTTCATTCTTCGGGAAGGCTCAGCTAGCCGGCCTATACTGCTCTGTCCTGGCAGTCTCTTTGGCTTTTGTTACTGTCGCAAACACATTGAGCTACAGAGCCCCTCCTAGTCAGGTCTTCGGCTTAGCTCTTGTCTTCCCTCCCATGACCTGGGTCACTCTCATAGGCGACATAGCTCGGGCTCAATCTCACAAGGTTCCATTTTCGCTCTCAAGACTATCGCCAGAGTATATCTTCCAAACAAATGATCCCTACCTGGAATGCCTTTTCGATGGGTATTTATATTTTGTTTTCTTTTGCCTCCAAATCGTCATATACACAATCGCAGCCTATATAGTTGAGTGGCGAACTTGGGATGTTACCCGCAAGCATGAGACTATCGATATAAGCAGCGATGTCGCTATTCGCTGCACAGGATTGTCCAAGACATACACATCGAAGTCTCACTGGTACTGGCCTGCCAAGAACGCACGCACATCAACTATTGCTGTGAACAACCTGAACCTAGAAGTCAAGACTGGTTCTGTTACCTTTCTACTTGGTCCCAACGGAGGTGGAAAAACGTCGACCATGAAATGTATCGCAGGCATGACTAGCATGGATAAGGGCTCCTCACTTGCTATCAATAGCTCGGGACTGAACTTCGGAATTTGTCCACAATCAAATGTAATGATATGTCAAACATGTTTTTATAGGATCTCTTGTTAACTCTATCTTAGGTGCTCTGGGAAAATTTAACGGTAGATGAACATCTCAGGATCTGGAAGAGGCTTAAGACCGCTGCGCATGAAGAATACAGTGGGGATGACGAGGACGTTCTTGTCGAATGCAATCTTGTCGAAAAGAAACATTCATATGCGAAAAGTTTAAGTGGTGGACAATTGCGGAGGTTACAGTTGGCCATAGCATTTATTGGAGGGTCAAAGATATGCTGTATTGATGAGGCATCAAGTGGCCTCGTAGGTTTTCTAGGCAAAAAAGGAGGAAAAAGCTAACTTTGAAGGACCCATTGTCGAGGCGCAACATCTGGAACATTATTCAGAACAGTCACTCTAGGCGTACAATTTTGATCACTACGCACTTCCTGGATGAGGTAATCGCCCTTAACCTGGTTGATGAGATTGGTACAGCACTAATGAGGTTAACAGGCCGACATCTTAGCAGACTATATTATAGTTTTGCACAAAGGTAAAGCAGTATGCGAAGGTAGAGGTACATCATTGAAAGCTAGGTTCGGCGACAGTTATGTCATCAGTGCTATCTCAGACAAAGGAGCAGGCGACGCAGTATGGCGGACAGATAACTCTGCCGACGCAACCCGGAAGCTTCTTGAACTTGAGGCTCTGACGGATGACCTCGCATACAGCATTACATTCCCAACACTTGAGCAAGTCTTTTTAAATGTTACTTCAGATTCCTTTGCGGAGCCCCTGTATCCGACAGACGATGTCCAGGAAGAAGGATTCGATACTATCATGGGCGCAAAGGCTTTCGCTCTGGAAAGCAACTCCCCCGACAATATGGACCTGGATGTTGGGAGGTCTATCGGGCTTCTGAGACAAATCGGCGTTCTCTTCAACAAGAGATATATCATTGCTGTCCAAAAACCGAATTGGATCACCAATGCAATCAACTTCTTTATTCCGCTTGTTATTGCGGGAGCTTTGGTTAAATTTATGTACAGGATGGAGCCACTTACAACATGCAGAATGAACGTCGCCATCTTACGCAATGCCTCAAACGAGGAGGCGGCAAAGTACAAATATCCGGCAGATTTTCCACTTTACGATCCTCTCTATACATACAAGAAGCCACGACTATCGACATTTTACAGTCCAGGAGCTATAGTTGGACCCCAAGACGAGTTCTCTGGAAACACTCAAGACCAGATATTTGTTTCAAGCGTCGGTTCTTTATTCCGGGACTTTGATGGATCCAATACAATTTCGAATATCACCTATGACGCCGAGCAAGCTCTCAAAACCAGGGAGATTGATTCCACGGAGGCGGATGTTGTTTCCGCAATCCAGCTAAGTGGAGGATACACTGGGTTCGGGTTGTACGCGCCGACTCCGTCGAATGCAACTTTGTATCACTTCTCATCTGCACCTGAGATTGGAGCTCAAGCCTTCACACTCGTCACAAATCGTCTCAGCAACTCACTGCGAAGTACTGGCGTAGGGAGGATAACTAAAGTGCAAGTGCGGACTATGCGACACGTCGAGCACAAAGTCGATTATCGTTCTTTGCCCATCGTTGTGCTTCTGACACTGGCATTCATCACCGCAACTTCCATATCAGCGATATACCCCGCGAGTGAAAAACTCAACCATGTGAGAGCACTTCACTATTGTAATGGAGTTTCGCCCTTTGCACTCTGGGTTGCTTATCTACTCTTTGATTCACAATTCATAGTCCTACAAAGTGTCGTGGTGTGGGGATTACTCTTTGCTGGTAGCCTAGCCAGGCTGTGGTATGAGCCGGTGTATATTGTTGGAATATTCATTCTATTTGGCATTGCATCCTACCTGGGTGCATACATCATCTCAATCTTCATCAAAAGGGCAGCCTTTTCGGTCGCTGCAGGATTACATGTCCTTATGGCTCTCCTATACTTAGCTGCTTATGTTATGAACCAGTTCTTTGGAGATGTCGAGACCCGGGTCCAGACTTTCACAGACATCCACAATGGTATGGGCCTCACGTCACCGGGCGCAAACCTTCTACGAGCCTTGTTCCTCGCCTCGAATGCTTTCGGAGCTACTTGTGGCAAGTATGGCAACGCAGAAAATCCCAACGCATATGCGTTCGAGCTATATGGCGGCGTATATGCATATTTGGTTACTCAGATATTCTTTTTAATCGTCGTTCTATTTCTTTGCGAATATGGTAACTATGATTGGGTACGTCGCAAGCTTCAGGGGCCTGTAACTCCAATCCGTCTTCATTATGAGGTTGAGTCAGGAGAAGATCCAGAATCCATTCATCTCGTTGATAGGAACGGGATTTCAACCGCCAGCGGGGACGAGATCCTCCGCGTCTCTAGTGTCAGCAAGTTTTTTGGCAGCACATTTGCAGCTAAAAATGTTTCTTTCAACATTGGCGCCAATGAAACATTAGGCCTCCTCGGAGCGAACGGGGCAGGAAAAACAACTATCATCAATATGATCCGTGGAGAGCTTAAGCCTGATTTTGGGGATGTTTTTATCAATGGAGTGTCGGTATCATGCCACCCACTTGAGACGAGGGTTCACCTTGGAGTTTGCCCGCAAGAGGATGCTATTGACAATCTAACTATGAGACAGACGTTGAGTTTCTATGCATCTGTGAAGGGTCTTAAGAATATCACCGCCAATGTGGATAGAGTTCTTGATAGATTGAATATCGCGAGCTATCAGGACGTTGCAGCAAGGGATTTGAGTGGTGGCACAAGGAGAAAACTTTCGGTTGCTATTGCTGTCCTTGGTAATTCCCCATTCTCGAGTTTTCCCATCAGCGAGAGTTACGAACAACCCTAATGATTGCTTTGACAGGAAACCCTCGCGTTCTTCTCCTTGATGAGCCCTCGACAGGCCAGGATGCAGGCGCAAAGCGTATTCTTTGGAAAGCTATCGAGGCTATTCGTGGAGACCGTGCTATCTTACTCACAACTCATAGTATGGAAGAGGCTGAGGCCCTAGCAACGAAAGTAGTGATTCTAGGTACAAAAATGCTTGCGACTGGAACACTTTCGAGTTTACAGGAGAGGTACGGCGTAGTGTACAACATGAAAGCAGTACGGCATCCACACTTGGATGCAGCCATGGCAGAGAGGCTTGTGAAAGAGAAGTTTGATGGTAGAGTAAGCAATTACACTGATAGTCATGGACAAATCAATTTCAATGTGCCTCATTCAAGGAGACACTTGGGAAGCTTCATGAAGATCATGGAGGGGCTGAAGGGAAATGTTATAAGTCAGGGAGGAAATGAAATACGAAGGGAGGGAGGCTCACCTGAATCAGCACAGATTACCGTTTTTGAGGAATATTCCATCACAGAGCCGGCTCTAGAAGACGTCTTCATGAGCGTCAATCGAAGTACAAGTAGCAGCGCTGTGTAACTCCTTGGGATGTTTGGGTTGGGGCTGGGGATTGGCACAATATGTAAGATTACATAAATCATGATAGTTAGCATATATATATTTTCCACAGGGCATAAGTACATAAATTACAAGAACCACTGTATAGTACGCATTGTGACATTTGAGCCTCCAGCTTCTCCAACAGCGGTGCTGAGGCCTTCGATTAGAAACGAAGTTCTACGCACTCGCTTTAATTTATCTAAGATTTGTCTAAGAATGTGCTAAGGAAGTGTACTATTTGAATTTTATATGCTCTCGCGCCGCTAGGTTTTAACCTTATAAGCAGAGCTTATTAAGGCATTTTGATTGTTGAGGACGGTGGTATGTTAGAGCCATACTCAGCTGGCCGCTCGCGATACACTGGTAACTATAGTTCAAGAAGTGACGCGCCCAAAGCCGCCTTCCACCCCCGCGCCGACACTTTCAATCCTGATTCACCAAGCGGACAGGCTTCGTCTCCTATCTCATTTCAACATGCTGAAGAGTATAGCCCCTGGTACATCTCCACATACTGCACAGGATAGGAGCAGGAGTCCAAACCACTCAAACAATCTACGCCAGGCGCCTTCATGTATAGGACAAGAATAAGTTGAGAAATGGTGAACCCAGATTCTGAGCTGGTTGCTTTATTGACCACAAATATCCATGAAGGATGTTGTGATCGCTCTCATCTTTTGTGAAAGATGGCAAATCTTGAGGCTCCCTTGCCCTAATAGGGCCAACATTATCCTACATGCTGCTGCAGTGTACGCAGTGCATTTCGACCACTCACTCCAGGCAGATAAAGTCTAGGCGAAGTTCTGGGTGTGATGGCAAATTTCACATCGGTTACATTGACTACTGGCTGTCAAAATTCTGGATACGCCAAGTTTTTGACGACCTTAACTGCGTGTGATCATGCAAGGGGCTGACATCTCGTCAACTAATATGGATTAGCATCTACTATATTAACGTCAAGCCTTGTGTCCCACTCTTTATCCCCTAACACCAAGTGTAGGAGAGATGGGGGCCAAAAATTCGTTGCAGGTTTTACAGATAATTCAAATCTAAAAGATCAGCCTACCTTGTTAGTACTTCTGTCTTATCATCAACTCCAACTTTTGCTTACTGTAAAAAGAGGCTTTTTCAATAGTCAATCTGTGGACCATGATGTACTTGCTAATACCTTGGTCCTTGCGATTGCGGCGTATGGACTTGACTTCCCGCATGGGGGCCTTTTCTCTTCAGATATGAATCATTCGGCTCCCACTATGGCTTTGAAAATAATGATAACTTATAGCTTTGTGATTCCCAAGGTCATCTGTCCATTTACTGATCTTCTTTTCGAGATGTCTACCGTTCAAGACCAATTGGTGAGCATACTTGCCAGACACGACTCACTCCAGTGCCAGACCGGCAGCGCCTCTGACTATTATGGTCTCGGAGTTCGTCTCGGTATCTACTTCGCCTGGTTCCAAGCATATATTGCCAACACAATACTTCCCTCTGAGATTAGTTCCGCTACAGATACCAACATAATTTTCCTTCTGACACTGTTAGTCGCCATGACGAACGACAGTAGGACTGAACAGCTCGGACAACTTGATGCTCTTATCCTCATGCATCTATGCGGTGGTACAGTGTTCGGCATCCTAAGTCTTTGGGGATATCGCACCCGATTCTATCTCGATGAAGGTCGCAAAGCTATTAGAAACTATGGTGGATTCGGAACACAGATCAGATTGGGTGTGAGCCTGGGAGTAAGCGTGTTTGGTCTTTGGTTCTGGGTATATGGTGTTACCGGCTCATTGAACCCAATGGGACCAGACGATGGTACAGACCCTCCAAACTCTCCAGAATGTGCGACATTGTTCACGTTCTTTTTACCAAAGTGCGTGCAGATGGTCGAATCAGGATCTACTACATTATTGTATGCACCCTTTGTATCATTTGTTTTGGGACTATGCTATTGGCATCAATTATTGCCGGATGGTATCTCCTAGAAAATGTGTTTGGACTGGCAAAGCATAAGCGTTGGGTACATACTTCTCGACCGCAGTATACGACAGGTTTCAAACACACAGAGTAAGTTCTCCCATGGTGTGGGGAAACTCAACAACTAACATAAATCTCTGCCAGGCTCAGACTTATCCACAAATTCCTGCGCATTGGTAACTTCCTTGGCTGATCTTCTCCGCTATCACGGTAGAGTTCACATTGAATTTTAATCATGTGGAAAATGTTCTGGGCGAGAAGAACGGGGGCGCGCTACACTATCCAAGTCAATTGTTACCTTTTCTCGTTGGTACACTTGGGTTCTTACGAACGTGCTATGCAGTAGTCAAGGATAGGTGGCTAGAGGATGATCCGGAGTCGTCTGTTGGTGTGGGAACTTTCTCTGGCTCGGACACTCCAGATGATAGTCAAGATCAAGAGAAGTCCAAAGGATGGCCCACTAGGTACACAGTTGCTTGGTTGCCTTGGCTTAGCTTGTTGCAGCGATATAGATAGGTTGAGGTATTTCAGGTGTTGGACTTTCCCATATACTGGAAATGAGATAGCCAGTGTCTCGGGTGGTGAGAAATGGCAGACTAAATTCCCTCCAGACGTCGCTTCTTCCTTCTCTCATCCATATTTTTGCATCCATTGTTGGGGGTCTGCCCTTACGAGAGGAGAGCATATCATCAAGACTATGCTAGGTAGATAATCATAATTCTCGGCGGCAAGGAGTGCCAAAGGGTGCCAAGCGGTGTGTTTTCCTAATTTGTAAAAGCTGCAGCTGTTTGCGCAGATGCAAGGCGTTGGACAAGGCTATGCCTGCGTTCTTCTTTGAGTGAAGCCTTAGCCCGAGGCAGCCCGCAGCCTATTTAATTCCAAGCCTTCTCTACGACTTGATGATACACATTGCGATTTTCCCAAACGAGGTTGTTGTGGATTATTTTGCAGACTCATTTCCCCAATCACGACAAAGATCGAGGTCTTCGATAATGATGTCTGAACCAAGTATCGCATTTACATATCCTCATATCACGATGGAAAAAGATTGGGAAGAGGTAACCTACCTCAGATCCAAGCTCACAATCAACGGGATTGGCAATCTTGCAACCGAACACGGCCTAGTCCTTCTCAAACGAGCACAATCCTACGCCTCCGGAGCCGAAAAGAAGTTGTTCTCCATATGTCTCGATACATCACGTTAGTAGTGTTCGCCATTCCTTTCATTGGCAGTCTTCTTGTCCTTTCTGCCGGTGAAAGACTCGTAGGAGCTTTTGGTGTTAACTATGCGAGGACTTTACTTATGGCCAGCGGGACTGCTCTCACCGGCCATTTTTTGACATGGTATCTTCATAAAGCACCGGAGTCTATTGAATATAAAGTGAATCCGGGAACTTTGCCAGACGGACTTTCGGAGGAATCGAGGGAAATTTTTGAAAGGTTGAAAGCATTTGCCGACAATGCGGACATGATCAATGTTGAGAGGTAGTCAGATTTTTCATGTCTTAAACTTCTTGAGTCTGACATTCTGCAGTTCAAAATCAGAAGCTTATAGCCTGCAAATAACAATGAAACCGTCAAGTATCGCTACGCCGCACCGCACTAGACGAGCTCCAAAATTTCTCCGCCAAAGCACCCTTATATTCACTCGTCCAATCTTATCCTACTTCCACATATGTCTACCTTTCAACCCTACACCGCTTTACACTTCTCTCCACACAGACATCGACTTCCTTCGAATTCTCACACTTCTTCCAGGACCATCAGGAACACTCATTAATTGTATTTTAGACCCCGAGACTCACTGCCTCAGCTCCCCTTACGACGCTATTTCCTACGTTTGGGGCACTTCCAGCCTCAAGAAAGAAATCGTTGTCAACGGGGTTACGGTTAAAATAATGCCAAACCTTTACGGCATTCTCCAATCACTACGTTCTGAGACTGAGCGTCGGAGATTATGGATTGATGCTATATGTATCAATCAATCTGACGATATGGAAAAAACAGATCAAGTGGGGAAAATGGCACAGATCTACGCAAGTGCTGAAACGGTATTGGTCTGTTTTGTGGACGTTGAGCATGACTATACTAAGCTATTCGAATATCTAAACACTCTACCTATAATTCTGTCATCTCACGGTGGCGAATTGGGGTCTCTCCAAGAAAATATCCTCTCACCAACGACAATACCCTTCCCTTCAGAATTGCTATCTCAATTCTATTCTATCTTACAAAACGAATGGTGGACACGAATCTGGGTTCTCCAAGAATACGTGCGAGCTTCAAACGATCCCATCTTCACACACAATCAAAATTCGATCTCAGCATCAAACCTTCACCTCGGGTTCTACATGTTCAACTTCTTCTAGAGTACCCCCAATTCACCAACAATAACATCACAGTACAGCCCCTCAATCTAGATCCGGGAATATCGTCAGCAGATCTCCAAAACATACTAGAATCCAGGGAAGCAGTCCTAAATCGCCGACACAGCAAGACATCACCACACATCTCCTCCCTCGTACTCGAAACTCGCTATCACAATTCCACTGATCCACGGGATATGATATTTGCGTTACACGGATTTATACCCGAGCCTTTCCATACAATTCTTTGTCCAAATTACAGCCAGTCTGTTCTGACTGTTTTTGTCAAGACTGCGGCGTTGTTGCTTTGTGTTGAGAGGTGGGGTAAAGTTTGGGAGTTTTTCCGATTGGGACAAACGCGGATTTCCCGAGCTGGGTGCCGGATTTTTCAAAACGGTATCAGGATGAGGAAAGGGTGTTTGGAATTGGTGGGAAATGGAAGGAGGAAATCAATTGTTATGTTAAAGAAGGGGTATTGACTATCAAGGGAGCAGTTATTGGCATAGTTGATGTGGTATATGAAATCGACGAGAAGTATATTGAGGGAATTAATTTGCAGTTAGATGAGATTAGGAGCATTGTTGAAGAGAAGCCTGTCGTGGAGGAGGAAGAAAAAGTAGAAGCGCAATCCCCAGGAGACTTACAGCAGCAAGTTGAAACCAAAGGGAAAAAGAAAGAGGAGGAACAGGAAGCGATACAGAATCTGTGTGCTGCGACTGCAGTCCTCGAGTGTCTTGTCACGGGCGACGAGTTCAAGGAACTGGTTAGGATCGTGAGTAAACCTCTAAAAGGCGTCGATTACCCCAACCCCAAGCTCGACAATAACCAGCACCCGCCAGCAGCACCAGACACAAATCTCGAAAGCAGTGGCGAGCATCCAGATCCTGACATTCAATTCCCATCGATCTATCTCGCACAAACAGCCCCTCCGCCTAGAGGAACTTCGAGAAGAAGTATTTTCACCACCCAGAGCGGAACAAGGGGTATCGGCGTCCGCGGTGTTCAAAATGGAGATGAGCTTGTTGTATGGTGGGGCGTAAATGTATTATTCGTAGTACGAGAATTGAACAATGGATCAGGAGAGTCTTTTATAGTTGGGGAAGCTAAGCTAGAGAATCAGGGTGATTTTGCTATGATTGAAGAGAATGTCCTGAAGGAAGAGCAGAGGACTTGGAGGGTTCGATAAGATAAGGGCTGGATTGAGGGATAGTCAGCATTTATCGTGAGCTTTTAGAAGCTCGCAACACAACTTTCCAAATCTCAATAAGTGAATACCAGAGGAATATACACTACTTAGTTCGCTTTGGGCAGTGGACCAATACTGATTGTTTACAACCCTCCAACTATTCTAGTAGAGTTATAGTAATCCCCTTTGGTCGACCCCTCAATTGAAGTTTGCAAACTCAATCCTTCTTGGTTTTGGTAGTAGTAGTAGTAGTTGTTGTTGTTGTCGAGAAGCATTGCTTTGGGTGGCTGCTGAGGTTTGCGTTAGATGAATATGTTGGAAAAGTAGACTGTACATGCATGATTCATTAAGGGGACTTGAACTTCAGTTCCATAGCTCTTCGACTCTTCACGGGACTGTACCGAGAGTAGAGAACTTGATCCTTGAGCCCGTAGAAAGTTACATCGCGTCGCTATTCAGCTCCGCAAAACCAATTAAAACGCTCTCCTAACGCAAGGCACACTTCATGCGGATGTGAGTGTTTCTTTTACATATTGTGCCAAGTTAATCTATTGTACGGAGCAGGTACGGTGTACAGCTGGCTAATCACCCATGCATTTTACCGAAATTGTCGCGATTGGACTGTCCGTAAAAGCCCACTCTTCAAGAATTGGGAACGCACATCAGGGCCGCTGGTTCTCCCTCAAACGCTAGACGAGAATCTCGGTATATCTGATTTCTCTACTCCGTAACAGTCTCCATAATGGCCATCTCCAGCGATTGTGGCTGCATGTCCAGCTTCTTCCCAAGGACGATACTAATGCAGCTCGTATGTGCCCAGTCCATCTTCCGAGCTTACATATAGTGAACACGAAGTAATTAGCCGCCGGGATATTTTGAATACTGCTAAACTTGTTCTGACTTCCAATCCCATTTGCTGCGTTGCGTCCTGGCTCGGTCGCATCTCTATAAATCGACTGTTTCCTTAGCTGACCATGGAATCGGTCTTGGAAGCCATAGATGTTGGTTTGCAGACTGACTCTTGCTTGCCTGGTTTGTGTTATCTCTGTGGATATGTTGTATCTTCTCATTTTTCTCCCATTGGTTCTCGAAATCGGAATTGCCGCAGCAGTCAATGCGAGGCAGATCGCTTCAGACCTGAGAATTCTCACCGACAATGATCTATACTGTAAAGCGATCTTTCCGAATATTAGCGCACGAACTGAATTTCTCCAGACAACACAACCACGCGAACCTCCTCCGCTATCCTACTGTCTAAAGCTCTCAGTTACACTTCAGCCACTGAAGCATGTACCCTCATCGGCGAAACACTTTGGTCTCCCAGTCGCCCTGAAGAAGACTTCAAACTAGGCCTCAACAACTCGCTCAACTACGAGCTCTTCAGCTCTTCTTTCCCGCGAACACAGAAGTTCTGGATAGCCAACTCGCCGTCACTTGGGGAGCGCACAACGTCATGTCCAACGATCTCCATTACAGGTAAAGGAGCAACTCAAAAGTGTACCAAAGAGTTTCCAGTCCTCTGCACGAACAGCGCTCCCATTTTCACCGACATATCTCCTCGTTTTCACACAACCGTCCAAACCGGCTCACAAACTTTGACTGGTGCCCGTAACCACCATGCGTTTGTATTTCTCGGCGTTCGATATGCACCGCAACCAACCCGTCTTGCTCACTCCACGATTTTCAATTCCTCCAGCAGCGCCACAGCGTTCACTCCAGGGTCGGAATGCCTTCAATTTCCAGGGATAGGAAGCGAAGACTGTCTCTTCCAGAACATATGGACGCCATACATTCCCACCCTATCAACTCTCGCGCTTCCAAAAAGTCAAAAGAAAAAGAAGTTGAGGGCCGTGATGGTTTGTATATACGGAGGAGGGTTTGTTACCGGACCAAGCTACAGTGCAGATGCAGATGGTTCGAATCTCGCTTCTCGTGGTGATGTGGTTGTCGTCTCGCTCAACCACAGACTCGGGAATTTAGGCTTTCTAGCGTTGGAAGATGGTACCACGAACGGCAATTTTGGTATCGGTGATGTAGTCACTGGTCTGCAATGGATAAAGCAGAACATCGAAGCCTTCGGCGGTGATCCAGACAGGGTGACAATGCTTGGGCAATCGTCAGGTGCGGCAGCCATCAGAGCAATGTTAGCGAGTCCGAAGGCGAAAGGGTTGATCCATGCGGCAATTATGCAGTCAAGTCCTGTAGGCTTTAGTGCCTTCGATCACTATGGGCATTATGCCAGCATTGAATCAATGTACGGGCGTGTGGGAAAGAGTGTCGTGGGTGCAGTGGGGTGTCTAAATGCCACGAATCAGCTTGCGTGTTTAAGGCAGAAGGATGCTATTGATCTTGTCAGCGTACCCGTTTACGTCAAGTAAGTTACATCCCCTGTACAGGACGTTAAAAGAAAGATCATAATAGAATGTAGCTCTCCCGTGATCGATGGTACCTACCTTGTCGCCCCACGCCTCGACCTGCAGGATCGACGCAACACAGCCAACATTCCCATCCTGAGTGGAACAGTCCGCGATGAGGGTGGTATCTCGGTACCGAACCCTGCCTCACCATCTCTCACACAGGCAATAAGCGATCTATCCAGCATCCTGGGCCTTGATTTGTCTTCGCTTCTTTCCACGGGAGCCTTCCCTGTTCCACCTGGTCCAGACGCGGCACTCAGCAACTTCAACCTCACCAACCGAATTATGACAGATGGTGGCCTGCTGTGCCTTTCCCAGGCAACCACATATTCGGGAATCAAGAACCACGTCTTCCCTGCTGCTTACACTTATGTCTTCAATCGGACATACCAACCACGGGAGTTTACCAATGACAAGTGTAACGCACCAATTACTCCCACGCATCCATACGGAGACCCAGATCAGGAGTACTATAAGTGTCACTCTGGTGATGTGATCTGGATGTTCGGGACGTTGTTGAGCAGAGTGCCGGCGAGAGATAGCATTGATGTCTTGTTCTCACAGCTGATTTTAGACTACTGGAGTTCGTTTGCAAGAACGCATGACCCCAATCCTAGTCTGGGCTACCTGACGGCCAGAGGCTACTGGGAGAGTATCAAGCAAGTGCAGAGAGCGGGAGCATGGCAAAAAGTCGGTGCGAACAATCCGACGGCGAGGCTGTTACAGTGGAATGGGAAACAAATCCCGTTCAGTGAGAAGCAGCAGTGCGATATCCTAGGTCTCCCTTTGGATTACTTTGAATTCAACAAGGCATAAACTATAGCGATGATTGTGAGGATGACAATCTGTAAATATCAATGTACGAGAATTTGAAGTATATCTATATTTGGGCTCTGCCCTATTACAGTGATCACTTCTTTACTAATTACGATTAAGTGTAATCACTACTAGAAATAATACTTCGGTTTAGAATTGATCGTGAAAAAAATATGAAGGCTTTTTAAATGAGGGTTAAAGCTAATAGCCAAATTTTGTGCTTCCTAGCTTAGATTATTTAAAACTGACAAGTATGGTATCCCGTATACTGCCGTAGCAGACGAAGTACAGCCAAGACCGTTGAGCGAGCACAATCAACCTTATTACAACGCTTCACCTGGCCAACTATTGATATTGAACATACTTGCGTCTGTTTCAGCAGCTAAATTGATAAATACGATATCAGATCAAACTATTGAAGTAATAAAGTACCACCCTCCTTCTTCAACCAATTATGCACCCTCAAAATCCCTTCCACACAACCCACCATAACATCCCACATATTTAAGCCAATATCCGTGATCAAATTTGAGACCAGAAACTTCAAAAACCGCCCAAACATAGTCCATTGCGCGCCTGGACACAACACCGCACAGACCCAGAGGAAAATCCCGGAGATAGATTTCCACCTCGTGAGCGAAATCTGTGGCATCACCCCCCAGAATGCCATGATTTCTTGAATGCCGCAGGATTGTGACAGCGGTGTGCGCGTCATGATGGCCTTGGTGTAGACTTTTGCAGCCATGCGACAGCACTCGTATATGAAGTCTCCGGCGAGGGGAGAAGGTGGCTCCATGATTGATGGTGAAGCAGCTGTACGATCATGAATCCACCTTGCGGTCTTGAGGAGTTTCTCAACTTCCACTTCTGGGTTGTGGGCTGGGAGGTTTATCACTGCTGTGGTAAGAAAGCGCATATCGTCTAGAATGGCCGCGGTTTCTGCGCTGATTTCAAGGGCATCAGTGAGAGAGCGAAAGGAGAGGCTGGAGCGGAAGAGTGGCGATTCCATGTGGACCGGGTAGGAGGACGGGGTTGGGATTGGGTCGGTGGGTGGGGTGAAGCTTAGATCGCGTTCGCAGGTGCATGCTACTTGGTAATCGGCCCTGTGATGTGTCAGTTGATGTTGGAAAGGGTGGTGGCAAAGGGGGTTTATACATCACGAGAAGTGTATAAAGGGAGGGGTCGTAAATGAGAGCCTGGATGCCGCCTCGCAATCGAATTATTTCTCGGAGACCACTCATATGGGCCAGTTGCCCTTTCTTATCGCCATGAAGAGACTTGAATCCAATTAGCAAGAGGATTTATGAAGTAAGACGAAGACAACAACGGAGGGAACAGAGATGTGAGCTTAATGAATCAGAGGAACTGGGGATAGCTACCTCATTGAGAGCAAGATGCATCACAGCCGAGATCATCTCATCGCTCACTGCCATCGATGTGTCCCTCAAACCCTGTGTTATCATTTTTATGATTTTTCCTTTGACTGCAATAGCTTCTGGGAACTTTGTCGCATCGAGGCCTCGTGCCTCAGCTTGGTAGCATGAGGCTGATAAGATGGCAGTGTAAGCCATCAACGGTGAGCTCCTCACTAGAAAAGACAAATCAGCAAGTGTGGGTGGTGCACTCCAAAGGTTGACGAAAAATGACAAGCCGCCCCAATTTCAGCGTCAAAACATAGCCAAGATGAGGCTCTTACTCCATGGTAAACAATTATTCCTCAACGAAGCAGGCTGATTCTCGCCATCAATAGCACCAATCGAAGGACCTAGTATTTGATGAACTATCGAGGTTAATTACAGAACCGAACAGAGGCGGGTAGACATACAGAAATGAAATAGCTCTCGATTCCGGATTGTGTTTTCAATTGGTATTGGCTGGAATGGCTGAAGAATCAATGGAGATGTAATTCGACTGTCGAATGCTTCTGGACAGCCGTATGTGGTGCCACCCTAGGGTTGAGCAGGTTAATGTCGTGGACGTTCAAGGTACAGTAATTGCTATTTGTCGGAGTAGGTGGGGACTCATGGATTTCTTTTGCTACCAAATTCTTTTGTGAGTGGAGGGAGCACTTACTTTGCGAGGAAGAAGGTATGGATTCCAAGAGAAAGCCTTTCCATTCTCTTTTGAGTGGCTGTTTTGGTTTTCACCACCGCCATCCGCTCTGAATCGCCCACTGGGAACGAGACTTTGGTTCTGCCTCGAAACACGAATGAGAGTCTGTGCGTGATTCGCTTGCTCGGATTTTGAGACTGTTGTCTCATAGATCTCGTTGATGACTTCCTGCCTTCTGCTCCCTTCAATGATGAGGACGGTACAACACCTTCTGGGTCACCACGGGACAATAACGCATCAGCGGTAAAATGGCGGTACACTAATGCTTTTTGAGGCATTTGCAGGAATTCATTTTCAGAGGGTATATCTCTGTTTTCCAGCAGAGATGGGGCACGCGGAATGATCATTGGACTATCCTCAACACCAACGTCAGCAGCATTTATGCTGAAAGCATTGGCAAATTGATTGTGGGTTTCAGTTGCATAGGCTTCATTGAAATTGGCCCCTTTGAGCTTGTTGAATTTCCTGGATCCAGAATCAGTAAGCTCATGACCCTCGCTTCGATGGTTTCTACTGACTCGGGATAATCGTAGCTACATATTACCGGTGGATACCTTCTTGAGCAATTGCTACATGGACGATCTTTGGTTTGATTACACTGAGAAATATTGTTAGATGGCGTGTGTGAAAAGTGCATCCTTGTCCAAGAAATCGGTACCTTTTTCTTACTCTTCCGGCACTCAGTGCAACTGATTGGAATTCTCACACGCTTCTTTGGAGCGATGATGACCGCAATTGGTGACGGAGGAGCCTGCATGTTGGCGGACTCAAGAGAATGCGAGGATTTGGAAAAATCAATGATACTGTTGTCGAGGTCTATTGAAGTATACATAGGAATGCACACATAGCCGAAACTCTGCGGCTGAGATGCGGGGCAGCGGACTTAAGCGTAATCTACCAATACCATCGATGATGGAAATCCTGGATTCCAGCCCAGCGCCACAACAAGCCAGAAACTCAGCTGTAGCTTCGGTCCGGGTGCTGGTAATTTGTATCTTCCTTAGCTCTCAAAAGTCCAGGAGTAGTTGAAGGGCTGATAAAAGCCAAGAGATGCGTACCGGTTAGCGTATGAAGATACAAGATAATGATTGGTTTATCTCTATCATGGCCTTCTTGGAGACTTTTGTTTGATTGGCTGCTAAACGACGAGTGTTTCCTCTGGCAAGTATACAGTACGGTAAGGTAACATCATAACCTGGAGGCAATCATTTATGTCGAATTAAACCTGAATGAGTTAGCATTCTATCGCTAAGCGGTTCCACTTTGAGCACAGCAGACAGACCTTTGCCTTACCTCACTTAAATCTCTTAACATGTCTCACTATTCTCACTATTAAGGAGCATTAAATTCACTACGAAACTCGCCAATGCAAGCTCATCAGGTACACAACCGCGGCCTTGATGGACCGACAGGCCTTGCACATATCTTCCTGCGCTATTTGTAAGAAATGGATTCCAGAAGGTAAGTTATTTCCTGTGAAGTCCTCAGTCTAGTATCAATTCTAACACAGAATCGGCACTGAAGAGCCATGAACGTTATTGTCGAACACGCTTGGTAGATCCATCAGCATCACCGCAGAAGTTCTGCCTGGCATATGTTCGTGCAAAATTCTGTTGCGATTTGAGGACCCTTCAGTGTGGGAGCTGTCATCGAAAACAGCGAATCTGTGCGTATTCAAGCAAGCAATAAGTCAAAAGATCTTCGCAGCTCATAAACCGGTCGCCATTGGAGCCAAATTCTATGACTACTGGGATGGGAAAGACTTTGCAAGATGACGGGTCTATTCAGTTCACTGTGATGAATTTCCCACCAAGTACAACATCAGCGCAGTATCTAGTTATCATTCAGAGGAGAATAACCAGAGGGATATTGTTGAAAATGGGACACAGGTTACCACTCAGACTTCGGATGTAGCTGATATACGGAGTATGCGAGCAACTTGAAATGCCACTTCCGGACGGTCACAGGCTCGCTATAACCAAAATTGATAAGTTCTGCAAATATAAGACTCATAAGTAACCTGATAACTCAACTTCTACTCTCGTTCTCAGAAAGAAAATTAGACGAGGGGGCTCTTCCACCCTTTATTCACCACTCCATATTTCCAGAGTACTTTAACAAAAATTCATTCAAACCTCTGCTTATTTGCCAAAAGATTATTCGCAAGCTTTCCAGAGATAAATATCCCCAGGGTGTTTCCGTCTGGCATGAAATCGTATCTGCACAAGAAAGATTCTACGACCCTCGTGCTATCTTTGAACAAGTGGTCACACCTCTCTGCCGTACAAGCTCTCACGAGCTATCTTCTCATCCTTGGCACCGAACGTCGCGCCGTATTAACACACTATCCCACCCTTCCAGCAGCCATTCTCTTTACCCTTGGAGTAATTTTTCAATACTTGTACCAGATACATCCAGGTTAACCTACAGCTGGAGAAGCGAACGGACGACAACCAACATTGGAGGATCAGATTTTTGCCGAGTCTAAGCTACGGACTGCGACGATTTACTTCCTCTTCACACGCTTCTTTAATGTGGAGTTCGGGCTTCCTTGTGATAGAAAAAATTCGTCTGAAAATCCCTTTGAGCTCGAGGATATCGCAGTTCCAGCTATCGTCTTTCTGTAGATAGATAGCTTGGCAGCAATTTCAACTCAAACATATTTTCCTCGTCCCCTCAAAACTGCTTGATTCTTTGTCGAGTTTGCATTTAGGGAGGTGGAACTACTTGAAACCCGTCCTCTTGATATGTGCTGCCCTTTACTTAGGTTGAGGGATAGTAAGCTATCCCCCCATTCTCACTATTCGATTTTGTGTGCTCTTGCGCTGGTGCGTTGTAACCTTAAGAAGCTGAGCTTATCTAAGCATTATCTTCTAGTATTTTTGAATACAACAAATAATGCTATAGATTTATGACCGGGATAAAAACGATATAGTATTTTAAAAATTAAGAAGAAGCCAATAAATTAAACACAGAAACAAGCCAAAAAAAAAAAAAAATTTACATTCGAAAACGCAACATACAGGTACTATGCCCTGGACCTTAACGAGATGAAAGAACCCTCGACTTTCCCGAAAACTTTGACCACCTAGTGTTTGTATACATGGTAAATTACAAGTAAACTCTTTATATGTTTTTGTCCGGCCACAACCCGAAGCCATACGTTATTGGTGTCAATGATGGCGGTCCAAATGAACAGGGCACAATTGTTTCCTTCTCCAAATTCCCCAGAATGGCAGGGAAGATCTTAGAAGCTGCCGAATTCAAGGTCGGCATATTCCCCACGAGCCCCTGAGTAAGATGCATGTAGTTAGAAAACCTAGCCAGCCTTAATTTGAGACACTGGGAGTTGATTAGCAGGGTATCGTACTGGATTTGTCTAGTGACTTGACTTGCCTGGATAGCTTCAACAGCAGCAAAACTAGACGGACCATTAGATCCAAATCTTCTATGACCCTGAAACGGATTGTGGGCTTCTGCCACGGCGATTTTGGCAGCATTTTCAAACACAGTGCAGCCCTCTAAAAATCGCCGGATATCACAACCTTCTTGTTCATGCAACTTCTCTAGAAACCGCACAAAGGAGCCTATAAGGTCTACATCTGACGGGGAATGTGCGTTGGTGGGTTTTCAACCACACCCGCAAGGAGTGTAATAGTCGAACACAGTGGGTACTGCAGAGCCCGCCTCAGGATGGTCAGCTCGGCTAATCGCAATGAAACAAGTATCACTACCCTTACCATAGATCTACAAACGATATAGATTCCCAGTGCCGAACAAGGCGGAGCGTAGCTCTTGCTACCTGGGCGCAGATGGTTGTCGAATCCGCCAGCTGGGATTGATATAACAATTTGGTAGTCGCTTCAGGTGGGCTGTTATACCTTCTCCGGGATATAAGATGTAGTACAGTCCTATGAATAGTGCCTATGTAGTTATAGAATGCGAGGTGCAGCATAAGAACCGAAAGATTTTCTATCCCAGCCACAGCATCCGTACTATAGTTTGGTTGAATATTAACGGTCAAATTTCCCTTCCAGGCGTCCAGCTCACGGTGGAACTGTAGGATTTGGTCCACTGAAATCTGTCCTATAAACCCCAAAGAAGATATGCTGGATAGGTACTTCGACTCTATCATGGCCAGTTGTACTCTTGAAATGAAGACAGTCATGTTTTCCGTCTCTCTAGAGTGAGGTAAGTCCTCAAACCCGGATAGCATCTCCCCCGGAAGAGCCATCTCCAATCCTCTGTCTTCAATGGTAAATGGAAGTCCAGAATTGATACTTATACCCCTATCGATCAGATATGCAACCCAAAATATTCGTCTTCGTTCATCTGCCTCGGCAAGGTCAAGGTTGCTCTCTGGATTTTCCTGGTGTAGGCCCATCATATATATCATTCTACTTGCTGTAGAGATGAGAACCGCCGTCATTTTTGTGTTTGTCGTTCCATTTGAGAAAATTGCCATGGCAAGAATAGCTTGTATAGACAAGATACCAGACTCGGTAGCGACAAGCTCTTGATAAACCGAGAATGCGTTCTTGAAGAAACTCCACGAAACTTCGGATATCTTCCTAAAAGAGCGGTTGGTTGCTTTCAGCTGGGTTGCCAAAGCAATGATTGTATTCAGACAGGCCCACCAAGCAGGACCCTCAGATTCACTATCCACTGGGAACTTGTTCTGGCACATGTCCATAAATGACTGCTTCCGAAAGAGAGGAAATATGGCATTAACCTCGTCAAAGAATGCCTCAACAAGTGGAAGAACTTCGGATTTTGGGAACATGGATATGAATAGTTGCCCACTGGATGCCCCATCAGGCATCGTTCTCATGACATCATTCAGCCTAGTCTCCGAGATATTGAAGATGGGAAATCTTGCTAGAATGGTCTGGGGGGCTCTCTGTTGTTGCTATTCTGTAGTCTCTGGATATGAGGTTGAGGGTCGGTCTGATCTCCGTAATTAGATTGCTGTACGTTGTAACATGTGGTGGCTGCTGTATTCGATGAGTCCACCGTGTCGCCATTGAATTCCACCGGTGAACCTCGGTTTATGGGGCCAGTTCTTGCCTTGGGAGAGGGATACTGGCTTGATAAGTTGTCCAAAGGCCCCTGAACCACCGCGGGCTGGCTTCCTATGACAGTCATGTCTTCCTTTGGGGGCACCGAAAACTCAACCCGTGACTCCATTGTCTCCAGCCGGTGCTCAAGAGACTGGAGATATTCGTTTCTGTGACACCTTGTTAATACTTCCTTTAGTATTGAGCGTTATTTGGCGACGAACTTGATTCCCTTCCCCGTCGCCTACGTTGGCCGTACGTGCATTCGGTGTTGTTCATCTCACAACGTGAGCAGGTAGGTGCTTTGCCATCACATCGCATCTTCTTCTTGTGGCATCTGCCACAGGCCTACTATTGAGTCAGGACCATCTAGATATGATACTGAAGTCTAAACTGGCTTACAAGATGGATGCGATTGACCTCCCTTTTCGAGGATTCTTGCCAGTTAGAACCTGAGTCCATGATATGATATCAGAGGAGTACCAAACGATCAGAAGATCGTTCAATCAGTATAGATACACTCTCGTTGTTGCGGGTTGTATTACTTAAGGATCTAATGGCCCATGAAGAGGTGCAATAACAATTGACCTGGGAGTGGTACAGAGGGGAATCAGTGGTGGAGTAAGATTCAGTGCGTTTTGAACACATTTATATGGGACTTGGCAAGGAACACCCCAATCGCACCACTTGCAGCGATGGAATACGGCATCGTAACAATTACCTTTTGTGCTACTTTAACATAATGAATAGAATCATAAATGATAATTTCAATTTTCAAGTGTATCTACTTTTCAAATTGTCACGATTGCTTGAAATTTGGGAATCAAATATGTAAAGTAGGAGTCTCTTGTTGAATTTAGCCACCAGCTGCCACCATGCATGGGAACTAACCATCCTATCAAGCGAACAACTACCAAACAAGGCGACTTCCACTGAATGAGACAATCCCCAGCTGTCGTCAATATCAAACGAGTGGTAGCCGATAAATTACCTACCAATCTTTTCTTGAATTATTTTGGCACCATTCATAATAGATAACTTGAGCGTCCAACTTTTTGGTTGTCAGCTCCAAGCGCACCGGCGTCGGATACAATTTGCTTCCGAAATAAAAAACCCAGCTGTTTTCGCTTACTATGCTAGGACTGACACGCAAGCAATCCTCGGAAGCAATTACCAATACACTCTTATGAATCCAGATATTATATCGTATAGGTCCTCTAGTCATTTGCCTGCCCAGGACTCAAATGCCATTTTCGGAAGTAATTACCAATACATTATTATGAATCCAGCTATTATACCGCTTGGATCTTCTGCTTCTTCGTCTGCCCAGGACTCGGAATCAATTTTCGGAAGCAGTTACCAATACTTTATTATGAACACAGATATTATACTACATGGATCTCCCCATCCTTCGTCTGTCTTGTAGATATAAAGTCCTGTTCCACCGCTCTCAAAAGTTGACCTCAAAGCTGGACAAGAAGCCAACATCATTCCAGAGAACTTTATTTTTTTTAACCATTACAAACACTTTCTTCCAAGTAGAAACCATGGGTGTCATTGCTATAGCAGGCGGAACAGGCGGTGTTGGTAAGGCGTTAGTCGAGGTTATTACAGCTCGCGGCAAGCATGAAGTCAGGATTTTGGGCCGAAAGGTACTTTAACACCATTTTGCTCTTGTAGACCTCTCCACGATTGAGAATTTCTAACACAGTTGACGAACCTAGGCGGACACTGCTATCCCCATTCTTGTTGTCGATTACTCTGAACTCGGGAATTTGACAAAGGTCCTCGAAGACAATAACATTGATACTGTCATTTCGGCAATAAGCACGATGCCAGGCGAAGGAATCCCTCCCGAGGTGAACTTGATCAGGGCAGCTCAAGCATCGAAGACAACGCAAAGATTTGTTCTGGGCAACTGGGGTGTCCCCCTCAACGGAGGGTAAGCAAGTGAAATCCAAACGCAAATTTCTCTTTGCATCTAGCTATTGAAGTAGAAGCACCCATATTCAGGGCAAGACGAAACTAACCGTCTGGGTCAGGAATACCCACCTTATTCCCACAACGCCACTGAAGCTCCAAGCTCTAGAGGAGGTGAAGAAAATAAACTTGGAATACACTGCCTTCTATCCCGGATTTTTCACCGACTTCTACTCTTCGCCTGCGATCAAGTCATACATGACACCGATGATTTCGGTCATCGATCTTGCGCACAATGTGGCGGCTATTCCAGGCTCGGGCAATACGCCAGTCTCGTTCACCCACACGTTTGACCTTGCGAAATATGTGGATGCCACACTAGACTTGGAGAAGTGGGAGACTGAATACTGCGCGATCGGGGACAAGTTAACTTGGAATGAGTTTGTGAAGTTGGCTCAAGCCGTGAAAGGTACTGCAGTGGCCTATTCACAGACTCCTTCTATATTGAACTTTGCTAATCTCTCCCGGCCACAGGAACGGAATTCAAAATTGTCTACGACACAGTCGAGGACATGAAGAAGGGCATAGTCACAGAGCTTCCTGCATTGACTGAAGCTTTGCCTTTCATACCCGTACCAAAAGAGGTGTTGCTGGGCTTTTCTGCAGGCATTGGATTGATGTTTGAAGATGGTACCTTCGACTTCGAGGAACGTGGATCACTGAATGAGAGGTTCCCTCATATTACACCTCTTAAGATTAAAGAGGCACTGGAGGCCGTTCTAAATGGTAATTGAGCACCTACAGGAACAATCAGCAGGGTACATAAATCAAGTTCATTCTTAGTCGTTATGGCCACGACCAAGTTTGATTCCTGAAATAACAGCATACTTTTCATCCTATACTTCTACCAGTCTTTAGTTTTAGTATCTGTGTGCGTTGCCTATTGTGTCAGGCATCCAATCTCATGAAAGTATGGGAGATTCGATTGTCGCAAGACATATATGAGACATAAATAGCTGGATTTCTGGAACCCGACAGCCGAAACCTGGTGCGCCGTTGCGGCCTGAAAGGCATTGGAGCTAAACGTGCTACGAATATCTTTTGTCAATATCGGGATGGCTGAGCAGTTGGCTAACCCGGCCAGTTTGTGACTTCCTGCAAATGCATAATCTCAACCTCTCGAACCACATCCAGCATTGTCTCTGAGCTACAAGGGTGATTCAGCTGTTCTGCCTAGCCGTTGCGCTATATCTTCCGTCGTGCATCTTCATTCTACTTGACGATATATTCTATCGGATCCATTCTCCCCTCATGGTGCACCCGGAAGGTTCACTACTACTTGGTCGCTGGCGAATCTGACGCCGCCAAGCATTATAAACGTTTCTCCTGGCAATTCTATGATACCAAATGCAGTGCTCCTTTACGTCTTGCGGATGATATGGAAATAATAGGATGATGCGAGATGGAGAACAGTTGAATACCTAACTCGAAGAGAACTCAGAGAAGCCCTCAGCTGAGCGATGGCCTAACATATAAACAAAACGTCGATGGGATCCCGAAAGAGACAATTGAACAAGCAAAACTCCATGCACAACACATCTCAAACAAGACACAATATCCCAAGAGTTCTGGTCTATACACGCTCTCCTACCCCCCTGGATCTTTCTTAATCCCGCATGAGGTGGCACCGTCCAAAACATCTGCAGTGGCCCCATCGATGTGACCAGATCGCGGAATATTGATTACTGCTGCTCACTTGTCAAGCAGCCAGATACACAGAATAGCCAGAAGAGTTTGCGGAGTAAAGAAGGCGAAGGTGGATTGTTGAACGTGATGGTAGACAAAGAAATGATCTGGAACTCTCTATTTCCGGTACGATATAAAGGTACACACCTGGTCTCTCACCTTTAAAGCGGTGTCCATGAAGCTCTAGAGATACCCACCCTAGAAGCACAACGGAATAACCTTCATCATCTTCGTTGCCCTGGTCGGAGACGCCCTCGGTGTATGCTAGCTATTCACCACCAAAGTAATCCAACAATAGGCCTAGCTGTACCCTCTGCCATCGACACTTCATCAAGAGAGGATAGTGAAATGTAGTTAGATTTCAGACAATTCCTGGATACCGGATGGCTCGAATGCTATATCGATGCCTGCAACCAGTGGGTACCTATCAAACCCAAAAGGACCTCGACGTGCCGGTTATGCCCCGGAGGACTTCCTTGATGACCTTATTTGGAAGTCTGCCCATGCTTTCAGTATTAATAAGTTTGATGAAACTTTTTTCTCGATACCCATCCCAGCAAGTTCTTTAAATATTGCTATGGAAAATGGCAAGGCTAACCTGATCATGACAGAAATCGAAAACATTGGTATCAAGAGCAAATTACTCAGCTGCATAAGACATGCTTGGTATCAACTTGTGCTAGTCTGCTCTACTAGGAAGTCCTGGGGAAACGATGTTACAAGGGGAAGACTCGGAATTACAGTTGTGGACATAGCATCAAACAAGGTCTACGGGAACACCCACCAGTCTGACAAAACCTCTGTCTAAACCGCACCCAAGCTTCACACAAGCTCATCCATAATGGTGTCTAATTAAAGCCAAAGATCTCTTCCAGAGGAATCGGAAAGAAAAGAATGAAGCCTCTTGCCATAGTTTCGGCTGGAAGGCATGCATTATGCTCCCAATGATAGAGGATTTGTCCCGTTGCGGAGATAGAGACCCCCCAGATCCCAACCATTGCCATCTGAGGACAACACGTGCAGTGCGAGTACCTTGGGGAAAACGCCGTGGATTTCAAAAGATTTAAGATTTAATTTTGCCCCAGCACGTTTGACAAGCATTCGTTGTTTTTCATAAGGCTTCCCTACCTAGGTACCTTAAGCGCCTAATCAAATTGTCGTCACGTCTCGTACATCTCTATCGTAATTCATCATCAAAATGGCTTCTCAATCTCCAGAAAGTAGAGCTCCAGAAATATCGACATGGTCCTTGGTATCATCGAAGGGGAGACCCTGCAGATGTGATTCCTACAACAAATCAGCTCCACCACCACAGCAATCAGACGGGGATGATGTGTACTCACACCCACATTTGAAGTATCTTTAAGACACCGTCAAGCGGGCCACCTCTACTGCAATTGAAACCAGCAAAGTGATCCAGCCCCATCCCCACGGCTGTTTACCACCTTGCCTTGCCTTCCTCCCTTCCTTGGCACGGCTTCTGCTGTCCTCTACAACCTCTTCGAATCCCCTTTTTCCCTTGCCAAACATCCTGCCAATTCCACCCAACATTCTTGTTGCGCCAGCCAGAGCAAGTACCGGTACAAACGTGATGAGACCTGCTTTGATAGGGTTCTCTTTCGCCCATAAATACATTCTACGGATCCACGACGAGATCTTCGCCAGTATGCGTTTTCGAAACCTAGACGGGGCTTAGGCCGAGAGGTATTGTAGGGAGATGGGCTTGGGTTTGTGGGAGAGTAGTATAGTGGCCTGGGTGGGGTGACCCGTCCATTGGGCGATGGTGTCCTCCGTGGAGGGAGCGAAGTAGTGTGCTGGAGAGGAAAGGGGGTTGGATGAATGACAAGCTGTTGATGGGAGGGCGAATTGGGTGCCGAGTAGAAGTAGGAATCTTGAGCTGCAACCCGGGTGGTAGTGGTCGATGGGATGTCGTTCTTGGGCGAGCTGGTGGGCGGGGGAGTGTAAGGGTATGCCATGTTGTTGGTGGACTGCATTGAGGGGCGGCTGGGCGCTGTGCAATGGGCAAGCACAGTTGTGATTGAGAAGTGTAGATATAGATATATATCTATATATTGTGTGTAAATATATTTATATATCAACCCAGGTTCCTGAAGGTACAAAGGGGAAGGGAAGGAGGACACGCGAGCCCTCTGCAGATGAGGACGAGGTAGGTGATAGGTACGGAGTACCTCCGTTCTCGATGAACAACAGCTGGGAGAGGCAGAAGGGAGAGGGAGACAGGAAAGTTAGAAGGGGAGCGGAAGGAAGGGAAGAGGAGACGAGGGAGAAGGGAAGAAAAGAAATGCCAGTTGGTAAACAGACAGACAAACCGGCAGAAGAAATATACACAAGGTACGCCGCCGCCTCTTTCGGAGGAGGTTGGCAGGTTGGGGTTGCGGTTGGGCGGTGAATAAAATAGGTATTTACCTCCTTCAGGAGCACTCGGATACTCCCTTTGGTCTACAGTATCTTCTCCCGCCCGCATGTGCCAAGCAAGATGTGCTACAGGGGAAGGACGAAAGTCCTACCTTATACCTTACCTAAGGTAAGATTACCTACAGTACCGTAACTACTTACCAGTACAGTAAGGTAGCTAGCTCATAAAGTAATCTATCTTACTATCAATGGGTAATTGACCGCCGACCTATCCAACTATCTATCTTCCTCAAGTACCTTACCTACTACCTAGGCAGGTTTATTGGACTTGGTGGCTGGCTGCCCTGAAATTTCCCAGCTTAACCCACATTATTCCACGGTAAACGTGTCATGGAAGATTTCCCATCATCAGGTACTCACAGCATCATCATCATCCACATCCTCATCCTCTCATCATGGCGAGTACCTCCTCTATCTTGACCACCGCCTCGGTCAAGCTTCCCACCGCCTTGAAAAGCTTCAACCGATCCCTTCCTCCGTCCTGCTCAGATGCCGGATCAGATGCTCTCCATGCTTCGGCCATCCCATCCTATCTTGATGCACGCTCGTTCCACCTTGCCAGAGACAAGCTACAGCTTGTTCCCCCACCCCTCATATCCGTCTCGGAATTTGTCCCACCTGAGCTGGTGGAAGTACTCATGAGGAGAAAGAAGAACAGTGCCCTCGGAGTCAAATTCATTTCCAAAGGCGGCTTCAGAACCTTCGGCAGGCAACGGCCGGATGAGATTACCAACATGGAGGGTGCGCTGCACACCTTTGTCACTCCTGTCGTTGGGAGATGTGAGATGATAGGCGATTATCGTTACAACCAAGCCTTGGGGGCCATGGAGTCAGTACTTTTGGAGATGTCGAGCTGGACGGAGGTGATGGGAAGGGAAAGGTCCGCTTGACAAGATCAGTGGTGATGAGTGCAAGTATCCACATGGATTTTGAAGGTCCCAGAGTACTGCTGCAGCTCTGCAAGCTGGACAACCGAGAGTGCGTAGGCGTCAACTTGCTTGCTGACAAGCATTGGGAGATCCTCGGACTGGATGACAAGCAAGATGATCAGAAGAGAGAAGAGTATGATTCTCTACTCAGGCGACATATGATTTTCCACCTGACAGGCGAGGGAAGACTCCCAGCCAGGAGGGATGTGGAGGCGATGGATCTGGACACCACACTTTCGTTCCTGGAGCAAGCTATTCTGGCCGGAGACGTGGCGGGACAAGTCATAGGGAGATATACTGAAGTCTGGAATGACCAGGTTGTGTCGCTTGAGTTGCTGTTCACCACAGCTTTCCACCAACTACGCAACGAGATATCCGCGCTCGAGGCACTGTGTCCCCGTGGCTATGTCTACACTTACGATCCAGCCTCCATCTTTGCCCGTGAGGTTGGCCCTCCACTTCTGAATCGCTTGATGCTGGCTGGACTACGGGCACTGTCAGACACGAATACCTTCGTGAACATGAGAATATTCGCCTTCAACGATTATGCCGAGCGCGGAATTCTGGGACTGGTCTCCAAGGCATTGAGCAACCAACCAGCCGTCCAGGTACTTCGGAAGGAGGATCTTTTCAAGGCCCCGAAGGTAAGTACGACATTGGACGCTTTGATAAAGCAAATGGAGCCATGTTGGTGGTGCACAATAATTCCGATGGTTTTGGTCAGAACATCGAGACGGAAGGCGACTTTGGAAGTCTCGACGGGCAATAGGCAGCAACTCAAGTGCTGCCGCCAGTCTTGCGAGAGACAGAGAAGATTTGCTTGATTTTGTTTTCTAATTGCGCTGTGCTTGATTTCTCCGATCTTGGTTGAGCGGCAATGTGTGACTGGTAATCACCCACTACCTAGGTACATATCCACCCACGTACCATTTCATCTTCTGGAGGTTTAGGAAGAAGTGTGGTTCTTCCTGGATGACGGTCGTATTAATGCGAGGATGTAGTAGTCGGCTGGGCACAACTGGTATTAATAAAAGTGAAATTGGTGAACTTGAGTGCCAAGGAAATCAACATTCCATCATTTGATTGGCTCAAGCAGATGCCTGATCTACCACAAGGGTGAGAGGAGATTTGCGACAGCCAGCCTCGTCCTCGTCAAAAACGACCAGCAAGATCCAGACATTTATTATCTTAACCACAACACCAAGGTTTACAAAGTTCATCAAGTTCCATTCGACACGATAATGAAGGTTCTCACACTCAACTTCCTCACCTGTGCGGTCAAGGCGTGCAAAACCACGTCAGCGTCCTTTCCACTCCATCCAAAAGAGTGTGAATTGGTTTCTGACACCATCGAGCCCAACCCTAAACTCCTCTACAATGTTCTGCCTCGCGTGGATTGGGCTGCCTTGATTTCGACTGCCTCCGAGGTATTTGCCCCATAGTTTCTGCTCGCAGCGGACGTATACTTACACATCTCCCTATAGCTTGGATTTCCCACCCTTCCCCCAACCCCACCAACAGCCGCAGAGTTGGAGAGCGACGAGAAGATGATGCAGGAGCTTCATACCTTACTGCTAGAGACACAGATTAGCGAGGGAAGTTTACTGTGTGGGAATTGTGGACACGAGTACAAAATTAAGGAGGGGATTGCGAATTTCTTGCTTCCAAACCATTTAGTATGAACCGCTGGAGTGGGAGACAAAGATCATGGCAACCCGAACTCTTGTGCACTTGGATGGGATGAAGCAAGGAGGAACTGGACCTATTCCATCCGGGAATGGCGCATCAACAATATACTCGTTGCAGAGTTGATACCGAACTGCACACAGAAACAGCCGTCCATCTCTAATACCTGAAGTTTCAAGGCGCCCAATTAGCCATATTGTATAAGGGACAAAGGGAGTGCTGGTGTGTAGCCATGCGTTCCGCTACAGTCGGCGCAGGACTCCAAGCCCGAGGCAATACAGTTTTCACCATCAAAGAGTACTCCTCTCACACGCCTGTTAAGAATATGAATCCTCTAGTTATGGTTATTAGGTTCTGGGACCATGCTATTTCGCACCACGCGCAAAATATCATCGAGGCGGCTAATTTTTTTTTTGCCGAAACATCTATCATACAATTCCTTCGACCACCATTTCCTGACCAAGTGCGATTCACAACCCGACCCTCATCAAAGTGACCCATCCCACCCCTTCATTTATTACATATGTGCCGAATATTGAAGGACCAAGAAAGAAGTCAACGCCCCACATGACTCGGTTGAAAGAGCCTATTTTATGCCCCCAGAAAACCCGCCCAACCCGCTCTGTATGCAATAGCGTTGAGGAACAGCAGAAAAGAAGCAAGAGCAACGCGAAAATCGAATCCCATCTATGGCACAGTTGAAGAGAAAACAAAGAAGAGCTGTGGCCGGGAAATTGTTTACAACCAAACCAGTTGTTTCCTAAGATGAGTGCACCAAGGACAAATGAGATTAATTGAGGAATCCTTTACATGCTGTGGTACCGCAAAGGCATGGAATTCGGTCTGTGCTTCCAATCTCACGCTCAAATTTGTAGTCGTACGTAAGTTCTTCGCCTGTCATGAAGTTAATTTGGGTTTCTCCCTGCTGATAGAATGGTTTGACTTGCCTTCACGGATATCCCGCAGCGCGTAGATGACGATTCGCTTGCTCTTTTCGACTGTGATAATCTTGGCGGTGCAATTCGGCATGCAGCTATGATTGATGAATCTGGCGATGCCACCCTTTTTCGTGGCGTCAATGACAGTGTTTTCGTCAATTCTGAAGAGGTAACTGCTCCCAATGCCACTCTTGAGATACCGAAACTCGCGAAGATCAGCAACCTGTTGCCGGACCTTTTCACCAACATACTCGATGATCATGTCGTTCATGTTAATGTTCTCCATTGCGTAAAGACCCCAATTGTGAATAGCGGATCTTGCAAATTTGACTGGCTTCTTCCTCTTTTTGAGTTGATTGAACCGGAATACGTCTGACTCACCCCCAAGGGCCCTCTTTTGATCGTTGAGATTGGCGACATAATTGCGATTGCTGACACGTTTGGCTCGAGAGTTGCCTTGCGCGAGTAGCTTCTCCGCCGCGTTTTTTGCTGCCTCGGCCGCCTCGGCAACCAGATCCTTTCCAGACTTCTTTGCTTGAGCTTCGCGCTCTTCACGAGCCAGTTGAACCTTGATCCGATGCGGAAGATACAGAGATTTTTCCGAATTAAGAATCTTCTTAATACCCTCTGTTCGGGCACAGCCAGATGCATTGGGGACATAATAACCCTCAACCGCAGTTTCAACAGTGACCAATCCTCGATGACCATTACGGTTGATTGCCTTGATATCCTCTTGCCTCCAAGCCCAAGTCTCTGCACTGGGCATGGTCATCGAAGCCTTGCGGGTAAAGAGTTTTGAGGCGAGCTCAGCGTCTTCGGCATCCTTGAGAAGATTTTTGAGCCCATAGAGATCAAGGACATTCTCAAAATCGTCATCGACAGTAGGCCGGGGAATCTCAGCAGACATGCCCCACTCAACAGTTGTTTCCACTGGTGCGCTTTCAACGATGAACTCCTCGTCTTTATCAGGTACATCTTCTCCTTCAGCCTCAGGGGTGCTGCTGGGTTGACGAATGACCTCCTCCATGTATATGCCTTCCTGCTGCTTTTTGAGAGCCTCGCGCTCTTCAAATATTTGTTTTTTCGACTTCTTTCTCTTTGCTGACTTGGCAGCCTTTTTCCGAGCCTGACGCGAAGCTTCTGTCTCACCTTCTGTCCTGACCACATCATCCTCGAGGACGATATCTTTGGTGATGGAAGAGAGAGGAAATTCACTTTCAACCTTGTCTGCCGCAACACCAAAGAGTTCTTCATCGGTTTTCTTCTGTCGTTTGAGGGTTGCTTCAACCTGTAAATCGAGCTTGCGCTTTTTTGATGTACCGAGAGGATCAGCCACGACAAAATTTGCTTCACTTGTAGAGTCCTCATCACGAGTATCTACAGATCTTGCGTCGTCTATGCGCTGATCCTTTCTGGTGAAAGCATTGGTTTCATCGTCTGAGGAGTCATCATCAGTGCTCATGCGGCTACGAGGCCTGGAGTCCGGTTCTTCTGTGTGCCTGCCACGAGATCGAGATTCCGTATCTTCCGAATCCTCATCGTCGCTTTGAATGAAACGGTGATGTAGTAGTCGAACCTTGGGCGCATCTGTTCGCTTTCGGCTCTGAAATCCGACAACTGGCTTGGCACCTGGAAGCTTTCGAATCCGAGGCAGTGACAGGACATTGATTCGAGAAGTTGCTGCTACACGACGGCCAAAATTTTCTGCCCGAGAATTTGGGGACCCATCAGATGGAGCCATGTCTCTGTCCTCCTCCTCCTCGATGAACGGCACTTTCAGATCCTTGGGGTCGGCCATATTTAATTTCCGCCGCTTCGATAAATGATTGTTGGGATCCATATAAGAATGTAGCACCGGTGCGGCAATCTTTGTTCGCACATTGTTGATAAGTTGAATCTTCAAGTCTCGCCGAATGACTTCGATAGCTTCTCTAGCAGGGTCAAAATTCCTAGCACGTTCCTTTCTCTCCTCCTCCAGATCAGCTTCTTCTTCAATCCTACGGGCCGCCTCGTCATCCTTTTCCTGCTGCTCAATGTCTCGCCGTGTTGGGCTGCGGCTTCGCTTTCTCATCACCTCTACGGACCGACGAGTTGATGAAGGTGTTCCGTTGGTTCCATAGAGATACATTTTCATAACCATGTCATAAGTGAATAGCTTGGAATTATTCAGTGCTCGATGACATCGTTCGGCTGCCAATCGTCCGGACTCGTTCGTCGGGAAGATTATATAGTATCCCCATCTATCCATCCTAACATCCTCGAAGGGGTAAAGTCTCACACGCTTCTTCAAATGTGGTATAGTGGTTGGCATTACTGGTACCGACTCATCCGCAATGAATAGGTATGGTTGGTGCTCCAGTTGGAGAGAGATTGGATTGTCTTCAATGGCGCGCAGAGATTTCGGTTTTGTTGGAATAGCCATGGGGGTAGTAGCATTTACACGCAGTGCTGCCCTTTGCGCATATGCAGCTGGGCCTTTGGGCGCAGTTGGCGGTGGCCCAGATGACTTTGCTACCTCCAGTTTAGGCTTTGACTTGGGTACTTGGGAATAATGATCGGTTTTGATTCTTTCAACACGTTTTCCAGCATGCGCCTGCTTTTGTTTCCATCCGGGTCAAACTCCACAACGATATTATTGGTACCAATTCTGGCATGATTCCCTTTGCGCACTGCTAGCTTTGCAGCCTCGATCGCAGACATGAATCGTCCTCCGGATACCCTCGAGTCTCTGTATCGAAATGTGCCAAACCCAAGACAACTGCCCGTCTCAGGATGCAGTTTGTTGCTGCTTTCTGCAATCTCACCAAAGCTCGAGAACACAGCCGACACGTTGGCAAAGTTGATCAAAGGATCAAAACCTTTTACCACAACCTGGGTAGGTGGCCCGGCTCCGAGGGAAGTTTTGGAGTCATACGCATAGGGTCGCAGCAAGTAAGGCGCGTGGCGTAATCGTGATTTTGGCATATGGAAATCGGTGTTGATATATCCTAATCGACCACCTTTGGCAAGTCGTGGGTCTGCCGGGGGAGCGTCATCTTTCTGCAAAGCGATTAGCCAAACACTCAAATGCAAAAGATGACGCTCCCCAATGATTGTTTTATACGTACCAAGCCAATATGTTTGTATATGGGTTTCACCTTCCGCTTGCCCTCTGTGGAAATCTTTGGATCGAGGAATGGATCGTATGTGCAAATATCCCCCTTGATCCCTTTCTGGAGATCTCGAGCGTAGATTCGCGCAGGTAGAAGAGTTTGATCTGCCAAGCCAGGTCGTGTTGCTGTCAGAGAGCCGTCTTCCGCGACCGACTTCGTGCTGATAGGTACGGAAGAAGCAGTGATTGAGACTTCTGGAATGGTTCGCTTTGGGCTTGAGATGCGCAAGGGGAGGATTCGATGTTCGTCAGTGGTGTCAGACTGCTCATGTTGAGCGCGCTGCTGGACGTAGACATGTTGTGCTGTTGTGGAGGAGCACTGAAGACGGATGACACCGTACTTGTGTGCGAAGACGCTGATCCGACACCGTTGAGAATGTCGCCCGGGACGAATTCGTTGTCTTCTGCTCCAGAAGGCGGAATATTCTCCGCGCCAGGGACGCTGGGTTCGTTGGTCAATCGGGCGTGACCACCATCTCCAACGCGTGTAGTAAATACTATGTGAGTATCGGAAACTGGACGTATGCCTGGTGAATCCGAGCCCTGCAGTTTCGACTTTTCTCTCTGCTTTGCCTTGTCTTTTGCAGAACGAGGGGCGTTGGGGAAGAAGGCGGAGAAGCCCTGCGTCGCGCGAGACATAGTGTCGCGGTAGTAATCAATCTACCTCGTCCGCCGTCTGCCAACCACCATCTCTAAGTTAAGAGCGAGGGGAGGACTCCGTGCATCGGGGTATGAAAGAACGAAGACCAAGTACGCGAAATGGTGAGCGGCTCAAGTCTCCACGCAGCTCTCAGACGGTGGCAGGGCAGGTAGGGGGTTGGAGAAATTGTGGTTTTGGCAGGACGAGCGATAGGGGACGCGAGAAGAAGCGGCGGAGGAGATTTGCGACGACCGATCCAAGGAATTGCGGGCTTGAGGGAGACGTGCAACTTGCAAGGTGTGCGGGATGGAGGTTGTTGGGAATGGATTTGCTGCTGGCTTTTCTGGTGATGGTGTAGTGAAGTTGCGCAACGAGAATTACGGCAATAATGGAGGCTCTCGAGGACTTCACAAAAGCAGCCTAGCGCATACTACCAAAAGCTTTGAACTTACTTGCACTAAGCACAGTATTGACATTGATCTTACAACCTACCGACTCACTAAACCTAGCAACTAACCAAACCTACCTACACGATCTTTGTTTCTGATCATGCCGTCCATGAACACCGAATATTATGGTGACCGTTGGTCCACATTGTTTGGATCTTCTGACTCCTGACTGAGCAACCATTTCATTGTTCGACCTATGCTAGCCAACCAATCCTCATTAGATGGAAAGGACTATGTAACAAGTCCACCAGAAGAGAATTCTTAGACTAGAGGAGAGTCCGAAAGAAAAAGTACTGGTAAAGTGGTTGAAAAGGATCACAATCTGGACTGCAGAATCCTCCAGGTAGCTCGATTTGTGTGTTTTTGTTTTGTATTTTGTGTCTGAACAATACGCAGAAGGTTGGGTCTTGCCTAAGATACCCAAGGTAAGGTAGGTTACCTACCTAACTATCTATGCTTCTAGAGACCAAATGGTAGAACTCGCTACCTATTCCAGACGACCTCTCTAGTAATACATTTACCCGAAGCACGCCCCAACACCAGATATTATAAGTCAAACCCAACGATCACGAATTACTCCAAAGCCAACACGAACTCCTCATCCTCGTCGTCCATCTTCCTCAGACACTGGGAATACCTCCCCGAAAACATGGCTCCAGCTCCTCATCGTCAACTTCAAAAGCACTGAGCCAACCTAGTCTACTTGGCGACTCCAGTCCCTCTTGTTGTGCAAATCTGGCAGGGGTGATAGTAACTTCGGACGACTGTGACATATTACTAACGCTCCGTGTTAAACCGCTTCTCTTCTGTGTTTGAACAGTCCCCGACGCCGACCTTCCTTTGCTGTATCCAATCGTGCTTCTCGAGGCAGCGATAGCTGCTGTATGGCGCATGTTTGAATTTCCAAACGGCGATTCACAAGAGTCAGATGGGAATTTCGTCTTGCTTCGTACCAAAAACGAGGGCATATTTGTCTTAGCTTTGAGTGCAGAGGCCACTGGGGCTGCTGGACGAGACACCGGCCGAGATGAGAGTGCTGATGCCGCGTTGCGTTGGGCGATCGTTGCAGGAGCCCTTTGCACTGAAATTGAGGCCTTCTTAGCTGGCAAAGGATCACAGTGTATCTCTGCTTTCTTGTGTCGGCGAGCGAAGGTTTCTGGGACATCTCCGACGGTCCATTCCTCCTCCATTGCCTTCATGATCGCCTCGTCAGCTCTCTTGGCCGAAGTCACATATCCTTCTCTCGCTCGACGATCCGACGCGGACAAACCATTCCCATCAACTTGTACATGATAAGCGTTATGGATTCCGCGCATCAGATTTTCCTTCTTCAGTGGTTCGTAGTTCAGACATCCACTAGGGAAATCCTCGGACTCGTAGGGGAAATCTTTCGGTTTGGGGGGAGCATATTCGACATCTCGTTCTATTTTCAATGGGCTTTCATCTCCATGTACTTCAATCTTGACCGTCTCAGGATGCGTGATCTTCTTTGGTCGTCGTGCGCTACCTCGGGGCTGTGTCTTCTCGATGATGTCCTTCACAGGAGCTGGTCCGGCAGGTGTTTGAAAGCCTTTGGCTTTCGCATTTGTCGTCTTTGCACCCAAGGGAGCTCGAGCGCGTGGGCCTAGATATGTGTAAATAGAGAAGACCGTTGATCCAGGGTAGCGTCCCTACCTAGAGGAGTTACGAATGCGCTCTTGTCGAAAGTGGTCTTCCTTCCACCGGCTACCAAATTCTCCAATCCCTTTCCCTTCGTGGACTTTGCAAAGCCACCAATCGCGTTCTCATCGTTGAGAGGAATCTTCAATGGTGTCTTTGGAAATTTATTTCCCGGTGTCTTAGGTTGCACTCCTCTTGCGCCTTGGTTCAAAGGCTTGGATGCTGCAACTTGCTGATGGCCGTGAACCAGATTCTCCTGGTCGCGCGTCGCGAACATGGTGGGTGTGATGAAATCTCCGCAACAATGGGAAGATGGAAGAAATGTATGGATGATTGATTGGGGTTGTTGCTGTTGAGGATTTGACAATAATTTGATTAATGGCCTGTTAAACAAGTCTCCTATTCTAAGTAGGTAAGTAAGCTAGGGGAAAAGGGAAGGGAAGGGAAGGGAAAGGTTCCAAGGTCGTTGGTTGGAACTGCGTTTGATTCCTTCCTCATAAGCGAGGCATTTCTCTCCCAAAGTAAACAAACAATAAGTCACTCAGATCCTTGCCGCAGCAACGCCTCTCCTTGACTTCCCTCCACCCCTGCTCTGCCGAGCCTGCCCAGCCCATTCACTCGTCCCCTTCCCAAAACGGTGGCCGCGATTCACCTCTGCGGCTGCACCTTGCCAAGGAAATGCTCCCCTCCAGAATGTCCGACCGACCTGCTGCAACTCTCAACTTCCTGCTCTGACAACTCCCCTTCCTTCACTTCTATCAACGACAGCATCCCAAGTTGTGCACTTGACCCATCGCCTTCGTGCTCGACTCTCTCTCCCCATACAACTACCAAAAGCAAATCCGTCCTCCCTCCGTCATCATGGATCGCATCAAGGAGGTGAGTTCTTTCTTCAAAGTCACCCCGCCATTTGGTGGGAAAAAGCCACGGCCACTCATCATGCCCGCTGTCTGCCAGTACATTACCGCAGCAGCAACTGTACTGATGCTGGACTTCAGAAAATGAACTCGCTTCGCATCGAGGCCGATGAGGCATCTGCAAAGGTCGAAGAACTCCAGAAGACCATCAAGACTCTTGAACAGGAGAACCTGCAAAAGGAGCATGAGATTACTTCCCTACAACACAAGAACACCTCCTTGGAGGCCGAGGTCGAGAAGCTGGAAGGCCACGTCAAGGATCATAAAGATCGAGAGGGTGAGAGTGGTAACGCCTTGACACAAAACGAGACCCTTCAGCGTAGACTGCAGTTGCTTGAGGAGGAGGCCGAGGAGGCCGATAAGAATCTTCGCGAGACAAACGACAAGTGAGTCTATCTATCACCTGCATCTATCTAACCCTCCTTCCGAAGCTTTTGCTGACATCTATAGGCTCCGCCAAACCGACGTTAAAGCTGGCCACTTCGAGCGCAAAGTCCAAGCTCTCGAGCAAGACCGTGATCAGTGGGAGGCTAAGTTTGAGGAGATGGCTAAGAAGTACGCTGCCACACAGAAGGAACTCGAAGATTTCCAACAGGAGATTGGCAACATGTAAAGGCTTTGCACATACGGGACATCTTTCATGGGGGCTGGTCGACACATCCATTTGGTTGTTAGCTTGTTTAGAGAATATTATGATGGAGAAGCGTGCATGGGATGAGGGAAAGAAGGAATCATTGCGGTAGAGCCTCACAAGCGTTGGCGGAGGCCTATTCGCCATGTTGGTTGCTGCATACTTGTCCATACCAATGAAGGGACGGTCGTTGCCTTGAATGTATTGACTACTTCTTTTCCCCCTTGATCATCGATCTCTACGGGCGTCAGCCTTTGCCTTGTTGCCGGCCTTTTGCTTCCCTCTCGTCATTCTCCTTTCGGCCTTGCTCTCGTATCGAAACTTCTTAGTCTTGTCCTTCTTCGGCCATTGCTTCTTTGCCTTATGCTTCTCCTCTGCCGGTGGGTACTTCTTAACCGCATCCACCTCTTCGCTCGAATCCTCGTCGACAACCTTTTGGAGACCATCTTTTGATACTTCAACTGCTTCAACCGTGACTGTAGTATAGCGATCCTCATCTAAATATTCTTCTTGGTGATCAATGGGTGGTAGGCTTGGTTTGTCATCTTCAAAGCCATTCCATGCATCTGTTGAGCCCAAATATTTTAGATCCATATCTTCGGCTTCCCTCAGAGCTTGATTGACAGCGTTGACGTGTTCCTGTAACTCCTCCTTTCTCTCCTCTCTCAACTACGGGTCATTAGCCATCTCCGATGTCTTGATTGAAGGCAAGCACTTACTTGCTTCCTCATCTCCCGTCTTTCCTCTTTAGCCTTTTTCTCGTTTTCCTCTTGCGCCCGCTTGATCCTTTGGACCTTTCTCTTGTGGAATCCGGTCAAGTAGTCCTCTCTGCTGGTATCATCGAAAGAGATCTCTTCGATCTTATGTTCGGTTCGTCTTCTTTTGTTTGGTGGAGGGAGCACACTTTTCTTCGGTCGCGGATACAGAATAAATCCTGGCTCTGGCATAAAGTTTGACATCCTGTCCCGGTCTATTTGGAGGACAAGGTCGAGAATGTTGTGTTGTGAAGAGTGACTGTTTGTTTTGGTTTGGCCTGGTTTAGATTTGCGACCCGAACTTTTTGCAGGCGGCCGAGCTTGCCAAGAGAGTTCAGGTGAATCAAGACGTCCTTGGGAGCTCAGACGCAACCTCGACGCATTCAATTCCATCAACCTCTCCACGACTATTCCAATCAACCACAGAATATCGACAAGATGCGTCTCTCACTGGGAACAGCCGTGGTATGCGCTGCCACCGTACTGGCATTTCAGAACACAAGTCCTTTTGTGATGATCTCAAGTGCATCGTAAGTGAAGTTGGCAGGTTGAGATTCCTCCCATTCACTCCCAGCCTGTCGCGATAAAGCATTCTGACAATAGAATAGATTGCCTGACACCCTCAAACATATCTCAAAGTCGCAGCTGCAATCGGCCACCGATGTTCTGGCAGCTACCAAATTACTTCTCAGCAAGTGCGAAGCCGAAAAATACTACTTCATTACCCAGCCAGAACTCACTGCTTCCGCGCTCTCCAAATCAGCATCACATATTCGCAAAACCCTGCAGCATGAGTCGACAAAGGCTAGCTTGACGGTCTCTGAAGTTGTGGGACTGAAAGCAGGGGATAGAGAGGAGCTGGTGAGGTTTGTTCAAGAGAAGTGCGGCGCGAAGATTAGCAATAAGTTCGTGGAGAACGCAAGATACGGAGCAAGAGAGTTTGTTACGCAGCAATGGGAGCCGATGATTGGAGGTTGGACGGAGAGTGAAGAGAAGATGGGCCGAAGTGGTGAGCTACCTCTTACGATTAGGTTGAAGGAAGGCTATTGGATCTTTGCTAACGGCTTTGTTCGATAGACCCTGGACTACAAGCAAATGTTCTGAAGGACCTCGCCAAACACCATCGCTACACTTTCATTCTCCTTTCTACGCCTTCCGTCGATTTAGAGGAAGTTGCCCCATCATATGAAGCTGCGTTCTCCGATCCTGTTCACATGGATTTGAAGCGTAGCTTGTATGTCAGAGATGGCAATGCAACAGCACCAACCGACCAACGGCCGTTGTTCGAAAAGTATCAATTCTTGACACCAGGTAAAATTCTCATGACAGAGCCGCTATCTATTGACTAACATCTTCAGGTCTATTCATGGGCCTCCTCGTAGGCTTAGTCCTTCTTTCCATTCTGGGTTTTGGGCTCAGTGCTATCTCAAGTCTTCAGGTATCCTATGCCGCGTTTGATAAGGAGATGGGTCCTTCTGCGCAGAAGAAGGCCCAGTAGAGATTGATGAAGAATGTGCGGGGTATGCAGGGCGATGAGCATGGAGTTATTAACTTAACTGTAAGATTGTGTGATTGATGTATCAAGTACTAGCGGGCTATCATCGGATAGCAGGACATTACAGGGAATTACGACTTTCAAAGCGAACTTGTCTTCCGGTTCTTTCTCGGTTCGGTTCTCACTGCATAAACAAGTAAGATCAAAATATTCGGGTGAAAGCGCAAGAATTCTCAGTATTATATCGACTACCTAGCGGGAAAAATTGCGTTCGTATAAAGATTTAATTAGGCTTTATCGCCCACACCGTATTTCAAGATGGCTCGCTTTACACAAGGCAACCTTAGTGACTAATTGACCTGCCTGCTTTAACTTGGTTGTCCTTGTCATGACGAAGACTTACACCCCGCGCCCCCCCTTCAAGTCCCAATATACCCATGGCTGCCTTGACATAGCACTTCCTGCTCACCAGCTTTCTGTCAATACGTGATCATCTAAATATCTCTTTGCACTTCCCAGCTCTCATAGCCAACTTTGGTTTTGTATTTCTTTCGGAACCTGCCACGGCGAAAACAACTAAGGTTGTGCAAGTAGCATCCTATAACTCCACTCCATGATTGTCCATGACAAACGCCGAATTCCTGGTTTTGATATCTCGAATGGCCCAACATTATTCTTTCCCGTCTAGTACTTCTCGGGTGCATCCGGCAATCTCTCCACCACATATTTTCCTCTCGCCACGCTGATAATTGGGACACCAGGAACCTTTCGTATCCGGCGCTTCAAATCTCTGTCGTTCGTAGCAACAAGATATATCTTGCTCTTCTGAACTCTGTCTACGATACAATCGTCGGCATAGATCCCCTTGTGATCGCACTGCAACCTGGTCCATCGCTCGTCTCTTGCGATACGTAGGGCAATCCTATATTTGGGGCCTAGTTTCTCGAGTTCGGCCATCACGCAGCTGGTGATTATGGGGAAGCATTTGGCGTAGAGGGTGTCCATCATGGTTTCAAGGAGGGGGAGTTTGCGCTGGACGGTATGGGAGAGGAAATTGGTGTCTACCAGGACGGAGTAGGGCGGAACGAGCGCGGTGTTGTATTGGAAGAAGAGGGCCGAGGAGACTTGGGGGCTGCGTAGACGTGCGCAGTCAGTAGGCGGATAGCAAGTTCAGAGGAAGAAGGGACGGCAGCTTACACTTCTCGCACGATATCGTCGCCCTTTTCCTTCTTCTTGCCCTCTTCCTCTCCCTTGCTCTGGTTCTTCTTTAGGCGTGCATCATTCTGCCCAATCATTCGCTTAACCTAGAGAGGTGTTAGCCGTTGGGTTGCACAGGCAGCATTGATTTCGATTATACTGACGGCACCAAACTTGCGAACTCTCTTCGCCTGACCCATGCTGGCGATATGCGTCGAGCAGTTGTTGGGAGAAGTATGGGGCTTGATGTCGTTCGACCTGCTCGATCCTTATGCCACAGTATCAAGGTTTCCGTACCTTTCTTCTCGTCGTTGGTGGCGTGCAAATGGATGGATTTGATAGTGAGGCTCCGCGGGGCCAGAGCTGTGCAAGCATAAATTTCTGGAGGTGAAGGACCGGCTTCGTCTTTTTCTGCCAAGGTGGGTCAGTTGCTGAAGGCGGTGTAATCATAATCATACAGGAATAATAATAGAAGTCCGCTAGTCTGTTTCGGGTATCATGAAAGAGGCAAAAGAGGAACACGAAGTCTCGAAGAAACGAGGGTCTCGGAAGCGGCTGATCATCATTCATTCCTTTCTTGCCCTTGCTTGGGAGTTGGGGTCGCCATCGCCATCCCCATCCCATCGCAAAATCAAATCAACTGTGAGCTCCTATTCATACAACAACCTAACTTGGATCCATTCCTATCCATCTGAACTTCTTCTCCTTTAATTGTCCCGAATTTTTCAATTTAAACCGCACCCAGTACTGAACTACTTGCGTTCATTCCTATTCTTCCACTCGTTTACCTTCCTCCCCCGCGCCCTAGCAGAGACCACCCCTTTCGGTTGGCTTCGTTGCTGTTTCTTGTCTGTTGGAATACGAGGAAACAGAAACACAGCATCCCATCGATTCCCATCCCATCCCGTCGCATCGTATCGCCGTCTTGCTTGACCGTCGTCGCCGTCCTCCTTGTCGCCAACAGAGTGTAACTTTTGGGGCCTCGTGTGCTGTGCTGACGAGCACAATCGTCTTCAGATCCCTGCTTCGCTACATCTTTCCTTCGTCACTCGCATCTTGCTCGACCTGGCCTTGGGGGTAGGAAAAAGGAGGAAGCATTCAATTGCCACTACGAGAGACCTAGTATCTAGAGAGGCTCAGCCAACAAACTAGGCTTGATCTCCAACCCGCGATTCCTTCTCCAACCCTCGCGAACCACCAATCTCTACTCTACATCCCATTTCTTCCGAATCCTCAACCGCGCTGGTATTAGCTACAAGGCACCATGAAGCTATCACTGCTGTCCTCCGCTCTCGCAGTCCTTTCATTCGCAGCCTCGACTTATGCTCAAGGCACCGCCGATTTGCCCAAACTTTCCTCGGCAACTCCCTCCAACTCTGCATCCAGGACGGCAGGAGGAATTACAAGATCAAACACAGCCAGCGCTACAGATGAGACCACACGCCGGCCAGCACCAACTGTTGCAATTACGGGTGCTGGGGAATCTGATACTGCGACCGGAGCAGTTCCTACGATCACAGGTGGCGCCGATGCGACAGATGGAGGAGAATTGCCCTCTGGATTGCCAACGCTATCTGGAGCATTCAAAATTGTCCCTGCCTCTGTTCCCCGATTGCTGGTGCGCCATACATGCAACAAAGCTCACTTCCCGAAGGTACTGTTTTCATTGCTGTGGGCGCCATCCTTGGATTCTTCGCCATGAGCGTTGTGTTATGGCGAGGACTTGTTGCTTGGTCACTTCATCGATCCGTCAAGCGTGCTTCTCAACACCAAAACATGTCTGATACCAAGGTTATGTTTGGTCAAAAGAATGCACCAGTATATAACAACTACAAGGATAGAGATTCGACCATTGATCTGTCAGTAGCCGCCGGAAAGGGAGGAAAGAAGACCAATCGACCAGGTACTGCTCCGGGTGCCGCGGCTGCTGCTTCTCTCTTTTTCTCGCCAACTGCTGGAGCAGTTCACAGCGCCGGAAACCGAGGATCAAATTACCTTCCAGCGGGTTACTATGCAGCAGGTGCGTCAGCACCTGGAAACAATCAATCTCATGTCACAGTCGGGGGCCAAGGTCCATCTATCTCTCTTTCGAATCTAGCCCATCAATCGCAGGGATATAGCCGGGCAAGAAGCATCGCACCTAGTCCTCCCGAAAGTCCAGTTGTATCTGGCGAGCCTGGTTACGGAACGCAGAGTTCAAGTACTCTAAATTTGAATAGAGGTTATGGTGGGGAAGAGCGAGCACCATCCGCGTATCTGGACGATATGTTTGAATCGACCGATGGAGCACCTTCGCATGCGCCCCAACAGTATCCTGCACATCGTTCTAGTCACCATGGGAGATTTTAAAATCTTTGGTTTGGTTTCTTTGCTGTTGCATTTGCGGATGGGGAGTATAGCCTTTACTGTTTTGGACGTTTCTGTAAGAACGGGTTTTTTTAAACGACGACAGGCGTTTTTGATTTGAGGCTGGGCGATTGGGCGATTTCTTGCATACGTCGTTTCAGATGGGGTCAGACCGGGTTAATATCATAATTTTCTGCCTTTGCATAGTTGAGCTGGGGTAAATAGATACTGTACATGGTCGTGTACCATTGCTTGCATGCGCATGTATGTATGGCGCAGGTATCAAACTTGGGGTTGAGACTGTAGAAAATAGGAGTTCTTTTTCCTAAAATGAGGTCTTGTTGCGAATTCAAGATTAAAACAGATCTTATCAGGTTTTAAAATCCTGAACTTGTGCGTGCTATCGCTACTCTCGGTCTGTTCATTTTAGACCTTGCAACTTTTCTTCACATCGGCATGCGTTGCTTCTACAAGGAGCACCTCTTGTCTACCCTATGTGCAATGGCCGGCGAAACAGGGTGGTTTGAAATTGTTTTAGTGATACCATTTTTTCCCTAGCTCCTATTTTGTTCCTGCTCATGCAAGGCATATGGACGTTGTCTAATAACCAGTTTTGCCTGTTACTACACCATACGCCCCACCGCCTTTCCCAAACATTGCCTTCAAATCCTCAACAATATCCTCTGGGCATTCCTATTGTCACTTATTATCAGTCCAAAATTCCCGTTGCACTCAAAATTTGGGAGGAAAATCTGGCTTACCCAAGCACCAAAATGACCTCCTTTGTCACTCTCCCCCACCAACACCACCTTCCCCATCCCTGCCAGCCATCTCTTCGGTAAGCTAGCCAGTTCTTGTGGGAAATACCTAAATCCAAGTGGCTGTGGAACCCAGTTTTGGAATCGTCGAAGTGTCCACACCTTGTCATCCCTACTCTCCTTGTAGATGTAACCACTAGCACCCGGTCCAGCAGTACTGAACCAGTACACGGAGATCCAAGTCAAGATGTCATCGTCACTCCACTCATATCGATCGGTCCAACAATCCAACTTCTCATATATAAAGGCTAGAAGACCGGTGGGTGAATCGTTCAATGAGTAAGCAAGGGTAAGTGGTTTTGTACCCATCAAGGGAAGATAGCCGGTTTCGCCTCCTTTGGCGGTCTGTTTGGCATGGGCTAGGTCGGTGGCTTCACGGGAGTGTAGGAGCCTAGAGCGTGTCTGACAAGGGACATTGCTGCTAAGATGGGAGATGATGTAAAGGAGGGAAAGGGTGCGTAGGGCCAGTTGGTGTGCAGGGCTTTCACATGAGTAGGGTAAAGGTGTGCGAGGGCCCGGGTTAGTATGAAGCCCCAGTCTCCTCCTTGGGTTACGTATTCATTGTAGCCAAGCGTAATCATGATCTGGTGAAGGGCGGCAGCGTATTGAGGTATGGCGAAGCCTTTCTAGGAGAGTTCAGTTGGGTCTTTGAGGAAGGGAAGGGCGATTCATAAGATACCTTGGACATCGCTCCACTGAAGCCATAGTTTGGAAGCGAAGGCGCAACGATATCTATAAACAGTCATTCAACAAGGCTTCATTCAGCAAGAATTGGGGCAAATTGCGACTTACGGAAAGCCGGTCCATCGTTGCCATCTTTCAGAAGAGGAAGCAGTTTCGTCACCTCTAAGAAGTTTCCGGGCCCTGGGTTCAAGATTCAAGATCAGTCGTCGGGGTCCTGTCCAAGCAAAGATTCCTAAACTCACAACCATGGACGAACAACAAGGGAATAGCACCAGGAACAGCACTCTTCTGATGAAGGAAATGCATATCCAGCTCCCCAAAGCCATCAATCTCGACGACGGTCTTAAAGTGAGGAAGCTCGTTTAGCTTTGCCTCCTGTTTCTTCCAGTCGTAGCCATCTTTCCAGTAGGCTGCGAGCCTCTTAACCTCTGGTCTGTGAAGGAATTAGCCATGTTACGTAGGCAATTGAAATTGTGAAGTTGTCTGTTTTCATGGGGGCTCACTGACACATTAGCGCCATAATCTGAGCCAGCTTCAGGCTCATCAGGGAAGTTGGCGAGTTCAAGCTTTTGGTGAAGGCGTTCAAGAGATGCATCCGGGATCTCGATCTTGAAGGGGCGGACGGGAGCCATCTTGGCACTTGTTACAACTGCTTTTGCTGTGTTGGAACTGGATTATGGACGAGGAGGAGTGAAGCAAGCAATTGGATTGAAGATTGAATATAACAATCGAATCCAAGAACAAAGAATCGGGCGAGAGGGGACACAAGAAGCAGCTGAGCAGCTGAAAAGTGAATATTGATGGGCTTTTATGCTGCTGTCAACAAGGTTTTTTCATGTGACAGATTTGCGAGGATTGCGCTTGGCTGGTCGGGATGACCGTAAATGTCTAACAGGGGCGGCCGTAGCTGTAAGATTGCTACTGTGCTACTACTGTAGGTAGCTCAGCTTGCCAGGTGCCCTGAAGACAATCAAATCAATCAATCATAGCTATACACAATACTATTATACCAGGTACCTAACGATAGGAAAAAAAAAGCTTGGATGCATAAAACACTGTTAATATCTGTAAGTATGCCCGAGGCATTCTCCAGATATCCATCCATCCCCTGTCTAGGTAGGTAAGATTACTTCTCAACAACAGCACAACAACGACCTTTCCTCCTGCTGCGTGCATGGCGGTGTTCCGCCAACAGCTACCTACCTTACTTACCTTAGGTACTTTATATACTTTAGCTACCTTACTTTAGCTACCAAAGTCCCCCTTGTCTAGGAGATGACGACGCTACCACAAGCCATAAGATTCCTTTTTGTTTACGTTCCATGTGCTTGCCTTATCACCCACTGTTTTGAATACGGTCCAGCTTCCCTTCCAAAGTATGTTTTTGATCCTCTCACACTTCAGTCACATATACCCTTCTAAGCTAAGGTGGTCTTTGCTTAATAATACGTTTGCTGGTCCTCGGTCAATTCGCTTCGCCAGGTCAGCCTCTTACCTCTGGGCATAATGCATCAACTTCTCCCAAGCTCTCACGCAACAGTTTTTGAAAGCTCCATGTCCAACCAACCAAAGTAGCTCAATCTTACTATAACCACAAGAGATAAAATATCCTCGCAATGCGAGCGAGCTTACGAGCAAGATCTCCAGAAGCAATCTTATCTTGGCCAGCAAGATCCAAAAACCCAACAATATGCCACGGAAAAGGTACAGTAAGAGTACAGCAACACATTTCGTGTAACGTACATCTCCGATCATTTGAAGCCGGGTGATAGTATTGAATGTGACGCTATATCTGCAGGCGACAGTGCCATGGAGATGCCTGCTCATCAGTTGGTCTTAGCTCTTGCAAACCTAACGAGGGAAAGACAGCACAAAAACAGCTGGTTCAAAGAGTCCAAAGGGGGATAAAACATGGTAATAAAAGAATGATTGCCTGAGTTCCATTGAGCTTGTCACCCTCTAGCTTATTCTGATTCTGCTAATGTGGATGCAACAATCAAGCTGAAAAAGTTGAGCACCCTCCCCCAAAATAGGCAAGAACAATAAAAATACCAAGACGCATTCCAACAGAACTAGTAAATCAAAGACTGTCGTGAAGGGAAGCAAAATCATGTTCACGAGACCAATACTTCCTGACCAAGTCAGTGGAGAAGCTAGTGTTATACTCCGCCTATAGATGAATTATACATGTATAAACCACTCCTGTTCCGCAGACGCCCAAACGTTCGATTTATTCATACAATGCCTCAATTAATTAGCTCATTCGGTCAATACGATTCAGCTTTCTCGCCGTCGAAATCTATCCAGCATTAGCACAGCCTCTTGTCCCACTTCAAACAGTTGGCCTACCTGGCTCCGAGTTCTTTGTCCCCTCACTGGCAGATGCATAGCATGCCTTCTGCCACGATATGTCCCCATATCCCTCAGCCGTGCAATATTGTCCCTCACCTCCTTCTTGAGATCCGTCTCGATGGTCATATTGGAAAGGTCTGCGGTAATAGCTGCAATAGTCTTGTTGGGCAAATCGCCTATGCGCGCACGGGGAAAGATGTGATGCTTCGCGAGGATACGTGTCGAATGCTGGACGCCAATGCCACAGAAGGACTCCAGTGCTTTCTGCGAAGAGGGTCAGTAAAGGCAAGGATTTGAAGCAATGGAAGGTGCTGAACCTTGATGAGCGTGCTCTCAACGTAGTTGTTTCCCAGTAAGAAAACCTGGAAGAAGTCAGTCGGAGTAATTGGTAGTGTGAATTCATGGGAGAGGAAAGGGTACCATCTTCGTGATCCTGCTTAGCTGTTAAGGTAATTGATGCTTTGGTCTGCTTTTTCTGGGACGACTACCTCTACCTCTAGAATAATGGGAAAGGACCGCGACGAGCAAATTCACGCCCAGATATCTGTCGTTGCAGCGGAGCGGAACGGAGCAGATGTGCCTCTGCCCCGCTTGGCATTTCAAGCTCCTGGGCGGGGCGGGGCGGGCAAAAGAGCGGAAAAGGACCTCTCTCCTCTCCTCTCCTTTCGGGACACCTTGCCTTTCCCCTTCCTCCTTCCTGAAACAAAACTGAAGCTTCCCCCACCCACTCAGTTCTCTCCTGGACAATAGCTCCCAAGGGTCCGAGCCCGCCAAACATAACCCAACATCAACAACCCTTCCCCTCCCCTCTCTCCATCAATCTCCATCCTCACATCTATCACACAACTTCCCTTCCACAGCTGCACCACCACAAGCGGCAAATAATCATGTCCAGCATGCATCGACTCGTAGTCTCTGCACTACTCATCCTCACCGTCGTCTTTGTCTACCTCGCACAAACGGCCGAGGCCGTCAAGGGCCCCAAGATTACACACAAGGTCTACTTCGATGTAAGCCACGGCGATGAACCATTGGGACGCATTGTCATGGGTCTCTATGGCAAGACCACACCTCTGACAGCTGAGAATTTCCGAGCATTGGCCACTGGCGAGAAGGGTTTCGGTTATGAGGGGTCCAGCTTCCACCGTGTCATCAAAAACTTCATGATCCAGGGTGGTGACTTCACCAAGGGTGACGGTACCGGAGGAAAGTCCAGTATGTCAACTGTCACGCACCCAATCAATCATACGCAATGCTGATGTGCTGTGTCTAGTCTATGGCAACAAGTTCGCCGATGAGAACTTCAAGTTGAAGCACTCCAAGACCGGTCTCCTCTCTATGGCCAACGCAGGAAAGGACACCAATGGCTCCCAGTTTTTCATCACCACCTCCACTCCAGGGTAAGTTGAATCGCAAAATTTTAAACCGGTGGTTCTCGCTAACTCCCCACAGCCATCTCGATGGAAAGCACGTCGTCTTCGGAGAGGTCCTCGAAGGTTACGAGATTGTCCAGAAGATTGAGGACGTCCCAAAGAACCCAGGTGACAAGCCAAAGGCCGCAGTTAAGATTACAAAGAGCGGAGAGCTTCCAGTACCAGAAGAAGGTATCCACGTGGACCTATAAACATCCCATCCTGACGCCCGTCTCTTGCGCTTTTCATATCTTATGGACTTGCTGATTCTTCTTTCCCTAATAAGAGTACGGAGAAGCCGAATTTGCACCAGGCATGGAGGAGCAACCATCTGTTAAAACTGGTGGGGTTGCGTCTGCCACGACAGAACCTGCTTCTCTTCACAGCGCCCCTGCACATATCAAGTCTCAATCTGTCAGCCATGAAAGCGAGGTCGACGGTTACAGTTGGGTGCAAAAGGGATTGTTCTTTGCCGTTATTGTGGGCGTTGTCGTGGCATATCTGAGAATGAATAGGCAGAAAAGTAAACGATACACGGAGAAAAGCATGGCTTGATTAAATAGATTTATGCGAGGATCTTTTGATCCCTGGCTTCCCCCAATCTCTGGTATCACATTTCCTTGTCAGGCGCTACTTGAAGCCAGCTCGCCTTGCCGACCATTCTCAAACCCATCAAGTGAGCAAGTACTTATCTCAAAGCAGTTGTGTCTCGTCTCTGCATGTGTTGTACAGCCGACAAACCAACATGGTACTGGAGGTGCGTGGTGTGAGTGTCTAGAGAGGTGGGAAGTCTTTCTACTGTCCATGTTGGAGACGAAGAACATGACTCTTTCTCTCGTAGGATTCACCTATTCACCACCACCAACCAGCCCTAGCCTAAAGTCCTTAGATAGGTAACTACCTACGTAGATACCTACCTACCTTACCTCCTTGATTGATCGACTGACAGACTATATTTACCCTCCATGTCGACGAGGCATGTGGAGTTGAGTGATGGTGTAAGTCCCTCCATCTCCCTGTACTGGAGTTGCGAAGCGAGACTTTTAGACGAACGTGCCAAGGCGCTGGATTGCACCTCATGCTCCTATGCGCGACCGGAAACTTTTCCAAAAATCTCGATGTTCTCGTTTCTGCTCCCCTCACTCACTCTGACAGCAGCAGCAACCAAAATATATATTTCTCAAGACCGGAGATTCGAACCGCCAATTCTCACCATGGCTGACCCGGATGAGCAGAGCAGTCCTAGAGGCCAAGTCCAAGTCCACTTCTCCACAAACTCCCCGGATATAGAGCTCCCAGAAGAGAAACGACAGCTTCTCGTTCCAACCAGTGAGGACGCCCCAATTGCAGAACCCGCGCAGATTGCTAACAGCCATCAGATGTACGAAGATATGCCTTGTCTCAAATCCTCAATTCGGAATCTATGCTCGATACTTCATCAACAATCCCCTTTGATTTCCTCATAAACGGCACATTCCTGCGCACAACTCTTGAAGAATACCTAACCGCCAACGGTCTCTCATCGGAAACGACTCTGAATCTACAATATGTGCGGAGTTTGATACCGCCCTTGTACGAGGCAAGCTTTGAGCACGACGATTGGGTTAGCAGTCTGGATATTCTATCTGAAAGCTCGGCATCTGGGATTTGGGGTGGGAATGTGGTTTCTGGACAGGAAAGAATTGTTTCTGGATCTTACGACGGATTTCTTCGAGTTTGGGATAAATCAGGCCATGCCATTGCCACATCGGCGCCGTACAGCGCTGGAGGACATTCATCTAGTGTCAAATCTGTGAAGTTTATTTCTCCCTCACAGATCGCATCCTCGGGGTTAGATCGCACAATCAGGGTTTGGAAATACACGGAAGCCCAAGATCATTTCACAGCAGAGGTCAAGCCAATATTGGAATTATACGGGCATAAGGGAAGCGTCGACTCCATTGCTGTGCATGGCCCTTCGAATCGAGTATTGTCTGGGTCGAGTGATGGCACCATTGGACTCTGGACGACATTGAAGGCCTCCGCTCCGGCCGTTGACTCTTCTTTGGTCTCCTCTGGACCAACCGCTAAACGACGTAAGATGACTACATCAACATCAACAGCGCAACGTGGTCCTCTCTCCATGATCTCTTCGCATACTGCAGCAATAAGTCAGGTCATTTTTAACCCTCTGGATTCGACGGTCGCGTACTCTGCCGCTCAAGATCACACAATTCGTACTTTTGATCTTGAGACCTCCAATTTGGTCGACACCAGAACCACCACCCATCCACTCCTCTCAATTACGGCTCTACCGGGGATCAGCACTCAGTTATTGGCAGCAGGAACCAGTGCTAGACATATCACACTCCTAGACCCAAGGATCTCTTCAGCCAAAACTCAAATAATGACATTACGTGGGCATACAAACAAGATTGTGAGCCTATCACCTGATCCGGAGAGCAATTATGGTCTAGTAAGCGGAAGTCACGATGGAACATGCAGAGTATGGGACCTAAGAAGTTCAAGACAAGGGACCACGGAAGAAGGTGGTGGTGTGGTTGGAGAGGCCGTCTATGTTGTTGAGAGAGAAAGTGCGAAGGGTGGTAAGAGGCCTGTGGGCGGAGAGGGGATCAAAGTCTTTGGGGTCGAGTGGGACAGGAACATTGGGATTGTGAGTGGGGGAGAGGATAAGATGTTGCAGATAAACAGGGGCCGTGGGGTAACCCGACAAGAGGGTCAGTAAACTTCATTTAAACGTACCTATGTAAAAAATTACTTTGATGCCCGTGACTTACTGCTCCTTCGGTCGTTTTTCTTTACCTGTTTCGCTCCGGCTTTCTCGGGTACAAAGAAAGCTTCAAAAAATACAATCCTTCTGCTCACTACTACATACCCGCACAATCCCTGAAAGCAGAATTGTTATTTTGGCGCAAACGATAGGTGATCGGTCGTAATGGCACCCTTTCTTCTGCTTAGATTTCGCTTGTAATTCCTGTCGAATTCTTTGTCCCGGTTAAGTTGCTATTGCCTGGTTATATAGTATCTCGGATAATGAGACGCTATGAGTATAGTGGGTGGGGTGGGAAGAGGAGAACAAAAGTGACAGGCTGTTGAGGTGGCGAATGTAGTTATATTGACGTCAAAATTTCGTTAATCCATACCTCCTTTCATATCTCGAGGTGAACGAACATGGCGAGAATGAAAAGATATCTGGAGTCTTAACCTAGTTTGATACCAGGGACGAAATAGCACTTTGGGATTATCAATGACTTTTTCTGTTCGGAAACACTGTTCTTCAATAATATTACATTCCTGCCCTGTCGAGTCTACATAATCTTAAACATGCATCTATATATTGTGTAGAAAACATCATCATCTACCTCATACCTTCCACGTCGTTGCTCGCAGCAAACCCAGTAACCAGCAAGATCCACGCAATGTCTGAACTTTCATCTCGCCCTCACTTTCAGGCCTCTCAAAGTTCAAGGTCTTACGAGGAGCGAACAGCAATCCGACGTAAACTTATCCGACAAAATAGCACTTAAATCCCTCTGCGAAACAAATGGACCCAGTTCATGCACACCGATATCAAGAACCATAAGTGGCCTCTCCAACTACTTTACTCCTTACGTTTCACTTCACTAACTTTCACTCCTTCAGACCTCGTGGCTATGATCGGCGAGTTCATTGGGACCTTTCTCTTCCTGTACTTGGCACTCTTTTCCCAACGCCCCTTGGCTTCCACACTGTACAATGAACACTCACTCACTCCGCATTTACCAGCTTGTGTTCTTTCGCTGGCATAGAGGCGGCCAAAATTGGCACAACTACAGATGCTGATCTGACCATTGGAGTTTTATTGTATATTACCCTTGCGTTTGGCCTTTCGTTGATGGTCAACGCATGGACCTTCTATAGGATAAGTGGAGGTCTCTTCAATCCTGCTGTATGCCGCTCCTACATTTTTCCTTGCCGGTTCAAGAATTGATTGCACCACAGGTTACGTTTGCCATGGGTATCCTCCGTGCAATTAACCCCCCTTCGAGGCCTTCTGCTCTTCATTGTTCAGATTGGTACCGCCTGCTTCTCCGCCTACATTGTTTCCGTTCTCTTTCCGACGCCATTTGCCGTGACGACCACTCTTTCTCAGGGTGTCTCCATTGCCCAAGGTCTTTTGATCGAAGTCATATACACTACCGAGCTAGTATTCACAACTATCATGCTTACTAAAGAGAAATACCGGGCCACCTTTATCGCTCCGGTAGGCATTGGTTTCGCACTGTTTATAGGTGAGTTGATCGGTGTCTATTTCATCGGGGGCTCGCTGAACCCAGCGCGAAGTTTGGGACCTGCGGCAGTTGCAAGGAATTTCAGTGGTTACGATTGGATCTACTGAGCTGGTCCAGCTCTGGAGAGTCTAATTACTTGCTGTTGCTTTCCATAAGATGTTTAATGGCCTAGAGTAGTTTTTGCCCCGCTCTCCTTCGCTCATCAGCTTGCTGACCAGATAACTCCGATACGAAATGGTGAACCCCGGACAAGATGGAGATTATATAACAGACCCAACGCGAAGTCTCAACCATCTCCTTGCCGTATCAAAGAGGACCGCTAGGCTGAAGTCGATGAGATACGTGCCATTCAACAGGAAGGAGGCTTCCGAACGCTGGTAAATGGGTGTGACATTCGCATCGTTGTCGGGGATAGTAACGTGGGAACAACTAATGGCCTACAGAGTGAGAAGGGGGTGTTGGGCAGGGAAGCGTCAACAGGTCATGATTTGGAGGCGCAGTTGGATGACTGTGTTACTTCTGGTGGCCCAAGTGAAGGAGTAGCAGGAAGTTTGGCTGTTCCACTAGCTACCGGGGGAAGCAATTGAGTTTTACGAAGAAAATCATCATTAGAAATTGGAAGGGTTGAAATTTTGGATAGGACTGATAACTATAGCAATAATATATTGACAGGTTGGAAATGAACTCGTGGGCATGGTTAGTGCAGCCTCACCCTCCTCTTCCCTTCAAAACTGGCTGGTCGGCTTAGTTAGATCACAGATAAAAGACCGCGGAGAAGAGTTATGATCAATAGTATTTGATTTGAAGCTTACTTTGAAAGTTCGCCTTTATCACAGAACGGTTTCCGCCAGTGACTACTATAAAGCGTGATGTTGAGAGTGATAGATAACAATAATAACCAAGTGAAACAAGAACGTGATATCCAGTTTATTGCGATGAAGCTCCTCGATATAATAAGCAACGTAGAAATGCATGCAGGATTGGTGGCATATGATTCTGAATCAAAATGAGGACATTACTTACAACTCCAATGTTGAAAAACTTGCCTGGTAGCTCTTGGCACATCTCGCTTAGAGTTCTACTACTCTCATCAGCTGTTCCGATCGTACCTCTCGAGCCTCCTACCTATGATAACCAGTAACGCAATCAGTCCCGTTTCCGCGTAAGCGAAGGTTATCGTCACAAGGTAGTTATAGAGAACACGTCCTCCGTTGTTGGTAGTTGCTCTTGCATCGTGCCGGTTCGTCATCCCAAGAGCATCTCTATCGAAGCCTGATCCTGAATTTCGTGGGTTGACAAAAAGTACAGTATTTTTTCATCGGTGTCAACACTGACACTAGCATACCCTTCCTCGTTTTGAAAAAAGTTTCATTTAACTTTCGAGCATGGAGGCCACACCTCTTTCCACGGGAGAACGGAGACTGCTCGATCGCCTGTTCTATGACATAACTTGGAAAGTTGCCAAGTACCATCGCCTTTATTAGACATCACACAGGAACAACTTGATTATTTGCATGCAATGTATTTATATCTCTAGCAATTCATGCCCAGTGGGCACAATAGCAAAAATTGACCTGTCCACCAGATCTGGGAATCATCAAGGTGGCTTTAATGACGTGACCCAAAAAGTAATAATAATGTCATTAGTGTGTTATGCCCGGAAGTATCACAACTCCAGCACGCCAGACAACGATAAGAAAATAGGATGGATCCCGAACGCGTGCTAATCCACATCTTGGCCCTGTATGCTACCAAGGGACGTAAGATCCAAACATAACAGCCCCGAATGACTCCTCTGTGACACAAAAATAGCCAGCCAGTTCTCTAAGTTCCACGGAACAAGAACTGCATATCCTCGGTCGTCAAGCTCTCCATGGCCCCCATGTCAGCGTTGATTGTACTGTTGATCATGTTTGCTTTTTTCTCCTGCAACAAGACCATACGACTTTCGACGCTGTCCTCGATACACAATCTTGTAATAGAGCATGGTCTCCCTTGCCCAATGCGATGACATCGATCAGCACTCTGCCATTCAGCTGCTGGGTTCCACCATGGATCAACTATGAAGACTTTGCTAGCCTCCGTAAGATTCAAAGCAACACCACCAGCCTTAAGAGACACCAAAAAGCATTCAATATTGACATCCGTCATGAATTTATTGATGGAAGCCTGACGTTGGGCAGGTGTCATGGAACCATCAAGCATTACTGTGGTAATTCCCGCACGTCGAAGACGCCACTCGACAAGCTGAAGCATAGTTGTGAAATTCGAGAATATGATCGACTTGGTGGAGCCATTCTTGGATCGAAGTTGCCAAAGATCGTGGACCAGAGCTTCAATCTTGGAACTCGATGTCCAGTTCTCCATTTTGATTCTGTTGATGATCGAAGACTTTTTGACCATCTGCTCGTCTTGCTCGATCTCAGGCTGCTCAAGATCGATGGCCAGTGCAATATGGCATTGTGGGCAATCAGGAGAGTCTACACAAAGTGTTAATATTGTCAACTAGCCGGAGGACAATGAAACTTACCAGCAGATTTAAGGTAGTCTTTGGCACACTCGCGACAGAAATCATGACGACAAGACGATCGAATAGCCTCCTCTGCAGTGTCATCACAGATGCAACAAACAAGTATGTTCTGACCACCCTCACTATTCTTCTTCAAGATCAAGTCTGGATGATCTGCAACCTGACGCATCTGCATGATCAAACCGAAGATGTTGGCATAGTTATTGAGCATGACGCCTTGCGCTACATAGGTTTCGAATTTTCGGTTGCCACTGTTCATGATACTGCTTGCAAAATCGTTCTCCTCCTCACCAAAGAAATGTCGATCCACATAGATCTCCTTTGCAGGTAACTCCATGGCAGAGGAGTGATCTCGCTTCACGCGGCGGAGCATGAATCGATCGGTAAGCAGCCGAAGCTTTCGAAATGCTTCTTGGCCAGGACCCGTATTACCGTACTTCACGATAGGATTAAGCAACTCTTGATTGAAAACCGAGACGTGCTGCATCCCGCTGTGGGAGCAACCTTTGCACTTGCTTTGCGAATCCATGTCCCAATTAATATTGGCACAAGGGCATGATTTGCAGAAATAGCAGGCAAATGGTTTGATGTCTAGAAAACGAATCAGAGAGAAGAATTCTCCGATTCGATTTTGAAGGGGAGTTCCAGACAAGCACCATTTGTGGTCAGCTTTTAGAGCAAAGCAAGCCTTTGCAGAGCCCGAAGTTCGTTGTTTGATGTTATGTGCTTCGTCGAGGATGGCGCGATGAAACCGGATTTTGTGAATAACGCTCTCCTCCTTGTATATTCCATCCTTGCGCTTAAATCCCTTCTCTTGTTTTCGATACATCGATTCCAAGCTGTTGTAGGACATGAGGATAACATTGTACTTCTTCAGCTGCTGGACGGTGATGTTCTTCGTCTTGGCATTGGTTCCATGAAAGACGAAAGTTTTCAAGGTGCCATTAGTATAATCTGCGATTTCCTGTTGCCACTGCATAAGAGCGACGGGTGGAATCAGGACAAGTGTAGGCTGCGGATGGGGAAAGTCCGACATGATAAGTGTGACTGCTTGAATGGTTTTCCCCATTCCCATCTCATCACCGAGCAAGCCACCACCCCATTCAGTCTCCTCCATGGCCTTCATCCATGCTACGCCCTCAAGTTGGAACGGCTTCAGCTCGCGATTGATAGAATCAGGCTGTTCAATCATAGTTTTATCGATGACTGGAAGTTCCTCCAAGTCAGTCCACATTGTCTGCAATTCCGGATGGTGTGCCTCGAGACGAGTACGTTCCAACCGGGCTCTACGATCTTCTCGGCTCTCGCCACGAATGCGGGGCATAACCGCTCTCCTCCGGCGCAATACAGAGCTAGTTGCCAGACCAGGAGCATGTGAACTGCTTTCAGAATCGTCAGAGTTATCTTCTTCAATATCAAGCGGCAGGTCAGAGAGATCCGAATCGGAGGTGAGATCAAACTCGCTCTCGGTAGCAGTTGATGTTCCGACATTTGATATAGCTGAACTTTTTGCTTCCTGTTGCCTCGATTTGAGCTTTGCGTTGGCCATGGGCTTTGCGAGGTGGCGAGGCGGCGGTGCTATTCTCCGTGGGCTAGGCCTGGCCCGCTGTCCCCGTCTAGCATGAGGATTGCCCACGAGCGCATCGAAGCCTTCATCGTCATCCTCTTCTTCATCTTCTTCAGAGTCCTGGATTTCGGGGAAGTCGTTGGATTCTTCAGAGTCCTCTATAACACGATTCACCTTAAACTTGATGGCATTGGAGCCTCTGGAGCCAAGCTCGACTTTGGGTCTCTTTGCCAGAGTTGGTGAAAATGTCGGATTTTGGCCGATGTCATGCATGTCATCATCATCTAAGTCGGATACAAAATCTAGCTTGGGGAGAATCTTTTGTATCTTGCGTTGAGAAGTTCTTCTACGAGAAGGCTCCAAGGAGGAGCTATTCATAGCAGTGGCACTAGCATCCTCTTGTCTTTGCAGTGCCCGGGCAAGTTGCGCATCTGCGGTATTGTCTTCATTGACATCCTCGTCTTCGTCCTCGTCCTCATTATCTTGGAAGGTAGCTCGCTTCCGCTTACTTGGAGCAGTCAAGGAGAGCCCGCTATTTCGAAGTGCCGCAGCTCGCTTGACAGCATTTACGGCTGGTGTTGGTGCCGTTATGGCTGCTTGACCACGAGTTCGTCTTGCGGTAGAAGTGTTTGACTGAGTTGCGGGTGTGGGGATAGCGCTGGTCGCAGGTGTTGAGTACCCACTACTCTCAGCATCATTGAAGGACGTGAGAGAGGAAATCGATCGTCGTTCATTCTTGACATTTGGTTGTTTCTTTCGTGATGATTGTAGATCGAAGATTGATTCATCGTCATCATCACCACCATCCACCGTGGACGGGCCCGAATTATTGATGGTTGGAGGAGCCTTTGCGGTCGCACGCCGAGCTATTGTTTGGTTAGGAAGTGTTGCAAATATGTTCAATTGGTCATTCAGGTGTGGTGGGTAGGTAGGTAGATAGCTTGAGTGCAATCCATGAGACTTACATGTAGATCTGGAACTTGTAGTACTGGAGGTCAAGCCCACCACGTTCTTTGGTCGGCCTCTGGGAGCCATCTTGGCGGATCGATTAATGGGCAAGAAGCTCCTCTTGGTTCTTTCGTTGACTGATGGAAGACAAAACAAGCAGACAGTATTTTCCGGGTTCTGAGGATTTGGATCTCCAAGGTCGTCGTTGTCGTCGTCAAATTTGCGGTTGGTGGTGAGAGAAGTCGAAGTCGAAGGCGAAGGGGAAGTCCTTCAGGCCTAATCAGTTTATCGGGAAGTGGCGACCGTGCGTGAACGCGTTGCGGGGGAATGAAATTGATTGAATGCAATTGAGGGAGTCGGATATCTGTCCTATAAATATCACTCGCTCATTCACTGCACACAACGATGGGATGGGTAGAGAGGAGATGTGTGTGGTGTCGAAAAAACAAAGGTGCAAGGAAGAGAAAAGGGGGAGGATGCCAAAGCCAATATTATGCCGCCGATGCCTAAAGATTGGAACAGAAACGGGGCGCGCTTGCGTCGCGTGTTTTCCACCATCTCACGTGACCTGCCTAAAGTGTTTGGAAGGGGCAAACAGAACCACACCAACAGCCTTCCACTTCATTATTTACTCTCCTGAATATTCTGCAGTACTTCTTGGGTGCATAATAGCCCATCTGATAGACTTCAAGATGTAAGTTATTGCTCGAACCCTTTCTGTGCTTGTTTTGAAATCGAATCCTATCCTATCCTATCCATCCTACCTACCGAACACAGTCCAGCAGCTAACGCCAGTGCTCCCAGGTCAAATCCTCCAAATCAAAATCCCCCTCCTCCCCCCCCAAATAACCCTCCCAATCCGGCTGCGGCGAGAACTGCTCCAAGACGTCAGATTCGAGGGCCGTAAGCATATTCCTAAACTAAGTTCTGCATGGGCGAAACATGCTAATATAATTGATGATAGTCAATCGGCGTTGACCGACTTCCTTGCGGTACACATCCACTCCTCTCCACACCAATTTCTCCTTTCGATAGCCTCCTGACATTTGAATAGTCACACAATATCAACGCCAACCAGATTCGATTGGATGCAGATACTCGTCGCGCTGCTGCAAACCATGCTCGAGCCGCGAACAATGATGACGATGCGGCCGACGAGGAAAATGATGGTGAGGTCGCCGCTCGAGCGCCCTCGCCAGCACGCCAGGAATCGAAAGCTCAAGCAAATAAGCGAAAGAAGGAAGAAGAGAAAGCCATTGCCAAAATAAAAGCATCAAAAGCTTTTCAGAAACGACGTAGAGACTTTGGCTCCGATGATTCAGGCGATGACGCAGCCGCTCGTCGTCTATTCGAAAAGAGTATGGCTCCTCTGCCAGGTCAGATGGAGAATTGCGAGATATGCGACAAACGTTTCACCGTTACTGCGTATAGTAGAGCGGGTGATGCTGGTGGACTTCTCTGCCCTCAATGCTCCAAAGAGCTTAACAAGGAAGAAGGCGCTGCCAAAAAGAAACGCAAAGTTTCTGCCGGTCGCCAGCGGAGACAAGTTCAGAGTAATGTGCTCGACAAAATCTGCCCAGGAGCAAAAGACTTGATGACCCTTTGCATTGAGACTCTTGCTAGAAACGTCCATATGGCTGATGATCTGGGAGATTTACCACCAACTATGGTTGATAGGTTGGCGGCTATTCTTTCCAAGAAACGACTCCTCAAACCCAACACTCTGAACTTGTTCCTGAGACCTGACTATGATGTTGTAACGGTTTACGACGGATCGTATCTATCTTCGGACGATTATATCCGGATCTTTCAATATGTGCCGAATGTCAAACATTTGCGTCTTCGAAATGCAGTACAATTCAAGAACAGAGTAATGGACCATCTGCTCGGTACTGCTGTTGAATTGGAGAGTTTTAGTCTTCATGGAGCAAATCTCGTTGACGATGAGAGATGGAACAAGTTTTTCACCGAGAAGGGCTCGCATCTCAAAGCCCTCAAAGTCTACTGTACAGATGGCTATTTTGGCGATGACCAGATCAAGATTCTTGCCAAAACCACTCCTTCCTTGAGGCGACTCAAGATCTCGCACAACCAAAAGGTTACCAATGAGGGCTTAAAGCACATCGCCAAACTTCCCACACTTGAACATCTGAGCCTAGAGATATACAAGGATACAAGCTCAGAGCCATATGTCGAGATTTTGGAAAGTGTTGGGCCGGGACTTCGAACACTCTCCCTTTCGACCGTTCACTATATCGAAGACACCGTCCTTGGTGCAATTCATGACAACTGCCAACGTATCCGCAAGCTTCGTATCACTGATAACGAAGTTCTCACAGATAAGGCCTTTGCAAACCTATTCACGGCATGGCTTAACCCACCACTTCATTACGCCGACTTCCACAAGTGCAGATACATCGATGCATCTAAGCCACAGGAGAATTCAGACGGTGTTGGTCTTGGCTCAATGGGGTTCGCGGCTCTCATGGCACATTCCGGAAAAGCACTTCGTTATCTGGATGTGAACTCCTGCCGCCATATTTCCTTGGAAACATTTGAGGAGGTCTTTGGCGCGGACAAGCAATACATGGAGCTGAAGGAGATCGATCTTAGTTTCTGTCAAGCCGTAAATGACTTCGTTGTTGGCAGTGTCTTTAGAAGCTGTCCAAATCTCAAGTCTTTAGCTGTCTTTGGCAACTTTGGCGTCAAGGATGTCGTTGTACCAAGGGGGAAAATACTAATTGGTGTTCCAAATGCTGTCGGTATGCATACAGAGGGTATGTAAAAGGGCGAAGGTAGTGACTTTTTTTTTGATAAAGGGGAGGGAAATTATGACTTCTATTGGCGAACCATCATCATTGCTCTTACTCGACGGCGTTAATCACGCTTTGGTTCGTTCAGCCCGTGCTTTGAGCATTGTGGAAATACACATGGATGATACGATTTTTATGGCAGTACGAATGGTATGGTTTTGTGGTGTGTAATAAGGGAGGGTAGTCAAACTACAATCAGCTAGTGTACGAAATCAGAAGAACCAATGATAGCAAAACTTTCGAGGTATCCAGAAAGGTTTCCCATCTAAATCACCACCGACCTCTAGCTCTTTCAGGTTCTAAGGCAGCATATTAAAGACTAACGCTGAATTCCAATGGTAAGAGAGTCCCGAGGGCTGATATCTTTTCGACCATGTTGTCTAAAATATATATCAAATGCTCACAAGCAGTAGTCAACTCAAATGAAGTTGGAAATTGCCGCTTGATCCAGAAGTGAGGTACCTTATTTCAAAGCGCTCTGCAGAACAACCGGCCGGTAGGATACGATCTCATCAATTTCATTCCCGGAACCCACCAGATGTCCTCCCAACCCAAAACTGCACTTGATAGCTGTTTCTCGTTAAACTTCTTGGGCTTAAGCCATACCTCGCCTCCCAACCTCTCACCTCTCTTCTCCCTTCCAAATTCTCCTTGCCCCACTCCCCCATCCCACCCACCTCCAGAAACTCAAACCCCATTTCCTCCACTACGCCCACAACCTCTTCAAGAGACAATTCCACCATCGGCGCTGATCCGTAGAATAAAGGTCCTAGGTTAATCCATATACCACCTGGTTCAAGGATATCGCGTATCGTTTCAAAATATGTGAGAAGGTTTCGAGCAGTGTCAATAAAGAAGAGTGTGACAATAACATTGAATTTGGGAGTAGTGCGGAAGAGTGTTGTGAAATCACCTTCATGGTGAATAATACGATTGGTAGAGGTAGGAAATGAAGGGATGGTAACAGGGCGGAGTAGCTCAAATGTGCTGGGTTGGTGGGACCACGTGTCTGCGTAGGGGTGGATTTGCTTGGGCTTGGTGAGCGAGAGGGAGATGATGTATTGATAGCAAATGTTCATGTAGGCTGAGTATTCATTACTGTGGACTTCAAAGCCTGTTGTATTCGACTTGTTGTTAGTCTTTACTTCTGGAAACAAGAAGATGGAAAGTTTGATATTAATAACTTACCACCCATTTCATCAACATCGTGAGCCAATCTTCCAACGCCTGACCCAGGAATCAAAATCCTTACTTCCTTCTCTCCTCTAGAAGTCTTGGGAAACAACGCCTCAAGCGTCTCGGCCAACCTCGGAAAGGCAGCATTTCTTTCCTCCTCGCCATCCGCGGACCAATCCCTTACAAAATGTTTCAAACCCTGCGTAACACTGGTATGATCCGAACCTTTCCCCTCGACAGCAAGTCTCTCTGAGAAAGCAGTCATTTCAGACGGTTTGATGTTATAGTATTTCATAGCGTGGTTTGCGACATCTTTTGCCACGATGGCATTTTGCTGGAGGACCAGGGACGCCGAAGTCAATTTGTGTTGATAGGATGCTACTTTATCGACGATCTACCCACAGCTTCACATTCAGCACCCTCTATCTACCTAAGAGTCTTGTTCTTCCACGAGGTAAATGACAAAAAGTACTAACCTTGGCCTGTTCCTGACTTAACCCTTTAAACATATCACGCTTTCTCTGGATCCCGCCTTCAGCTCTCTCGCCATACCTCAAGAAACCATCAATTGCCATAAGCAACCGATATCTGATATGATGCTGCGTGTAGTCGTCACTATTTTTCGGCTTCTTCAATCTCTTCAGCAAGGATTTCTTCTCCAGTTCTACTGCCCAGGCTCGACAGGGTCGCGGAAGGGCCGAGTCTGTTGATATGTTGGCGCCTACGACGATTGTAGCTTCTCGCCATTCTGAAACGACTTCTGTCGGCGCGAGAGGAGTTTGTAGCTGCTCCCTTGCGCACGTTGCTGCACAGAATATGGTCAGAATGGCGAGTGCGACATAGGGTCGAGGGAGTGGTAGACGCAATTTATTGAAAGTCAAATTCGCCATCTTTGCACCCAATTTGTAAATTGAGCCTGGCGTGGGGAAATGTTTTGAAGAGAGACACGCAGAGGAAGCCGTCCATTATATGTTGAAAGTAAAAAAAGCACCTTGATGGCCTGGAAAAACCCACCTCACTTGGCAGAATTGGCATGCACAGAAATAAAAATGAAGCAGCGCCGCAATGATCACACTGGAAAATAAGAACACGTAATGTCTCGTTTCATCATAGCCTGGCTGATAGAGTAAGATAACATCTACTCTCGCCTTGGATTGGGATTGTCCCTGATTTTCCGAATCTGCGTCCTGACCTGGGGATTATTCTCAAAACTCAATTCGATGAGATCAATCACCTCTTGCGCCGTGAAGAAGAAACTAAGCTCACTCTCGGCCCACAGATATTGTATCTCGGCCAAGTTGCTTTGCAAAACTTGGCACAGATATTTCATCTTCATCCACTTATCAGCAAACGATGCCGTGAGCGGGATTGGTTCATCGTCGTTGAAGAGACCATTGTTGTCGCCGTTCTTTGGCTGGGGGAGGAACAGAGCATCCAATTTCTCCACGAGAGAAATGACTGTAGCGGCGTTCTCAGCTTCAACAACGCTCATACTTTGCATGTCAAATACGTCATTGATCAACCGTATAGCGACAGCGTTGACGAGAGCCCCGATGGAGGACGACCAAGCGGAGGGACTAAGGATTTGTTCCCAGTCGCGCCCCTTTGAGTGGATATGGTCAATAACATTGTTGATACGTAATCGGAGTTCCTCAATGTTGGGGCTTTCGTCCTGAAAGAAGTTCTGTGAACCTGATTTATTTGTCAGTTGGAATCGAAGAAGAGGAGAACACATAACATACCCCCTAAGAGATCATTGATTATAGTCCGCTGTGAGTTCAACTCATTGGCGTATGCCCGTTTGCCAAAACTCTCTAGGATTGTAAATTCAGAATCCAATCGGACAAGAGCGATTGCTCGAGGTGGTAGGTCTTGTCGAGACTTCCAGTCGGTGCAGAATTTTCGGAGCTCATCTGCAAGCCACAAGGTGTCATTGTACAAAAACATGTTGCCACTTGCATGGAGACCATAGTAGTTAGGTCCAACTGAACGGTACATCGCAAGAATAAGAGCTGGGAGCACAAAGAGTGCAGCGGCAGCGGGAGCCACTGGAAGATTTTCGTTCCTGGAAATGTTAGCTAACTCTAGGGAAGATGAGATAATATGCGTACTCAGGCTTCAGAAGTGTTGCCCCATCATTGTAAATTTGCTCAACAGTCTTCAAGATCGGATGAGGTAGAGACGACGTCCAGTATTTCTCGGTTATTGTTTTCTCGCGTAAAATGGGCATTTCGTCTTGAGGTTGTGAAAGGGGTGACGAGAGTACTTTGTCGTCTGTTATATGTGGCTCACTTCCCTCTATTATATCGTCATCATCGCCCCATCCCCAAGCGTCGGCAGCTTCATCATCTGGTGTGTCGACCTTGGAATTCTTGCGCTCTTCTTCTATAGAGTGTCGATTGAGGGCCGCAGTATCACTCCCGTTATCCTCGTCATCACTCTTCCAGGCAGCATCCCAATCTGCATTGGTTATAGGATCCTCGTCTCTTTCGACCATTCGGGTTTCAATACGCTGAGCTGGTTGAGGGACCCCAATACCTAAAAAGTCGCATGAGCGCTCTGTGGAGAAATCCATCAAATACGTGGAAACCTGTCAACCAAGCTCGGAAAGACGTACCGAGTGAAAGACTATTCCTGACCCAATCTAAGGCGTCTTCTCGTTTCTTAGCCAGCCAAATCTTTGGCACATTTGAGACCCAATCGTTGAAACTATCTACGCCAGGCCACTTAAGAGCTTTGAGAATTTCGGCGAATCCATGTACCTGTGCTAGTGCTTTCTGATATTCACGCATTGAATCCAAGGATGACGGAACAGCTGTATCCAGCCAAACCTCCTTGATGCGAGCCGATAGAGTAGGCATCATGGCTTCGGAGAGAGGAACCACAATGTCTTTGGGCACATGTGTATCAAGAAAACGAATTGTGGCTTCCAAGTCATGGAAAAGATTTCTTATGGTTGGCTCCGTTGGCTCTTCTCCAAGGGCAATCGAATTCTGAGAACCCTTTAGCAAAGTTGTAGGTGTATCAACGGTTCAACATACCTTTGTAAGCTTGATACCAGGGAGAACAGGAAGGGAAAGATCAGTACGAGGTGAAAATATAATTTTATCCAGTGCTTCCCACAGCCTATGGGCAGTAGCATCAAGTTCCTCATAGTGTTTCAAGCCAGTAATGGCATCGCTGAGATTTCCAGGACCAGCTTTGGATATTAGTTCAGGGTTACAGTGACGCCTAAAAGAAACTCACAAGGCAGTGTTTGGTATATGGTGACTTTCTGATTCCGAGGATCCACAAGAACAAGTTGAGCCCAGAGTGTCGTGAGTTGTTCATGGATAGATGCATCCAATTCGGATGCTCGCTGGTTCAGCAATCGAATTGCTCGTGTGTTCTTCTCAGCAGGAACTTCATCAAGGAGTTTTAAAGCATCTGTAGAAATTAGTCGGAAATGCCAATCAATCGCTTTAAAAGGGCGTGCCTACCTGCCAACAGCGCGAGGGCATCTAAGATCCGGCTGTCTTCAATCAATTGTTCGGCATTGTCCAAGCAGCCGTTGACACTTTGAATCAGCCGGAGGGTGTCCAGAAGTGCTGAAGTAAAAGAGGTTTCCTTAACGAGGAACTCCTGGTAGATTGCTTTCTCGCGAATCGTCTCTTCCCTCGTTTCCTCCGCTGTTGCTTGTTGGACAATATCTCCTGCAAGTCGCCGTGAGGTTTCGATGTCATCTTGTAGAGACTTCGCGTTGACAATCCATGAGTCGACATCCGGCGCACTTTGGCGGCTTATTTCGCGTATCTCATCCTGTGCCTCGAGATTAGTATACGGCATGGAAGTCTGAGAGCAAGCAGTACTGTACCTCCAACTCTGCCTTCGCAGCATCCAGGGCGCTCAGAGCAGCGGGCAGAGCAGACTCTGCTATGGGAGCTGAAGAGATAGCCTCCTCGTCGGGAAATATGCCATTTGAAGAGAAATCCACCAGAGTTTGTCCAAAGCGAGCTTGGGAGGACATGCTGTTGGCACGCAAGCAAGCAATCAAGCAAGCGCGCAGCGACAAGGATGAGGATGCGTTACTGGGAAATGGATATATCTGGGTCCACGAGTGTGTTTAAATTTTAGGGGGGGGAGGGGCAGGTAAAATGGAGAATGGCACTGGTTTTTGGTTTTGAGCTGTGGCAGGTCTATACTGTACGGAGGAGAGGCTGTTTGCTTGCCCTCTGCAAGATCCTGGGCGTTGGTTGTCTTCTCGAACAATTTCCATGATGATGGCTGTCTTGGCATAAAATATCTTGGCATTTCCACTCCACTCCACGCTCACAACTTCCTGTCAGCAAAACTTACAAGAAAGAGATCCATCCCTCCCTCTCTTGGACATTATTGTTTGTTCTCTTTCGTCTTCTGAATTTCCCTCTACTTCTACTACTACTACTTTTCCCCCTCCTCCTCCTTCCTCTTCTTCTTCTTCTTCTTTGTCCTCGACGCCATACGTTCTTGCTTGCAGCTGCTCAATACAAATTCCAACGGTAGCATAGCAGCTGCTCACTCAAGCTTACGCTTAAGCTGGAAGGCTGCAGCCTCCACGACCTCAGCTCCATCACCTCCTCGGACGGCGCGAACTTCTGTGCCTGCACATCGTCCTTCAAGGTATGCCCTAGCTTTTGAGCATCTCATGCACTTTATTTTCGTTGTCTATTGCCCTATCTTTCTTTGCCTTCGCCCTTCGCCCACCGCTTTGTCGTCAAATCCGGCCAAAATAGCGGGGAGTCCAGGCCAACAACAATGGCGGGGTCCTGGCGAGGCTGCAAAAACACAATGATTTTGATCGTCCTGACCCTCAACCTTGTTGTCGCTCAAAGCCAGGTCTTACAAGACATGTATGTTTGTTGACTGTCACAATCCTTTATTCTACAGGAATGAAGAGAGCTTTCATGTGCACATTATTTGAGCCTTGAGGTCTAAGTGGAGCTCATGGGAGGATAGAGTTGTCCCCCATCTTACCACATTTCTCAAGCCCTTGCTAGTTAATATTTCTCAGCAATCAATCTTATTCGCTTGTCCTCAACCAGGAAGTAAAACTAACACTCATAGTACATTTGACCACTTCCAAGCAAACGGTTCTGTGCCTTTACATCAGCTCGGGTCCAACTTCACCATGCCCGGCCAAACCAAAAAAACCCATTTTCGGTCTATCCAGAACTTCAAAGTTGACTACGCACCAGTATCGCTCGCTCAGTATGTGTCGGAGCGAACTGGCATGCAAGTGGTTATCGTTGATCAAAAAGGTCCCAAAGTCAATGGTTACTTTGCTCTAGCAACCGAGATCTTTGACGATTCTGGCTCACCCCACACCCTGGAACATCTGATATTTATGGGATCAAAAAGCTATCAGTACAAAGGATTGCTGGACAAGCTTGCCTCCAGAGCCTATTCCAATACAAATGCCTGGACCGCAACAGACCACACCGCTTATACGCTCGACACTGCCGGATGGGAAGGCTTTGCACAAATTCTACCAGTTTACTTGGAGCATGTCATCCTACCCACTCTCACCGAAGAGGGTTGCTATACCGAAGTCCACCATATCGATGGCGAAGGTAATGATGCTGGAGTTGTTTACTCTGAGATGCAAGGCGTTCAGAACAACGGCGGAGAAATAATGGATATTAGAGCAAGAAGATTACTTTATCCGGAAAATGTTGGCTTCAGATACGAAACGGGGGGGCTTATGGAGAATTTGAGAGTTCTTACGCCAGAGCGTATCCGTGCCTTTCACAAGGAGATGTACCAACCAAAAAATTTGTGTCTCGTACTGATCGGTGAGGTTGATCAAGGTGAACTACTTCAGATCTTGGATGACTTTGAGGGCGGAATTCTCGGTGACATTCCTTCTCCAGAAGCGCCCTTCAAAAGGTCAGTTTTCTCATTTCGCACAGGGTCCAAGGACTAATGTAAGCAGACCTTGGATTGAGTCAGCACAACCCCGGCGATCGCGAAGACAATCGTCGAGAGAGTTGAATTTCCCGAAGAAGACGAGTCTATGGGTGATATTCTTGTAGCCTTCTTCGGCCCGGATTGCAACGATGTCGTCCTAACTGGGGCTCTAAATGTGCTTCTAACTTATCTTGCGGGATCGTCTATTTCGGTGCTTGAGAACGTCATGGTGGAAAAGGAAGAGCTTGCAAGCAGCATCGGATATTGGTGGGACTCGAGGCCAGACAGCGTCATTTGGTTCCAACCTTCTGGTGTTGCCACAGAAAAGCTCGAGCATGTTGAGAACAGACTATTTGAGTTGCTCAAGGACGTTGCGTCCAAGCCTCTGGATATGAATTACATGCTTGATTGTGTTAGAAGGGAACGACGACAGGTTAAATTCCAAGCCGAAAGCTCCGGAAGTTTTTATGCCAATGCCGTTATCAATGATTTTCTGTTTGGAAAGAGAGATGGATCAACCTTACACGATCTAAGCCATATTGACGAATATGAAATCCTTGAGAAATGGACAGACGAAGAATGGAGAGACTTCTTGCGAAAGTGGATATCTGATGCACCACACATTTCACTCTTGGGTGTCCCGTCGAAGGCGATGTCTGAAAAAATAAAGCTCAGCGAGGAAGTAAGACTTGCCGAGAGGAAGCAAAGATTAGGGGAGCAGGGTTTGGCAGAACTTGCGGAAAAGCTGAAGGCGGCCATAAAGAAAAATGACACCCCAATCCCACAGTCGCTCCTACAAAAATGGCCCGTCCCAGGCGTAGAGTCGATCCACTTCATTGAGTCAACCACAGCGAGATCTGGCCTTGCCCGAAGCCTGGGTGTGCCCTCTAATGATGTACAGAAGATTATCGAGAAAGCAAGCTCGGGGCTTCCGCTTTTCGTTCAATTCGAACATGTGCCTACCAACTTCGTCCATCTGACCCTTCTACTAGGAACGTCGCGGATTCCTACCAAACTTCGTCCTTTGCTACCACTCTTCATCGACAACTTCTTCAACACCCCTATCTTACGGGATGGAAAGACTGTTGATTTTGAGGAAGTCGTCACACAATTGGAGAAGGACACAATTAGCTACTCCATGAGTGGCGGTGGCCGAGTTGGCGATGCTGAAGGTTTGGTTATTCAATTTCAAATTGAGCCAGATAAGTACACAGCTGCGATCGAGTGGATTCGAACCATGATGTTTGACAGCGTCTTCGATCCAGTTCGACTTAATGCTGGCATGGCTAAGATTCTTGCTGATGTCCCGGAATCTAAACGAAATGGCAACAGTATGATGTATGCTGTCGATGCAATGATCCACTTGGACAAAGACTCGAGTGTGAAAGCTCGAGGAACACTTGTTAAAGCGGTTTATCTGAAACGGTTAAAGAAACTCCTGGCCAAGGATCCCGAAACTGTGATTGCTTCTTTCGAGGCTCTTCGCAAATCGCTTTTCACATTCGGTAACTTGCGAGCTCTTGTCACCGCAAATATTGAAACTCTTCCCGAACCGGTTGATGCATGGAAGCCACTTGTTTCCAGCCTGGACGTGTCGGAGAGTCTGCTTCCAATCGTCAAGCTTGAGAAAAGACTCAGCGAAGATGGTCGCAACCCTGGAAATTATGGTGCAGTCATTGTACCAATGCCAACAATTGATTCTTCCTTCCTTCTCTCATCTGCCAAGGGCCCCACCTCATACGATGATCCTATTCTTCCAGCTCTTATGGTAGCAATTTCTTTCCTGGAGGCAGTCGAAGGGCCACTGTGGACTGCGGTTCGCGGGACCGGACTCGCTTATGGCGCGAACTTCAAGCGCGACCTTGAGGGAGGCTTCGTCCAATTTTCAGTCTATCGCTCGCCAGATGCACACCGTGCTTTCGTTGCTGCCAAAGCGGTAGTGCAGTCTTACATCGACGGGACCGCCAAGTTTGAAACACCCGCACTTGAGGGCGCTATCAGTGGTATTGTCGTTAGTTTTGCAGATGAACAGAGCACCATGGCAGCCGCTGGTCAATTTCACTTTGTGGATAGTGTCATCAGAGGTGTGGACGATGAATACAATAAGCGCATTCTGGAACAGGTTAGGGCAGTTGGGGTCGAGGAGATCAAAAAGGTGATGAAGGAGGTTCTCATGCCCGCATTTTCACCAGGAAAGGCCAACGTTGTTATTTCTTGTGCGCCCATTATGGAGGAGGTAAATTCACCATAACCCCCGTGGGAATTTCGTGTACTAATAGTGTTATCTAGGGTATTGTGAAGGGATTCAAAGATAACGGCTTCAAGGCACAATCTCAACCCCTCTCTAGCTTCGAAGAGAGTTATGGTCTTGAAGCCGACGAGGACGAGGGAGATGATGATGATGACGAGGATGAAGAGGAGGGATCCGATGTTGATATGGATGATGACGCGGAAGATGACAAGTAGACTCTTGAGAAGATATGCCAGGGACGGGTGCCAAGGCTATCATATAAACTAGATTTCCGAGTTCCCTCAACTCAATTTAACACCAAGCGTGTGTATAGAAATGAAGCTTTCTTTGACCATAGAAACGAGTCGCTATCAGCTTTGCAGTACCCGCCGTAAAGTGCAGCACCAGGTTTATAATACTCAGCTAACAACAGTACTTTTTGCAAGAAAATAAAGGCAGGCACGATAAAATCTCATTCCGGTATGTCTCTTCGTCATTTCTCCATAGCACACTCGCCAAGCTTCTTCTTCAGAATCACATCTACCTGTGGCACACTTCCCCTTCCTTCGTCCCGATCAGTGGTAATGAATTACGAGCGAAGGTCTACAGATACGAGGCTTCAACCAAGAAACCAACGGTAAACTATACGGACTGTTAACACCAAGACTTCAAGCCAGAGCGAGATTGAACGTACCTTTGAATGACGCAAGATTGCGGGCCACATGATGGTGGCGTAAGTCTACCCACATGATTAGCATCGTTGTATGAATATCAGTGAGGGGATGGACTCACATCACCGGTACTATGAATGTAAGGGGAAGAAGTAGCCATGACTTCATCACAAACATATGCAGCAGCTATTATATGTTAGTGAGTTCCACATCACGAAGGGACTCAGAGGGAAGGTAGGTCTTACGGAAACCGTTAGAGTAGGCACTCCCATGATCAGAGCAAGCATAACCACAACTGTCAGACGTAGAAGCCAGCCCAGTATACTGCAACACAATCCTTCTCACGTAGGCCGTTAGACCCGCATCAACATAATCATTATAAACCGATATTCTGCCACTGGGAGAGTAGCCAGTCATATCCTGGTTCATGAATGCGAGGACGTTCTTTGCGGCGGCTTTGTAGTTTGCGTAGATAGCGGCGGAACCGAGAAGACCACCCTCCTCTCCGGCGTAGAAGTGGAATTCGAGGGTGTTCTTTGGCTTGAATTTTGCGTTGGCGAGAACACGGAGGGCTTCGAGAATGTTGACGATTCCGCTTCCGTCGTCATCTGCTCCTGGACCTCGGGCTGTTGACGATCCTCCCGTGGAGTCGTAGTGTGCTCCTACGATGACTGGATGTCCTGATTAATCCTCCATTTATCCATATACTAAGTGGGGAGTTCTTACCAAGGTTTGCACTTGTTCCCGGGATTCTGGCAATGATAGAAGGTTGATTGAAGGAGTGGGTGAATTTTGATACGACGATCAACGGGTTTGCAGCAGCAACAGTCGTGACTTGGTTGAATAGCCAGGTTGAAGCACTGGTCCCATAAGTAGATCTGTAGTATCGGTTGAAGAAGTTTGTGAGTGTCAACAACCAGCTTTGGGGTCCGGAATTGTTAACGTTGGCGATCAAGGCATTTGCTTCGGCTACATGAGTGAGCGTAGTGGGGTAGGTAATTGCGCGTGCAGAGATTTCTTGTACTTCCTCTTGAGGAGGAGTAGAGAGAATTCGAAGCACTTCCTGATCCTGCGTTTGTGTTGGTACATCTTTATATCTTTGGGCCGCGATTGTCACTTACTTGAATATCTGTGATATCAACGAAGTTGATTTTCTTGGAGATATAATTCGTCATCTTCTCCTCTTCAGTAACCCAGACTCCAGGATCGGTCTCTGAGGTCTTGATGAGTCTCAGGTCAGGGTCACGTCGGAGCGGAGCATCACTTGAAGGTGCCGCCGAGACCATGAAGGAAGAGGTCGCAGCCAAAGCTGCTAGGTAGGTAGAGAAATGCATGACCGGTACAGTACTGGCAGATTGAAGAGGGCGCACAGTTCAAGGAATTGACATCGACGACCACTTCAACAAGCAGAGACTTCCACAAACCTTTTATACTCGGAACTGCCGATCCTAAATGACCATCTCCATAACATTGACACCACACAATCCACGCCACTTCACCAAATGACTTCTTCTGCCGTCCATTAACCTTTTTCTTTGGCCCCTACGGTTCTGCCAAGTTCCCCAGACCTTCCCTTCTCAGTTCATTCGCCAGCCATGACGGATCACGACTCAACTGCCATCCAATTGCCGGGGCACAGTCATCTCCATGATCTTGGCCTGGGCATGCGAAGACGGGATTGCGCACTGCTTGAGGCATGAGGACAGCACGAAGCTTATCGTCGCCAAGTGAGATCGTTGGGAACTGCCGGAAGGGGAATGGTTGCATTGAGGGTCAGATTTGCGGGCGCTGCCGTCGAACAGCCTGAGCTCGCCATCTGTTATTAAATTATTCTTTATCTTTGGTGGTGGTGTACAGTACTGTGCTGTAATCAAAGGGGAAGCTAAGGAGTAAGAACATGTATAATGTACGAAGTAATGGAAGTTGAGAGTGGATGTTGAAGTTTATTCCAGTCAAGCTTAATAAGGTTACATAAGATCCTTGCCAAGATGTCGATGGGTGGCGTGAATTTAACCCTGGTCGGGTTAGGTAGGTAAGATGACCTACGGTACCTATTTCCCATCACTCTCAGAGACGGGCTTCATCAATGGACCAACAAGTTCCATCATATGAAATTTTCTATACGGAGTATTTTCTATGAAGTACCACTATTGCTTTTCCCACCGGTCTGTACATTGTCTTTCCGACGCAGTAACTCGCTGAAAACATGTAAAGTACAGCACCTAGGTATGTATGCGTAGCCTGTGGTTTTGTCCCAGAATGATCTACTGCAAACCTTGGAAGTATCCAGAGACGACTGGGTACCTACTTTATGGGATTAATTCAAAGAGAATAATTAAATTGAAGTTTTCAAGGCAAGCTGTGCTGTCAGCTGTCTCGTGTTCCGAGCAAATCATCACTTGGTTTTTGGGCATGTCAAATGGATGATTGGATCTTCCACAGGGTGCAGATTACTTCGAAGTATGCCCATACCAACCTGTCAGATTATAACCTATTTATAGAAAGATGTAAAGGTATATATATGTTTCAGCTGTGCTCAAAGGTCTCTCGTTCTATCCATCTCCAACTCCTCGCATTCTTTACCTCAAGTCGGCATCAAACATCCAACTCCCGACTCAAACCACCCAGCATGATTTACTTCACAAACCTCAACGTCGTTGGAGCGCAATCAAGCACCGTTCCGATTCTACTTATCCTTTTGATCTCAGTCATCGGCGTTGTTGATATCAGGATTTTGTTATACTGCATCCAAGCAGGACTTCGTTTCTGCGCGAACTAAGGGTAATCCCAAACTTAGAATTCAAGAAAGGTTGTCTAATTAGATTGTAGATTTCAGGAGATCTACAATGGAATCATTCAGGGAACCCAAGGGTCCCGCTGCGTTTTCTGTTCTCCACCTGACACACTTCCTCCCTCCATCGTCTAAAGTTCCTTGAGTAGAAACTACCGAAAAGGAGAAATCTGCAGTATTTCCAGGGCCATGCCAAGAGATCAAACTCTGGATAGTAACATCAAGAGATGTTGCTCCTTGCATAACCGTTTATGACACTCCAGCGCGGGTCCAGCCCCACAATCCACATGTCTCGAGACAACGACCACAACAAATAGCTCTGGAACGATCTTAAGCTTCTTATATTTTGTCGTCGAAAATGTCCACATTGTGGACTTGAAGAACGTCGACTCGTGTATCCAGTCAAGTGTTCTCGACGTCGAAAATGCCGTGACCACAAAGAGACTTGCCCACCACCACCACCATGTACTCGCTATTTGCTCTTCGCCTTCCCCCGGCCCGCCAGAGAAATGCATTTATGACTTCAAAATCAAGTAAAGCATATCCAACACAAACACTAGCAGAAATAATGCAACCAATCGATCCAAGATATACGTCGAGGCCACGACAGACATGATGGGAAGGCGTTTTCGGCCGAGTTCGCGTAGAAGGTTTTGGAGGCCGGAGTTTTTTGTATAATAAACCACGTCGTTTTGATCTTTGGCGGCTTGAGAGGATATGTTGATTTTGCAGTTGCCATTGCTCGGATTCTCTGCCGATGTGACTTTATAAATATTCCAACACAGCCTCACGATTCCCACATTTCTCGAGAGAGCCTTGCATGTTTTCAAAATCTGCCATGTTATCTCAGCCTGAAGTGCAAGTCTTCATTTCGATTCGTTGGAATACGGTAGAGAGCCACACTGCTGACGTGATACGTGCAGTAAAACTTGGACCAAATTTTCAATCTGACATTTGGGTTCCCGCCGATTCTACGAGTGAAAGTTGTTGATGTGATCTAAAGAACCTTCCGATCAGTGATTGTTGTACAGAGTGTTGTTGATCGATGTGCTTGACGCTGACCTGTTTTGTTTGGTATTCCTTCCCTCTCTGTGCCAATCCAGTCCTCTCTACCTTTCATCCTCAAACTCAACGAAGAAAGAAGTAAAGCCCCACGAGGATGGCCTGTGTCAAAAATATGAACGTGTAGAGTTTTGCGAAGTCGCCGAAGAGGGATTTAAAAGGGGAGCGTGGACCGTTGGGAGTAGTGGTCAAGGAGAGTTGGTATTTGCGGATGTCGAATCCTGTCATTTTTGGCCTTTTCTGTCTAAAATTCGACGTGGTCTCGCTTTTGGGTAGAAGAAAGACAATTATTTGGGGATTTTGGAGGTGGGGAAACAGAAAGATGAGCGGTTGACGAACGATGTGGAATGCGTGTTGTAAAATAAACATTTCAGCTAGGTAGGTGGTCTTTGACATAAATCAGGATAACATAACACAAACATCTCTGGCGTGATTGGTAGAGGAGATCGAAAGGTTGTGGACTGTCAGCTGATGGAAGGCTTGGTATAAGCGGATGAGGTGAGACGAGTGGTTTCATCGTATGTTTTATCAAAGATGAGTGGCACGTTCATCTTGGGCAAAACAATAATGGAAGACAAGCCGATACTTTATTCATTATTCTGTTACTTTCAAAAGTTTACATCTCATTTCTGTCAAGAGAAAGGGAATTCAAAAATTATAGGAATCCATATTGTCAAACCAGTGATCGGATCCAAGAAAATTATGACCGTGTGCATATCGTCATCGGCTTCATATCCCAACAACGCTGCCGTGTATAGTTCTCTTCCCTTCCACATGAAAAGAACTTCCCGGCAGAAGAGTAAGACTTCCATTAATAGTTAAATCCCCCATAACCGTCAGACTCCCCAGAACGGACAAGCTTCCACCAACATGGAAATTTCCCCTGTACAGTAGGAGTACACTGTTAGCCATATTTTTAACCTAAATAATCTGCGTGGAGGAAAACTTACTCAGAAACTAGATCTCCTTCAACACTGACGCTCGATCCGCTGATCTTCCCTCCGACCTTCAGTCTCCCTCCATCATGATGATTGCAAAAAATCTTCACCTTCCCACTCGCACTCACTTCCTCCCCCACACTGACATTCCCTCTAATCTCAATCCCACCACTTGCACTAACCTTTCCTAAGATTCTCACTCCTCCTCTTGAACCAACAAGTAAAACACTGCCACTTGCAGATACCTTTTCTCCCACATCCACCCGACCACTCCCTCTCCACCCAAAATCTCGACACTGCTGCTTGCACTCACTTTTCCTTTGATTTTGGCTCCCAATTCTCCGCCATCTATCTTGATTTTACTGGAAGAGTCGACCTTGTCTCCAACGAAGATTCCGTTGGTGAGAGAGATGCTCGACGAGGAATTTACTTTTCCATCGACAGTGACGGAATTCGAGAGAGCCACGGAGGAAGAGGAAGACACCTTTCCCAAAACATGGAGAGGACCAGTGATGTTAACAGAGTGGGATGCGCTTATAGCGTCAGATTCCTGCACTTTTCGTGGTTGCGACGGGGTGAAAGGAGGAGGTGGTGGAAGGGGAGAAGCCGAGTATATCGACGGTGATGCCTGACTGGGAGAAGTGGAATCCGAGGCATGGACCGAATACGGAGGAGGAGCAGCACCGCCTATGTCTTCAGCATTTTGATCAGGAAGGGGAGTCGCTTTTGAATCCCTTGATTCCTGAGCCGGTAGTTCTGAGATTTGGCCCATGGTGTGTTGGTTTGGTGTCAAGGCAGTAGGGGGTTGCGGCTGGCCGTTTCGGGGTGAAGATATATTTCGGATGTTCTGGATTTCTTGTGTATTGCTACCAAGGACGCTAGAGACGAGGAAGGAGGTGAAAGAACTCATTTTAAGGTCCCTTATAAATATCTGGGCGTGAGGTGACTTCAAGTAGGTACAGCAAGAAACCGCCGATATACCTAGCTAGCAGGTACGTAGTTGGATTACTGCAATTCGTGGCTGATGACGCGGTGTTGCGTAGCACTTTCCCTCGGTCTGCATGCGGCGGTGCAGATTCAGCACTTCAAAGGGCTGAATTTGGGCAAATCCGACAGGCCGCTTTGCGAGAGATCTCTAAGAAATCAAAATCAAAGTCTCAAAACGAGCTTGAAGTAAGAATTATTGTGGATGTTAGTGTTTTCGGTCGTTGTCGGGTTTGCTATCGCATATAAATTGTTCTGTATGTGGGTGGGTGTCAGCGGAACGATTGTTAGACCGACGAAAATCGACTACATCACCTGATAATCCCGTGCCAGATCCGACCAATTGGTGCGCCGATTACAAGTGTCTTGTAATTAATATATTTTGATGACTCTAGGCTACTCTAGGCTACATAATCATAAATCTATTGTCGTTAAATCATAGAGCTCGCCTGACGACGAAGCTGCTTAGATAACAAGTCTAAAAACCATAAGCTTTATTCACACTCCCACGTTAGAACCCCCCCCCCCCCCCGCCCTTCCCCCAAAAGAAAACCTCGAAACAGCGTTCTACACCTTCTCAACTATAGTGACAGCAATTTTCTCGTCATGACTATCAACCTCCGCAATAGGAGCCAAGTGATCACCTCTGAAAATATCCAGGTTGGTAGACTTGAACTTGCGAGCTGAAACGCAACGTTCGAAGAGAATATCCATCTCCCCATAGGTACGCCCCTTCGGTTCTGGAAGTCTGAAGAAAATCCAGACTACACAAAGGAAGCACGTGCCAGCCCAGAAGAATGCAGATTTTGCAGACCATCCCCATCCAGAAGGTTTTGGAGTGAGCTGGTAAGTGGTGAGAATGTTCACGATAATTCCACCAACGTTGTACACGTTTCGAGCGAGTACAATTGTCTTGGATCTGAGGCGAGTAGACGACACCTCAGCTACAAGGGCGTAACAAACCGGCCCGACCGTGAGGTCGTAGATAAAGGTAAAGAGCAGGAGCATAGAGCCAATTGCCCACCGGGATGCGATATTCGTCTCTGGTGCAATTGCCGTGAAACCAATGATGAGGAGGAGGCAGAGAAGAACGCAAGATCCATAGAGATAGATGCTTCGTCGACCCGCCCGCATCATCAAGAACCAAGAACCAAAAGTACCAACCATGCCAAGGGCATACTGTGCCACTAGAAGTACATAAGTCAGTGTCATGTGGGATCATAGGTATATGAAGGCACCTACTGGACATATCAAATGCGGAAGTGGTGGGAAGTCCGGCCTGTTGGTAAAAATAGGTCGAATAACCCATAAAAGTCGAGCCGCACATGTTTTGAACGAGCCAAACAATGCATGCGATTTCCGTTCGTCTGAGATCAACACCCTTGAAACAGTCCCAGTATGATGTGCCTGATGAGATCTGCTTCTCCAATTCGTTTGTGTGAGACATCATGGCGATGGTAGAATCTGCATTGAAGGTGGGGTCTCCTCGGGTAGTGAGGCGAAGAAGATTATGCTTGGCTTCATCGATTCTTCCCTGACGAACCAACCTACCACCCAATTAGCAGAGGTTCCAAGAGCAACATCACAAATCAGAAATTATAGAATATGAAATTTGAGGATTCATGCATTCTGTGACGCACTGGGGGAGTCTACACTTACCACCATGGTGACTCTGGAGCGAAGATACAGCCGATTAAGATTGGGAGAGGCCACATCCACTGGATAGCGAACGGAATGCGGTAAGCCCATTGATCTTCGCGTGAGAGAACAGCTCGAAGAACGCCGGATGCAATAAACTGGCCCATCACCCAACAGAGATTTACGTAGGTACAAAGATACGCGCGGAGTACAACAGGGCAGACTAGAAGCGAGAGCAGGTTAGCGCCAATTCATTGGATACTGTAGGAGATGATGATAATGGCCTACCTTCTGACGCATAACTGGTTGTCAAAGTCTGAAAGACTCCCAAGGAATACCACAAAGTATCTCACCAACAAGCAAAGTTGGAAGATTTTGCGAGAAAAATGGTACGAAGATGGCGGCGATCATCATAGCCAAAGCACCTATCATGGTTTTTCGATATCTGCGACAGATTTAGTAAGATTATTTCGGTAAAACAACAACAAATATAGAATCGTTCATCTAATGGTGGAGATAGAAAGCCGTAGTAGGAGGAGGGAGGTGAGTCACGTGATTATGCCTCGGTTCGCCTCTGCAACAGTCTTGGCACAACACCTTCTCCTCTCCTCTTCGATAACACAATGACAGGAATAAAGATTGGAAATGCTTACCCATATTTTTCAGAGACAATACCAGTTATGAAGAGTCCCAGGATCTCTCCACAAAGCGCACCGTTACTGAGCCCACTCTTCCAGGGAGCTGGGATGGTGTACTCTTGGTTTGCATCCAAAACCTTAGGGGTAAAATCAGTATATATTCTCTGTGGCTAGTGGGAATAGGGCACATACACCATACTTCTTGTTGAACTGAGGAAGTGCATAGAAGGAAGACAGGAGCACAACATCATAGCCTTCCATAACAATGGCAGTAGATAGAAGGATGGACCAGCCGACAGCTTTAGGATAGAGCTTGATGGCGGCCATCAAGCTCATGGAATGTTCATGATCTGTGCCCTCCTTTGCATCGGCGGAAAGGCCTGCAAAGTTGTCCACGGCGACTGAAGCTTTTTGCATGACATCGTCGTCAACATGGACAGTGCTGTTGTCCTCAGCGACCTCAGCAATGCTGGACCTTTGATGGTGCTCCATTGTGTTCGGAAATGGAGAAGGGAGGTCGAGATGAAGTGGAAGGATGAAGTTGTATGAGATGATTGAGTGAAGTTTATGCTTCGTCTATCTTAACGTGGGACAGTGTGATGCCTTTATATAACGATGAGGCTGGACAATATAGAGTCGCATCGGCTTGTGTGTTCCCGTCCATTGACCAATTGGCGAAACAGAAGGAGCATGTAAGACATAACGAGGGACTTTTGCGAAGTTGTTATCAAATAATGAGCGAGTTAAGGGGGTGGAGGAAAATTCCGGGGTAGGACCGTAGGACGCCACCCTAGCGGCGAACTTTAAACGACGACGGTCGGTTCTCTCTTGGCGGGCGTAATCTCCACTCGAGAAGCAGCTCTGGAGAAGAAGCTCTGGAGAAGAAGGAGAAGCCGTGGAAGTTGGAGAAGATGGAGAGGAATGGCGGGGGGAATATCCGAATCTGCAGGTAGGGCGTGGAGCCACCCGCCTGAACGAACACAGAATAGGAAAGCGGCTAATGATGTTATGATGAGTGCAGTGCAGTACCGCGCAGTAGTTCTGTTATCTCGGCACTTGGGCTTCATTTAACGATATTCAGATCATTGTTCTGGTTCCTCGCTTCAACGCCTCATAGAAATTGGCATAAGATGAAGCAAAAATGAAGCTCAGTGCTGCTGTGTAATAACCAGCACAAACATGGTACCAGGAGATGACCATGAATATTATTGATAGAAAATATTCTACACCCAGCAGTACAGTACAGTACAGTACAGTGCAGTATTCTTATCCTCAAAGCAATCGAAAAAACCGCTAAATAAACATTGAATAATAAGTAGGAACTGTAGGTACGGTAGGTACCAGGTAATGATGTCTCGCCAGCTTGCAACCAGATTGGGCTTAGCGCAGATGGCAATCCCACCGAAACCACAGGCGACGGCTGTATTCTGATTTGCTGGGGAATCATTTCGGGTGTATTATTGCCATCAATTACTATTATCATGCTATTGTCATGATACTCTCGAGTAATTGATTCTTATAATGATTCTCGATGATCTGTGCCCCGGACACTCGGTCGGCCAATTTGTGGAGGGAGAAGCATCGGAAACAAGCATCAAGCAAGAAACCTGAAGAGAGCTACCATGTCACATGCTGTTGAGCTGTTGAGCTGTTGGGCTGATTATCAAACCCATTCATTTATTATTATTGCATGGTTTGTCGTGACAGTCAAACTTCAAACTCGCCAGATCTTTCGTTAAAATACTCGCTCGCTCGCTCATAAATTCGGTTGAACAACAGATACTCTAGCATCAGAAATGATAGCTACAATCGCAAAAATGAGAGATTTGTCGTATTCACCTGCCAATCTATCCCCGATGTTTCTCTCGCTGAATTACTCGGCAGATGATCTCCAGCCTTGGCATGTAACCTCCTCAGCCACGACGACAACACCAGCAACATCAACGCCAAATCACACATCAAACATCGTCAATCGCAGCCACCCCCTCGGGTCCCATGCTTCATTATCCCATGTACGAACACTACGGTGCATGAAGTAGCTTGCTCAAGTGAGCGACGCGGGGTACAGCACTTGGTGCGTTGGGAAATAGATCGGACCTTATCACCTTTGCTGAAGGGATGACTTCTGCTTGATCATCGTGATGAGCTTTTCTTCTGGTTGGAAAGAGTCCATATAACTGAGAGGAAGCAGCACACAAGGGATCAACAGTTCCCCGTCTTACTCGTCGCACTCGTGCTCTCCCGTCTTCTTAAAGTCTCCCCTTTCCCAAACCTTTGCCATTTCTCCATATTCCACTTCCCTCTCCATTTCTCTGCCATTCCTATAATTTTTCCAAGTTTAATTCTCAGATCTCGTCCAAATGACCATTCCTACAACTCCTTGGTGGAAGGATGCCACAGTATACCAGATCTATCCTGCCAGTTTCAAAGATTCAAACGGCGATGGCCTTGGGGATCTAGGAGGAATCATCTCCAAGATTGATTACATTGCTTCCCTCGGGATCGATATCATCTGGATGTGAGTAATTTGCAGTCTCATCCTATTCTTGTGCTAATTCGAAACTCTCAGCTCTCCCATGTACGATTCTCCTCAACACGACATGGGCTACGATATTTCGAACTACGAAGCTGTCTATCCTCCATATGGTACAGTCGCAGACATCGAGACAATAATCGAAGCCTGCCACTCCCGCGGGATGCGCTTGATTCTAGACCTAGTCATCAATCATACCTCGGACGAACACTCATGGTTCAAGGAGAGTCGAAGCAGCAAGGACAATCCGAAAAGGGATTGGTATATATGGAGGCCTGCTAAATATACCGAAGATGGCACAAGAATGCCTCCCAACAACTGGAGGAGCTACTTCAGCGGTAGTGCGTGGCAATGGGACGAGCTAACTCAAGAGTACTACCTTCACTTATTTGCGAGTCAACAGCCAGATCTCAATTGGGAGAACGAAACCACCAGAAGAGCTATCTACGATTCTGCTATGGATTTCTGGCTACAGAAGGGTGTTGACGGATTTCGTATGTATGTGGCAATTTTTCTATCTCACTGCTTCTATTATACCTGCCAGAATTTGATTGCATCTTATTTTCGCGCTTTGAACTCCGGATCAAGAACTCGAGAAGAGTATCGAAGAAACCAGAGGACTAAGAGGTCCCTTTCCTTTTAGCACTTCAGGAATTTCATTAATTACTTGTTTTGGGGTTAAAAATTGACATTCGGCGGTGCACTTCCCGCCCAATCCATGGGTTTCGACAGTCACTGGTGGGCATTAATGAAATCCTGGAAGTTGTCTAGGATTCGTGCTTTTACTTTTCGTCCTTTTTGCAATGACACAGCTAATTTCATCATAGAGATACGGTAAATATGTACTCAAAAGGTACATCACTGCCAGATGCACCGATTGTTGACTTTGGAGCCTTTGAACAACCAGCAAGCGGCTTGTTTTGTAATGGCCCTCGAATGCACGAATTCCTCCGCGAGATGAACACTGAAGTTCTAAACAAGTACGACACAGTCACAGTCGGTGAACTTCCCCATACCCCAGATCCCAACCACGTTCTCCGCTACGTCGGCAGCAAAGACAAGCAGCTCAGCATGGTTTTCCAATTCGACATTGTGGATCTCGGCATCGGAAAGACGAACAAATATGACTACGAAGGCTTCAAGCTCTCCGAGTTCAAAGAAGTCATCTCCAAGTGGCAAAGCTTCATCAAAAATAGTGATGGCTGGACAACCGCATTTTGCGAGAATCACGACCAAGGCCGATGCGTGTCACGTTTCGCCTCGGATGCTCCGCAGTGGAGAAAGAGATCCGCCAAATTACTCGCTCTCGCCATGTGTGCCATGACCGGAACCCTCTTTATCTATCAAGGTCAAGAGATCGGAATGATTAATGTGCCTAAGGACTGGCCCATTGAGGATTACCAGGATATTGAGGCCGTCAGTTACTACAAATCGGTTGCGAAACGGACGAACAATGATCCTGAAGCCCTAGCACGAGTGATGAAGGGGATCCAGACTGTTGGTCGTGATAACGCGAGAGTCCCCATGCAATGGGACTCCTCTCCTAATGCTGGCTTCACCTCGAAGAAGGAGGGGCCGTGGATGCGTGTCAATGATAGTTTCCAAACCATCAATGTCGCCTCGCAGATGAAAGATCCATCTTCAACTCTTAATTTTTACAAGATGATGTTGAAGATTCGAAAGGAGTACAAGGATATATTTATTCATGGCTCCTTCGAAGGCTACGATATGGGCAATGAAGAGACGTTTGTCTTTACTAAAACTTTCGGAAATAGGAAGGCAGTCGTCGCACTGAATTTTACAGACAAGCAACGGAATTGGGGGAGGGACAATTTCGGAGAGATGGAATTTTTGGTCGGAAATACAGAGGGTACGGATGGGAAGGGGGATGTTTTGGAAGGGTATGAGGGTAGGATCTACTTGCTTAAGTAAAGCCCCGGAGCTTTCATGGAGTTTGACCTTATAATGTTTACCGGAAGCAGAAAATAGATCTTTTGTAAATAGAGAAATGTTCATTAAGTTATATATAATACTTATCATTGGTAGCTATGTAGATTGAACAGCAATGGATGTGGCTAGCATTCACTCGCCACCTACTAAGAGAGCAAATCCGCCATTTCCTAAATACCTAAGCAACATGAAGTATTGTGGTAATCAATTAAAGGTACGTGCAACACTTCGTGAAATATGACGGCCTCACATTTTCACGCTTTTAATTCCAGAATATTTTTCTAGAGAGAGCTGGCGAAGGAGAGGAGAAACCGAAGTGTCGTACTCTCTTGAGTGCCCAGGGAACTCCTTCTAGTTACATTTGTTAAAGTGATAGGTGTTGAGACTGAGTCTGGAGAAGTTTTTGCCACCTTAAATCCGTTTTGTCAAATCTGGCGTACCCTGGTGTTTTTAATAATTTTATAATTGATATATTTATAGTTGTGCTATATAACAATCCCACTTCATTGGTCACTCTTGTCCGTAGTTGTGCAAACAGAGAACTTTTAAATGGCATCTCTATCGTGAAAGAACTCGGTATCCAGCTTGAAATAATTGCCAGTCAATCCTCTAAAACGCCACGCTGAAATTTTGTAAAGCAGAAGGCACAGCCAAACGTCAAAGAGACCAGCCACTTCTCTGCTATGAAACTTCAAATCCCCAAAAATTTGCTCCACCGGCCAATATGTAATGTGCTGAAAAGGAAATGTCTTGATATACTCGTACATTGTGGTGGAATTTAGTCGATCCTCCTCGAAGGTATAATTCGTTGATCTGCGGTGCTGTGATTGGTTTTTTGTTGGTATGTGTAAGTTAAAACCATCATGTCGAGTCGTTGAGAGGCTGGTTTGAGACGGACTGATTGCAGTTGATCGGAGGTATATCAACTTGGCCTCAACTCTCGTAGGGTGTCTTTTGAACTTTGAGACTAATCCACCTGTTTGCGTTTGGATTGTTCTTGAAGAATCTTTTCTTCAAGCGCGAGACAAGTCTGCTCAATTTCCGTCAAGAGAGTGCCCTTTTCGAGAACATCGAACCCGTCACTGTACCTAGGCTCCCGAGAAATTCCCCAGAGACACTCGAACCTAAAGCGAATGTACTGTGTCCCAGTCCATGTATTCCACCAAATAGTAACAATGTCTTCATGTTGAAGCTTGCCCCAGTACTTGGACTCAATGTTGGGCTTATCGGAAGCATGACTGCAAAGTTGTTGGTTGTTTATGTAAATTGAATTAGGTGCCTTCGTGGATATGTAGAAGGCCATGTCTTGTTCTTGTGCAGTCCACTTGACTGTTTCTTGACTGGAAACCGGGTCGTCAAAGTAGAAATCCTTCTTGAAAAGAAGAAGCTTGAAAGCATGTTCAGGAATACGTTTATCGCTGGTGCTGCGAAGGGTATTGCCATGAGCCCGACCCCAAGAGGTGAGAGGATCTGTGATATTGAAGGTGATGGTTGGAAGAGAGCTGTCAGCCGTTGCCATGAATCGGGCTATGATCTTCTTCGGTTCTTGGAAATCGTTGCCAACAAAAGGCAAGCCTTCTGCTTGTAGACGATTTATTTGAGAAGCGGAGGTGCCACCATTAGCAATAACTGGGCAAGAGGTTGCCAGATGAGAATCACTCCGCTGATTCAGAGAGATCTGTTTGCTATCAGGTGTAATTCCACGGGTACCTTGCGAGTCATCAGAACATTGACGTTCATCAGAAAGTTGACGCTCATCACGCTTCATCATCATGCGCTTACCTTCTGCCTTGGTTGGCTCAGAGTGCGCGCGTGCGGCACCTTCAGGTTCAGCAGAGGGACTTCTACTCATGCTGGTTCTGAAGCTCTGCATGGTGTGTTCGAATGTGGGTCCTCCTGGACGAAATTCTTCTCCTTTGGACTTCGCATATTCCGAGTATGCTTCCCATTCGACGGTGGTCATTTTCGGATAGTTGAAATGATGAGTTCGCTTATCACGAGGATCCCAGAAGACACTAGCAGGCAGTGCCATGCGAATTTCACGATTCGATTTACGCCTACGCTTAAGAGGCATGTCATCGGGAACCCAGACTTCAGGTTGGTCGTCACTTTCGTAAGCGTACCGGCTTCGCCGAAGACTCGTAGCCATGGAATGTTCGACATTGTTAACAGCGGTTGTTGGGGAGCCTGGCTGGTCAAGATGGAGGCTAGTTCTCGGGGAATTCATATTCAATTGGTCAACCATGGACTCTGCGAACTGCAGACTTGCGGGTCGGGCCGGACGATGTTCTTGACCTCGAATCGCCATAACCTTTGGGTGAAGCGCAGATGGTGGAGGCGGAGGAGGCATGGAAGGGGGTATCGTGGTTGGCGCAAACACAGCTATAAGTGGAGGTGTATCGCTGTTTGAGATAGCAATATCCAGCTCGCTATGAGCCAATTGCGAGTCCGGTACGTCTTCAAGATCGAATTGGCCAGGGGTAGAATTAGCAGAAAGGTCTAATTGATCGGTCGGGTGGATAATTGCATTTCGCAAATCTGATGAGTTGACCTCCCCGAATAAACGGCCGTTGCGGTTGCCATTTCCGTTCCCATGGGCATTTGGCGCTGTCGAGGGAACATACCCAAAGCTCTCGTCTCCACTTGACATAGGGTCATCCGTGCTGAAGCTGCTTGGAATCTTGGCCCGCTCTATGTCGTTTGCGACGTTGACATTTTGAGTTCCAAAGATATCACTATCTTCAACCTGGCGAAGAGGACCGTCTTGGATACTCAGCTGCGAAGCCTCAAGCTCCAAATCGGGTTCAATGAAGTCATCAACAATACTTGGTTCCTCCTCTTCCATCGACAATCCGAAGTCATCGGCGCAACCAGTGAGCCAGGGATTTTCTTCCAATTCTGGAATGGTAGCCCGGTATTCGGGTCGAGTGATAAGCATGGCCTTCACAAAACGAATACCGGCTTCAGAGACATCAGCTAGTTGAAGCGGCCGGATGTCGAGGGCTGTTGTCATGATCTGGTTTAAGAGTTCATGATAGGTGACGCCTGATTTGGCTCTGTAGGGCGGGCTGCCACACAGAGCAAGAAAGAGCACTCCAGCAAGAGACCAGATGTCTACAGCGTGCCCGTAACGCTGCGGTGGTAAAGAACGCTTGTCCCGGCGGCTCCTATGGCCGTATTGATCGTATTCACGATACTCCGAATATACTTCTGGTGCACAGTAAAGTAGAGTACCGCAGAAAGTTCGAAGGAAAGTCTCCTCGCTGTCAATCATCTTCGAGAGGCCAAAATCTGTCAGCTTTACACTAAATGGATCTCGGCTGGATACGAGAATATTGTCAGGCTTCACATCTCTGTGAGTGATGCCTTTGTCGTGAAGATAACTGAGTGCGCTCAAGAGCTGTGTCGCCATAACCTTGACATCTGGCTCAGGCAGGCGACCATCTTGACTCTGGTTAATGAGTGTACCAAGATCGCCATTAGGAATGTATTCCATAATAATGTAGAGCTTGTCTTCCCAGTCCACGTGCTCAATGAAACGAACTACGTTAGGCTGCCGGATGTTAGTGATCCTCCTGAGTGAGGGGGAAATGACGCATACATGCTGAATCTTCCTCATGATATTCATCTCCATGTCAACCTTCTGATCAAGAACTCCATTCTTCATAAAGCGTCTCTTCTCAAGCTCCTTCGCAGCATATGGGATGCCATCAAACTTATCTGTGATCTTATAAACCACAGCGAAAGCTCCCTTGCCTATGTAACCAATCTTGTTATACTTTTCACCACCCTTCCATTCTCGTATGCTTCTGCCGACGGTTGGTATAAGATTTGTATTTGAAACCGGAGCTGGAGTCTGAGTGGGAAACAAGTTGACCTGCACTAGTTAGTCACACACAAAGCGTCAAATGGCGACTTTCTTACAGGCTCAGTCTTCCCACCCATAGGCGCACCTTTCCCTGGAGGAGAACTCTTAATTCGAAGAAGGTAGGCTCTTAGATTTTCTTGATAAACATTATCCGATTCTTCATTTCGCTGGGGAACCCTGACAACAAAGCGATAGTCAACTTCCGGGGGGGTCATGGTCAGTACGATGACCGAGCCATGCTGGAGAGTGTGCCGGTAATTTTGACCGTTTTCCTTGTCTTTGCCCCTCAGCAGGGTGCCATCGACGGCAGTGCCGTTGGTCGATTGGTCCTCGAGCATAATGACACCATACTCATTGATGTGGATTCTGAAGTGAACGTTGCTAATCCTTTTCGACTCCTGATGCTCACCCATGACGATATCACAGCGGGCCCTGTGCCTCCCAAAAACAAAACCGGCAAGAGGATCCTTGAGCTTGGAGGACAGTCGTAATGCAATGTCACAAGCAACAAGATCCTCGGAGAGCAACTGGTATTCTTCGACATCGTTGGCGTCCGTGTTATTCTCCCGAATTTGCCCGTTATTGTCCGCGCAGATGGCGTGTAGTGGAGTGGCAGTGTAGACATCGGCAGCAGCTTTGTAGGCTGGCATGGTGAGAGGGTGTAGAATGCAGCAGATATCAGCGACATCTTCATCGCTCAAGCCGGAACCCCCTTGTTGGCCGAGTCGTCGAGGGTCGACAACGAGCTGGGTTGCTTGGGTATTGTAAGTCTCAGGATCATAGGAAGGGGGTATATTTTGAAGAACAATGGAGAGGGGGGGGAAATCAAGAAAATGGGGATCAAAAGAGAGAGGAGGCGTACCTTGCTGCGTAGACTCATTCCTATCTTCCTCCATTTTGGCTTGGATGGTTGATGGGGTTCCTGGGTGGTGTGGCAGCAAGTCTACAAAGATGGCAGATTTGAAGATGCTGAGTTGATGTTTACATTTGAGGATATATTATTGCGGGGTCTAGGTCTCGGCAAGTCGTTCGTTGCCTCAGAGGACAATGTCTTTGGGGTGTTTCCAGGACACTGAGGATTAGAGTGCCGATAATCCGGCGGATATGAGTTGCAATGTACGCCCAAGAGTGTAGTTGTAGAGGAGTCGGCGGAGGCGTTCAGTCAAATGTATAGACCTTCACAAGTCGAGAAGCAGGAGCAAAAGAATGGCTGCCTTTACCACTTTTCCTTGGGACAAAGGGAACACCAACGAACGGCACGAGACAGTGAAGTCTTCAAGGAGGGAAAAGTATATCGCGTCGTCAAAAGTCTATAGGTATGAAGAAGAAGGCTTGTGGTCGTCTGTGAATCCCGCAGTTAGCAATGGTCCGCAGGGCAACGACATGTTAAGACGTGGGAGAAATATACTTTGCCTCTCCTTGGGCACCACTTTACCCTCAACGGGCCCACCACAGTAGGTAGTCAAGGCACCAAAGATCAGTTGTTGGCAGGAGGCAGCTGTCCAAGTCGTCCACACGACCTCGAGTATATTTCTATGATCACAAAGCTGATGTTCCACAGAAAGGCACATAAAAGCCCCGGTAGGTTGATCCGCTCCGGCGGGCTATTCTTCATCGGGCAACGTGCATGAGCTGGGATCTTCTTGGCATCTAACCTTCCAAAACTGTCTTGGATCTTGGGTCTTGCAACCTCCCTTCTCAAGGATAATACCTATTACGAGTATAAGTCTATCTCAAAGAACGACGAGCTCACTATCTGCTGAATTACTAGTCGATATTGCGTACAACTTACCGCTTGTCTTCTCTCTAGACAGATAGAGATGGTGTTTCAGGGGAAGTTAAGTCGAGGCTGCTCAAGCTGCAGGTACGGGTTCTTCACTTCCCCTTAACATCTTTCATGCATTGGTTATCTAACTTTCAGAGTGCAGAAAAGTCCATGTCAAGGCAAGTTGTGTAACCTGGATACAAGTTTTTAGCTATAAGCTCTTCATAAAAGAAGGCGCTAAAATGACCACTTCTAGTGCGATGAGGGTCGTCCCACGTGCTCTCGGTGTGCCAGATTGCGAAAGATATGTGCCGGTTATCGAGAGCCACTTGACCTCATGTTTCGTCATATAGCCTTCACAGACGAAGACAAACCCAAAATTCAACAGAAGAAGAGCCGCCCGGATGAAGAATCAAAAACCTTGGCGCCGCTCCAACTATCACCAGCCTTCGCCCCTTCGAAAGTCGGCCTTGCTCTTGCATTCTTCTACACCAATACCTTAGAAAACCTCCCTGAATCAGATCACGCTCGGTACCTTCACACGAATCTGTCGTCTTTGTATGTATCAAGCAGACCCCAGTCTGCTTTGCATTTAGCAGCTCTTGCAATATCCCATGTAGTGTACAGCAGATATAGACGGCACGATTGCCAGCTGCTGCAGTCTTCAAGAAAGTTCTATGTGCAAGCAATATCCGCTATCAATATCGCACTCCGAGACCCAATTGAGGCTGTAACTAATGCGACTCTCTACGCTGTCTTACTTCTCTGCGGCTACGAGGTCAGTTGGAATCCTCCATTGCGTTAAGTCATTTGGTGTCAATTGTCCTTCGAAATTTCTGATCTTATCCGATAATAGACTAGTATTTGTGATGCTCAATCACTTACAGCTTGGGGCTCTCATATTGACGGAGCGATTGCCCTCCTAACTTTGCGTGGAAGAGAAAATTTGACTTCAACCTTCTCCCGTAAAATGTACTATTTCACCCGACGAAGTTCTGTGAGTTAGACAAAAGCCCAAAGCAAATCAAGTAATAGTACCAGAGCTAATTTTACAATGCAGATTCTGAGTCATATGCAGACCGCTCGGCCAATTGATGCTATCTTCACAGAGTTAGCGGATAGCGAATTTGGAGACGAGAATGCTGAAGATCGGTTGCTTTCAAACACCATCCACATTCCAAGATTGCAATCGCTTGCCAATAGTCTTCTGAAATACTCTAGTTACCACAATAGGGCACACGTTCTAGATCTTTTGGACGCTACACAGAATCTAGACCGACAATTAATCGCCTGGGCGAACCACGTGCCCGCCTCCTGGCGGTACACAACATCTCAGATTCTACAGCCCCAAGCTGATAGCAGACACAAAATATCCGATTACGTTCCATCTCATACTCATGCCTACTCTGACATCTTCGTTGCCCGAGTCTGGAATATGTATCGCGTCTCCCGTCTTATACTCCAGTCAATTATTTTACGAGCCACATCTTGGCTATCGGAAGATTCGACAATCGATCAATCAGGTGTCACGATCATCGACGCCGAAAATACTACCAGAATTTTAGTCGACAACATCTGTTCCAGTGTTCCTTTTTTACTTGGCTATCAGTTGAGAACCAAGAACTTGACTCCCCAGTCACCAATTCTCGAGTATTGGAATTTATGGCCACAGAACTCTCTGGAACTGACCAAATCAACGATGAATGGGAAGTTTTCACTCATTTGGCCACTTCATGTCGCCAGCAGCGTTATCCAGGCGCCCCGGTCACAAAGAAACTGGATTATGGCACAAATTTGTTGGCTTGGTGAGGCCGGAGACATTCCTCAGGCAAATCTGGTAGCGGAACGTGGGAGCCAAACACTCTATGGTGGAACTGAAAGTTTTCGATTCGATTGTGTTTAAGACATCAAAAAGGCTCCTCTCGTTACAAGTATCAAAACACATCCTTAGAAAAACTTTGACACATTCTTCGGCGAGCCTTACAAGGACGGGGCCAAAAACAAATTGTTCATGCCGAAGGACAAACTCATATTACTTATCCCAAGAAAGAAAACGGAAAAAATACTTGGTACTTTGTGTACTTCGAAACATAATGTCTGGCTTGTTACTAGCCGCATAGGCTGCTCGCTAGAACCAGCCGAACTTCTCTCTCACATGAATGACCTTCTCTCCCAATTTTCAGCAGCCATCTGAAAAATGGACCTGCCTTTTCATACCACATTTTTGGACGTGTCGGCCTTGGTCTCAACAACTCCCTGGCTTCTCCTGCTGGTGAGCTCGAGTGGATCAAGGCTAACCATATCAGGCAATATTTGAGGGCCAATCAGCATTTGAAGTTGTTTCTCCCGGACAAAATCTTGGTGTTTAAAGTGCACAGTACTACCTGCTCTTTTCTTTAGCCCCTTGTCGTCAATAAACACTGCGCCTTGGTGGCCAATAAGATTGACGATATGAACCATATCAATCACCTTGCCAAGGTTCCTTCAAGCAACAAGTACCCCTACCTGCGACGTCCAGAACATGGAGGACCGATAAATAGGTAGCGTCTCCGGCAAAGTCTTCGAAACACGTCGTTTTCCCCTAAATACTGGTGCAAGAATACACAATGGCAGCATGCAGCAAACCTCCTAGTAGTCCTACCAACCTTTCGAGTTCTCAGTGTGGTATTGGGTACCACAGTGTGGAGGAGAATGAAAGCATGCGTAAATCTTCAGCAAACCAAAAATTGTCGTCTTTGGATATGAACATGCCTAGACTGTATGGGATACGTTGGGTGCTTTGCTTTCCCCTTCCCGAGTCAGTGGGAAAGGATGAGGTGTACGTTATCATTGCTGTGACGTGAAGCCAGGCTGATTTTTGACCAGATTTGCAGACCTCAAAACTGGGCTGGAGCACACCAAGGCTGCCATCCCTTGGCTTTCTGGTAACATTGTAAGCTTGTTTAAGGTCTCCTCCTGGCCTGTATTTGAAGAGGGGCTGCTTTGGTATGGACGTTAATACTTTGGTGTGAACAGGGCGCAGAAGAAGGTGTTGACCCCAAGAGAAACAGGATTCAAATCCTCCAAGGCTCTCATAATATTCACTTCAAGTAAATTCCTAATCTAGAAATTAGTTTCATTGGACTAACAATGTTATTAGATCTAAAGATTTGACCCACATTCTTCCGTCCTTCGCCGAATTGAAGGAAGAATGTTTCCCGATTTCGAAATTTTCGAGCAATTTGGTCTCTCCGTACGTAGTGAGATCGCCAAACTTTCTAATTTTATCTCTACGGATAAAAGCCCTCCACAGTCATATAATCCAGAGATATCTCAGAGTGGTCGCGTCTCTGTCTCTCATACCTCTCCGCAATATTTAATTTATTTCCCGATAGAAACATACTTACGCTGCCTCTTCCCATAGATGTGGTGTTATACCAACCTCGACCATTCCGCCTGTCATGTTAGCTCAAGCAAATTTCATCATTGGCGGGCTCTTACTCACAATCGCCATCCATCATTCAGCATCAGATGTGCAAGGCGGAGATAACAGTAAATACACCTAAACATTCTCTTTCAGCCGCAAATTTCCAAGGTTATTTATAATTAATGGACATGAGGTTGCTGATGTGGTTTCATTCCCTCGCGACATAATTCTACAAGAAGGCGATTAGAAACTAATCTTGTTGAAGTTCTCGAGACCTGGGCCTATAACACTGGTGCAGCTAGTGGTGCCTTTTCATGGATACGGTACGACCCAACTTCCAACGATCGTATTCCTCTCAGCTTCCAGCTTCCAGGCGCCAATATCCTTGATTTTCCAGAGGTACGTGTTCTTTATCTTGCACCACATTAAATTGGAACAAGTCCAGTCGGTTTCCACACAATACCAAGCAATACGTCTAGGAATACGCATGTTTCTCAATATCCATTTTTAGAAGACTTAATCTAACACTCCTTACTCACATAAATTTTCTGTAGTATATCCTTCGTCCAACGGCAGATATGGGAACCTCGGAAGGCAGTATTGAGAAGCTTACTCAATCAGCATTATCCACACCTGCATTGCTCACCAAACTATTTTACTTCTCGCCTGAAGCTCTTATAACGCTTAAAAAGAGAAGCGGCTCATATCTTACCAATGACGCTGTCAGCAGCTTTATTTGGAGGCACATCACGTTTGCAAGATATCCAAACGAGGCAAGCAGCAATGATGTCTCGAAATCTTCCTCTCTTTTATATACACTCGACATCAGAAGTAGAACAAGCCCTCCACTATCGCCAACTTATCTAGGCAACGCAACTCTAGCCAACAAGACATCTCCAGTTCCCATTTCGCTTCTCAAATCAGCTACCGGCCACACCATTGCTGCAGCCGCCGTTCGGCAATCGCTGAACACTTTCCGGCGCCCCAACAGAATTCCTCTCACCATTGGCCTCCTCGATTCTCGACCTGATCCCACAGATTACAAATTTTCTTCGAACCATTTCCTCGGCCCCGATATCATTTATTCTTCCTGGGCGGATATTGGTGTGTACAAGCGTGCTTGGGGATATCTTGGTCCGCCAGTTGCATTTAGGACTCCCTACGAGGGCGCGGATGGGATTTTGACTGTGCTACCGAGGCTAGAGAATGGAGCTTTAGAGATTCTGGTCTCTTTGGAGAAGGGGACTATGGATAATCTGCTTATGGATGGGAAATTTGTGGAGTTTGCAAAGGTTAGGGTTTGAGATGTAAATTACTCAGATCTGGTATGAGTAAATCAAAATTGATGATCATGGAACATTATCCGCCCTCGAGTTCATCGAAAGATCAATGAACAAGATGAATTGATGAAATAAGTTGATCCAATAAGAAGTATTTAGTATGATAACAAGGGAGTTCTTCGGGTTCGGGATGGATTAGCCGAGCACCTGATCCAAAACTTCTAGCAGTCTGTTGACTTCATCCACTACAACATATAATTAGCAAGTTCCCAATTTCTCTTTATGGAAGAATTCCAAACATACATGTGTTATAATGCACCATACTAACTCTCACAACACCAGTTTTATTTAACCCCAACACACCTTCCCTCAATCTCTCACTGTAGAATCCACCCCATCTGATCCCAATCTCTCCACTTGTCTTCTCTTCCACCCTTCAACCACAGCCTGACTGTCCTTTCCTTGAACCACAAAGCTGACCGTACTCACTCTTTTCTTCGTGTCTGCATCTTTCTCCCCGATGATCGTAACATCACTCCGTGCATTCAAGTAAGCGAGGAGTTTACTCTGAATAGTTTCCTCATGTTGTTCGATCTGTTTCCAAGAGGCGATTACATCAGGGCCGAGATATTCCAAGATTGCTGGGATGGCTGAGACCAGTTCGTAACTCGAGCCCGCAAGACCGAGTTTATCCTGCAATGTTTTAGATGGATTGAAGTGATGACCTAGAGAATTGACTGCCTTCAGGCCGGCTTCAGAAGCGTAAAGCATAGATATATGTGGACCGTAAACCTAATAAAGTTAACTAAGAAAATGTTGGATCTCCGGTGGGTGGGTGGCAGAATGGGCGGAACACGACAGTCTCTTGTTTTCGCGCTTTTGGCCGCAAGGCAAGTACTGAGTACCAACCAGGAAGAGAAGTAAGAGAATTAAGAAAAGAAGGAGCCGGTTTTGTTCCCTTCCCGTCCTTCTAACATTTAGAAAGTTTCTTCCAGTCCTCCTTTTAAGAGTTATGAACCCGAAACAAGGTATTGACAATTCCACCTTCTTCCATGAATTCCGAGGCAAATTGGTGAATTGGAAATGAACTAAAGAATGAAAGCTTAAGTACCTTGTACCAAGAAAACGAGTAAAAGTCTACCCCCAAGTCTTGAACATCAAGCTGTCTATGTGGAGCGTATGCGACACCATCCACGCACACCAGTGCACCGGGAACAGTCTCATGCACCAATGCAGAAATACCCTTTACATCGTTGATAGTTCCCAAAATGTTTGAAGCATGTGTGAAAGTAACCAAAGCTGTTTTTTCAGTCAACAATTCCACAAGATCTGAGAGGAGCAGCTTGGGATTTGTCGAGGATTTTGGCGTCCAGAATTTTACTGTCAAGTTTTGACGAGAAGCGAGAGCAAGCCATGGCGCGATGTTGGCCTCGTGGTCTACGGTAGAGATGATGATCTCGGAGCCTGTGGTAAGGTGTTCAAGAGAGTATGAAAGGTTCCGGAAGAGTTGGGTTGTGGATGATCCTAAAACTTTGAGGTGTTAGCTATTGTCCTCAGGCCAGAGGTTGGATTGCACCACCAATGTTGTCTCTTGAAGTGTTGATATATTTTGCTGCTGCTTCGAATCCGGCAGTATAGTAGGCTGTGGACTGTTGACCGACGGAATAGGTAGCTCCAAGCTGGACGTTGGTTGCAGAGAGGTAGCTCACTACACTTGAATGATGTTAGAGTTTGAAGTGCAATGAGTTAGGTGGTGGTATACGAATCAATCACTGTCCCGAGGGTTTGACTTCCTCCGGCATTGTCGAAGAAGACCTGGGGTTGGTCTAAGGCTGGGAACTTCTCCCGTACTTTGGTGATGTCGAAATGAGTCATTATAAATAAACAAGACCGGAACAGGTATGGCAATGTGCAGGCAAAGAGGGTGCGTATAAAATAAATATATCAAATGATGATAAAATACCTATGATGGCCAAGGAGATCTTTGGAAACGTAAAGCAGGAACCGGTCGGGTGCCCGGTGCGTGTAAATAAGCACAGATAATCAAACCAATTTCGTTCTTGAGTTTCAAAACAACACACATAGGAATCTCAGTATTATATACATCTACAACTATCGCGGGGGAAGTTACTTAACTTCCTATTCGAGCTTAGTTGAGGGGTTAGTAAAGCTTGGCAATGTCGACATTATATCCTTCTCGGTAGGTACTTACTTCTTCTCTCTTCTCACATACTGGCTGTCATTTCATATTATGTTACCTTAATCCATGATTTTTCGCTTGAACATTTTGTTATTCCAGTACTGTAATACTGCCGCTGTTTACAAGGGTCCTGACCAGAGTCCTGATCAAAGATATCCCTGCTCGGCGTGAAGTTGGACCGCCGAGCTGCTTTCCTTATTTGGACGGACTGTGTTGACGAGTTCAACCGCGTGCCGGTTAGCAGGCTGCCATCTCTATATCTATATATCTATATATGAAAGTAATCTTGTCGAGTCTTGCCCGAAGCTTGTTGCTGTCTACTTCCTTCGATTTTTTGTGTTTGTTCGATTTCTGTCGCTCGTAAAATATAGGACCGAACACGAAACCAAACCAAAACCCCCGGCACTGCTCTGGTTCTCCCAAAGCGCATATAAGAAGATCCGACACACATTCAAAACTCTATCGTTTGACGTACTCGTAGTTCTACTCAGGAAACTACTTTCAGTCAACTATCAACTTCACTCTACACTCGAAAACTTTCCTGTGTTCTTTCAGGAGCCGTCCACAAATTTTGTTCAAATGGCCATTTCATACTTCAAGGCGGCTATTGGAGCATTTGTCTTATTCATCACTTATGCCCAAACCAAGGACTGGCTTCGTTGGCGATCCCTCCGAAGATGGGGAGAGCAGTTTGGATGCAAAGATGCACCTTCAGTACCCAACCTCCTCCCTGGTGGAATCGAGCGATATGCGTTCTTCTTCTGGCGGATGCAAAGTAAGTGGAACCCTTCGAATCCATCCAACTTTCAACTCACACCCACGAAGAAGGTGGGGTGGATCTCCTCGAAGACTTCATCATGGCACGCTTCAAACACATGGGAGTCAATACCTATCGCCTGTTCAATCCATTCAACAGCACCATGATCAACACTGCCGAACCAGCAAACATCCAAGCCCTTCTCGCCACCAAATTCAATGACTTCGACCTTGGTGCCACCCGTCGAAACAACTTCTTCTCCATGTTCGGCAATGGAATTTTCACCGCCGAAGGCAACGAGTGGTCTCACTTCCGGCAACAACTCAAACCGCAATTCGCACGCGCGCAAGTCTCCGATCTCGACAGCGCTGGCAGACATCTTGAAATCCTCTTCAAGGCACTCCCCGAAGAAGATTCCCAGAATTGGATTCAGAATGTAGATCTCATGCCCTTTCTCTACCGCTTTACCATGGACGTCTCTACAGAGTTCCTCTTTGGAAAATCTGTTGACACCCAGTCCCGCGCCTTGCATTCACTCGATTCTGGGAACTCCACCGAGGCCCAAGCAGACCTCGACTTTGCCACGGCAATGGAATTCGGACAAGAATACCTTTCCTGGCGTTTCCGTCTTCAAAATCTCTTCTGGCTCGCCAACTCGGCCAAATTCAAGAAAGCTTGCGCAACGGTGAAATCCTTCGTTGATAACTTCGTTACGGCAGCTTTGGATCCAGGTCTCAAGCGCGACGAAAAGAAATATGTGTTCCTGGATGAGTTGGTGAAGGAGACGAGAGATCCGGTGGAATTGCGGGATCAGGTCTTACATATGCTGCTTGCGGGGAGGGATACTACTTCTGCTCTACTTTCGTGGACAATACTCCTGCTCGCTCGACACCCTGCTGAATTCCAGGCTCTGCGTAGTAACATCATCGAAACCTTTGGGACTGCCACTGCGCCAAAGCAAGACTTGAGCTTCGAGTCCTTGAAGGGGTGTAAAATGCTAACGAACGTGTTATTTGAGACTTTAAGACTGTACCCGCTTATTCCTGCAAATGCGAGGGTCGCACAGAGAGATACTGTGTTGCCGCTAGGAGGTGGTGTTGATGGGAAAAGTCCGCTGGCTGTGATGAAAGGTGAGCAGGTGGGGTTTTCAGCCTATGTTCTGCACAGGAGGGAAGACCTCTGGGGAAGTGATAGTACGAGCTGGAGGCCCGGTCGGTGGGAGGGAAGGAAGTTGGGTTGGGACTTTATTGGCTTTTCTGGTGGGCCGCGAATCTGCCTTGGACGTGAGTTATATTCTCTCATTTTTTTTGGCTAGTGTACTCGTGGGGGAGCGAGCAGCAAGTTGGGGGTGATAGACTGAGTCGCTGACTTCTTGGGTAGAGCAATACGCCCTGACCGAGGCGGGATTTGTGGTAGCGAAGTTTCTACAGAGATTTGATCGTCTTGAGGCATTGGATATGACTGGGAAGTTAAAGAAAGGGCTTGCGATTACTTTGAGGCCGGGAGATGGGGTAAATATCAAACTACACAAGGCGATGGTTTGATTTCCACTGGAATAGTAGTGTGTAAATTTATGAAATGTAGTAGCAATGCCACGTTTCTCATTCCTCAGTTAATAATACGCTTGAAGAGTGACATTAAGTGCGAGTAGAAATGTGATTTCTTCGTCCCCTTGCCCCCTGAGCTGGCGTTCTCAAGTTCTTCACTTCAGGGCAAAGCACAAGTATGGGAGATGGTCATATTCCGCAAATTCTGACAAGCACACATGGGCGACAGACTTTCAGAGAGCCAAATTTTGCATAGTTAAGGAGTTTCAGTTGAGAAGACATACATCAGTCATAAAGAAGAGACTAAAAAGGAGTACCTAGATCGCTGCACATGGTATACCAAAAAGAAAACCGCAAATCCACTTCGCCATCCGGCTTCTCAGCGCGTATATCATACACCATTCAAGTCTGCGCCCTAGTCCAGGCGTATGTCATTCTGTCGATAGTACCGGCATTCATTTTCCCCTTATTCTGATAATTAGTCGGCCTGTAATGTCCAAACTGCTTATCGAGCTCCTCCTCACTCCACTGTCTCTGAGGCTCGGTACCAACATAAAAACCGTTGTCGTCCTTTGCGAAGTATTTTAGATACTCCCCCCTCGGCATGAACACCACCTTCGTGATCCCCTTGCTGAGATGGTCGGCCTTCTTCTCCCCCTTGAATATGGAGGAGAAACTCTTTCGCCTCTTCTCCTCCTTCGGTTGGGGAGCTACGAGTTTCGCAGCTATAACATTTGTCACAATGGCAGGAATGATTGACTCATCGGTGTATTGCTTTGGGAGGGTGTGAGGCGCCATGAACATCTGTCCTCCTCCCCATGCTTGAGGGGCGGCGCGGGAGGCTTGAATGGGACGTCCTGTAGCTGTGAACCGAGCTTTCTCCTCTTCGGTGAGATCGTTGAAATTGTTTGAACGAATCGCAGATTGGAGGAGCGGTTCTGCATCAGAGTCGTATTGATGATCGGGGGCGCGAAATCCTGCTTGCCGTGGCGTAGTATGGAGAGAGAAGTTGCTTGTAGGTGCCGAGGTATATTGAACCTCACCAGCAGTGTTGCGAAAGGGAATCATCGCCGGATTAGACATGTTGTAGATTGCGAAATGGGGGGGGGGTTTCCCCTTGTATGTAGATTTAGATGAGAATAATGCTTGTCGGATGGAGAAAGCTTGTACAGTAGGGAGCTTGAGATGCTTGTTTTGTTTTGAAGTCTTGTCGATGACGCGGGGTAGATGAGATAAGGGATGAATGGACGAGGAGAGAAGCGCCGTTGACGACAGGCTTGCACAGACGGAAGACTGTGCAGTACAGCAGCGCGATTACTGTACCAGTAATGATGAATGATTCTTTGGTTCTAGTCCTCGTGGGGCCTGGTCTGGTCTTGTCTGGTCTGGTTCACGGAGTAGTTTGATGGTTTGAAATTTATATACTTCGAAGGTGCTGACGGAATAACTTATCCGGCGACAAGGACATCTTACCAGCAGGGCGAAGCACAGTACCTACGTACCGACGTACCCTACATTAGGCAAAGAAGGCAAAACCAAGAGATTTAAAAACAACAAGGCCAACACTTGCCAACCCTCCGACTACTGCAGTCAGTACCTGTTCCATCCTCTCTCAAAGATTCAAACCCTCTCGACTCGACCCTTTGCTTGGGGTTAATTTTTATACTACTATAAGAGGGAGGGAAACGCGATGATGCATTGATGGTCGAGTGGTTGATGAGAGAGAGAGGGAGAATGAGGATGAGGAAAGAAATAATCAGGGGCAGACAGAGAGAAAGAGAGAGTGAGTGAGTGATTGCATTTCCGTGGATTCTGAAGCTTGGCAAATTCACCCCACCAAATCAGTCAATAATCCCATCCCATCCTATCTGTTCATCTTCACCACCAATTTTACCCCACCACCATCACCTCAATTTCAACAACAACACTTCCCAATCATCGAATTATCCCTCCGCCCACCAGGAATAAATCAACAACAAGGAAGCTCCTCGGGAGAATTAAACACAGCTTACCATTGTCGGAATCTGCGACATTCGCACGTCCGTCCTGTCACCACCGTCCCTCCGCCATGTCTCCCCCAGCTATCATCGCCCCCTCCATTCTCTCAGCAGACTTCGCAAATCTAGGAAAAGAATGTTCGGACACCATCGCGAATGGAGCCCAATGGCTCCATATCGACATCATGGATGGGCACTTTGTTCCTAACATTACGTTCGGAGCTCCAGTAGTCACCAAGATCCGAAGCCATGTTGATCGGCCCACTGCAAAGCACGGCAAGGGTACCTTCGATTGCCATATGATGATTGCAGAGGTATGCAAGCTACCGGAACACCTGAACCATAAGCTACGACTAATCATCTTCGTATAGCCAAAGAAGTGGGCCAAGGAGTTCCAAAATGCTGGATGTGATCTTTATTGCTTCCACTACGAAGCTGCCATCAACAGTACCGCGGCCGAAAGCCCCGAAGCCACGAGCGATAGAAAGACAAATCCAAAGGAGTTGATTAAATATATTCACGATTTAGGAATGTTGGCTGGAATTGCCATTAAGCCAGACACCAAGGTTGATGTTTTATGGGATATTCTAGAGTCGAAAGATGAGAGTGAAAGGCCGGATGTCCGTCCCTCCTGCGCATACCATGCTACAGGTATATCAGAGAGCTGACTATTGTTCCCAGATGGTTCTTGTGATGACGGTCCATCCTGGATTTGGAGGACAGAAGTTCATGGCCTCGGAACTGCCCAAGGTTGCAGAATTACGAAAGCGATACCCAGACTTGAACATCGAGGTTGATGGAGGATTGGGGGTGGGCACAATCGAGCAAGCTGCAGAGGCAGGTGCGAATGTTATCGTTGCCGGGAGTGCGGTATTTGGCGCAAAGGACCCAGCGGATGTTATTGCAAAGCTAAGAGAGGCTGTTGATAAAAGGAGGACAAAAGAGTCGCTGTGAGAGAGATTGTCGCACTTGATGTCGCATTCCCATGCACAATGACAGGTTCTAATATACAGTATCATGCTGCTACCATCTGTGAGAGAAAGGAAAGTCGTTCATTGCCGTGGAATATGGCATGGCATGGCCCTCAAGCAATCAGAATAGATGTTGGAAGTCTTGTGTACTGTCCTGCCTGCTGGACCTGACTTCTGACCTCTTGTACTCGCACACACACACACACTCTCTCTCTCTCATCATTTCTGTCTCCAGCCTCGCAACAGCCTCCTCTCTTCCACATTCTAAGATTCCAGTACAGACAGCGACTTCCGGCCTTCTTATTTCCATTGATCACACCCGCACCCTTGGCAAAACTTGCTTGTCATTAGACTCGGAGAAAGCTCGTTGTCTCTGAGGCCAAGGAGACACCCCACCACTGTTCACAACACGGCTCGCACCCAAGGCACTTGAGCTGGCAAACCTCCCTCTAATAGTGCTGCACTGATTGGCCAATGCCGTGTTTTAGTGCTCTTTCGGATCTGGGGAGACAGACCGTCATTTTGCGGGGTGAGATGCATGCCACTCCAATGTTATAAATCGGTCATCCTGAGCGGCACTTCCAGCAGACTGTGTTTGTTACCGTACCCATAATTGCATATATATCTATCCTTCTATTTATATGTGTATATATTCCATCCTCCCATTCTCCCAAATTGCAGCATCTACTTCATCTCCTTCACATCCTCCTCTTGCTTTCGGATATAGAAACATTTTGTACCATCAGCCTTCAACCCCCCAGTCCAATCAACAAGTCCAATCACCAATCTTGCTTAGGCTTGGCTCGTCCGCATCTCCCCAAGATGTCGATTGCTGATTTTGTCCTCACTCCCTACACAATCCCCATCGCCCTCGCGCTCTTTTGGATCATCCCATATCTCACCTCCAATTCAACTATTCGAAATGTCCCTGGTCCTTGGGCTGCGAAGTTCTCCAACCTTTGGCTGATGCTCCAAGCCAGGCAGGGCAAGCGATACCTGAGCGTGGACGAAGCGCATAAGAAATACGGAAAGCTGGTCAGGATCCAACCGGATCATGTCAGTATCGCAGATGAAAAGGCAATCAATGCCGTATACGGGCATGGAAATGGCTTTTTGAAAGCGTAGGTGTGACTCCTCGCTCTACCTGACCTATACTGATCAGCTGGTAGAGAATACTACGATGTTTTTGTTTCCATTCAACGAGGGCTTTTCAACACAAGAGACCGAGCCGAACACACCCGCAAGCGAAAGACAATCTCCCATACCTTCTCTACCAAGAGTATTTCCCAATTCGAGGTCTACATGCACCAAAATCTCGAGCTCTTCGTCAAACAATGGGACGCCCTCGCGGACAATGCTCATGGTGGTTACTCCGAGCTCGACTGCTTGCACTGGTTCAACTACTTGGCCTTTGACATGATTGGCGACTTGGCATTTGGACAACCCTTTGGTATGCTAGCTAAAGGAAAGGATATTACAGAAATTCAATTGGTACCCGGTGGGCCAATCTCCTACGCACCAGCTGTGGAGGTATTGAACCGTCGCGGTGAAGTTTCCGGAACATTGGGTTGCTTCCCGCCCCTCAAGCCATGGGCCAAATGGCTCCCAGATCCGTTCTTCAGCCAAGGCATACAAGCCGTACAAAATCTCGCTGGTATAGCAGTAGCACGAGTCTCCCAACGTCTCGATGGCAAGCAAGATCCCACGCGGGTTGATCTCCTTGCACGTTTAATGGAAGGCAAAGATGAGAACGGCAACAAGCTTGGTCGAGAAGAACTCACTGCCGAAGCCCTTACTCAACTTATTGCCGGCTCAGACACCACCTCCAACACCGCCTGCGCCATTCTTTATTGGATCTGCAAGACGCCCGGTGTGATCGAGAAGCTGCAGAAAGAGCTCGACGATGCCATTCCGGAAAGCATTGATGTTCCTCCCTTTGAGATGGTGCGTGATCTAAAGTATCTGAGCAACTGTATCCAGGAAACTATGCGCATTCATTCTACTTCTGCTCTAGGCCTGCCTCGTTTGGTACCTCCCGGACCTGGTGTAGATATCCTTGGCCACCACTTTGCGCCCTACACTGTGCTCTCAGTACCCTCGTACACTATGCATCACTCAAAGGAAATCTGGGGAGAAGACGCAGATGAATTCAATCCTGACCGATGGAATAAATTGACTGAGAGGCAGAAGACCGGCTTCATTCCATTTAGTTATGGACCTAGGAGCTGCGTAGGGAGGAATGTTGCCGAGATGGAGCTGGCTCTAATCGTGGCCACCACGTTTAGGCGATATGAGTTTGAGTTGCATCAAGAGGAGTTGTTAACGAGGGAGGGATTCTTGAGAAAGCCCTTGGAGTGTATGGTGGGCATCAAGAAGAGGGCATGATGTGGAGTCGATGTCTTAAATTGAATGTCGGTGTTATGTTGGTGTTTAAAATGCATAGGACACTCATAATCGATATTTTGATTTCATGTTCCTGAAAATTTTAACCCAAAATTCAATTCGGTACTATTGTCATTCAATATCAAGCGATATCATTGCAAGGGGTGACTGAAGAAAGATGGTTATTGGCTTTGCCAGCTTTACCATAACGTTTTGTAGTTCTTTATTAGTATGAATGATAGAAGCCTAGTATCGAATGTGGGAATGCTGAGTTTTCGTCTTCGATCTGTTTTGCAGTGTAGTACGGCTCAAAAACTATGGAGTTGATTTCCACACTCACCTCAGGCTTCGCAAATCTTCAAGTTGTAATACTTTGTATTATTTTCTACTTTCTAGTACAAATACATCGTGTAAAGAAGTATGCAGACTGCAGCCAGGAACGGGAAGGATAACTCAACACCCTGTCCCAGCGCACCACCACTCTTGACCACGACAGGAGTTCCTACAACCGTGCCTGAGTCAATACTACATACCACCTTGCAGCTCCCCTGTTTGCCATCTGCGCGTGAGTCCAAACCTCTGCCATCACCATTATCACTTCGTAGAGTCTCCCGGAGGAAGCCTCGCTTATTCCGTCCCTCCATCTCATCGCGCTTCGTAGAAACATCTGAAGTATTGAAGGCAATCTCAATCCACTGAATTTGCAGAAAAGCTGCGTCACCCACACTCATATTACCACTCCAACTGCCGCCATTACTCCACATATTTAAAATCAGTTGCGACGGTCTCTCCGGCGCGTGAAAACTGATATTTGCCACCTGTTCATCATTCACATACCAAGTACTCATACCCGGCGTCCAATCATAGCGATATTCATTCCACTCCGTCCAGAGTCTCCCGTTGGGTATCTCAGGGTTGGTGGTGGCATTGTCGAAACTATAACCTTGTGGGGACTCGGAGGGTTGGTTCGTGAAGTGGACATTATTGGGGTTCGGCGATGAGGTGAGAATCTCGATGTCTGCTTCTTCGACGTCCGGGGATGAGGCGGCTCGGCAGAGTCCGGGACAGTACCAAGTGAATATTCCGGCGCAGGCACCTGGAGAGCCGGTAACGCGAGCGAGGAGGCGAAGGGACAGATACTGGTAGTTCGTTTTCACGGAGTCGATTTCGGCGGCGGATTGGAAGGTGGGTGTGCGTGTGGTGCGTAGTGTGAGGTAGGTTTTGTAGTCGGATGAGGCATCGGTGCTGGGCTCTGTGGGCTTGGTTAGTCTTTTCTTGCTTTCTGATTTTGATGATAAATTGGATGAGAAGAAATATTAGTAGAAGGAAAGGAGAATGGAGACGAATTGAAAATTACAAACCTATGTATACATTGCTCATGGAGTATACCATGAGGACATTGGCATTGGCACTAGAATCGTTCAGCACTTCACTGTTACTCCACGTTTGTGTATCCCAATCGTTGGTCCATGATGAAGCCGAAAAGAAATCACTTGAAGCGATCTTATTCTTTGGATCTGATACTTTGGTTATGATGTTTGGTTGTGAGGTGAGTGCTGACGGAACATCGCGGTAGTCGAAAAATCGATGGTTGAGAAAGTTGGCTGACGTGGAACCATTCGTTTGAAAGCAATCGCAGTTTTCACCGTTGTCCTTCTGGCCCGCTATGGTTTTGCATAGTAAAAATATGGCGTATATGATGGCTCTGGATAATTGAGGAGTTCGACGTCGGCCATGACCAAGCATTTCGGAAACTGGGGTTGGATTTGTTTTCCACGTTAAACGAGCATCAACGAGGTCCGAAAAACACACCACAGATAATGTAAGAAGAACTCGAATGGGTTTCTACCGGTTCTCAATAATAATTTTTCCAAAAGAAGCAATGTATTGAGGGATTAATTATACAGTGTTGACAACTCCACAACGAAGTTATGGAGGGGTGAGAGGTACGCGGCTCCATCATTGTCATTGTCCGGTAAGGCTGTGCCCAGACTTTCCGGTCTCAGTCAGCAAGAAAGTCGAAGCAAGTCAACGGAGCATGCCAGGGACTTTGTAAACCTGCACATTCCTACTAAGCGGTGATTCAAATCCTGTTGTCACAAAGTGGGGTTATCTCGCGAGCGTGGGTTGCATGCAACATGTATCGCGCATGGCCTTAAGCGAAGCATGACTGCATCAATCAGGAGAGGGGTGTGTCTGTAGAAATGAGTAAACACGGTACAATTTAAACGGGCAGACGGGGAATTTGCTTCATTAAGACTACCTGCTACACTGTTCAAAAAACATTCCGGCAGATTTACGTAAAATATTTGGAGTTTATGCACAGTACAGGCACAGCTACCCCGCCATGCTGTGTTTATTTTCCGACGTCACCACTATCACTATACAGGCAGTATAGGTAGATATTCATATCATGTTTGTTTTTTCAAGATGCTTAACAAGATTTGCATATCCCTCAAGGATCTCTTATTTCCTTACGGTGGAAGCTTGCATTCAATAGTTTTCTCTTGGAGCTCTTGGCATCAGCACGCCTTGGACACAACGTCCTCGTATCAATCAAGGGCAAGAGAGCCTTAAATCATGATGATACGCCCCCGTGTGGAAGTCTCCTGCACGTGTTGAAAAGCACCACTGTCTATCTTTGGATCAAAAGAGTTTGCTGGCCTATATTACTCGCTACAATTGTTTGGCTGCCGCATTTTCCGAGCGATGTTCTCAACTTTGTCAAGGTGGACTCACGAGTTCCAGCTGAAAATGGGGATTGATAGTCGGATAGAAGTCCACGTAGACTATCTGCAAATTTTTGCACATACACGAAGCGTTTTGTGGGCATTTCATGGGGATTTCATCATCTCACATGTCTCGGATTGGGTTCCATGCATGCCTGATTATTTTTATGTTTTGTTTTCTCAATACGGAGGTAGTTAACTTGACTTCCATTCCCAGCTGTCTTGGCCAAGTTACCTTGGCGAGTTGAGAATTGAAGAAAACAGTACGCAAACGTGAGATCTCGGTGGTGCAACATGTCTGTCCAATCTATTTGAGTAAATGAAGAAGTCGTGATCTGACTGCGTTGCACGATTTCTGGTAGTCCCAGGGTGTTCATCTGTTTTCTCTTTTGTTCGACTTCCGACCTGCATGCTCACTTCTTCTGTTTCAACCTTTCACCATCTCCAGATTTATCACGTGTAGCAATGTTACCAGTATTCTTTGCCTGGTTGTCTTTAGCCTGTGTGGCTTTTGCCCACGACGATGCCAGTAATGGATATCCAAAACTCGTTGGCGGGAGACATTTCGCAGAACAACTTCGATCACGTAACATACTTGCCAGTTCCAAAGCATTGCCGAACGTCAACCAACATGTCAAAAGAGCAAACTGTGGACCTGGGATTGGAAGCTGTGCTGCCGGATTCTGCTGTTCTTCAGGAGGGTGAGCTGAGTAAAGCCTTTGCGTCAAGATGACAGTTACTGACGACATTATTCTTTTAGGTTTTGCGGCCAGGGACCAAACTACTGCTCCGGACCTGATTGCCAGTTTCTCTATGGTCCCGCTTGTGATGCAAATACTGTTCCAGCTGGAGCCTCAACTGCTAGCCTTGCCAGGCCGCAAGTGGGAGGTGTTCCCTACGGATCAAGAATTAATTCCTGCACACGTCCAAATGTTTTCGCCTTGACATTCGACGATGGGCCTTTCTCATACACCGAAGCTATCCTGGACCTGCTCGATCAGTACAATGCCAAAGCAACATTCTTCATCAGTAGGTCATGTTGCCTTCCCAAAATATTTTGAGCTAACCATGGTCTCAGCCGGAAACAATCTTGGGAAAGGATCAATCGACGGGTGTGCTACTAACTACCCAAATATTATCAAGGTCTGTTGTTTCCATCTACCTTGGCATACTCCAAATTGACTTTCTTCAGCGCATGTACGCTGCTGGCCATCAAATTGCCAGCCATACATGGACTCATCAAAATTTGAATACTCTCGCAGCGGCCGACTTCCAAAATCAACTTGTTTACAATGAAATGGCCCTCCGTAACATACTGGGCCTGGTACCTACTTATTTCAGACCACCATATGTCGATTGCAATGCCGCTTGCTTCAGCAGACTTGGAAGCCTTGGCTACCATGTGATCTATTATGATCTCGATACATTCGATTATGCCAACGATGATGTGTCCATGATCCAGAACTCGAAGAATTACTTCACGAACTACATCAACCCACATCCAAGTAGCGGACTTGTGCTCAGTCATGACACTCATTATCAGACAGTCTACAATCTCACCAAGTTCATGCTTGACACAATGGCAACAAATGGCTATGGTACATCTGTTACTGTCGGAACTTGTCTTGGTGACCCACCTGCGAATTGGTATCGATCCGCGGGCTCTGCAGTCACCTGCGGTACACCCCCTCCACTGGTTGTTAGCACGGCAGGAAATTGTTCGAGTGGGATCACTTGTCAAGGATCCACATTCGGAAATTGTTGTTCGAGGTATAATTTCTGTGGCTCATCCACTGATTATTGCGGTATTGGATGCCAAGAAGCTTTTGGTAGTTGCGTTGTGTAAGTCTATTCAACTGTGGTCTACTGCGATTGCAGGAGATTAATAGGAGATTAATTGAAATTGTACAGTGCGTCTTCGACTATCACCCCTTCGCAGTCAAGCACCTTGGCATCTAGTTCGACAAGTTCGAGGTCAACGTCAGTAATCGTTCCGACAACAACCAAATCGTTGACAACAGTTGCTTCGTCTTCATCAACAACATCAGCGACTTCCCCTTCGGGTACTTTGACGATTAGTACTACCGGGCGTTGCGGCACTGGCATAACCTGTCAAGGCTCAAAATATGGAAACTGTTGTTCGCGATATGGATACTGCGGCAGCAGCGTAGACCACTGCGGTTCATTCTGCCAACCTAGTTTTGGCACTTGTAGCCCGTGAGTTTCTCTCCATCTAACTTGTCATTCTCAAATATCCCGAAGGAAATTTAATAACCTGTGTGGCAGTGCAAATCCTTCAGCAACACCAAGAGCAAGTACTGATGGATCCTGTGGAAACGGCATTACTTGTACGGGCTCAACATTCGGTACTTGCTGTTCAAAATACAACTTTTGCGGAACTGGAACTACGTACTGCGGAACCGGATGTCAAGTGGCTTTCGGAATTTGTACATGAAGTGCTTCACGTCGCGTTGTAGGGAGTCGGATTGTAATCGGGCTGAGGCAACAGTTGGCGGCAAGGATTTTCTTTTTGGCAGATGACGAACTTGGAAATTTGCGATCAATTGATGAGACTTGTGGATCTTTTTTCTTTCCTAATAATGATAATGCGATTATGATTCTAAAAACCAAACAATCTTCTCGACTCTTTTGTTTCTTCGCTAATTCTGCCCCACCGCGCAAGTAATAACAACACCTCATAGAACTTTAACACCTACAGTCTTATGAAAGTTTGCAAGAAAGCACATGTCATTAACATTATCTAACATAAAAATTTAAATTCCAATCCTTTCCATCTCCTAGATCAGCCCAAAAGAACGCCTGCTGCCGCAACACCCAATCCCAGCATGCCAAATCTAGTATCCACGCTCATCGGAGTAGCTGCCGCAAAACTTGACGACGATTTAGTACTGGGCCCACTGCTTGGAATAGCCGTAGGACTAATATTTGCCTGTTCATTGTCTCATTAATCCCAAGTTCTAAAGATATCTGCGAGAGAGAAGGAGGGAGGGAGCTCACCAAAGTGCGCGAAACTGCCGCATCCGGAGGCGCACCTCCAGCCTCACGATACCAATTTTCCTTCGGATCATTTAAACATTCTCCTACCGTGATTGAAGTTCCGAAACCAAGCTCCTTCATGCGATCGAGTGTCCATCTCGTCAGATTTCGAGCAGTCTGCTCATGGATATCTATGACCACCATACTCTCAGTCCCGCTCTCTCTCAGTCCGCGCAACCAAGGAACTTACCGTGTGCGATCTCAATAAAATTTGCTGGGTAGCCGGCTGTGACATTAACAGTTGCAAATTGTGTGTTTATTTCATCTTTGGAGTTCTGAATCAATTCGGGACTGTTGTTGTTGTAATCTGTGAGGGGGCTTTGGTGAGTTCTACTTGAGAAGAGAATGTAGGGAAATTTGGAGGTCACCCACCATCACTGATGATGTTGTAATACGTGATATGATAGCCCATGTCTGAAAGCATATCTTGCACATCTTTGTTGGCTTGGGAGTATGGGGGTCGCATGTAGGTCGGAATGAAGCCCAGAATATTGCGAATTGCCATCTCATTGTAGTACATCTGGTTTTCTCGCTGATCCTTTGTCACATCGCTGAGATTCTGGTGTGTCCAGGTATGCGAAGCGATCTGATGGCCTTCACGATGCATGCGCTGGATGATTTGCGGATATCCGGTAGATTCGTTATCTATGGCACCTTTGCCCATGTTATTGCCTGTAATGAAGAAGGTAGCTTTGGCGTTGTATTCCGCGAGGAGATCAAGGATTTCAGTGGTGTAAATGTATGGTCCGTCATCAAATGTGAGAGCTACATGATTCTTGTTTGTGCAAGTGTAGACTCCACCACCTCCATAACTGACATTACCGATGTGTGGACGTGGGATATCTCGAGTGTTTGTTCCATTGGGAGGTATGTTTCCGTCGCACTTTTCACCATAGCTAAGTTGGCAGGCTGGACCCGAGCAATAATGAAAGTCTTTTCCACTGCCATGAAATTTAACAAGGGACGTTCTCAAACTCAAGAAGGAAATGATTCTTACCACCAACCTCCAATTGAACAACTGGATTCTCATCAGTAACTTTCATGTAAACAATGATTTCTGAGAGAAACGAACCAGTATCCAGCCGGACAAGACCCATTGACGGCTCCGCAATTCAATTTTAGATTTTTCTCAGCGCGCGCTGTCAATAAGGTACCAGGGAAAATGGTTTCCTCTGTCTCAAAAGAATCTTGGAAATTGTTGGTTCGCGGAGCATGTTGTGGAGGGAGTCTTGGTGCAAGAGCTCTCACAGCTTCGATACTTCCTAAGAACCCAGGACCAATTCCATGGGCAGCAACAAATGCAATTGGGGAGCAGAGAAGCAAAAACGATAGAGTCAGTTTAGACATGGCGGCGACGGTAGATGCTAGCTTGGAGATAGTTGAGACAACTTCAAAATTGACTTCCGCCTCCTAGTAGTATATCCTCTGAGGTTTAAAAAAAAGTTGACAGCTGGTGGGGAGCTTGAGCTGCGCGCCGTGACGCCAAGAGAAAGTAAACAAGACGAAGAATGCCATGACACTTGTCCAATGCTTACCACCACACCACTTGTCAGCTCATGCAATACCTGCCATGAATACCGGTATTACGAACTTCACGAGGCTCGAAGAAGAGAAATCTGTGGCGAGCTGTGGATGGGTGGTGCCCTTGTCAAAACAAAATAAAATTCAATATTTAGATGCATTGCATGAAGATGCATGCTGCCGGAAAAACCTCCGCGATCTCCCCTGCCCCTGCCCCTGCCCCCTGCATACATAGCTACTCGGCGGGGTGTGGTGAGCAAGAGAGCGGTCTAACCTCGTGTCCGTACATTGCCCTATGGGGCAAAATCGTTGACGGCTATTGTATTTTTGTAAATCTTATGTACCCCAGATGTTGCTGGTCCAGGGGCTTTAGCGAATCCCACAAAACCTGTGACACATCGCATCATAGCTTGGCTTTTTCAGGGTCAGGGGCTAGCCGCCTGATTTTATCTGATCGGAATTCCTTCATGGCATCTCTTGTTTGACGGCAACGGCGAAGCTTGATCTTATCGAAATCCCTTGTGGCATTTCTTGTTCCACATGAAGCTTTATCTAATAGCATGGCGGCGGGGTAGCTCTACGGGAAATTGCATGTCGATAATGCGAACTCTCTTCTTGATAGAATGTGAAGTCACTGCAGATTCTGCAACAGAAAGTAAATCATAACATCGTAATCAATTTTTGGTCCCTAATGTAACCCGAATTAAATATATGATAACTAGAGATTGAAACACGTCCCGTTGAAATATCAATCTTTGCTCAAGCCAGTCGTCTAAAACAATGAATATTATAAGCTTGGCTCAGGCCTCCACACCACTTCATCATCATGAGGAGAAGACCGGCTGGGGCTTCGTCAGTTTGCGAGAGGACTTCTCATCGACTACTGGCGTTTCGTTCCCACCAACCTCCTTAGTCTCAACAACTTTCCTCGTCTTTCCCCATGCAAAATTATCAATACCCCTCAACGCGAATAAAAGTACGGTAATGTTCAAGAAAGGGCCCAGGAAAATGTACATTGCGAGGCCGGCGAGATACTGAAGTTTCTCTCGAGCTCCGCGTGGATGCCAAATAACGATCGCGATGTAGTAGGTTACTGGTACGAGCATCACAGAGACAAAAGCGAGAATCAGAGAGTAGTGCACGACTGAAGAATGGTGTTAGTGCACTGCGCAACCAAACGGGGAAGGGTATACTTACAAGTGCATGCCTTGATGAAGCTTGCAATACAGGCAATGATGAAGAAGTTCAGAACCCATGTAATGACATTCGCAATTGCAAGAATTCGTTCAAACAAGAGAATTCCAGGTGCAAACACGAGTAGCAGATCATTACTCGTTGCCCCAAGAGACCAGCGTCTTCGCTGCGAGAGGAACACAGACCAAGAATGTGGAACATCAGTGTATGCCCTAGCTTTGAGTGCCTGGCGGGTTCGAGCCTTGGGAAACGCAGAGAGCATCAAGCAAACGTGATTACGGTCCTCGCTAGCCGTTGCTCGGATCTGCTTGAGTAAATGGTCCTTTGCGGTAGGATGATAGCCGAAAAGTTCCAACAGGATGCGATCACCGCAAGTAGTTTCGCAGACTTTGAGAAGCTGACAGCACCCGGGAAGGCAGGATACTTTGTGCGTCGCGATAGATTGATGAAGGCGGCGCAAGCATTGAGAGATAGTGTATTCGGCATTCTGATAGAGTCGCCAGAGCGACCAAGATGTGGATCCAAAATCGACCGCAACATAACCACAGACCCCGATGGTGTGCTTGTAGTGCGATTGTTTGATAAGCTCAGCGACACAAGGTGGCTCGAAGAAGGTGTCCGCATCCATGCCAATGAGAAGATCGACTTTGTTAAACCCAGCATCGCGGAGAAAGGCAACCTTGGTCGCAAAGAAGTAATCGGATTGAATGACTGCGGGTCGCGTCTCTCGGATGTTGAAGTTGTAAAGAAACGACCGAATGAGAATGAGGCTGTCCCGCTTTCCGCGGTTCGCTTCTTTGACAATACACATATATGGGATCCCACCATAAGTTCCCGTTTGAACCACAGCATCCATCTCGGTATGGTCCCAGGATGTGTATGCCGCTGTGATGTATTCTCTTGTTGAGGGGAAAGTCAAAATGTCTTCCAAGAGATATTCACCAGTAGTCTTTTCCATCCCAGGACCACGTGCCTTTCCATCGCAAATGATCATGATGGCTTTTTTGTTCTCCTCAATGCCGACTTGACCCACGAGTGAGTCAAGAGACTTGACCAGCTCCTCTCGCGTTTCGTTGTAACATGGCAGCAATAATACCATACTTTCTGGCTCCTCTGGAATGAACTTGGCCTCAGGAACCACCAACCGAAACAAGAGGTGAAAGATAATGGAGAAGACCATGATCACGTTGAGGGCGACTGTAATAGTTATCAATGGTAGGAAGACATAGTAGTACTTTGGCCACCACCAAGTTGCAAATATGAAGAAGCCACTATGAGCGAGTGTGAGCGAAGATTCCTGGCAAACGAGCTGAAAGGCCTAACTCACTTTGCAGACAACAAGAGAATTATGAAAACCCATTTGGTGAACAGAATCCATCTTCCTCCAGATTTCACTGTCTTAGGCGAGCGATCTAATGGTTCGGGAAGAGGACGTCTGGTAGAGAGACTTGATGCAGTAGACTCATCGCCGAGAGAAGTGTGTTTGTCAAGCCATGGTTTGCTGAATGGTGCACCCTGTAGTGAAGGATTTATCGAAGGGGCTTGCTGTATCTCATCATCGCTGTATCGACTACGTGGTGGTATGTACCGAGATTGTTGCTGACGACGAAGACTCGAAGACGATGAGTCTCGAGTATGAACGGCGCCTGGTGATCGTGGAAAAGGGGCGGCTCCAATTCCACCTTGCTCAATGGAGTCTGATACACCTTGACGATCAATTGAAATAGAGCCTCGAGTATCGTGAGAATCTGATCGACGATATTGGTGTGTCGAACGCTCTGAGATACTGTTCCTGCTAGATCCTTGGGTATCTTGAAACGGATTTTGAACAATTGACGAGGCCGTTGAACGCTGTCTCGAAGAGCCCACCATTTTGACCTCTATGTTGAACTCTGTAGCTCCAAATTGAAGAAAGAAAAGACTGACTTGGGTCTACCAAAGTACTCAGAGGAAATGAGCGTAGTTTGAAAGACTTGAAAAATATGCAATGCATGCGTTGCAAGCTATCAGCCCTAAAAGTGCCAATACTTTGCTGAAAGACGTGTAAACAGAACAACTCCGCTGAGACTCAGGTTTGACCTGAATTTCTGTAAAGCCACCGCATTGCTCGATACGTGGGTCGTCCGAGAGATACCAGACCATGACCTTGGCACGGAGTGGTGCTCTGAGGCCCAATCTGGTCGTGAACGAAACAATTCGCAAGAATAATGGAATGTTCTCCCATCGACTCTGAAGACATGCACCCTCTCGTAAGGAACCGACAGATCATTGCAGGATATTCTCCGCAACAGTCCCGAAGTGGATCGCTGAGTTAGACGAGAAAGTTTTTTCATCGACATTAGCATCTGGGTAAATCACGAAGATGATGATTTGGACTCGGAATCACCGCCTCAAAAGCCCAATTGACCAGGGACAGAATCAATATTCCCAGCTCCGAAGGCATGCAATCATTGCAGTGTGCAGCTTGTGGAGAAGGACAAGGATGAAAATGTTTGCAGTTGATCGACTTCGACCTGGGTACGTGATGGATGCTGCATCAAATCACCCCTGCGGAAATGAGGTTGCATTTTCTATTCAATTTATTTATAGTGTCGCTTGCAAACGAAGTGCTCGAGCGCTTGCTCAAGGCAACGGCGGTGCTGCACAGTAAACATGCACCATGTCACCATCTGGTAGATCTTCTTGCGAACGATGATCATCATGTCGTGACATTGTCAGGATATGAGGCCAGCTCTGCACTGACACGGTGTGCAGGCATTGCCTTGGGCGGCCATGCAAAGATGAGGTTTTGTGGCATGCTTCTGAGACGGATTTCGACGAAGTCAGCTCTGTCACTACGAAAAGAAAGAGACATAAAGGGAACAACAACTGAGACAGGCTCTGGGGAGAATGGAAAGGAAACCCTGCCGTTCCAAGGTTCCAGGAAGTATTCTCTCCGTCCTCTCCGTCGCGTGGAGAGGCTCTGATCCAATCCCCAAGCACGAGATCTCGTGTCGATTCCCTGTGGCCAAACTCGTGCAGCATCTTTTTCCGTAAACAAGAATCCGCCCATGTTCCGAATGGTCACTGCCCAGTCGCCAAGTTTGCCAACACATCTTGTTTTTTTTTGGCATTATACGAGCCTCACTAAACTACAAGTGGCTTCGGAAGCCAAGAGATGTAAGGTATATTCTTCGTATACCGTGAGCGAGCGCGCCGGGTAGGGGAGAGGAAGAGAAAGAGTTGCCGAGCGGGGGGAGGAGGAAGGGTGGAAGGGAGGGGAGGTGGAGGTGGAGGGACGGGGGAAGGAAAAAGAAGGTGGAAGTGAGGATGGCCTGATGGATGAATTGAGGAAAGCCGTACCATACTAGGCTAGGGTCGTCCAATTAGAGTGCAGGTGTGCGGTTAGCAAGCAATGCCAAGAGTAAGACAAAGCTCAAACGACGACATTGTTTTCGTGTAAATCCACCACCAACACTTCACTGACATGGAATGGCCCGATGAGGGACATCTCGCTCGTCAACTGGAGGCAATCAGATGCTTAGATCAGATAATTTTGAGTTATTTCCGCAATCGAATTCCACCGCCTTGATTTCGTTCAGCTGACTTTGGAACAGTACAGCAACAGTACAGTACAACCCAAGCCAGCCTGCCATTCACTCATCCACAATCAAGCCGCGTTCCTCAGTTCCGCGTGGAAAATCTCTTCTTCTTTTTTTTTTCAACACGTAGGACTGAAGACGTGATGGCTGGACTCAATCAAGCTCTCTTGGCCAGCGCCTGCCAGGGCCGCCTTGAGTCTTGTCGAACATGCTTGTTTTCGCTTCGGCGAAGCGGCGGCGGTTGTGTGAGAGCTGGAATGGGTGGTGGTGTGCGGACCAGCATCCTACCTAGGACGGTCATTACGGCGATGGATAATATCCCAATCTCTATGTCTTGGCATTGGAACCTTTCTAGGAGGAGAAAACGAAGGCCTGAACTTCAAGACGTCAATGTACAGGTCAATTGCTCATTGATCTTACACATGACGAGCCGAAAATACGGGAAACGGAGTGCATTTCCAGAGACCTGCTATTCTTGCCTCTGTCCTGCCTCTGTCTTGCAGTTAGGCCTAGTGGTAAAGTCAGCCTTAAACAAATAACACCACTCTCACCACAAAGTTGTGGGTTTGTATGGCATTCCATCGGCCTCCGTGAGATGCAATGCATGAGGGGAGAATTTCTTGGTATAAAGTAGGTAGCCCTGTTGAGATGCTATTCTAGCTCATCGTTTGAAAATCTCAAATTCTTCAGTTCCACTACTCAAGCGGCGATCTGAAGAATCTTTATCCATTACCAAGCCTTCCTATTCCCATCATTCACTTCCAAGCATACCTTCATTCTCAATCCTTACTCTTGCCAATTACAAGCGTATCTTGCTACCCAGTCGTACTCTCTACATATTTCGAGCATACTAGATCCTTATCCTACTCTAGTCATACGTGCCACTTCTATCAACCACCAGCTTGCTGTCGTCAATTCCAAGAACAACCCTCAATTTCAATTCATTACAATTACATTACATTACACACATTCCTCATGGATCAACCACCACCATCCACCACATCCGAAGAATCTTGGAGTTTCCACAGAGCACTCTCACATCCAATCTCCCGCTCATGGTCATCCTCAGACACAAGCAGTTCGGCGGCCTCTCAATTCGATTCCACGGAATCCAATTCCACATACCAAGAGTCCCTTTCACAGCAACACCACTCGAAACACCTGATGTTGGCCGCAGCGCAAGTTACTTCGCTACCCAGGTCACCGCTGAGGACCATCCTGTCGTTGCAGTTCTCGGAGTCGGTTACGTCGGACTTCATCTCGTCACTGCCTTCTCGAACCACTATAAAGTCATTGCCTACGATGTTAGCGAGAAGAGATTACAGACCGTCGCTGGACAGCTCTCCAGCACAAATATCTCATTTACGAGTGATCCATCTCAACTTGCTGTTGCTACACACTTCTTGGTAGCTGTTCCAACACCTCTCATTCCTCATACCACTCGGATCGATACCTCGATCATCCAGAATGCTCTCAAGACTGTGTGTGATCACATTCGTCCTGGTGCCACGGTTGTGATCGAAAGTTCCGTCTCGGTTGGCATGACCAGATCTCTCTTGGGCAAAATGGTGCAAACACATCACATCTATGGTGGTATGAGTCCAGAGGTACGTCCCCCCCTTCTCCTTCTCTCCTCTACCTCCTCCCTCACTAACACAAACTTTCCCCAGCGAGTTGATCCAGGCCGCATCTCCCCTCCCTACACCCACATCCCCAAAATAATTTCTGGCCTCGACTCCCTCGCTCCGGGCTCGCTCGCGTCCATCACCAAGCTCTATGGCCCCGTCTTCCCAACCCTCATCCCCGTCACCTCACCCGAAGTAGCGGAGATGACCAAACTCTACGAAAACTGCCAACGTATGCTCTGCATCGCCTACGCCAACGAGATGGCCGACGCCTGTCTCTCCCTCTCCCACCCCATCGATCCATTCGAAGTCTCTCGCGCCGCGGCTACAAAGCCTTTTGGATATCTGCCGTTCTATCCCAGCGCTGGCGTGGGTGGTGACTGTATACCTGTCAATCCAGGGTATTTGTTGAGCACGAGTGCATTTCCGGTGTTGGAGGTTGCGACGGAGAGGATGAGGGGCCGACCGGGGAGGTTAGCCGATAGGGCCATGAAGGCTCTGCAGCAGAGGGAGTATGAATTTGCTAATGCCAACGTCAAGATTGGGAATTCCGATGCTGCTCTTGATCCTCATTCCGATTTGGATTCGGTCGTCAAGCTTGTGCCAGCCAAGAGACAGAAGATCTTGGTGGTGGGTGTGGCGTTCAAACCGGGGCAAGCGCTGACGACAAACTCGCCGGCGGTGGGAATCATCAAGCGCTTGTTGGATTCGTGGGATGCTCATGTTACATTTGCTGACCCGCTCGTTAGTGAGCAGGCATTGTCATATGTTCCGAGACTTGATGAGGAGAGGGAGTGGAATGTTTCGCATTTAAATACCTTTGATGCTATCATTGTTGTGATGAAGCAAGAAGGCTTAGATTTTGATGTTTTGGATGAGTTGGAGAGCAAGGTTCTGATTGTGAGATATTGTCAGTGAGCTAGCTGTATTCTCTGTTTGGCTTTCTTTTCACTTCAAGATATCTTTCGTCATTGTTTCTTTCCGCTTTCTTTCTTTCTATTTTCTATTTTCTTCTGGGGTGTGTCAAAAAACAAGTTGCGAAGGACAATTTTTAAAATGTAATGACTGGACGAGGAATACCAAGGGACAATAAGATCAACGGCTACAAATTCTCGTTTTTATAAAAAGATAATAAAATAAAATGTAGCATTGAAACTCTCGCATCTACATTCACAATTAAATATTTAAAAATGTGAATCATACGCGGTCTGGTGCTACAAAATTCAAAAAGAATCCCAGATTCCCGAGCAAGTCGGACAAACCAAGTGGATGCCGCTGCTCATGGTGACGCACAACTCCTCCGAAACTCAGGCTATGGCCTGTTTTTGACCCCGAATGCGAGCCATGTCTCCCTTTCGCACTATCTTTTGCTTTCGATACCAGATAATAAAACCAGGCGTAATTACTAGCTGAGGGCGGGGGAACTCTCCCCTCTAATTTGGAAGCAGGCAGACTGTCCACATCAAAGTTCCACCAACCTTGAAACCCGATAGGCGCAATTGCACTCCATTTCACCTCTTACATAGTGAATATTGATTGAACAGCTCGTTATAGAATTTCAGATTTGCTGCGTCTGTGCAGCTCTAGCGGACGGAGGAAATGAGCGGTATTTGAAGGGAAAGTAGCCAAGTCGATCGACGGCTGGACAGCTCGCCAGAGTGACGAGTCAATTCTGGGGTAAACACATCATTCATAGAGGTTTCCCTATTGATCTCTCATGCCCTCTTTTTAACTACTACTTCCTTGAGATTCTAGCTACCTAGCCAAGAGCCAGCACTTCCCGATAACTGAATGAGTAGCAAATATATAATCATCCTCGGCATTTTCGATAGTTTTGAAGCCGTGACACCTAGAGCGTTGAAGATATATATAAATGGAAAAGGCAAGCTAGTACGTACTGTTAAACCATGTTTGGTTCCAGGGTATGAGTGGCAATGCTCCGCTGGCTCTCCGAGGGTCACTGCCGTGGAGGCAGAGAACCTTTTCTTCTATCTGCAACTAAGGCAGCTTTCGTTTTATCTTCTTCTCTCCTTCTCTCCTGCGAACTTTCTTTCGACGGTTGGATAGTAAGCTATCCCTCAACCTTTATAACCGTATAATTTACTAAGTGTTGTCTAGGCGCTTTTTTACGAAGGCCGTTTATCCCCCGACTCATCTCGTTCAGTTGGATTGTCATCCTCCAAATCCAAAGAGTTGACTCGCTGTGATACTAATTAGCTAATATCGATAATATTAAAGAATATACGAACATTATGAAAGTCATTCATGACTTTTCGCCGCCTTTGCCTATCGCTTGGCTTCTTTCTTTGAGGTTAACTTTTCGGATTTCGACATAGCTCGCCACTCCTCACTACGGGAATCCATCTCCGTTGCTGGAGACGAAATGAGATAATAAGTAATTATATGTCAACATCCGATTTACTTGGTTGGGTCTGTACCAACCGTCGCCTTGCGGCCCATATAGATTGTAAAAGCCCCAGGACCTCGCACAGCTGTAATGGCTAATATAAATAATATAGTAAACATATAGACATACACACTTACCCCCGGACTTTGAAACTTGTTGACCTCTAACGGATCTTTCTCGCTTTCTCTTTCTTTTATGCTTCGATTGTGGTTCATCGGTCTCATCCTTGATCAACTTGACAGCAGAAGTATTCTCTAAACTTTCCTTCGTGGCAGAGTCTTGTGTGAGAGGTAGTGTGGTGTGGTGTCTGATGGGATATATTGCTCTGTTTGATCTATCTGCAACCAAGGCAGTTTTCTTTTTCGTCTCCTTCCCTCCTTCCCTTGCCTTCCCAAAAAGAAACCAAGGTGAGATAAATTATAAATTCCTTCAACGCAATTTACCACCCCTCCCTCCTGCTCTTCCCCACGCCCAAAGCCAAAGTACGAACTCTAACAATCAATATCTAAGGTAGGTAGGTATGTATAATATTACACATTCTTGGAACCATTAAGGATGAAATGCAATTTTCATTTTCAATTTCTATATATGAAAGAGGAAAGTTTTGAAAGAGTAAAATGTGTGTGTGTGTGTGTGTGTGTGTGTGTGTGTATGTGTGAGAGAGATGGAGGGAGGGCGGGGGCGAAGAAATACATGCGAAGGAAGAGAGACGTCCTTCCCAAGATATTAGAAGAAATATAAGTCGTATGATGGGAGTTTGATAAAAACTTCCCCGGCCATGTAGAAAAGTCATTACTCATTCACAGTATGTAAAGGCAGGCAGTAGCAGCAGCATACGCCAAACACACACAACAAGAAGAAGAAGAAGCTTATGCGTGACATGAAACTAAGTTCCTAGCATAGTCACAGTTCTGCAACCGAAAAAGTCGCCATGTCATATCAAGAAAAACTAGGAGCAGATATTACATAATGAAAGAAAACGGCGACAAAGAGAAGGAAGTAAGTATGTTCTTTTGAGTTGTGATTTGTGTGCTGCCATTCTTATCCATACTGGTAATGTTAAAGCTAAAAACTAAACTAACCCCAATCATCATCATCATCATCAGCTGAGAAGAGAGAGGAAAGAAGAGATCACCCCAACACATCATCGAGATCTTTGTCTATCTACGAGAGTAATATCCATGTTTCCCAAATACCCACACAAAAACATTCCCGAAGTCGTCATGTACTAGCTAACCAGTTCGGCCATAGTGCGAAGAAGGACAACGTAAACAACCCATCCCCGGATTCCACCCGTCGAGATCTGTTAAGAAAAAGAAAAAGAACATAATGTATCATCAATCTTTCACACCCACCCCACCCATTATCTTCATCATTTTCCGTTCCGCACTGGAGAAAAACAGACTGAGTGAGAGAGGTCCAGGAAAGAAGAAAAAGAATAAACGCCTGCTAATATCACAAAAAGTTCCTCATCAAATCATTGCCACTCCGGCATCTGCCATCTCAGCCACAACTCATCGTTGGAGTTTACTGGCTCCTGTAGCCAGTGAACTGATCATCCGACCAATCCATGCCCATGTTCATATTGTGCATATTCTGGTTGACCGGAGTGAAGGTGGGAATGTAGTGGTTGTGGTTGGCTGTGGCAGCTGCTGTGCTCGCCGCGTAAAAGTCCAGCAAGTCTTGGGCCGATACACCAGCAAAACCCTTGGGCATCTCTCCGAAGAGAGCGCTTGGAGCTGAAGACATGGTGCCGCTTCCTCCGTTGGAACTCGGGAAGAGTTGGAAATCTCCAGCTCCCGAGTTGTTCAGGTGATGATTGTGGGGGATGAAGTCCTCGAAGCCCTCGTCGACCTCCTTCAGTGAGGTTGGTGTGTACAGCATGGTGTTGCCGTGGCCAATGGGGGAGATGTGTGGGATGGGATCGGCCTGGAAGGGAATACCAGACGTCTCGAAAGGAATTGAAGGAGCAGAAGGGCGGGAGAAGAGATCATGGGTTGGGGAGGGCAGCTGCACATTGGCGCTGTAGAGGTCGTCCTCTTGCAAGAACTCGAGCTCATTGGCATTGTTATTGAACGCATGGAAGTTTTCAGCAAAGTGATCTTCTGCCAAATCGTTGACCATGTAGGGAGAATGTCCGGTGGATGATCCGGAGAGAGAACGTGACTGGTGCATTTCGGAGATGGGAGAGTAATCCAGGTTGATGTGTTGAGGTGGGAACATCTCAAAGTCCTGGTTGTTGTAGACTGGGAAGTTGAGGGAGTTTCTGTTGTCATACATGACGGAGTCATCAAAACCAAGGCGCATCTCGATATCATCACCATCTGGAGTCGCGACTCCCGCATTTCCATCACTGCTTGGTGTGCGGATGTCAGTCAACTGAGGAGTTGGCATTCCGTTAATAACGGATCCACCCTGCTTCTCGGATCGAGCCTTGCCATTGTTCTTAGATCGAACGTATTCCCATCCATGAGCTTTCTCCATGTGCTGTTTGCAGTTGGACTCACGCTTGGATCGGTATGGGCATGGCTTGAAGTGGCACTCATACAATGCCGGGGCCGAAGAGTGCTTGTCATTGTGGTGACGATCCATCTCCTTCTCCGTTGGCCATCCGTACTCGTGGTATTTGCAGGTGTCAACTGGGCACTTCCATGGACGCGAGTGGGTCTTCTCGTGCTTGGTCAGATCACAGGGACGCTTGAATTCCTTGTCACAGCCTGGCTCACGGCATCGCTTGGGAGCAAGCTCAGCTGCGGAGGCCGAGCGCTTGCGGCGAGCCATGGAACGCATGATGGCTTCGTCGTCCTCGGCTTCTTCGCTCAGGGAGCGCTTGAATCTGATGGATTCCTTGGTGTCTTCGTCCATCTCAACTGGGAGACCGGTGGCGATGGAGATGAGTTTACCGTTCTTCTTCACCCGGACAAGTTCGGCTGGACGTCCGTTCTTGGTCAATCCACCGTGAAGTCTGACTTCGTCGGTTCTGTATTTGTCGTTAGCAAATGTTCGTACCAAAGTGGCTTGGTGAGATGAAAGGGGGGTAACATACGATTCGGGATCAAATTCACCCAAAACTTCACCTTTGGATTCCTTCTCCTTGGCGGCCTGGACTTGCGAGGCGTACTGTTTAATCTGATCGACGAGATCGACGAAGTATCCGTTAGTATAAGGTCGGTCGTGTGGGCGGGTCTGTTCGCGTTCGTTCAGGAATTCGACGGTCGCTTGGATACAACGGATTGACGTGAGACAGAAGTCGAGATACAAGGCGGCAGTCTTGGCTCTCTCCTTCAAACGCGAAAACCAGTAAGCAACAGCCCCCGCAGCATCAATATCAATACCACTTACCGGTGCCATAAAAATCAAAGTCTTCTCCAAATCCCTGAGGCAAACAATCTCCTTTCCATGGATTCTTCGTGGGCAATCCTTTACGATCGACTGGAAATCTTTCAAAGCGGGCTTGGCGAGGAGGGGTCGCAAGATATGCTCGTGGATGCGGTTGCTCGCTCGAGCACTGAGTCTGGGGAGACTCTCCATTGTGGATGTATGGGTGGCAGCGGACCTAGTTATAGCTGAAGCGGCCACCAACTGCTTGGTGCAAGGCTCGTCGACACTGGTGGCCGGAGTCACGGCATCGGCGGCAGCAGCCTTCTTACCATTCGATGAGCCGATGGAGGAACCCAGGGCACTGTCAGAGTATCTCGATGGACGACGGTTGTGTCGTGGGCGAAGGGAGTGTCTCCCGATGGCCGAAGCCTCCTTCTTGATGGCGGAATCCATGATTGATCCGTACGATTGGAGGGAGGGGGAGCCGACGGTGTGATCGAGGAATGATTGCGGAACGGGGTCGGCGGTGTCGCGGAAGGAGGGAGTGTTGGTTGTATCCTCTTCGACGGAGTCGAGACCAAGGTTGATATCACCCAGAGTCAAGGCTACGCGACGCTTGTGAGCATCAATGACATCCTCGAGGGTTGATTGCGAGCGGCGAGGGAGCGAGGGGACGGTGAAGTGGTGAGGAAGTGTTCGCTCGGGAGTTGTTGGAGAGTGGAAGGTTGAACCTTTTCGAAGGGACATGTTGCTGTTAAGTGTCAAGGTCTGGTCCGCAGTGGGAGTCAGAGCCGACAATGTGGTCTTTGTAGTTCGGCGTGGGTGGTTGAACGACATCATGGAAGAAGGGGTCAGGACAGGGGGGTGAGTGCAAAGTCGATGATGGATTGCTGTTGGGTTGATAGGATACGATTCCTAGAACGCTGATTAGCCTTAGGACTCTTTTTAGTTCATGCACTCGAGATGCAAGTGAGTCACAGCCCCTTCCCCGAGTTGCAAAGTAGTCGGCAAGTGTGGATTTTGTGTCTGGGTGACCGAATTGAGATGCCGGTCAAGCATTTGAGGACCATCGAGGCTCGGCGAGTTTTAGGGCTGAATGGTGTTTTGACCGACGGGCGGCGAGTGTAAAGGAGAGGAGGGAGAGATAGAAGGAAAGAATATATGCATACAATGACGATCCAACGACTCCTAACGCGGTCTAATAATCACGTATTGATTGATTGATGATGATTATGATGCCCTTGTTCGTTGTTGTGGGTGGTGGGGTGTCGATTCTCGCATTCGAGGGGGATCGAGGGCGATTGATGATTTGTCTTTGACGGGCAACAATGCTGTTCTTGAACTCCACGACGACGACGACGACGGCGACGACGGTGATCTAATGCTGAGCCCGAGAGCAAGAAGAGGGCGGCGACTGGAAGAAGAAGTGCAAAGCAGAGATGGAGAGAAGCAACGACAAACGGCGGGAGGGCGGATAGGTAAGGCGCGTTGCTGCCTAGACGACTGTCTCCTCTGCCCACGCGAGTGAGTATATAATAATGCGCTTTCTCCCTGGTTGTTGTTGTGGGAGGAGGAAGAAAAACTGGGGGAGACGAGCGGACGCAATGGATGGAGAAGGGAAGGGAAGGGATTCGTGGCTCCGGATGCTGGCGGTGGTGGTGTCGAAGGTCGAGGGAGGCGATGGAATTGACAGAGGAGAGTGAGACGAGATGAGGTTGAATCAGTGGTGTGGAGTGGAGGAATGGAGGGATTATTGGAGGAATGGCGGCTGCCTTGTCAAATCGCCCACCGCCCACCAGCCGTAGGATGGAGCGCTGTTGCCTATTATTCCACCGTCCCCGACTCTCTCCTTCGTCTCTCTGTACGGCGGACGATAGAGCCCATGAGAAGGTCCGCTGCCGCCTTTGGGTGCTGTCGACGGGAACCAATGGGAGGCGGGAACAAGCGTCCGGGTAGATCCACTCTGGACGGCAAGGGTAGACCAGCGAGAGGCGAAGCAGCAGCAGCAGATGGACGCAAAAGTCCTTGACGGGACGAAGTCTGTCTCTGTCTTGCGATGATTGAATTGATTATTGATAGGCTAACTGCAACATCTATTCCTACTACCGTCCCTACGCCCATGCACTCGTGCAACTTGAACAATAATGATATCTACCTTGCATCTTTATTCCTTCGTGTGAAAGTTAAAAGCTCGAAATAGATGAGAGTGAAATTGATAGGAAGCAAAAGGGAGAAAAACGAGAGATAGAGAGAGCCGCCTTATCTCCCTACGGTGTACTATTCTGGGAGTTTCTCATGGATGATGGATTGATTACATGATTACTCGGTGTCGCGGTCCCTTCCCCAGCTTCCGGCCAGAGTGGACCGAAACATCCCCCATACCCAATGAGGTCAAGCGTCACTCTAGCCACAGATCCGACCGCAGTCACGGGAGCAGGAGTTTGTCAGCAGAAGTATGCAATGTGAGGAAATGCCTCATCGGTGACAGCTTCAGCGATTTCACGGTAAAAGAAACGAACAGGAACTGGAGATGGACAGAAAGAAGGGGCTCGCATGCAGCATGTCAAACACTGGCTGGCATCACTGCCCCCTCTCAACAAAGAATCAATGGGACAACTGGACAACTGAACAACCATTGCCGCCCTTGCCATGCAAAATAATGGTCAAACAAAACACACACACCGAGTACAAAAGTACACCCACCCCAACCACCAAAAGTACTGCCTCCATCCACAACTTCACACAACTCACTTCTCAGTCTTTGAATCAATAATAATCAGGTACCCAATTTAAAGACCAATCATCCATTCTTCTCTGCAACGGGGGGAATGACACCACTCAGTACTCAACTCACCCGAGACCATCCCCCCCAAAAAAGACACTCCACACACGCGGCAATCGTGGTATGTAGTCCAGGAGATCGTCGTCAGCTCGTTTGCACCATCCAACCAGCTCTTCCCGACCCATGCAATGATGATGACTTCAACCCTACTGCTCTACAGTCTGTCCTCCCTAATGAGTATTCTTTTCGTTCTTTTTTTGTTTCATTCTCTGTCACCTCCAGAAATATGTTTCTGGCGACTTGGTGACTCGATTCCCAAAAGTCACTTCGTCTCACATTCTTCTTCTTTCTTCCACCACAATTGACCAATAATGACTCTCGCCAATATAATTGTTCCAAGCGGGTGAGTCAACCCAGTGAGTGGTGAACCTCTTCCACCAAAACGCCAGTCAGTAGTCTCAAACCAACCAAACATTTCTTCATCTCTGCCCTCTCCCAGCAAACAGACACGAGACTGCTACTACTCGCTAAAACAAAACAAAGTTTTCTTGCTCGTCTATTTCTTTACTTGCTTGCATGTCCATCATGTCCATGTCCATGTCCATGTCTTCGTTGTCAAACTTTATTAAACGCCGCAAGCTTGCATACTACTGTATCATTGAATGCGCGCTGCTGGTCCATCACAGGTCGAGATTACTCCTCCATCAAGTATTTCTCGCCATGATCTTTCCATATTCTCCTCGCCGCCGCCCTCTCGTTGTTTCACCGACTGACCGGTAACCTTTGGGGAATTATCCACCACCACCGCCGCCGCCGCCTCCTGCGCCACGACACCACCCCACCACAACCTTCTCATCTGCAAGTCTGCAGTTTAACCACGTCCTCCTCCCATTATTATATTCCTGCTCGTCAGCCCTATGACATCTTGCAATCTATCCTGAGTAGTGCAAGGAGGAATCCTTCCCAACAAGTGAGGCGCGGCAGTGCCCAAAAGTAAACAAAACGTTTGCTGTTTCAATTTTTGCTTGCCCTACGAGTACAGTAAGTATCCTTTATTTTCACTGCCCTGGAAAGTGTGGTAATTAAGGTCCGATTGATGATCCAGATTTTGTCAAGTCATTGCGTGTTCTTTCGCCTGTCGTGACACGTGAGGGAATTGATAACACATTTCTCTCTCCCTCTACCTATGTATGTATGACCTTGGGGATTTTCTTGTTCAACTCAAGCTTGTAGTCATATACTGCACCGCACTGCACAGTACTGCAGAATAACGATAGTAGGCTTATCAGCCTCATCACAGTCGTCCTCCCGCCGAAAAGTATCGAAGAGATTCCCTGCGATTATTATTACAAACGGTAACGAAAAACATTCTCATGAATGAACCGAAGTACCTTTCGTCAATGAGTAGGTGGGTAGGTACCTTACCTACTTACGCCTAGATTTATTTGTTCAAGATTTTCCGGGTAAAAAAAATAGATAACAACAAAATTATTTCCTACGATATAATATCGTTTTTTCGATTCTGCCTGCATGCACTTGATATGGCACACTTTCAAAGTTTTTTCTCTTTTCCTTGCATCCACGTTCCTGCTTCTTTCTACAAGCGCGTTATTTCCACGTCTTCGATTTTGTACTTTGAAATCTTTGGCATGAGCTAAGTTTTCGCTGAAATATATACAATTACTATACTCCTCTCAATTCTGGTTTTAAATTTATGTCTTCTGAATGATCCTAATTAGCAAGCACTCATTCATTGTATATACTTATTCATTGTATATCTCCCGTCTAAGTGACAGCTTTTGGTTGAATATTGAAATATCCAATCAATTTACTCTAGCCGAATGCTTGCAATTCAGATATTGCTCGAGGCAAAGCCGCAAAAGGAGAATAATAAAGAAGAGCTTAGAATTTTGTATAATTGTCTTCGACCCTTTTGTAACAGCGCGGTTAGCATAATGATATTCTCAAGCCGAGTTCCAAGTCGATCCCGCTGGCTTCTCGCCATTTGGATCGGGGTGCGGATGGAGGAGGGCGAAATCTTTGACACGAAGGATTTATTCACCCTCAAGGATTCCTTCCACAACTCTATTTCTAATTCGCACTTCATCCCTCAACACTTATTCACCCAAATATCCGTATACTACCTCATCGAATATCCGTTATTCCACATATCTTAAAGCCAAGAACAATGTACCTTATCATCCATCACTACCAGACTCCAAAGAACCTTAAACCCGAAACCTTGCATCCAGCCATCAAGGCCCCGCACAAACAAATCCCATCCCACCACTGACCATCAATAAACAAAAAAATAAGCGAGTTTCTTCATCAACATCGACCCCTCCTAGTACCAAGTAACCCTCTAATAACCTTGGCTATCAATGGAGAGGTCTAGATTCCTCTCAGCTCCTCTCGTTTCTTTTGTCAAATGATTGGAGCATGAAGCAGAAGGCAAGTCAATAAGTGCATGTGGCTTGAAATTTGGCTTTCAGCTATGTCTTGGCGATGGGATGGGGAATCTGCTTTAAAGCTACAAAGTACAATCACAACTCCCCCTCGCCCTCCCGTAATACTGGAGGAACAAGAGGGTTGGTTTACGGTCAAAAATCCCGCCTAAAATCTTTAGAATGTTCTCTAAACTCAAGAAAAAGCTCAAACGCAATCCTGATCGTGCAGAAGAACGCAATGATGGCTCATCAAGAAGTGTCCCAGTCCCAGCGAACAGCATCAACACCACCGCTGGACCACCACCACCCAACAACAGTATCAATACTGCTGCCAGACCACCACCCAACAGCATCAATGCCGCCGGACCACAACCACCCAATAACAACATAACACACCTCCCCAAGCCTTTCAAGCCCAACTCGCGCAAGAAAATGAAGAAATGGCAAAGATGCGCCGACCAGGCGAATCAACCCAAGAGAGCCAGGTCCGCCTCATGAACGAGTTCGTCGAGCAATGGAAGGATCACAAACCGGAACCTCGCGCACCCATAAATACGCATGATCGTATATCTGATCTGATATTCAACATGGGCCAATCCAACCAGCCACGAACCGATGCTTCGGGCCGGACGCGACGCCCAGTGATCGAACGACTGCCCTGATTGAACAGGCACTGGAGAATCTCTTTCGGCCTCAGGCGCAGCCAACGCACGCTATTGTTGAAGTCGATGTGGCGACGTTGGATAAATTTGCGTATACTCCCTTGCCGGAGAAGCGGTCGATTAGATTACTGCACTTTCATGAGGATGAATATGCCTTCACTGCTGGAAATAGCGGCGAGAGGGGGGTGGCAAGCAGAAGATTTGCAGCATGGAGACCTTTTTGCTGGACGAGGCGCCGCCGTATCTAACGCTTTCGTATTCCTGGGAGGGACCGAGGAATAGTGCAGAGAGTTTGAAGGAGTATGAACAGTCTCGGGATTGGGTGATCCGTGAGGCGGGGGATCGGCATTGTCATGCGGTGATTAGGAGGAATCTGTATGAAGCTCTCACGAGGATATCAACGGCAGGTCTGGCAACACGATATCTTTGGACCGACGCTTTGTGCATCAATCAGAAAGATGACGATGAGAAGGGATCGCAAGTTGCCATGATGGGCGAGATCTATACCCTCTGTGAGAAAGTGATTATATGGTTGGGTCTGATGGACGCCTATGAAGCGAGCGATATATGGACCATTCACTTCCAACTCGTGCCTGAGATTCCAAAGTACATCGCTCGCTATGGCGCTGAGTCGATCAGGACGGGGGATTGGACGGAGGAAGACTTGCGCGAGCGGTTCAACATCTCCGAGCAAGCGCTGCGGCAGAAGCATTGGAAAACTTACAAGAATCTGTTCACGCAGATGAGATGGTTCCGCAGATCGTGGATCGTGCAGGAAGTAGCACTTGCACCGAGCGCAGCCGTTTTCTTCGGCCATATGCAACTGGCGTGGGAAGAGATGGCTCTTTTGGCCATGTTTCTGCGGAAGACCGGACTCAGTGAGGACATTGATTTTCAGGAGGACGAGGCATCTGATGTGGGTGTTATACCAGGTGTGGTATTAGAAGTGTTCAATAACCTGTCGGCATTGGCAGTTAGTATGAAGGCAGAAGCACCCGAGACGAATTATACACTCTCGAGAAAACTGGGCAATAGCTCGCCAGAATGCAATTCATGGGGCGTGTTTCTGGCGTGTGTGAATACGTTGCGAACGCTGGACAGCAATGATGCCAAGGATCGCATCTACGCTGCTCTGGGCTTTCTACACCTCGACAAGACGAAGGAGGGGAAGATCATACCAAATTACAACAAAGAGCGTCCAGCCGGCGAGATCTTCGCAGATGTCACGGCAACCATCCTCTCGGAAGTACCTGGTCTCGAAATCCTCGCTTTGCGCGAAGATTCCGTGCGAAGTCCGCACTGGAAGGATCTCAAACTACCGAGTTGGGCACCTGACTTCACCGCTCCGAAAAGCACAGTCCTTGTACGTGAAGAATTGGATTACTGTCCATCGCCTCCGACCTGGGACGTCAGCGGTGGCTTGTTAAGTCTAGAAGGCGTTTTCGTGGATCAAATAGTCGATATCGCCTCCTGGGACACCACTGGTAAGAATTTCGCACCAGGTGCACAGCTACTCGATCTTCTTAGGATATGGCTGGGTGCTGTACTACACTTACTTCGTGCAACAACATACGATGAGGATCCTCTAGAGGTCTTGTGGCGCACCCTCATCGCAAATCAATGTGCCGTCGAGAATTCGTACGAGATCGACGCCTCGCACTTCAAATCCTTCATGGCGCAGACGATACTTGATACCGTAGATGGCATTCTCGAGGATAGTGATGGGCAAGAGTCCATCCCACTTGGTCTCATCGAACAGCCGTACCCAGAGTCGGATTCAAAGCCGTCGGAGAGTTGGCTGGAACACTTGCAAGCGACGAGGTTGAGGGTTAAGACTTCGTTGTATCCGAAAGATGAGGATGTGAATGAGTTGACGACCTTGTCTAAAAAGGGGCTGATGTTCGTGACGAGGTGGGGGAGGTTTGCGGATAATAGGTGTTTGTATGTGACGGCAACTGGATCCGTGGGGTTGGGTCCGGCGTCGATGCAGGTGGGTGATCAGATTGCGTTGGTGAAGGGGTCCGAGTTGATTTTTGTGATGAGGGAGTTGCGTGGTTCCCATGAGTTGGTTGGAGAGACGTATTTACATGGGTTGTCGGGCGAGGATGGGTGGGATAAGAGGAGGGAGAAGCAGATTGAGATCGCGTCGTTGATGGGTGGGTTCGAAGATATTTATTTGCAGTAGTTTGGATGGTTGATATTGTGTTTGACTATGATATTAATACATATGTAAATCTTGAATCGTAGATGGAGAGTTGGCATAATTTCCCACGATGTTTGGCATGGGTTAAAATAAACAGCAACAAGCGAAGACCCATTTAATGTAGCTACATAATGAAATATTTTTCTATTTTTTTGGATGCTGCCAAGCTGGTCGGCTAACCCTATTGGGAGTAATAGTACTGTAATACAGTGCATATCTAAAGCTTACTCTCCCTCTCCAACGCATTCAAATCCCTCCTCTCTTGCTTAAACGCCAAATCACTTAGAATTTCCTCACTTCCTCCACCAATAACCATCACTCTCATATCCCTACTAATCTGCTCTATCCTTGCCCCCTTGCCCGTCCTCGAATACCCCAACCCGCCCATAACCTGCTGAGCCTCCCTCACAGTCTCCTCCAACGCTCTCCCGGCCGAAACTTTCAACAATGCAATCAACCCGCCATACTTCAGATCACCCTGCTGCAACTCCGCCCCCCTTCCCCCCTGCTTCATCGCACGATGGTGATGATCAGCCATCGCAACCAAAGACTCCATGAATGCATGTACCGGCAAGATCTTCTGACCTAGCGCACTAAACTTCGCGCGAATAGCCTGGTGCTCGATCAGCTTCTTGCCGAAGGTCTCCCGCGTCAAGGAATAGTTGTAGGCGTCGGCAAGACAAACGCGCGCCATCCGAAGGCTTGTGCTGGCCAACCAGAGACGTTCGTGATTGAAGTTTGACATGATGATTTTGAAGCCTTGGTTTTCTTTGCCGAGAAGATTGGACACGGGGACGGAGACATCGTCGAATTCGATGTAGGTGGATCCTGTTTGGAAACAAAAAGGATGAGTAAATACAAAGCTTCAAGGAAATATAGGTACAGTAGCAGGAGGAGACTTACCACTAGACGAAACACCCGAATTCAAAATCTTGCGGCGCGTAACCCCTGGTGAATTAAGTGGAATAACAAGTGCTGATATTCCGTCTTTGCCAGAACCGCCGGTGCGCACAGCAGCAGTGCAATGCGTAGCCCAAATACCGTTTGTGATCCATTTCTTTGCACCGTTCACAATGTAAACATCCCCTTTCCGCTCTGCAGTCGTCGTGATACCTGCAACATCCGAACCCGCTATTGCAAGTAGTAGTGTTAATATCACTTCCAGGTAACTCCGCACAGTTCACTCCTACGAATCACAAACTGAGAATAAAAACTTACCATCTGGTTCCGTAACCCCCAAACAAAATCTCTTCTCTCCCCTTACCACGCCTGGTAAGAATCTCTTCTTTTGCGCCTCATTCCCAAAGTTCACTACCGGCGGACATCCAATGGAATCACCACACCCCAGAGCCCAGATGACGCCGAGATAACCGCAACGTGCAATCTCGTCGATACAAATCAGATCGTGGAAAGCGTCCCACTCGTTGGCTTTGATGTTACCAGGGAGGGCGATATCATCGAGAAATTCGGGGATGGCGGCCGGGTTCAAAGTCACGGCTGTGTAACCGCGAGCCGAGTAGTCTTTGAGAACCTATAAAATAAAAGAGAATTGTAAGTGGAAAAACATATATATATCAAAGAGTTGTGATGAAGTTGGAAATAATGGAGTCCCGGAGTAGTATATAGATTTTGAAATGGACAAAACAAACCTCTTTGGGAACCTCGCCGGCTTCTTCCCACTCAGCACAATGAGGTGTTATGTGTTCCGCTATATAAGCTCGGACTTCATTTCTGAGTCGTTCGTGCGAGGCATTGTAGTAAGGAGATGATTTTCGCGAGTACCATGTTGGTTCTCCAAATGGGACGACGCCCGCTGGTGAAGAAGATGTGCCCGCCATTCTGATATCGAGTTGTTCCCTATCTTTCGGAATTTTAAAATATCTTTTGTGGAAACAAAGATGTAAAGAGGAAGTGAAGTTGGCAAAATCATCTGGGATACTGTTTTTTTATTTGCTGCTATGATTCTTCCTTGTCCGACACCCGTTTGCCGGCTCCGGAACGCTTTTTGCGGGGAGGAACCCACCCCCTCGGTTAGCGAGGCGAAGGAGTTGATTGGCGGGCATTATTTACCCCAGAATATGCGAAGACACGGTCCGGCCGGACCGTGTTCTTTCCTCTCCAAGGGACATTTTTGTCGTGGAGTAGTGGGATGGAGGTGGCGTACTCATGGAGACCATGGCATACGCAATTTTGTGGAATAAATGGAATGGATGAAAAGTAAAGAGAATCTTCGATGACTTTTGTTCTTGCACGAGTCATTATTATTGGAGGAGCGAGGAGATTAGCGTTACCATTATCTGTGGTGAACTATTTTAGCTAGAACATCATTTTATGAATACCTACCTAAGGTAGGTTCCTGGTTCTACGGCCAGTTCAAGGGATCCTTAGGAACAATGGCCCCTGTTATTTAAGATATTGACTTATATTCGCTTCTAGATATGATGGCTCGTACTGGTTGTACAGTACAGTACACTCGAGTCTCGATTCTAATGAGAACCTTGAAAACCAGGAATAATTGTGTTTGCAGGCATCAATGCACAAACTCCCTAGCAGTTATGCACAATTCTACCTAATACACGAGAAAAGTTGACGTGACTTACTTACCTGGGATGTATATGGATGCACCAAGAAGCCAGTACCAAGAAGCCCAAGTCTGGGGACCTCGAATACTCAGACCATAACGTGTCTTGGCAGCAAGCATACCCCGCAACATCCGCCTACTGTACAGCAGACTCTTAGAGTTAGTTGGGCACAGCAGCCTGCTTGCTTCCCTTTACATCTCCAGCCATCGAACAACATCCCAATCAAATGAAACATTAACAATCTCAACGTCGCTTCCCACAGAGAAGAAAATAAAAGAAAATAGTCACACATTCCTCCAATCTACGATAGAGGATCATGTCGTCTCCTCGGTCACCAACCATCGATTCTGGGCGCATCAGACGCATCGCGAAAGCGTGCACCAACTGCAGGTCAGCAATTCCCAAGCAAGCGTGCACTTCCCCCATCATCATTCATTCTCACACATTGCTGCAACACCAAACAGGCGAAAGAAAGCAAAGTGCTCTGGAGAGCAGCCGATATGCAGAAATTGTTTACGGCTGTCTCAGGTATGTCGTTACCAGGACCGGGCCAATCCACGAGCCAGAGGGAGCATGTCCGGATCTCAGCAAGGATCCGAAGATGCTGCAGCAGACGAGTCGCAGGCCAGGAAACCTGATGTAAGAGCCAGATAGCACAGTATCTGTTCTTACAGGTCTGATAGAGACATTTTTGGCTGACTATGAAAAGGACCAATTGAGTCAACGACTGATGGTGGTCGAGGGAAAACTTGATGATCTGATCAAGACAGTGAAAAGGCAAGTGGAGACCTTTATTCGAAGTCTTGGCAGTCCTGCTTCATGTCTCTTGCTAACCCTCAGTGCCTAGTTTTCTACCACTACTTCAGAATCAGAATCAAGCAGTACCCCCTCTAGCTATGCGACAGGACTCGGCCGTATCTTCCTTCAGTGTTCTAACAAATCACAATGAGTCGCGTGCCTTTCATTCGCCACAATCAAACCTATCGTATGTACATGTACAAGCAAGCTGCCGCCGTTCTTTGCTATACCGTTCTGACAAGTCAGGCCTTTCACAGAGCTCCCGCCAACAGAGGTAGCCTTATCTCTCATTGATCTGTATTTCGCTCGAGTCCACAACCAACCATACTGCTTCTTCCACGAAGGGAAGTTCAGAAGCAACTTCGCCATCGGCCAAGTGCCGGCCTACCTTGTTTTTGCAATGCTCGCCTCCGCGCTTCGTTTCTCTACCGATGATTATTATCAATCAAGACACCAAGAGGCCATAGTTCTCTATGCAAGTGTGTCGTGGACACACATTGTAAAAGAATGGTTCACTACCGAAAACGAGCCGGATCTCCAAATTTGTCAAGCCATAACCCTTCTCTCCATTATCGACTTCACTGGTATGTTCTACTTACCAAAATACTTCGTTGGACTTTCTTACTGATAAATAGGAACACCAGCTGGACGAAGAAATCCTGGATGGATAAAAATTGGTCTCTCCATTCGTCTCGCACAAGACCTGCGGCTCATGCTCGAACCTGACCCGGACCTTACTTTTATCGACCAGGAAGAACGACGGAGAGTATTCTGGTCTATATATATCCTAGATAAACTCTGCTCCTGTGGCAGGGCAAGGCCTGCCGCCCTGCTTGATGCACAGTGTCATTTGCAGTTGCCAGGACACGAGAGCGATTTTCGCGAGGGAGAGCACAAAACCACCCCGACCTTGAAGCAAGCATTGTCCTCCGTTGAAGGTCTTGCCGAGCGGCCGAGCAACGCTGCTCTTCTTGTTCTTGTAGCATCAAGTATTGGAAAGTGTGCCCAGTACATGATACACGAGCATACCAGAACAGAAGGTGGTCTTCCACCATGGGATTCCAAATCGGACTTTACAAGTATTTACTCGACGCTTCTACAGCTCGAGAGCCAGTTTCAAATCGGTAGCAGCGCCCAAGAAGCTCTCTTGGCTCAGGAATGTTCCGGCATAGGTGGCTACGATATGCAGATCGTTGGCCCAATCTTATTTTCCTACGCCATATTTTACACTGCGCAATGTCTTTTGAATCACCCATTTTTGTTATACCAGCAATCGAAATCTAGGGGCACTAAGCCGCCAGCAAGTTTTCTCAACCGAGCGCTCCAAAGCGGCAGAGAAAACGCATTCATGATGTCAAAACTTTTGGCGGATGCTGATGCTTTGGGATGCTCCATTCACTACTCATTTATAGGGTATTGTACGACGGTTTGTGCTGGCATGCACACGATGTATCTGAATGACCGAAACCCCGAGACTCGCAAGCAGGCACAAAGGTGTTTGGAAATCGAAAAGAAATTTCTTGAACAGTATGGTACGATCTGGAAGAATGGAAAGATCATGGTGAGATTAACTCCATAGCACATCTCATGGAATTGTGCTGACAACACCAGTTGGAAATTCTCAATAGACTTGCGTCAAAACCACTTTTGGTCCTAGACGTTGTGTCAGCAAATCCACCCGTAGAGTTACTGGATCCCGAAGAAATCTCAACTCTGTGGGCTACAGTCGATTACACGACAATGACGCAGGAATCAGCGAGTGCGAGATTACAAGCAGGGAGAGTTTTGTCTCCGAACTGGGATTATATCTTCGATATGAATATCAACCACGGGATATCATCGTCATTAGCCCCTCTAAATCCAGGCACCGGACTGGATATGCAGCCAACGGACATGAATTACAACTACAACGATATGATGAATGCGGGTGTCTCGCCATTTTCAGCTCTGTTTAATGACAACGGAACGAACTTTCGCCCATAATATAGTGCTATTTATGAGCATTTCATTATATTCTACATCACGTTCAGTATTCCTGAATGCAGTCACTTCAACATGGAATTTCAATTGATAAGAATATCTTGATATCTATCTAAGCCACATTGAACAAAACAGTTCCCTCCTCGACCGCATCACCTTTATTAACACGGCAAGTGAACACCCCAGCCGCGGTTGCCAAAATCTTCATCTCCATCTTCATGCTCTCAACAATTATCCCCACCTCACCAACTTCGACTCTCTCTCCGTTCTTTTTCACGACATCCAATACCCGACAAGGCATAGGTGCCTTGGGATTTTTATCCGTTAGGGCGTTCTGCGACTCGGTGGTGACTCGCAGGCTTTCACCATATGTTAGTAAAGAAAAGAGCCTAAATTCGAAGTTTGTTCCCAAGGCAGGAATGTGAGCAGAGAATTTCTGGAAGCCGCCAACATCTTTCCCACTTGTAGGACTAGTCGCTGCAGTAAAAACGTTTTGAACTTTTCCATCAATTGTCGAAGAAATGTCGCTCAGATGCCAACGCTCTTCGCTGACAGGTGCAATATAAACGCTGGATCTCAAGGTTTTACTTGAAACTTCGTGTGAGGAAATTTTGCGCGATGAGGTTTTGAGGTCGCGGATCTGTTTGCTAAGTGTGTTGTATGCCTGGGCTAGTTGCACGCCAGGTTGAAGGTCGTTTTTCGAGGGTTTAGCTTTGGGTATGGGTGCAACATTGACAACCTGGACACCGTCGAGGCTAAGCGATGATGATGGCCATTCTATAAGGAGGGCGCTTCCATGCTGGCCTTGAATTTCGACGACATCGGCTGTGACGTTTGCTGAATCTGCTCTTTGATTGTGATACCCAGGCCGGATAGATGAGAACGCGCGACGTCGATTATCAACAGGTTGTTGTTGAGACGCCTGTCTCCGCAGAAGTGAGGGGAGAAAAGATATTTGTTGCAACATTGCCGGAACATTGGCAACATATGGATTTTGCAATAGTGTGGGTAACAGATCAGGTATGAAGCTTGTTGAATATGCGGGGTCCTGGAAAGCGGAATGTTCGAGACAGGATTGGAGAAAGGCTTGATTGCTTCTGACACCAATACAGACTGTGTTGGCGACCATCTTGGACATTTTCGCTATGCACTGCGCTCTTGTCGGCGCCCAAACGATAATTTTGGCAATCAGAGAGTCGAAATAGATTGAGACCTCAGAGCCGGTCTGGATACCTGTCTCAAATCGCACATCTTTGGTTTGGGAAGGGCCCAGAATATCGGAAGCAGAAGTCCACCGACGAATTACCCCAAGTCTGGTAGAAAGTCCCGCGATGGATCTTCAGCGCAGAGTCGACATTCGATAGCATGTCCGACCTGAGGAGCAGTGCCATCAACAAAGTAGTCGAGGTCATCGAGTTTACCCCCACTCGCAACATAGATTTGCAGAGAAACGATGTCTAGACCAGTTGTCTCTTCTGTGATCGGATGCTCAACTTGTATTCGAGTGTTTACCTCCAGAAAGAAAAATTCCGACGTCTCAACATCCACGATGAACTCTACCGTTCCCGCGCTTTCATACCCTAGCAAATTGCCGATTGACACCGCAGTTGAACTGATTCGTTTCCGGAGTTCTGGCGATAACCAGGGGGATGGTGCCTCCTCGATGACCTTTTGATGTCGGCGCTGGATAGAGCAATCCCTGTCAAGCAGAGAGACAACAACGCCATGGCGATCTCCGAAGATTTGGATCTCGATATGTTTACTTCGCTGGATGTATCGCTCCAGAATACAATCGGAGGAACCAAATGACCTTTTGGCTTCGGATTGAGCCCTCGACAATTCCGCAGCCAACTGATCTCTTTGGTGGACAATTCGCATGCCTTTCCCACCACCTCCCGCCGACGCCTTGATGAGAACTGGAAATCCGATTCGATCTGCCTCAACAACAAGCTTCTCGACGGTTTGTTCTGATCCATTGTAGCCGGGGATCAGTGGAATATGTGGTGCATGTTTTGTCAGGTACTCTTTCGCGAGTCGCTTGTCACCCAGGACAGCCATGCTCTCCGCTGAGGGACCCAAAAAGATCAATCCAGCTTCCGTGACACGTTTCGAAAATTCTGGATTCTCGCTCAGATAGCCGTAGCCCGGATGAATTGCATCAGCTTTGTTTTGGGTCGCCACTTGAATTAGAAGCTCGATATTTTGATGAGGATTTCCAGCTGGTCCATCAATTGGCCCTAGCATAATAGCCTCATCTGCTTCCTTTACAAAAAGTGCGTGCGTGTCTCTTGAATTCGAGATCAGTATTCAATTTTTTAAGAAGGAGCATAAATTGCCGGGGAAAGCAAACTTACGGTTCGGTATAAACAGCAATTGAAGTTATATTAAGCTTCCGACATGTTGCAATCACTCTACATGCTATCTCAGCACGATTCGCAATGAGAACTCGTTTTATTTTTGGTTGTCCACTGGCGTCATCCAATTGGTCAAAGAGTTTCTCGGGCAGCTTCTGAGTGGAACGAGCTCTAAATGATTCAAGTTGCACGTCTTTTGGCATGGTGAAGGAAATGGTATACTGAAATGAGGAAAGGTTGAAGTGGTGGTATCAATTTCTGGGCGGTTTTGATATTCAGTATCGGGAAAGAGACGAAGTATGTGAAAAAGTCGATTGAACATACAAAGTTATGGTCAAGTTTGGCTTGCCTTTCTATTTGCCGTTCATGTTGAGTTCATAGACAGGTGCAAGTATACCCATTTGCCGCTAAAAGAAGGCCTCCTAGCCGGTACGGTGCCAGAAACGGATTTGGGCATCGACGGTCCGCCTCCGTGCCGTACGTCTCCTCAACCCCGGAGTGGCGTTTACCCCGGCTTCACATGACTAGTGCCAGATCCATTCAGCAATGTTCTTGGTGTTCAATATGCAGATGTTGGCATAGCATTCTGAAAATCTTTAGTTCTCTCTCGGCCTTTTTACTGGGTTCAGATTGTCCAAAGCTCCCAAGTCAAAGGTTCAGATCGAATTTCGCAGGGTCATTCCAAAAAAAAAAAACATTACACGTTTCTATAATGTCAGTCAAGATTGTTGAAGTAGGCGCTCGCGATGGCCTACAAAATATCTCTCAAATACTTCCTTCACAGACGAAAGTTGAGTTAATAGAACGTCTTGCTGCCGCCGGTCTCACAAAGATTGAAGCAACCTCCTTCGTTTCGCCTCGATGGGTCCCTCAACTGGGAGACGCAAAAGAAGTTTTGACACACATTTCTCCAATTGTTCGAGCGAAAGCTGAGCTTGTTGTTCTGGTACCAAACACTCAAGGATTGAGACTGGCGCATCAGAGTCAGATCAAGGAGGTTGCGGTTTTCGTTTCGGCAACGGAGGGTTTTAGCAAAAGGAACATCAATTGTACAGTTGACGAATCCTTAAAACGGGTGAAGGAAGTTCTGGAAGAAGCAAAAAGGGCGGGATTAGAGTACGAGGGTATGTTCTTCACAAATCAAATATTCTTCTTAATTGTGCTAATAATCGATCTAGATATGTTTCATGTATTTTCAGTGATCCATACGACGGACGAACCAGCCCTCAACAAGTTGTCAAAGTCACAAAATTCCTACTAGATGAAGGTTGCTACGAAGTTAGCTTGGGAGACACATTAGGAGTTGGAACTCCAGGGGATGTACACACACTTCTCACTGAGCTTTTCAAACACGTGCCCAAAGAACGATTAGCCGGCCATTTCCACGACACTTATGGACAAGCCATTGCAAATGTGATCAGGAGCTACGAGATGGGAATCAGGACTTTTGATAGCAGTGTGGCAGGACTTGGAGGTTGTCCTTTTGCAAAAGGAGCGAAAGGAAATTTGGCAACAGAAGATCTGGTTTACACACTTCATGGAATGGGTATTTCAACGAATGTTAATCTCAACAAACTCGTGGAAACTGGGACTTGGATATCACAACAAATTGGCATACCAAACGGCAGCCGTGCAGGAGCTGCTCTGGCTGCCCGTCAAAATGTTGTAAGCCCAACGGCGACGTCCACAGTCGCAAGTAAATCTTCCAGGAAATGGTCCATCGTCGAGTCAACAGACGAATTCAACGTTCAGAGAAGCGGTGCCACTTTGAAAGTCGTTCTAACGCGCCCGAAGAACGGTAATGCCCTCACGAAACGCATGATTGAGGGGCTCACTCGCGTGTTCACCGAATATGCTACCAACAAGGACATATTCCGGATTGTTCTGAGTGCGGAAGGCAAGTTCTTTTGTACGGGAATGGACCTTCGGACTCCCATTGCGCCTGCAGAACAATACAAACTTCTCCTGGATCTGTTTGAAGCAATTGATCGATGTCCTCAAACAACCATCGCTCTCGTCAATGGGCCATGTTTTGGCGGTGGAGTCGGCCTTGTGTTTGTCTGCGATGTGAGGATTGTCAAATCAACAGCGACCTTCAAGCTCAGCGAGGTGCGGCTCGGTCTCTGCCCGGCCACGATCTCAAAGTACATTTTCCGCGAGTGGGGAATTAGTTTTGCTCGATCTGCAATGTTGACAGCGAGGGATGTCTCGCCCAAAGAGCTTCTACAGGTTCAAGCTGTCTATCAAGTCGTCGATGACGACGAGGGGCTGGCAGCGGCAGAGGAAGAAATCTTGAATGTGTTGCGATATGCTGCCCCGGAAGCTTCTGGGCTTTCCAAAGAACTTGCCGTTGCTGCTTGGAGTGAGCCTGGGAGTGAGAGCCAAGCGAGGATAATCAAGAGTGCATTTGCAAGAATGATGAGAGAAGGTTCGGAGTCGCAGTATGGCAGGGCCCAGTTTCGGAAGGGAATCAAAGGGTGGACTGGGAGAAGAGAGCAGCTGCGCCATTCACTAGTAAACTTTGATATGTAGTCTTTCATAAAGTCAAAACCTATCATCTATACACGAGTCAAGCTGGTGAAAGTGGGAGAGTTGTGGGATATTATGTCACGTGACCATTGTTGATGTTCATCTGAACTAGCGAGGTCTGAAATCATGTTTGGCATACGGAGTATGCCAGCCGGTAATAACGACCGGGAAGTTTCTGAGCTTTGCAAATTTTGTGATCAATTCTTTATTCTGAGCTCACCAAGAGCAGCTTCTGTTTCTGGGTCTTTCGGTACTCTCTCAGGACTCTCTCCTGGCTCGATCCGCCTATCCCGTAGGAGCTGAGATTGCCCGCTTGGCCGTAACCGAGGGTGGGAAAGCAAAGGCTTGGCAGCATCAATCCAGACGCTGAAAGATCCAACAAACATTTCCAGCTTGCCGTTCTCCATTCAATTGAACGCGTCTCACTCGTGCCCAGATATCGATAGTGGATAACATTGCAACCTTGGGTGCTTCGATGGTACTTGGCTATGCGGGGTAGCGACTTGACTCGCAACGGACCCGGTCCGGTTTCTCGCTCTCTCCAGATTTCCCCAGATATGGTCTCAGCTAATCTGGGGTCCAATCCGAGGCATCGAAATGATTCAAAAGAAGCCTCATTCCTCCATCATTGACTTGGATTGAAAGACTCTGCGTAGCGCCTGTACTTCCTTCCTCCTCAGGTTGACTTGCAATTCACACATCAACACTTCTCTTCAACTTTGTCAATATGGAGAAAATTAATAAGAGCGAAGCGGATTCCTCGTCACCATCCCCTTCAATGAAGCCGGAGATTGAACTGAGGGAAAACTCATCAATACTTGGGACCAGCGATGATCTAGGCCCTCCTATTTTCGATGCAGCCGCAACGAAACGACTTTTACGCAAGATGGATTTCCGTCTCTTGCCATTCCTTGCTCTACTCTATCTGTAAATATATACTCATATCTACATATTGCAAAATATTTCTAACACCTCCTTCTACAGTCTAAGTTTCCTTGATCGAACCAACATCGGCAATGCCCGCTTGTTCGGTCTTGAAAAGGATCTAAAGATGGAGAACTTGGACTACAACATTGCTCTGGCAGTTTTCTTCCCGACTTATGTCCTCGCCGAAGTTCCATCCAACATGATGATGAAGAGATTTTCTCCAGCCGCATGGCTCACATTCATTATGTTTGTTTGGTCGGTAGTCGTGATCGGTATGGGATTCGTCACCAATTTCGGAGGTCTCGTTGCGGTGCGAACTTTACTCGGTCTTGCAGAGGGAGGCTTGTTTCCTGGTGTCTCTTACTACATCACCCTGTGGTATCCAAGACATGAGTGTGGTTTCCGCTTGGCACTATTCTTCTCAGCTGCGACGGCTGCAGGAGCCTTCGGAGGATTGCTAGCAGCTGCCATTGGTAAAATGGCAGGTGTAGCTGGTCGACCTGGATGGTCATGGATTTTCATCATCGAAGGTATCATCACGATATTCTTCGCTTTTTTTGCTTATTGGATCATTGTCAATTCGCCAGATACGTGAGTTATCTTCTCCCTTCATCAGGCAAACCATATACTAACGCCCCCACAGAGCCAAATTCCTCACTTCCGAGGAGAAAGTTGAGGTCAAGAGAAGACTGGTTCATGATCGTGGCGATCTTGCTGATGAATTCGACATGAGATACTTCTGGGATGCTGTCAAAGATTGGAAGATCTACGTTCACATGCTCATTACCATCGGCATTTACACACCTGTCTATTCATTCTCGCTATTTCTCCCAACAATCATTCGCAACATGGGATATTCCAGCACCCGAGCACAGCTAATGTCTGTTCCTCCGTACGCACTAGGCTGTATTGTCACTATTGGCGCTGGATACGTAGGCGATAAATTCAAGCGACGTGGACTCTTCATGCTGATCTTCTCGGCAACGGCCTTATGCGGGTGGGTGATGTTGATTTCGACGACCATCCCTGGCGTGCAATACACCGGCACCTTCCTTGCTTGTGCTGGAATCTTTGCCTGTGTGCCCTTGGGTGTAGCTTGGAACGGTAACAATATTGGAGGTAGTTTGAAGCGCGGGGTTGGTATTGCGATGCATGTTGGAGCTGGAAATCTGGGGGGTGTGCTTGCTGCCTTTATTTATCTCAGGAAAGATTCTCCAAAGTAAGTATTCGTCCTTTGGATAACTGGGTTTCACCATACTAACAAATATACAGATTCATTCAAGGCCATGCCATTCTGATTGCGTTAATCGCCATGTCATTTAGTCTTTCTTCGTTCATGTGGTGGTGGTTGAAGCAGGAGAACGCTCGTCGTGATCGATGGGCTGCTGAGCACCAAATGTTTCCAGAAAATTATACTCAGGAGCAAAAGATGGCGGAGAGAACCAAGGGAGATCATGCTTCATTTTTCAGGTATACTCTTTGATTTAGTTTACGATGAATGGCTGTAGGAGCAATAGAGTTCTTTCCTTTCGCGGGCAAGAGTATCATTTGCAGAGAATAGAAATAAATTGAAATAAGAGTTTTAGGAATTTTTTTTCTTAAATAAGATACCTACAGGCCCTGAAGAATTGTAATTGATGCCATGAAGATAGGATTGTGGCAAAAAAATTCTTGTCACAAAATTACTAACAATGCCAGCAAGTTCTCGGTACCTGGGATTTATGAACTACAGCACGAGGTTGCATTTCTCGTCAATTCAAACTAACAACTCGTTCTATGTTGATTCAAATTAAAACTGTGCAGAGTGTAAGGCTATTAAGTTCGTCCTCCTAAAGTCTCAACAAACATGTTTTTCCACATTTTCCTCTTTAATCACAAAAATAGATGACGGAATGCGTAAAGAACAGATAATTGATGTTTCAAGAGTGAATACATAAATAAAATCTATAACTTTGCAACAGCTGGCGCACTCTCCAGCAACCGGATCGCGATGTCCTTGAGCTCATGTTTCTTGATCTTTCCACTTCCCGTCTTCGGGAAATCCTCCTTCTCGCCAAGCCAAAAGACATGAACGGGCGCCTTGTGCCAACCCAGAGTTTCTCGCACAAATGCTCTCACGGTCTGAGTCGAAGGTTTAGTCTCTTTGATTCGATGCTGTAATACTGCTGTAACCACTTCTCCGTATTTTGATGACGGTAGGCCGACGACAGATGCTTGAACAATTGCCGGGTGCTGAACAAGTCGCTCTTCAATCTCGAGTGGGTATATATTCTCGCCGCCTGTTGAGGTGATGATTAGTGTCCTGTCATTTTGAACAGAGGGAATTGTTTCGAACCTCGGATGATAACATCTTTGATACGGCCGGTGATACTGAGATATCCGTCCTCATCAAACACGCCTTCATCTCCCGTGTGCATCCACAACACATTTTCTTCATCTGTTAGCATCACCTCGGCGGTCTTTGCTGGATTCTTCCAGTAGCCCTTTTGTAAAGCAAAACCAGCTACACAGACTTCTCCTCTTGAACCGAGTGGAACCAATCGGCCATCCTTGTCAATTATCTTGGCTTTGGTATGAGGCAGTATCTTGCCAACAGTAGCGAGTCGTTTCTCAATCGGATCGTCTGTAAATGTCATAAAACTCGCTGGGGATGTTTCCGTCATGCCTAAACACTGGGTGTTAAAACAATTTCTTGCATCAACGAGAGAAGTTTCGTGACGACCTACCATAGGTGTTTGTAATTTCATGTAAATTCAACGTTTGCCTTAAATCCTCCATCAATTTCCTCGGCACAGGTGCACCGGCTGCTATTCCTGTCCTGAGATCAGAGCAGTGAAAGTCCCCTTTTATGAGCTCCAATTCGGCCGAGAACATTGCCGGGACGCCGTGTAGTCCTGTGCAGCGCTCTTGGGAGACCGCGCGGAGAACTTTGGCTGGATCGAAAGTCTCACTTGGAAACACGATGCTTGCGCCGTGTGTGAGTACGGCTAACAGTCCAAGTACAAGACCAAAACAGTGGAAAAGTGGAGGGGGGCAGCATATGATGTCCTTGGGGGCGAGCCGCATTCGATCGCCAATGAACCGACCGTTATTCACAACATTGCTAACAATTTGACATTAGCATACGAAGGTTTGACATAGAGCTCTTTGAAAGCTTTTAGAGACTTACTTGTGAGTTAGCATGGCAGCTTTGGGGCTTCCGGTTGTGCCACTTGTGAATTGGAGGTTACAGACATCCGTGGGACTGACTGTTCGCATTCTCGCTTCCAATTCAGCATTACTGAAATGCTTTCCTTGAGAAACAAAATCTTCGTACAGTTCAAAGTTTCGAACTTTTTGCTTGTCGGATCTGAGCAGCACGACTCGTTCGAGTGTAGTAGCTTTTGTTTCCTGCATTTCTTTCTCTAGCGAGGTTAAGATACTCGTGTTGGAGACTTTGCCGATTGCTGGAACGGTGAAGAGTAGTTTACATTCTGTGCTTAATATTAGCTTGAGGAATATGATTGAATACTAGTTTCAATTACCTGAGTGTTTCAATGCAGCCATGAGCTCCAGAGCAGTATAGGTGTTGTTAAATACAACAAAAGTTGCACCAACATGAGAAGCGGCAAACAGTAGCTCAACATATGGTTGAGAGTTCCCTGCCATAATGCCAATGTGATCACCACTGTTTATTCCTGCTGAAAGCAGTCCCTTTGCAACTTCTAGTGTGCGCTGGTAAAGCTGATTATATGTCAGACGAACATTTGCCTCTGGGAAAACCAAACATTGTCTCGATGGTCCCAATCGTACTTCTCGCAACAAAAGTTGACTCAAAGTAAGATTCCATAATTCTTCGTGTGTCGAGCCTTCTAGAAACGAAAGTCTATGGTGAACGGGCGATGACGATTTATTGGAGGGTTTTGGTGTTATGAGTGTTGTTGTTGGATGAGCCATGATTGCAAGATATCTCCAAAATGTTCAGAACGAAGTCCAAAAAAATAAAATGAAAATGCCATCCAACGAATTCTACAAAACCAGAATAATCAGCATCCATAACAAAGCCTACGCCAATATCTGCCTAAGGCATAACGGTACTGTGATTCCGGGGTTGAAGATGCGGAGAAACGGTGCACTAGATTCAATATGCCGCCCCGGACCGTACGGTTGGATCGGAGCCGTGATCTTGAGATCTGCACAAAGCTCACAACCACGGCAAATGTCGAAGGCCGATTATTGCAGTAGCTACATTAAAACTTTTATCGTGATTCTTACTTCATAATATTTGGAAACAGACCTGGAAATTCTCTTGCTCCTTCGTTCTTTTCCAACCTGTTTAGAAGTTACTGTACTGTACCTAATTATGTCACTTTCTCCGTTTGCCGATCAACTGCCTCGCCAATCCCACAGCACTGGCCCTTCCTCCTTTCCTCGAATTCCAAGCGCTGTGAATCCTAAGCTCTCTGACTTTCAAGAAAATGTTGAAAAATGGAGAGCTCTACTTTCAGCACATGAGTCTGCACTTGGAGTTGCAAGTGCAGAGGGCAAATCAGCTGCATCAATACAAAAGCACACTTTGCGACAATTGCTCGGTGAGTATATATTACAGATACCACATACTCATCTTCTTTTGGAATCATTGACTGATTGTTTCTAGCACGCGACAGAGTCGCACTCTTAAGAGACAATGGAACTCCGTTCTTGGAACTCTGTGGGTTTGCCGGTCATGACCTCGAAGAATCATCTCCTTCTGCATCACTTGTTGCAGGCATTGGTGTTGTAAATGGCATCATATGTATGATACTTGCACACATTCCAACATTGCACGGAGGTGCGTGGAATGAGTTTACTGGTGAGACTTCCTTATTGGAATTCACAATACAGATTTTCTGACAGTAACAAATAGTTCTTAAACAAAACCGCATCACAGCGATCGCGACGGAGAACAATCTCCCTCTGATAGCTTTGGTTCAGTCTGTAAGAGAAAATTTTATCACCCCTCTCATTCAATTGAGGACTCGACTGACATTGAATCTTCCAGGCTGGTGTATTTCTTCCTCAACAATTTCGCGTCTTTCACAAGGGCGGCCAAATCTTTCGAGATCTTGCACTTCGATCCAAAAATGGAATGCCTAGTTGCGCTGTAGTGTTTGGATCTTCAACCGCCGGAGGAGCATACCATCCTGCGCTCTCAGACTACACGATCTTTGTAAAAGATCAGGCACAGGTGTTCCTCGGAGGACCGCCTCTGGTTAAAATGGCGACTGGAGAGGTCGTCCAACCCGAAGAGCTTGGTGGAGCAGAAATGCATTCGACCATCACAGGACTTTCGGATCAACTAGCGTCTGATGAGTAAATTATACCTCCCTATCCTGTTTTTGGAAAGTATTCGATACTGACATGTTAACATATAGGCTTGACGCGATCCGAAAAGCGAGAGAATGGGTTATCACCACCTGTGCAAACTCACAGAATTTTGATCAGAAGAACCATGCATTGCATGAAGTTTTCGAGCCAAAATACAATGTAGAAGACATTCTGGGGATTGCAAATCCCGACATTCGCGCACCGCTAGACATGATGGAGATCTTGCTGCGGGTGGTGGATGATTCGAGACTTGAGGTTTACAAACCACACTTTGGACCTGGCCTTATTACCGCGTGGGCACACATTCACGGTAAGTTTTGCTCAGAACTCCATCCACGAGGAAATCAATTAGCTAAATGCGGAATGCACACAGGTCGTCTCACAGGTATAATCGCCAATCAAAATCCTGTCATCCTCCCGGCCGAATCCGACAAGGGATGTGCCTTCATCCGACTCTGCAATCAAGGCCGACATCCCATTGTCTTCTTCCACAATGTGACAGGATTCATGGTCGGGGTGAAAAGTGAGCGAGCCGGTCTGGTGAAGAAAGGCGCACAGCTCGTGAGCGCGGTTAGCACAAGTACCGTCCCACACATCAGCATTCTCTGCGGCGCATCGTATGGTGCTGGTAACTATGCAATGTGTGGTCGAGCGTATGGACCCCGTTTCTTATTCGCGTGGCCGACGAGCCGCTGTTCGGTCATGGGTCCGGAGGTGTTGGGTGGGGTGATGGAGACGATTGCTAGAGAGTCGGCTGCGAAGGCGAAGAGGGAGGTGGAGGAGGAGAGTTTGAAGAAAAATGTAGATAGTTTTAAGGAGCAGGTGAGGAAGGATTCGGAAAGCTATCGGACGTCAGCGCACTTACTGGATGATGGAGTGATCGACCCAAGAGATACGAGAGATGTTTTGGGTATGTGCCTAGAGGTTGTCAGCCTTTCGCGGATAGAGGGAAATATCGGCTTCCGGGGTCTTGCCAGGATCTGAGAAGCGTATTATAGTAATAGTAAAATGAAAGTTTCAAAGACTCATCTCCGTTGCTCACAATATCCTCGAAAACCGGCTATTGCCGAACCAATAGACGAGCAAAAGTTCTCGACCCATTACAATAGAGTGCGTTCCCTAAAGAGAGAAACATGTTGAGGAGTTTCGAGTAACTACCCAGAATCGACTGAGGGGAGGGAAGAAAAATGAATACACGGAGAAAAAGTATATTCATCTACTATCAAATAAGCCAATATACATAAGTAATTTTACAACCAAACGCTTCTTGAAACATGGGTATAGCAATAGTAGAAATAACAGACAAATAATAAAAGATCACTCCCCCCAAAAAGTCGCCTAGAAGAAATTTCCCAAAGTAACCCTATACAAACGCTCCCACCTGGTCTCCCCGAGCCCTCCTCTCCTCTGCCTCTCGTCTGCCAAGAACTCCTCTTCCTCTCTGTCAATCTTCGCCTTTCCACTCAGCAGATCAGCGTCCTTTGGCTGTCTCCCATGGGTCTTCATGATGAATTTATATCCGAAGATCATTCCTAGATAGATTGGCAAGCCAATATAGCACACAATGAACTTGCGCCAATCGAAATGGGTGTTCTTGATCGGATCATAGGCGAACGTGGACCAACCATTGAAGAGTGTGATGGCACAGGCAAAAATGAGCGCGATGTAGGACCCTGTGATTCCGAAGGGCGAAACATACGCCAGCGCAGTGTCCGGGATATTCTGTGCTCTGCGAGCGCGCACGAAGTAAATGTGAGAGACCAAGATGGAGATCCAAGTTAAAATTCCGAATATGGTGACGAGTGTCATGAAATATTGGAATGTCTCGAAGGCGCCCACATCCACGCAGATAAAGGCGATGAGGCAGAATGCGCTAGAAAGGCCGAGGGCATAGATGGGTACACCTTTGGAGTTTGTGCGGGAGAAGACCCGAGGGGCTTTTCCTTCAAGGGCGAGGGAATACAGGGACCGTGTTGCGATATAGAGATCCGAGTTTGCTGCCGAAAATGTGAAAACAAGAAGGCAGACGTTAATAATATCTGGCATGGCGGAAACACCGGCCATGATGGCAGCTACGACGAAAGGACTGGCTTCTGCAGAAACGGTCTTATCAACACTGCTGTTTGCGGATAGAAGAAGTTTGCTGTTGTAAGGAACGTTGAGACCTAGCAGGAAGATGAGAATGATGTAGAAGAACACAATTCGGTAGAAGGTAAGTTTGACGGCCTTAGGGATTGCCTTGCGCGGATTTTGGGCCTCTCCGACCGTGACACCTACCAGTTCGGCACCAAGGAAGGAGAAGACAGCGCTGGTGAGGACGTTCCAGAAGCCGAGAAACCTGCCAGCATGGCCTGTAGCTCGGTAGGGTGCAAATGCACCTGGATTGTTCCAGTATTTGAAGCCGGTCACTTGTTTATTGGGGCCTCCTCCAAAAGCAGTGGCAAGAGTGAAAAAGATCAGGCCAAGCATGATGAGGACTTTGGCACTGCTGAGCCAGAATTCAAACTCTCCAAAGAGAGCAACTCCAAAGTAGTTGATGAGGATAATGGCCAACAATATGATGGACACATATATCGCTGCATTTGCACCAGGTCCATCGTAGTCTGCCTTGGCGAACCAGTATTTAATGACCAAGACAGCGGCGATGATATTGTTTGGAGTGGTGATAATATACTGCTTCAGGTCAGCATGAGGTGAAGAGATTTGATGTTTGGTAACATACTTTGAACCAGTAGTTCCATCCAACAGCGAAACCAAGTGCTGGATCGACGAAACGATGAGCAAAGCCTGTGAAACCGGATGCAATAGGAAGCCAAGCAGCCATCTCTCCCTACAATATACCCAATTAGCATAGCTCATCCATCAAGAAAGCGAGAACAACATACCATGGCAGCCATCACAGCGAAGCACAAAACTCCCACCATCGCATATCCAATAAGCATAGAACCTGGACCGGAATTGGCAAGCGTTGGACCAGTATTGATAAGTAATCCCGTTCCCAAAGCCCCACCCAGGGCAATCATTGCAATTTGTCGGGTTTTGAGGTCGCGTCGAAGTGCTGATCGTGCATCTTCATTGTATACTTGTGCTTGGGTGTGTAATGGGCCTTTCTCCGAAGCTGCATCGTCGGAATGAGGGCCGGGGTAGTTGTTGACCTCCATTCCCTGGTATTCGTTCACTTCCATACCGCCATAATGATCCATTTCCACATTGTCGTACCGTTGCGTTGTCATAGTCGTTTTTCAGTTCTTTTCTTCTCTTCCTTAATGTGCAAACAATCGATGATTTAAGAGAGGAAGAGAGGAGGAGAGGAAGAGAGACAGAGAGACAGAGAGAGGAAGGTGAATTGACAATCTCCTACCGTGGAATCAAGGGGCTTTTCTATCAAGTTGATGAGGCTTAAAGCTGTCGCCCTCGATACAAGTTGGAGGTTAGAGCAGCTCCTTCCTCGCCTCGAGGCAACGAATCACAGCTCATTTTAAATGGCAGCCTCTACATTCTGTCTCGCTTCAATGGTTCCAAGCTCCTGCGATGATGTCGGTACTTGGGTACTTGAGGAATGCGGGTGAGTGAGTGACTTCAGTCAAACTCAGCCTCCTTTCTAGACGGTGAAGGCATCAGGCGACAACATTCCACCCAACTAAGGAGTCTCAGATACTGTAACATTCGCTCCGGATCAAGCGGAAAGGAAAGAGAGATAGCAAGAGGAGAGACCCACGGCTACTTGCGGTGGCCCTTTTCCCCTTTGGCAATATAGGCATCAGTTTAAGAAGATCTGCGTTTCCGCTTTTGGCTTAATTATAAGTGAGTGAGCTCTGCTGCATTCGGCTGCCCGAATGTGCAACCTTACTAAAATCTGCCTTGGCCCCTGCGGCGACAAGCTCCCTCGTGACTTCTTTCCTTCTTCCTCCTCCTCCTCTTCTTTTTCTGGTAGTTTCACATCCTTTTCTTGGGCCCTCACTTGGACTGGAATTTAATGATATGCTTGAAATTCTCGCACACATTCAATTGTTGCGAGCTAAAATAATAATAGATAGTACGTACTAGACAAACCTTCAATCAAAGGACGAACCTCACAACTCAATCGGAGAGAGACACTCATTGCTCTCCTCAGCAGCCTCCTCCAAAGGCACTCTCTTCTCGCCCTTCTGAAAGCGCTGCAGCTGCTGTGAAATTTCAGGAAATCTCCCCTTCAGAGTGGCCAACAACGCATCGGTCTTAGCCTTCTTGGATGCCTTCTGGTCCTCCTTCCCCATGCAAACGCTGCAAGGTCCTCGGACTTTGTAGGTCTTGAGAGGATGGGAGCACATAGTATCACACTCGTGCGACCAAATGCCTTGACGAAAGGCCTTCTGGATGTTGCATGCTAGGACTTCCTCGCCCCAACCGTAGTGTCCGCAGCTGTAGATGATGCGGTTGTGAACGCACATTTTGGTGGTGATCGGACCGGGCTGGTTGAAGAGATGTAAAGTCAGAGAGGAGTGCCAGGTGGTCGGTCGGAAACTGAGGAATGACTGAAGAGATCGTCAACTCATTAATACATAGGTATATATGCTACTTACTCGAAGCTGTTGGAAATTAGCATCTCCAATGTTTATTAATTCTCGCATTGATTCTGTGAACCGGTTGATTCTTTGGGAGAACAATGCAACTGTATTTCTTTGTTCCCTCCACACCCAGATATTGTACATAACCAACTAGCGGGCATCTTTGTTTCTGTAGGAAACCATGTCATTGTTTGCTATAGAACAGCCAGAAATTCGACATTCTGATTGTTCTTGGGTTATTGACTGTTTTGATAGTCGATGAATACATCAGATCCGTTGCCAGAAGGAGCTCGGAAACAGCCGAACAAAGAATCTAAAAGCAGATGATGAGCTATTTAACCTCAGAACCAACCAGAAACTTCATTGCGACTGGCAACAATTAGAAAGGATGGACGGGATGGATACCAAGAAACGCCCAACAAGTTTTGATTGCTTGAAGACGAAAACCCCCCTCCTCAACTGTACTGCGTAGCTTAGGTTCTTCCAAGCGCTGAATATTGGAAAGCCGAAAGATTCGGTTTGATTATGCCTATAGATGAGAAGATCCCCTCTCAAAGAAATAATTTGTTTCTTTGTCAATGCTAATGAATGCTTTAGACTTTGGAGGGAGAGAAAATTGGAGGTAAAATTTTGAAGGAGAACCAGGTGTTTTTGAACCCACATTTCAGGAGTAATAAAAAAACAACTTAGACCATGGCAATTCAATATGAATTCAGTCTGAAAGGACGGAACCTAGTTCATGCATAGGTAACTCTTTTGCATAGTAACCTCCAATTTACAATTCACGAAGAGTGCAATGAGATCAACACAAGAAGATGATGTACGAAACAAGACAATGTAGGCCTACGAAGTAAGGGCAAGAGTCATTATTGTCCTCATCCATGAGAAATTTGGATGAACCTAGGCCCGAAAGACGGATGAAAAATTGAAAGGCACGGGCAACCGGAAAACTGTCCGGAAGTCACTGGTATCATCTCGCACTAGACCAATGTGACCTGCCCATAGAAGACGGAATTGTTGAGTAATGCTTGTTGACTATTGCACAGGAGGACTATAAACACGGGTGACCAAAGAAATCTTTATTCGTTTCACCCCCCTTTCCACTTTCCTATTACCCATCTATTGCGCCTTGGATGCAACGATTTCTGTATTTGATATTAGCCACCACTCCCCTTACATTATCACTTTAAAGACTTACTCTCAACATCAGCAATGCTTTGTTGCAAAATTTGTTGCAAAACCTTAGGGTTCTCGAGCTCCTTCTGGATCTTTGCAATGATGCTCTCGGACAGCTCCTTTTGTTGGCGGATCTTGACTTGTCCCTCGTATCGAACCCACGAATCCAAAACAGACTTGGCCTCTGCGGTGAGTGCGGTGGTTTGCTCGAGCTCGTAAGCCTTGGCCTCGAGTTGGGCGGTTTCCTATCGACTGTGAGCAAAGTTCCCCTTCGATTAAAATCCATCACGACGAACCTTGGAGACCTCGAAGAGAGTCTTGGTGACATCAACAACGCTTCCCAATTGCGAAACGCTCTCAATGCGAGTCTTGACGGCCTCGGTGTGGTCTGCACGAGCAGCGTTCAAGATGCCCTTGAGCTTGTTGACTTGTCCATCGGCCCACTCCTTGTACATTGGTCCTCCAAACTTGAAAACAGCAGTCCAAACGCTCAACAAGCAGAGAGCAACAACTGTCTCCTCGTTCACGACATAGTATTCGTTGCTGAGGGCGTAGATCGCGACACCGGCCGACGAGGAGAGGATGGCAGTCTTCGAGATCAAGGAGTTGCCTGGTAGCGAATCGAGGATCGAGGCAGCCTTCTTCTTAGGATCGTCTGTCGTCGTTGGGACGCTGGATGATGCTCGAGAGCTTGTGGTGAGGGCCGGGAGAGTACGGAGGGGGAGTGCTGGTCGAAGACGAGCGGCGCCTCCTGGAGCTATCATTAGCCATCCATTCAAGCTTCAATTGAATCGAAAAAGTCGGTCGCGAGTTCAATTACATACCAACGGCGCTTCTTGCCAAACGTGATGCCATTGTGAGTTGAGAGGGGATGTTGATGAGCTTCTCGGCGTCTTGAAGGTTGAAGAAATGAAGTCGGGACCGGTTGTAAACTTCTCTACCACGTGACTTGGTCTTAACCTTGGCGTCTTCTCTTGGCCAAAAATATTTTTGATATTGAATGGAGGAACTGCACCTAACTTTTGCTCTAACCAAGACCAAAATGCCTGGAATTCTCAAGAACGCCGGTCTTCCGGCAAAGAGGAAACGTGGGCCATCTCAAACAAAACCTGTCAAACGCGCGAAGTCGGAAAGCAGTGAGGATGAGGAATATTCGCAAGCGCAACTTGCACAATTGGAGTCCGAGATTGTTGAATCGAAGAAATACGACAAAATTCCAGTGTTGACCGAGATTCTTCAAGGAGAAAATGGCCCTGCATCCCTTGCGGCGGCCTTTTCATTGTGCAAGGTGTTTGCAAAGCTTATGGCGTCTGGAGATCTTTCCAACAAACCAGGGGAGATGGAGGAGAAGCTCAAGAAGTTATACTCAAATTACAAGGCCCAGCTACTTGTAAGTGCGGTTGACTTTCTTAATAATACACGATCCGTGCAAGATTTATTAACATATGGTATCAGGTCCTGCTTGGAAAAGACGAGGAAGGACATTCGACACCATTGGAGCTGTGTATGGTTTTAGTGAAGAGCGAGGGCAGAACTCTTCGTCAGGCCCAGGACCACAGTTTCCCTGCCGATTTCCTGACCGATATCGTACGAGTGCTATTAGTCTCAGGTGGGGGAGCACGAACGGAATTCACGGAACATTTTGTCGAGGAATACGACGATATTCGATTCTATACTTTGAAGGCACTGGAGAGGATACTTGGAGACACACAAAGATTGAGTACAGACGCTCCGATTTTCGACAATGCCCTGCAAATTCTGTCTCCAATAGAACCACCGGAAACGAAGGAAGATCTCGAAGACTTTTTCGCACCAGCTCCCAAGAAAACGAAACATGATCTGTATTCTATCACGAAACATAAGGCTCGCGCCCAAGGAGCGTGGTTAGCATTGATGAGCCTAGATATGGATAGGGAACAGAGAAAATCTTTGTTGAGCATTATGGCAGACACTATTGCTCCTTGGTTCATGAAACCAGAGCTATTGATGGACTTTCTGACTGATTCCTACAATGCTGGAGGGTCTACATCTCTGTTGGCATTATCCGGAGTGTTCTACTTGATACAGGAGAAGAGTAAGTTTTACCGAATTCTGCAATTATCTTCATATTACAACTGCTAACATGAAGTAGATCTTGACTACCCGCTCTTTTACAAGAAACTTTACTCATTGATCGACGCGGAGATATTACACTCAAAACATCGATCGAGATTCTTCCGCCTACTAGATACCTTTCTCGGATCAACACATTTACCTGCTGTTCTCGTAGCTAGTTTCCTGAAAAGGCTATCTCGTCTAACACTCAATGCACCTCCCTCAGGCATCGTTGCTGTCGTGCCGTGGATCTACAACCTTCTTAAGAAGCATCCCAGCTGTACTTTCATGATTCACCGAGAACCCAGGGGTTCTGAAGAAGTTGAAAGTTTGGAGAAGGAGGGATTTGAAGACCCGTTCCTTATGGAAGAGGAAGATCCAATGGAAACCGATGCCATTGAAAGTAGCTTGTGGGAGATAGTTGCGCTTCAATCACACTTTCACCCAAATGTTGCTACTTTGGCAAACATCATTTCGGAGCAGTTTACAAAGCACTCGTACAACCTGGAGGACTTTCTAGACCACTCCTACGGAAGTGTAAGTTATCTCTGACCTCGCAACGTAAACAAGATTTGATTACTGACTCTGCCTAGATGATCGAAGCCGAGTTGATCAAGGATGTGAAGAAGACGCCTGCGATTGAGTATGAGATACCCAAAACGATTTTTACCGGGGGAGAGAGTGCGTTGAGGTCAAAAGTGTTCAAGTTCACATAGATCAAAGGAAACCTCGTAGCCATTATCTTTGCATATTCATCCGATTTGGTCCTGTGAAAATTGGTGTACCGCCAGTATACAAATTTCGGATATGCCTTACGCCCCAAGAGTTCTGATGCTGCAGGCGTCGCTTGCGCCGTCGCACGAATTCTTCATCGTATCTACCATGAGCTATGAAAATTTGTCTCTGAATACCTAATCTCCTCTTATTCCATGAATGTGCATATTCTCTTCAATATCAAAATAGAAACAAAGCCGACTGTACCGAGTTCTACATATACAGGGTTGTCCAAGTGGGTTTCGCCTGGCGAGACGCCTTGAATTTCGCGGGAGAGACATGACTGCGCCTGCTCCTCCCAATTCTAAGCCTCAACAAAAGCCCATACTGTAACCAATTCACAGATCTGCAACAGCAACGGGAATTGCAAGTGCAACGCAGCGAAATACTAAAAGTCTAGGTTCGCGCAATGTTTCTGATGATCGCTATTCCTCCCCACAAAGCCAGGCATCGCATCATCCATTGATTGATTCACTCCACAAAGGAAGAAAGAAAGTCATTCTTGCTTATTCCCATCCCGTCATCCAGAGAAGCCGTCACACCCAGCTTGTCTTGTGTCTACTGTACTTCCTTTTTTCTTTACAATCATTCCTCTACACGACTACTCTCCAAGATGCCTATCCGGGATTTTCTCAAGAAGAAAGACAAGCATGAAGTGGCTTCTCCAACGTCTCCAGAACCTGAGTTCAGGATCTACCGTAGCGATACCAATGGGCAAGAATTGATCTCTGGTCCAGACTTTGGAGGAGATCCCAACACAGATGGAGCTGCTGATACTACGAAAGGGGGGAAACTATTCAAGAGTCGGCCTCGAAGCACGTCCAACGCCTCCGGACGATCCGTTTCCTCCACGAACGAACGACCGACCTCGTCGAAGGGCGGCTCCTCAAAGCGACTCTCGCAGCGCCTGGGCTTGAGAAGGGATGATACATCTGATAGTGTCCCTGCGGACTTGCCGGAAATTACTACAGATAATACGGAAGGAGGGGCAGATGGGAGGGAGTCACAATGGGAAAAACGAGCTACGATCTTAGCACGCAAGAATGAAGAGACGAGAAGCAGGCCTACAACGCCGTCGCAATCGCAAAACAATGCGGACCTTGAAAGGTTTGGGAACATGAGATTGGGCGAGAGTGGTGATAACAGAAGGGATCGTTCCGTCTCGTCTAAGCGGGCGGATGACAATATTCAAGAAGCCATCAGGCTCCATGAGGCTGGCGACTTGGAAACAGCGACGAAGATGTTTGGGAGATTGGCCGATCCAAAAGGCGAGAACAATGCTTTGAGTCAGGTTCTGTATGGTCTCGCTCTCAGGTATGTTTATTTCAGGGGAAACTTGGATGGGATCATGGGAGTTTGGATTACAAGGCTATGGCTACAAGCCCGATGTTTGAAGCAAAGCAAGAAATTCTGATATATCATTCATTAGGCACGGTTGGGGCTGCACGCCTGATACCACTGAAGCAGTGAAATATCTATCTCTAGCGGCATCCAATGCTGCCTTGGTCGAGGAATCAGCCCTCAAGTCCGGGATGAAGAAAGGGGGAGCTGCGAAAGGAGAGCTTGTCCTTGCCATTTACGAGTTGGCCAACTGCTTTCGTAACGGCTGGGGAGTCCAGGTGGACAAAGTGGCAGCTAAACAGGTAAGCCATTGGAGCGGGGAGGAAACAGTGAAGACGAGGAAGAAACTGATCTGGGGCCAGTTTTATGAGACCGCTGCAAATCTGGGCGATACAGGTATGTGCACTTGCTTGGTCACGCCTGACCCTAACTGACGAGATCCGGTAGATGCCATGAACGAGGTAGCCTGGTGTTACCTTGAAGGATTTGGTTGCAAGAAAGATAAGGTAAGCCAGCAGAGTCCTTTGTACCAAGAATCCCGAATAGCTTCAAAGCCATAGCCTCGCAGCTGGATACTGCACCAAGCTAAGCTAAGTGTGGCGTGCTTCATGATGCTGCTGCTGCCGCTGCTTCCCCGTATCCTGACTGCATCTTTGGGCAGCAATGAGGCTTTCGAGCTCCAGCTCCAACTCGCAATCAAGATCCAGTAGTTATCCATCAACCCCACGAAACTGCACACTTCAGCCATTCACACGTAATTCAAGGCTGATCCAATCTATTTCTAGTATGCAGCAGCAAAATACTACCGAAAAGCCGAGGACGCCGGAAACAAGACCTTGGGAAATACTTGGTACGTCTATCACTTTCACAGTAACTTTCAATTTCATCCTCTCGAATTCATTGCAATCGTCACAGTACAACTCTCCTTGCTTCATTCATACTTTCCCTGATCACATCACATCACATCACATACACCTTCCCGGAAGGCCCGAAGCGTTCACAAGTTTACGTTCATGCTTATGCGTATGCTCATGCGCGCGACGGGCCTCATGCGTGGCCGTCCCATGCATCAGAAAACCACCTTTTCCGTTTTTGTGTCCCAGATGACTTCTGCAGTCCAGGCCTGATAGGCTCTCCTTCATTCCCCCTCTCCAAGAGCAAGAAAAAAATGCAACGCTCCAAAAACACATTTTCCACCTTCTTCGTATAGCCCAGTTACCGGCAAGACTGAAACTAATCTAAGAAAAATTCTTGTAGGATCTGGAAGGACAAATATAATGAAGACGACTAGGGAGAAACAAGCGGGAAGGGGGTGTAAATTCTTTCATTGGTTCACTATCCTGGACTTTTATTTATTTATTTTTGGTCTATTAATTTTCCCATTAATGAATTCTGTTTGGTTGATGTTTATTTTATCTCGTCTTCTTTTGAGGAGGAGGCCGTGGGCATTTTCTTTACGAGGGGGAACGCTGCGCGGGGGCTTGAAATCCATCCGACCTTCGCCTCACCTAGTCTCGTCGTGCTTTTCTGGCTTCAGATTTCAGCTGTTCAGGTACCTACCTCTTGTACAGTACCTCGTACCCACCAACGCCTTTTTTCTCGATAGGTAATTATCCAAGGCGCGGGGTTCGTACGTACTGCATACACACACACAGCAGAACAGGTAGTTACACACGGGACCATCACACACACACACATACACACGAACCATATACTCCGTAGAACTCTACCGGTCGGTTATGCTGTGCCCTTTTTTCGTTGTGATTACCTCTCTCTTACCAGGGAGATTCCCTTGTTCAGCCACACATATGTACTCCATAGCTGGGGGGGGGGATAGGCAACTGACTAATGGACACCTAGTTGGTGGTGGTGATGGTGGGCTTCTTTTTAGGCTTGGAGCTTGGGGCTTGAAAGTTGAACAGGGAAGGAAACAAGGAAGGTAGATAGGTAGAAAGTTTGGAAGGGCTAGATGGATGGATGGTGTCACAGAGCCGAAAGTCAGAGAACAGGACAGGAAAGAACGCGACGTGGTCTTGGATAAGGATGAGAATGAATGATAGGAAGATTGCGGTCACTTTCTACATCACAAGTTGCAGTCAAGACGAGAAAAAGATAGGGTAGGAGCAGTTCTTCATTTAATATTTAAAACTCTGTTCTGTTCCGTCTCCTTCCAAAAAAAAAGAGTGCTCCTGTCCTTCATCATTCGTCACACTCATCAACATCGGGTTCGTAGATACAACATCCTCCACTTCCCCATCTCTCGTCAATCCATTTCAATTCGTTCATTCAAGGTCATTCATTGGGTGTCGTAAAGTTCGTTGGTTCGTTCGTTGGTCGTGAGAGTCATCATAACGTAGTAAGTGGAAGGTAATTACAGAAGGCGGGAGGGTAGAGGTGAAAGGCGAGCGAAGAGTTGTATGTATATTGAGATGGAGAGAGGTGTGTGGGTGGGCATTAAGAGGAGGCAGTGGTGATTATGTACGTGCAGTTCGACCGTGAGGACCGAGTTGTAGAAGTGGAAGTATGCGATGGTCCAGTCGTGAAGATGGAAGAAAAGTTTCGCGTGAAGACTTGTTTTCGTCCGTAAAGGCCGTTCGAAAGGTCCGCCCAAAGATTCGATTTCGTCGATTGAAGACTCGAAGCAAACGTAAACGAGAAGCAAAAGAAAAGAAAGAAAACAAAGAAACCGACAAAGCGTCCAAGGAATAAAAAACAAGATTTCCATTCCATTTCCATGTCCAAAAAAGACAATTTACATCCCCCCTCCCAATGGTTTCCTTCCCTTTCCTTCCCTATGCTTGATTCCCAACCTGCTGGGATTTTGATTGATGAAGGAGAAAGTCGCTCTTTTATGCGCTTCCTCCTTCATTCTGGTGTCTGTCGTGATTGTTCATTGCTTGCGCTGTAACCTTGATTTGATATCCATCCTTGCCGTCCCAAAAGCATAAAACAAACAATAAAAGCAAAAAACCTCGCTACGCTAACTATGACTATGACTATATATGATTGTGAATAGGAGAGAAGGAAAACAGGTAATATCAACGCTTAGATTGCTCAATTTCGCTTGCTGGCTGGCTTGCTTGCTTGTATAGAAAAAGAGAAGACAAAGAAACAGATGGTAAACAATTTGATGTGACAGGTGCGTGAGCAACAGAGTCTCTGGTGATTGTTTGTGATGAAGCCGTTATATCGTGAGTTTGACAAAGTAAATGGTTTGTTTGTTTTGTGTCATGATTGACAAATGTGTGGGCGGGTGGATTGTTCTCAGCCCACGGAAGTGCGGGCCTCGGGTCCATTTCGATTGCAGTCGGATACCATCTTTGCAAAGTTGCGGACGACTTCGCTTGGGACTTGATCCCACAACAATGAACGTGTGCAAACTTCGGCGGCGGATTCTTTGCTATTGCTTCGCATGGCTGCGAGTGTTTCGCTTAGATTCCTTCGACCTTGAGAGGTTGATGGAGCGGGTGCGTTTTGGAGGAAGTCCTGAGAAGTGAGACCGTTATATTCAGCTGCTGTCATGGAGAAGAGTTGTTCGTTGTTTTGTTCTTCCGTTGCCTGGGTGAGAGAGTCGGCCAGGCCTCCAAGCGATGACGGGACGCCGATCATGTTGTTGCCGATGGATGATAACATGGTAGAGGAGGCCCAAGGGTTGGAAGAGCTGGATGGAAGAGGAGCAAGGGCCTCGGAGACACCGGAGGCTGATGGTTGAACACCGGCATCATTGTAAAGATTCTCGAGGAGACTAGCTGAGGCCGACTTCATGTCATCAGGCATCTGAGGGATGATTGGCGATGGACCCTTGGAGGCAACAAAAGCACCAACAAGTAGAAGCATGAAGAGCAGACTCTGGACGGCCGGCTTCTCGGATTCATTGAGAAGTGAAGTCCCGATCTTCTTGGCTGGTACCAAGGAGCTCTCAGCCTTGACTTCGTTCTCATTGAGGTCATTGAAGATGGAGATGTTGTCCCAAGTGCCGTCCATGGTGAGAGTATCGATGTCGGAATAGTCGGCGTTGAAGCTAGTTGGAGCGATGAGAGACATGGCGTTGTTCTCAAGTCGTTGAACGTGATCAGTAAGAACGCTAACCTTCTTACGAAGGTCACCGCTCTCCATGGTGTGCGCTCTGACCATTTCTTCCTTCTCGAGTTGAATGTTGGCGATGAACTGCTCGTATTGCTGCTCTTTCCTCTGCCATTCATCTTGGGCTAGCTTCATGTCGGCCAGATCCTCTTCGAGATCGTTGATGACAGCTGTGTAGTGCTTCTTCTCGTCCTCAAGTCGCTCCGTGTGCTGCTTCTTCCGTTGACGGGAATCAAGACTATATACCAAATACGTTAGTGGGCCGGGTTCACCAAAGGGGAGTGAAGACCAAAATTTGGGGAAGCGTACGCTGCTTGTCTGTTCCGGAGCAATCGCTTCTGTTGCTTGAGCTCCTTGATTTCTCCCTCGTCAGTGGATTGCGAGATGAGCTGGTCGATGTTGGTGAGGTTTCGCTCGGCTGGAATATCGAAACGTGCATTCTTCTTCCTGATGCCATCACCTCTTCTCGACATCTCGGGATGCGAGCGAAGGGTTGGGCTGTGAGGTCGCATCCTCTTGGGCATCGCTCTGTGATCCATCGCATCCGACACACTCCAGTCCTTTTGCGGCGATGCTGGTATCGAACCATTGCTGGTGTTTGCCGAGGAGAAGAGCGGGAGCTGCGAGTTTCCTGTGAATGGGGTCTGCATCGGCCTTTGGAAGACCGGTGGGTTGACCTCAAACTCGGAAGGAAGGCCGTCGTGAACTTGCATTGGTGTGCTCATCCCCGAATTGTTGCCCATGTTCCAGTTGTGGTTCTGATGTCCGTAAGTCGAGGACTGCGAATCGATGCGCATGAATGGATTGTTGTTGGTCTGCTCGACAAAGGGATTGTTGGAAGCCATCGGCTGTTGTTGCTGCTGCTGTTGCATATCGACATGTTGCCAGTCGTCGGTCTTGGGCGAGAACAATGCTGCGGAAGAGACAGCAAATGAGTCTCGCCGGCTGCCATTCATGGGTGGTGACATCTCCAAGCCCGAATCTAAAGCGCTGTGGTCGAGGATGTTATCGTCTAGGATGCTTCCCTCGTCCTCCTCAAAGTAGTTGAGATTCTGGTGCGTGTCGACGGTTAGCGACGACGGCCTGTAGTAACTGTGATTCATTGAATATGCCATGGTGGTTGTGATTATTGTGTGTGGTTGTGGTGGTTGTGGTGGTTGTGGTGGGGAAGCGAGGTCCGGATGGGTTGGGTTGAGGTAAGGTAAAGTTGGTAGTGGCGGTGAAGCGACGGTCGAACGACAGAAATGGTCGGGGATATCACGACACTTTAAAGGCGGATGAGCGAGGAAGTGAGTGAGTGAGTGATGATAGAGGAGGGCTGGTAATGATAGATAGAGAGATAAATAGATTGATCCGAGAAGTGTCGGTTCGTGTAATGGCAAAGAGTTTGGGGGGGGGTTGTCGTTCTGTTTTATCAAAACAAGACAAACTTAGTAGTCGACGAGGTTGCTGAGTGTTACCCGTTTGAAGGTAAGGAGGGAAGAAGGTTCAGCGATAGGAATTATTCATGGGGCTGCACCAGGATTTATTCCGATCCAGTTTGGCAGGTCTCGTCCCACCGCCGCAGAAAGATGGATGATGGCTTTACAGGGAGGGAGCGAGGGCTAAAGTGGGTTGCCTTGCGTGGAGGGGGAGACACGAGAAGGGCAAGGCGCCGGGTAAGCGATGCAGAGTGGGAGGGAGGGAGGGACGGAGAGGGAAAGAGGCAGAGACAGACGTAGAGAGGTTTGAGAGAGAGAGGTTCAGTTAGGAAGTACCTGTAGGTATTCGGATTCTTAGATTCTGAGTGGTGCAGAACATAAAAAGTGGAAGACCCAAATGCTCCATACAGGCCGAGTGAGTGGTAACTACGGACTCCTCAGCAGCGCCAGACCTCTCCGAGATAGCTTCATGCTCCGTGGAGGGTGTGGTGGATATGGCATTTCACTGGCGGAATTCCCACGTTGGGTAGCAATGGGGCCCTTCTGGTCGAGGCCAAGTTTGTTTCCCGCTCTCACGCTGCACCCCCCGCCATCTCATTCGATCGCGGGCCTGGTCAGTCGTTGTGTGAAGAGAGTGAGTGAGTGAGTGAGGAGTGAGAATGAAGAAAGCCGGACAAACTGAGACTGAGACGACTGAGACTGAGACTGAGACCCAGACCCATGAGGCAGGAGGGAGGAGCCCAGCAGCAGGTAGTGTCGTAAGAGGTCTGGAGACCTGAGAGACGAGAGGAGAAGGTAAGAAGTGATCACACCCATTGTATTTGATAGGCTCAACACTTCCAAACGGTGCAACGAAGACCAATCGAACACTTGAGGCAATCCGTTTGGGAATTTGGGCATTATCTGGCGAGCATCTCACTCATAGTAGTTCGTAGTCCGGACAGTAGAACGGTTGTAGGACGAAGAAGAGAGTGAGTGAGTGAATGAGCGAATAATGACTGACTCTCCATTTCTTCACTCAGCAAGCAAGCAAGCAAGAAAATGTTCTCATTATCATCGATGGGGTTTCCCTGTCACGCCTTTCTGCTCTTGCTCATGTGAGTTTTGTTTTGTTTTGTTTTTCTCCCGCGAAGCGAAGCGAGAGGTGCCCTATCTCAGATCCGATCCATGATCCATCGGACCATCAAACCGTTTGGTCAAGAGATATGGATGGATCATTCATGGATATGGGGTGAAGGAGCAATAACATGCCGTCATCCCATCCTATCTCATCCCTCACTCACTCACCCACTCACTCACTCACTCACTCACTCACCCCCAAAATACTACTTCCCCAAAAGCCGACGCCTGGCCGAGTATTGCGAAGCCGCGCGCGCGCCCGCCATGAGAGTCGCTGCGTGACTGGTGGTCTCACACGACGAACCTGATCACACACTTCTCATATTATACATCACAAATAATGGATGCGTGCCCAACGCTGCGCTCGCTGCCAGGGCACCGAATAATACGGTCTCGTCCTGTATCTCTCATTCACTCACTCACTCAATATTCAATCAATCAACCATCATCACTGGTTCATGAGATCAAGGCCCTCGCGCGGAAGTCCTCCCACTGCTCCCAACTCGTTGGAACGCGCGGGAGAACAACAGCAGGCTCCCCCCTTGGCTGGCTCCATGGAAGGAAAGAAAACTGGAACGCCATCTCCATCCTTGCCCGACCTTATTTGAACCAACGACGCGAGCGAAACGAGCTGCTCCCCATAAACAAAGTACAGTTACTGTACGGTAAGTGACGTGAACGCGACCTCCGCTGTAAGAATCCCGCGGGGGTCCATGACTCTGAGTAGCTTTGCGAGTCGAAGTCTCAAAAGATTTCTCATTTCCTTGCTTTGCCTGCATTACGACATCTGAACTTTCGATGTTCATAAGACTTCTGCGATATTGAGATCCCTCGCTGCGATCATCCAGGGAGGCCGGAAAATTGATTCAACTCTCGGACTCTTCAATCCCCACTCCGCAGCCTATCCTCGCTATCGTCGGCAAGGTCAGGGGCATAACCGAGGCGAGTAGTCCACAATCCGGACGACCTTTTTTTTTCTTTGGCTTCCAGAACATCGCGATCATCGTCTATCATCCCATCATCCCATCATCCGCTCTCCGCCGTCAACCAGGGGGCAGCGAAGGCGAGAGGAAGCGGTGAAGTCACGCTTTCTGATCGCGACGCGGTGGACGACGGGAAGTCTCTGCGCGATGCGGCCTCTTGAGTGGGCCGGTAAACAAAGGCTCACCTCACAGGAGACAAAAGTTTCTATTCTGGTCGGAAGTACAGGAAGGAGTGTCTCAAACAATCAATAATCGGATCGAATGCGCCCCTGCTGGCTGGCTGGTCAGCGCGAGGAAACGGCGAAGTGCGGATACTTTTGCACATTGATTTCTTGGAAACCAACTCACCGCCACAAGGAGGAAGCCTTCCGAACGTGTGGATTATTGTTATTTACAATAATTCCATTGTTGTGAGAAGTACCTACTGTAGGCCCGTCCTCCGTATTCATGCCATGGCTTCCTTCCGCGAGCAGACAAATAGTAATAATACGATGCCCACTTGCTATTATTGGTCAAACGCAATAATTTCTATTATGGTTGGCCAGTGTGTTTCGATCCATCGACAACCCAGCCAGCCTGCCTCTCCACAAATGACATCAAGCAACCCTATACCACAACGGTAATATTATTTCTGGTCATGTCAACCCAGCAACACAACAAGCGTGAGAGATGGAGAAAGAAAAAATATCAATTTATTAGCCTTTCAAGCATGATCATCATCCATAGATCGGCAACGGCAACGGCATTATTCTTCGTCTGGACTTTTCTTGCTTGGTGCGTGCTTGCTTGGACATCAATTTTGGAGCTTTGTGTCTCCATCCATCCATCCATCCCCCAATATTCATTCCCACGATCTCGCATCGCATGCTGCAAAGAATGCTGCTGATGCCAGTGCCCACCTGCCTATCCGTCGGAAAGCTGCATCTCACCTGTCACCATGCAAAGCTCACGTGTGAAGTAGTGGTGGTACAGTATGTGCAATCAAACGGCCCAGGACAGACCTCGGATTACAAGTATGCTCCATGTGGACTTTGTCACCCCCAAGATAGATACATAACCCGCCTTTTCTTTTTTCCGTTTGCTTTTTCAGATATCAAGGAACTTCCTCGGTGGACTTCCAGAAGAAAGACGAGGGAGAAAAAGCCATCGTCCTCATCACTCACTCACTTCTCCTGCTGAAGATGTAGCGGTGAAAGAAAGATACATAGGTACATCCGTACGAATCCTGAGATGGAAAGCCCCACAATAAAACAAAAACCTTTTCACCTTTTGTCCCCAAGGAAAAATTGAAAATTGAAAATTGGAAAAGAGAGGGTAAGGGGAAATGGCGGTGACAAGAAACATCCATTCTTTCTAGTTTTCTCCCAATAACAATCGCAAACCATCATCGACTTTTGAAAATTGGAAACAAACTGTTTGGACAACAGGCTACTCCGTAGAAACAAACGGCCTTGCTGGAAACACTAAAATAGGCATACTCGCTTCCCCGGTTGTCCAGCCACTGACTTTACATACATTGTGGATATGGTGTAGGAAGAAAAAAACAAGAAATGGTAGGTGAAGGAAGTGGCGGTGACAAAGGAACGAACGAACCCACGAACGCCTGAAAGAAGGCAGATTCTCGAATCAATGCAGCACGGCAAAAGCTTTGCCTGGAACATTTGCTTTTTCTCTTCCTTTGTTCCTTCCTTTATCCGCTTCAGCCACTTGACTAGACTAGGTAGGGTAGGTAGGCAGGTAAGCAAGTGAATACAGCAAATATCTTACCTGTATATCACCAGCTCCCAGCTAGCTCACTCTCTGAAAAAAAGAACAGGCGGAGTAACAAAAATCCAAGAAGTTTTAAAATGGCGGTGACTTGACAAGCAAACGAAAAAAGTCGCGTGGAGCGTCGATGAGAGCCCAATAATTTCACAATCCATTCATTCCTTCGAGCCGTGAAACAAAAATCCTAGGCTGCTGTAACTGTATTCGTAAGTCAGGTACAGTACAGTAGCTTCTGAAACGAAGGATATTCTTCTCCCCCTCCCCTCCTACTCCTAGCCAGTCAGTAAAGTCAGTAAAACCCACAGTAGTGATAGTGGAGAACGGCTATGTACGCGACTGTTCCTGAGGTTCGTCGGTTTTGAGTCATACGAGTCTGGCATCGGACGACGCTGGGCAGGGCAAGCGGAAGAAACTATTCGTTTCCGATTGGAAAAGAATTGAGAATGAGTGAGTTGCTTGCTGGTCGATTATTCTATTCCGAGCAGCCGCCGCTGCTGCTGTGAAAAGATATTGGGAGGAAAGGAAGGAAAGTGTGACGCCGAGACTGTTCGTTGCGGTGAGAGAATAATTCTGGCTTCACATTTCGTGTTCGATTGTGAAAGGAGGATGGATAGACGGTGGACCAAAATTACGGAACGCAAGACTACCTAGGTGCCTAGGTAGCGTGCGATGAAACAGTGAGGGAGAGAGAGAAAGTAAAGTTAGAGAGAAAGGCACAGAGCCAGAGCCAGAGCCAAAAGACGTCACAACACCTTGAAACATGAGAATTTGTAATAACGTTCGTCTTATTTTTCTTGCTTGTTTTTTCTTATTTTCCTCGTTCTATTCTTCCATGCAGCAAGTAGACGTTGCGGTGATGAGACCACCAACACACGTCTGGGGTATTTTTTTTCTCTATTCCACACCAACGCGCCATAATAATAATCCGATGGTCATTCATCTCCATCAAAAAAGAAATCTTGTTAAGAATGAGTCAGAAAAGAAAAATGCGCGAGAGACCGGGAAGGCCCCGCTTTCCAGACATCGGGCAATTGAGTAGGTAACCAAGAGGTCATCTCAATTGGACAAAGTCCTGTTGGGCAGAGATATCGGCAGCTCCATTCTCATCGTCGTCTTCATCGCGACCCAAAAACTCCTCGTCGAGGTCATCCGAATCAACATCCTCGCTATCAATCTCCTCGTCCTCCTCGTCGCTCGAAATATCGCTGTCTTCGCCAGTCACTACCGGCTCGCCAGTCGTCATGTTGCGCAACACGCTGGCTTTGTGTCGATGCGGCAATTTACATCCCTTTACGGTGCATGTACCTGTATTGCTGAAGTCAGGGCATTCATAAACATGCTTCTCCGCACAGCCTGAGCCCTTCTCGCAAAAACCATAAATTGCAAACGAGCGGCAAACTAGTGCAGCAGGGGACACCCGAACATGAATGTATCGGCAATTTGCGTTCGAGCAATTGCCTTTAGAGAAATGCAAGCAGAAAGGTATTCGTTCTGGTGTCAGCTCATGCGAAAGGTCACATGAATCTCCACTTGGACATGAACCTTTCAGAAGAAATTCCTTGCAAACTGCAACTTTAATGGGATCATGAACATATCGACACCTAGGGCCTTTCGGGCACGAACCTGGAGAAAGAACGGTTAGCTTCGAATCCGTCGCTTCATCGAGAACGGATTGCAACCGAAAGTATGGTATAATCAAATACACAGGGGAATAGAAAGGAGCTACCCGTAGTTGAAAATATCTTGCATGGCTCATTGATCTTTTTGACGGCTGCAGTCCTGCTGTGAACTGGTCAGTTCTGTTGTATGAATTGGATCTTTGTGTCCGCAGGAATTGCTACCCATACCGATGGGCCTTGATGATACCAGCACGGTACATATTGCCATGTGTGCTTCGATGAAACTTGACGCCTCCAATCAAAGCAGTCTTGGGGTCGACTTTGCAGCATTGAGGTCACCTAGACACGGTAAGCATACATTAACAGTTGCCGGCGTATCATGGAATTGGCCGTTTATTCTTCACGAGTTCTCACCAGGAACTTTGACGAGCTTGCCGCCACCCTTGGCTACTCGAAATCTAATGCCTTGAACGGTTACTTCGTAATTGCCATTGTCCGACGAGGGTTCTGATGTATAAGGTGTGCCAGCAATACGGTGCAGGTGCTTTTGAAATTTATTTTGTTCCTTGAGGTCCCGCTGCTTCAACTTCAGTTGCCGTGTTTCCTCAATAGCCTTTGCGCGCCGTTGGCTATCCTTTTCGAAGATGGACGGATTAATTAGTTGCAAGTGGCGATCAGTTTTGGATATCCAGCCCTGAGCGTTGACAGGCGGAGTGGAAGAGCCACTGGATACCTGGCTTGTGGTTGTCGTGTCCACGGGCGCGTTACCATTCAGGATGAGAGTTCGGTTTCGATGAATCGGTGCACCTCCTCTTCCTCTCGAGCGTCCCCGAGTAGAAGAGGCTCTCCCGGCATATGATCCACGACCATAACCGCGATTTGCAGCAGGATATGAGCCACTTGACGAGCTGTAGTTGTAGGATTGAGCGTTTGTGTGAGTCTGGGTTCCGGTTGACGGGTGGAATAGCGTCGCATTGTCGACCGACTGGCCCTTGTGCTGATCGATCTGACCTATAGGTTTCCTCATGAGCTTATTCCCTTCATGCCATAGTAACGGGAGTTGGGGATGTACCACGCAGAAGATTGATCTTTGCGAGAATATCTTGATTCTCTGACGCCATAATGGCTATTTGTTCCTGAATGTTAGTAGTCTAGTAGAGGTTCTAGTCAAGCTCTAGAGCTAGTCGATAGTGAGGCTTTATAGTAATGTTTCTAGTTCAGAAAACTCAAGCCACGACGGTTGTGTTGGTGTCGGATGTCGGACGGAGGCAAAGAGTTGAAGTTATGTTGGAAGCTGAAGGCGGCGGCCTCGAAGATCACGAGCCGACCATTCAGTTCAGTAGCTCCGCCAAGCCCTTTCACCCCAGTGAAGCTTCAAGCTCTCAGCCTCATCACTCGACAAAGACGACCCTGCCTGCAAGTTTGCTAACCACCAAACACCCAACACTCTTTGAAGAACCCCGACCAAGTAGATCTCTTGCAGCTTGCATGGAGAAAGACCGACTTCAGTTACGCATACCTTCAGGACCATGGCCGACATCAAACCCATAATCAAGCCGGAGCCTGACGCGCCTGGCGCATCTCCAGGTGGAACTGCCTTTGAAGACGATATCTACGAAGACGCTGGCGACCTGGAGTTCAACACCAATGTCAATTACCAAAAGGCATTTCTTGCACGTATTCCTAAAGAATTGTGGGAGGCCTGGTCTACACTTGACGAGGATGCGGAGATCCAGATCGGAACTGTTAGGGTGAAGAATACACCAAGGTCAACTGGAGGTCAAACTGATGTGCGCATTAGAACCCCTTCTTTATATTACCGCAAGTGGGAAGAGGGGTGACTGACTGGTATTTACAGACTGAGATTTCGATGCTTCTTGACTCTAATATTGCACAACACCAATTGGTACCCAAAGAATACAACCTCGACGTCACCACTGAGAATGTTACCAATACCTTCGTCTTCACTGAGCAAGATCTCCCTGGCTTCAAGTCAAAGTCTGCAATGGCTTTTGATGCAGCTACTGCGAATATGCCGGCGAGGTTCAACCGCGCAAAGGCAGAGAAGGACAAACCGCTTCCAAAACAACCATATGATCCTAACAAGCGATTCCAGCCATACTTCAAAAAGGCAATCCCAAGTCAGTACCAATCATTCTGACAGGCTACTCAGATGGGTGCTAATAGTTATATACAGAGCGTACCACTCTCGCGGCCAAAGTCAGTGTTGAATTCGCTTGCGTCGCAGTTGACAATCCTGAGTCCCGCAAAATCCTAGCACAACGAACAATCGAAGCAATGAAGCCCAAGGTCCAGACAAAGTTCATCAAGCACGATACATCTGTTGTCGGTACTGGATTTATCCACGCAGGATCTCTTGCAGCCAATAATGCATTCAGTGGATTCATTGTACGTTGCCCTGTACTCTACTCTTAACTGATCTAACATTCAACCCAAACAGAAAACCAAGGTTCCAGCTGCTGGTCCAAAACCACAAACCCAAAAGGCCGCTCGCATTCCCCAAAACGAACTTTTGGATATGCTATTCGTCTGCTTCCGCGAGTACAAATACTGGAGCATGAAAGCCCTACGCGCAAGGACCCTACAGCCCGAGGCTTACCTGAAAGAAACCCTCGAAAAGATTGCAGTTCTCGCCAAGAGTGGAAAATTCGCTACTAATTGGTATCTAAAGGCTGAGAACTTGACTGACAACTACAAAGTGGATGAGAGTATGGCACCTACCGCACTGGGACTAGATGGGGTCGAGGACTCTGAGATGGACGAGGACGATGATGACGTCGATGTGAAGTTCGAGGATGTGTAGTGAAAGGTATAGTCGGTGGATTTCTTTCACTTTCTGGTTTCTGCATTTTTTGGCGTTGGCAGTGGGATGGGGAGGGTATATTGCATATGGCTGGCGTTCTTTTCAAATCATCTCAAAGGGGATGCCATGGTTCCAGCTTTTCATGAGCCGATCGATTAGTTCTTTTAGAGGAGTCAGTAAGTACCTTCGTTCATGGAAGGACATAGACGAGGACAAATTGATTTCAATATGTGTCTATGATAATAACTGGTCTTTCTTCCCTTTTGGTGAAATTTGTAATGATTTAGGCGTACTCGTGAAGTTCTAGTGGTGAAGGAATTCGTAAGTCTCACTGAGATATGATCTACATTAAAACAGTCCCTCTATCAACATTAAAATTGCTTCGCTAAAAACTTCCTAGCGAGTACACTAGCCCTCGTCTGTTCTTTTCACATGATATTGCAAATTGAGCTACATGACTTTGCACGTGGGACAGAAGCGGGTTGGTGTTCTGGCTCCTACCCCAAAGCTTCTGCGAGAACCAGATCATTTTCGTGAGCTAGCAAGCACTCAGTAACACACAAAGATTGAGTAGAAAATCTTCAACAAAAATGGTCCTTCAACTGCCATCGATCCTAGGTTCTTGCTTTCTCTGGTGAACATCCAAGACCAAAAATTATCCAGGCAGGATAAGCGAAACAACAACAAATCAACCTCTTCCTAGCTTTACCAGAGAAACCACACCTCCCCACATCATCCTCTCTTTTACAATGTTTCCCCTTCCCTCAATTCACTCCTGCCGCCATATCGATGTCCTTCTCAAAGAATACGCGATCGCGCAAGACCTGGTGTCGGTTCTTGAATTTCTTTGATAGCTGCGACAGAAAGTCTTCCGTGACCCATGGCCCCTTCAGGATACTCATGTCCTTTAGATATTTCAGATCGAGAATGAGTGGTACGAGAATCTGCTGGTGGAGAGCCATCCTCTCTGCCTCTTGGTCGATACCTTCCTGGTACAGATCGTGAATGCGTATGTTAGGCTCGAATATAAAGAGATAATCCCACTCGTGTTGTGAGAAATTGCAATCACGGAGGTAGCCGTCGGTATGGAAGTCGGTGTCAAAGACGACATGACTGATGTTGAGGGTTCGAAGGTTGACGCAGTCTGTAAGGAGATGAAAAAGAAAGCCAATTGGAATCTTGATCGCCTGGCTCAGGACTTGGTAATAAAAGTGATTCTCGTGGGAGTCTTTAATTTTCTGCTTCTTCTTCTTCTCCTCTGGAGGCAATGATGTTCGTTTACGAATGCTGGATTGGGGGCTCGTGGGGGACCAGGGGCCAGGAAGATCTGTGTATTTTGGGTTGCTGCTTCGTTGGTGTATTGTTTCGATGTGGAAGGGGGGCGAAATAGGTAGTTTGACGAAAGGCCTTTTCGGATTGCTTTCGACGTCTCGTCCCATTTCAACCGCTCGGGCTGCTCGCTCTCGGTTGTCGACATCTCGCTGGGCCTTCTCTGCTTCGCGCCTCTTCTGTTCATGGTCATGTAAAAGCTCCGCGCGAGCGTATTTTCCATAACCTGGTAGCATGGAGAGATCGAGGTGTTGAACCCACATGGCGTAGTGTAGATTTTTATTGATGGTGTGTGTGAATTGCGCGAGTCTGAAAGTGGATGCGAAGACTGGGGATTTGTAGAGGACGGTTTTTGCTTCGTCAAGGAATTTCTTGTGCGTCAACTGGATGGCAATCAGAGAAGAAGCTGGGAGATTCTCGAATATCTCAATTCTGATCTCGGAAGGCAGGTCCCAGAGAGTTGGTTCACATAGCCTGGTGTTCCGTGACCGCTTCAGGGCGGGTTGGTAGTCTGCGGCCGCCATCTTGAATGTTTGACGGTTGTGCCTCTCGAGTTGAAGGTTGGACTGAAGGAAGGAAGTGAGGGGGGAAAGAGTTTTTGCTGTCTCTTGTGAGAATGTCGTCGGGATGTACTAAACCACAAGAGGAGAGAAACGTAGAGCTACTCGCCCGCGCCGAAAATGACGAAACAACCGCGCCGGAGCTCGCACTAAAGAGAGGAGCCGTTATCAAATGGCTTAGAAAGGTAAGGTTGAGCCAACAGCTAAAAGCATGATTTGTGACTGCATGCCCAGGAGCTGTGTATTGTGGGATGGAACTGGACGTGGGTACTCCAATGGGGACAAAAGAATTAAACACAATTGTACCACGACAGCGGTAAACTTAAAATAAAGGACAAAAGTGTATCATCGCTAAGAAGGAGATCTTTATGCTAGCAGAATGACTTGCCTGGAATGCCTGCCCTCCAGCATCTAACGAGCGTTTTTAGAGGCTGAGTGTAGATACGATCGATCCAAGCGGCACCTATATCTACCTCCCTACCTACCTTACCTCCCTATCCACCTACCTAGGTAACTAGATATCTAAATCTCGTATGAGGGCCAGTGCAGGCTATTAATTTGACTCATCCGCATCAGCAAAACGCTGGAATGCAGCTAGCTACCAACAATTATGGTGACAAGATATATTGCGAACCAGCGGTTGGTTTTGGAGCACACACAAGGCTGAGTGAGTGTAGTGGTTAGGTACGCTCTATTGCTTTAAAATTAGGGAGAAGAATGACATCAAATAATCCCATTCTTCTTCGGGTTTTAATGCCTATCAAAGAATGGCATGATATTGGATCGTGTTGTCAAGGCCGTCGTCGATCTGTTGTCGTCGCCGCCTGCCCTGCCTTGGGAGAGAGAAGCGAAGACCAATCAGCCGTGTCTTTGTTGGTCTGTGCTTGAGCTTCAATGAAGCACCAGCACCTCCCCTCGCCGCCCCTCCAAAAAGCGTCAGCCTTCCCGCCATTCCATTCCTCCTTCTTCAAAGTCTGAATTCATACCAAACCAAAACACAACACATCTCGACTTCAGCCATGGCATCTCCGAAGATCTCCGCAGCTTTGCAGCAAGTCGCAACATCTGCAGACAAGCAACAAGGCTATACCTCCCTTCTCTCTGAGTTTAGCAGCCTGGCGGTCCAAGCCAACATCTCCAAAGACCTCATTACTACAATCGACGCCATTTTCGCCGATGCTCTCGGTATTGTAGCTACTCGAGCCCTCACCAGTGCCCTTGTCACGGTTCTCAAGTCTGTCGGTTCGAATGATGCCAAAATTGAGGTTGGCGAGCACACTCTTCGCATCTTCGATGCGCAAGCCACCTCCTTCGAAGAACAGAATGCCCAGATCCGCGAGATTATGGCAGATGCCCACGAGCAGGATGAAGACTACATGGCTGCCGCAAAAACCCTATCTGGTATCCCCCTAGAGTCATCACAACGCAAGGTGACAAACGAGGATAAGGTCAAATTTTGGATCCGGATCACACGAAACTACCTCGAAGTTGATGATACTACGCTCGCAGAACAGTACCTCAATAAGGCGAAGAACTTGATATATACAGTCTCTGATCGGGACTTAAATTTGCACTTCAACCTCTGTCAAGCACGCATTCAGGATGCGCGGAGGAACTTCCTGGCTGCAGCTCAGGGTTACCAGGATATCAGCTTCATGACGGTCATTGCCGAGGAAGAGCGTTTGCATACTCTCAGCATGGCCATCAAGTGTGCCGTTCTTGCACCGGCTGGTCCAGCTCGTAGCCGTACTTTGGGCAGATTGTACAAGGACGAGCGGGCCAGTACTTTGGAAGAATACGGGATTTTGGAGAAGATGTTTCTTGACCGTTTGCTTTCGCCAGCAGAGGTCGATAAATTTGCCGAGGGCCTGCAAGTCCATCAGCTGGCACGGACTTCGGATGGCAGTACTGTCTTGAAGAAGGCTGTAGTCGAGCACAATCTGCGAGGTGCTTCGAGACTATATCACAATATTGGATTCGATGCATTAGGATTACTCCTTGGTTTAGACGGGGATAAGGCAGAGGAGACAACAGCTAGGATGATTGAGCAGGGTCGACTGGTTGGGCGAATCGACCAGATTGAGCGAGTCATTTGGTTTGAGGGTGGCGAAGCAACTGGCGAGAAGGGAAGTGGTAGATCGGAAGGTATCGTGGGACGTGAGCTCAAGCGCTGGGATGCCAATGTCCAGGGTCTGGCCGAAGAAGTTGAGAAGGTTACTTCGGAGTTGCAACTTCGTTACCCAGTAAGTTGACCCTAATGCATAGGTGATCAATGCTCATTCTTTTAGGATTTCGTTGCAGCGAACCTGAAGGTATGAACATCACGAGAAATGAGTTATGGCAGGCGTTTAGATGGGTACGGCATGGAGATGACTTTTCAGCGGTTGTGTTTAGCATCATGGCAATGGCGTTCGCGAATATCATGAAAGATTTTTCGAAGAACACAAAATAGAAGCATTTCTCAGCAAGCGTTTGAGCTTGTTGTTAACAATTTGCATTGGGTATCACATAGTCGAATTATTACTTACATATGTATGATGCTTCCCTTTCCAGCTTGTAAATTCTTCTGCTCCAGTATACACTTCAGTGGAGTACTGTACTTTGTTGCTCCTTCTCCCACTCCACGATTCTCGCAGCGATAGCATTTCCCATCAAATCATAGCCTCTGGGAGTAAAATGGGTGCCATGGTCCCAAATATCACGTCGTTCCTATTCCGACATGGAGATATATGGGATTTTGGATTTACTAAGGTCCCTGGTGAAACTGCAAGCGAGCGAACCATCAGCTTTTGCCAAATCAGTCTTGCTGTTGCTACTACAATACCCACAATCCATCCTACCAATGCTTAAAACCCAGTTCACCGAGTCTCTTTCACTTCGCACTAATCCATCCTGGTTTGTTGTCACTGTCTGGTACAGTCTAGGACTTGAGTTCCAAGTGCGGTGGGAATGCTCCTGCCTTGTAGTTGGAGAGGCCCCTGTGCGAGGACTACGAATTGGAGAAGGTTGAAGCTCGTTTTAAACCTTGGGTGATATGTAATACCTCTGTAGGCAAATACGAAATCGACGCTACTCTAATCCAATGAAAAGAGTTCCGGCTGATTGTTTCGTGATGTTGGGAACATCCAATCAACAGCTGGTTTTGGTGTTGCTGGGCCAACAACCAAAATTTGGAGCTCGAACGCCTCCGCTGTGGAAATCAGAGCGCGATGAACACTTCAACTCACGCGCAATCTTTATCTTCCGGCCGGTAATTGAACGAACTGGAGTATGGAATCGCAATTTGCCAGTTTGAACCTATCGATTTGTTGATAACGCACGAATTCAGCAATTATTATCGTAACCATCAAAGCAAACAATGGCGACCGCTTCACCAACACCTATGGGTGGTTCCCATTTCGCACATCGACGACCAGCTTCTCGCAACGCATATACGAATCTTCCTTCTCGCCCTCAGTTAAGTCGAGCAGACTCGGTACCGGCGGCTGCCGCTCATGCGCGGACATACTCCCTCAACGACAGCTCGGACGATGAGATACCTCTACACATGTTAAAATTCAGTGCTGCTACGAACGCGCTGCTCAATGGCTCTGCGCCTTTGGAAACCAAGCAGCCAACGCCCCCTCCCGAGTCGGACGACAGATATAATGCAAGACTTGGTGCCGTAGACGTCTATCCGGATCGAATATCTCCAGCTGAAAGTCGAGTCCATAGTCCGTTTCCTCGAAGGGTAGTGCGATTGAGCGGAACTCCCTCCACTCTCCGCAGAACAACATCAACATCTAGCGCCGTCAAACGAAGTAACGAGCGAGCTGCAATGAGGGCAGAGAGGGAAGAAAGCCCTCTTGACTTAAGTACTCCAGCTCAAGTTCCCCGAACTGTCCGCATACCCAGCGGATCGAATGGAAACAACTTATTCTCAACCGGATCCGCAGGGAGGGTTTTACACCAGGCAAACTCTACCTCGCGAAACGAAGAAGGGGAGCTTGGGTCTGAGGAGTATCCAGCAACGGTTGCGAGGACACACTTGGCAGTCAGTCAAGGGAGTGTGTCAAAGTATGGATCATCCACAGCTGCAAGGACAAGATATGGGGAGGATGCAGGCTTACAGAGTTCTATGAGAGTGAAAAGACTTGGGAAGGGACAGTTCTTGAGTGGGCCAGCTCGACGAGGGAGGAGGAGGATGACAGAGGAGGAGCAAAGTCCAGTGGAGGAACAGGGCGATGCACTGGATGATGCTGGGGCTAGTCAGGAACCAGAGAGTCAGGAGTCGCAAGCCTCTCAGTCGCAAGAGCAAGAGCAGAATCAACATTCGAGTCAAGAGCCGAATGCAAGCCTCGCATCTCTATACACTCCAGCCTATCGAGATTTTGCTGCAAATGGAAGCCCAGTCAGCTCCAAAGACCTCATCAATTCTGCACTACGGTCAAGGTCACCACCACCTCTAACTCTCTCGAGTTCCCGCCGCTTGGAACAAAACAGAGTCTCTCAGGTAGTCCAGCCGTTCAAGGTCCCAGCTCCTCGGGTTGATCTTCCTTCGAGCAACGATCAAGAGAATGAGGCTCCACCAACGTTCAAGAGAAACAGCAAGGCTCCTCTAATACACCTGGATAAGCTTCAAAAAGCCCCTGTCCGACCCGTGAGCATAGACATGGATGCAGTAATGAAGACTCTCTCGCCAGAAAGACAACCACTAGTTGCACGAAGCAGAAACACGCCTCTCAGGCCAGCACCACCTCCTCCCAAGATGTCTATCTTAGATGCAGCTACAAGTAATGCTGGAGCCGCGACTTCTAATGCAAGCCAAAGGAGGAACCGTCTGAAGGTGAACGGAAAAGTGTTTACGAAATTGGATGTAATTGGTCGCGGAGGGAGTTCCAAGGTGTATCGAGTAATGGCTGAGAACTCGCAATTTCTTGCTCTGAAGCGAGTGTCTCTAGATAATGCCGATGAATCAGCAGTTCGTGGGTTCAAGGGAGAAATTGATCTTCTGCAGAAGTTATCGGGGGTGGACCGTGTTATTCGGCTTTATGACTGGGAGCTTAATGAAGAAAAGGGCATACTCAGCGTTGTATGTTTTCCCCATAATCCAATATCTCAGCTTGCTAACAAAAATCAGCTTATGGAGATGGGAGACTTGGATATGAATAAAATCTTGGAGCTTCGGCTGAAAACCGAACATGCCAAATTTGATGCCAGTTTCGTGCGACACTATTGGAAGGAAATGCTGGAGTGTCTCGAAGCAATTCACGAATGCGATATCGTTCACTCCGATCTCAAGCCACACAATTTTGTTCTGGTTAAAGGGCGACTAAAGCTCATCGATTTTGGAATCGCCAACGCCATCGAAACAGATGAAACTGTCAATGTACACCGAGACACCCAAATCGGAACCCCAATTACATGTCTCCAGAATCCCTTATTGATTCAAACGCCAAACCAGATTCACGCGGCCGAATTCCCAACGAACCCAAGTTAATGAAGTTGGGCAAGCCAAGTGATATTTGGAGTCTAGGCTGCATTCTCTACCAAATGACATATGGCCGCGCACCATTCGCCCACATTCAGAATACCATGCACCGATGTCAAGCGATCATTAATTGGAAATACGATATTGAATATCCTTCAGTTGGCGTGGGCAATGTCCCAGTCCCGGCAAGTCTGATCAGGACATTGAAGAAATGTCTCAACCGAGATCAGGACCAACGACCCTCCGCTACCGAGCTCCTAAGCCACAAGGATACATTTTTAAACCCAGTCGAGTTAGATGAGGATGCCATTCCATTGACGGAGGAACTCCTCGGTAGGATTCTCCTCAATGCCGCAGCAAGGTTCAAGGAAAGAACACCCACCGAAGCAGAATTATTAAGTTTATGGCCAAAGAGCTATTTTGATCGGCTGAAGAAGAATTTGGCTGAGGGCAAAGTTTTATAGAAGGAAGAGTGACAAATTATCGGGGTTTCCGTTGTTGGATAAGTGTGTTACTGTGTAAGAATTGGATCGAGGGCTAGACGATCGTGCTGTTTTAGCGATATTACTTGGGTGGGCGTTTGTTATTTTTGGGGAGGGATGATGATGCATGGGTGCGATGGATGGATATACCATATTTTTATCTCTATTATTTACGAGATCTTTTGGTTCTTGGAGGCCACAATTACTCGTTTGCTTCTGGTTCAAGACGGGGAAGTTGGTTTGATGCTCGATCTGGCAGTCCTCTATCAATGAAGGCTTGCAAGGGCGGAAAATGAAGATAATTAATTTTGATGCTACTGTATATCGAGGGTTCTCTTGTGAAAGAGCTTATGGATTGGATTGGCCTAGTGGTCGTGCCTTTTTCACATTCCCAATTTCCCATGACTTTTAATTCGGATGAATGAGCTCCTTCTCTAGTTTGGTCAATGATTCTCTTCATTACCAGCCTATTTCCATGAACATGTGCACCTGCTTACGTCGTGCTTGGGTGTCGCCAAACAATTGGAAATTGCCAACGGAAAATACCCAGACACTCATTCTCCAGACTTTTGAGTGTACGAACCAACCTATAAGCCCTGTGCGTTACGATCGGACTGAAAGCCGAAAATCTCACGTTGTAGGTGGTTGTACAGTCGCCATGCCCGCCTATCAGCGTTGATTCCAGCTTCGTATTCCACGCTCGTTGCCATTTCCAATCGGCACCGGAAAACTCCAACCGAGCAAAAATGTTCAATCATGCTGATGATTTGCAGGCTAAATTGCCGTGCTGTTTGTTGTTTTCCTCCGCCGATTAAGGTCCCCCGGTTCCATCTCCATGCCCCCCATCTCGCATCCATCATCACATATCCGACGACGACATCTGCGTCGGATCCCGAGCTCGCTCATTGGGTGATAATGCGCAACGGTCGATGCCCAGCATTGGCCTTCCCCAAGCAGTCAAGTGCCTGCAAAGTGTCTGGGTCTCTAACTGTAAACAGGCGCCGAAGCGAACAGGTCGGACGTCGAAGCGAGCAAAAGACATCTTGGAGACGTCTCGACTTTGCAAGCATGCCCGACGGCAAAATATGGTTGGTAGTGAGTGGGAGCCTGCAAAAGGCGTGAGATGTCCGAGTACATTATCTCATGGAAGTTCTCTTCCTCTCTCTCTCCTCTCTGTTCGCATCTCTCTCTATTTCTTGTACCAGTTGATTGACTTCTCCTTCCTACTTGTTGTGCTCTTCAATTTGCCGCCGAAGGTCTTAAGTAAGATTATATCAAATATCTCTGAGGTGAACACGCAATCAAAAGGCCCTCCTCCCTCCTCTGAACGGCTTCTCTACCACGGACAATCCTCTCTCGCGAACCCTCATCATGTCTGGAACCCCAAAGAAGTTCAGGCCCAGCTACAAGGCTTGCGACGGCATCTCTGCACTCTGCCCTGTCGCTGCCACCACCTATGGCTACGTCCCAATGCGCGCGCCCAACGCGCTCTTCACAGCATGGTTCGCGATCCTACTGATACTCGCACTCACCTTCGGCATCCGCTCGAAGATGTGGACATACACAACCGCCCTTGGTATCGGTACCGCGCTGGAGCTGGCAGGCTACGTTGGACGACTGATGATGAATCCCAATCCATGGAACGAGGATGGCTTTAAGCTTCAGATCTGTTGCTTAGTGCTTGCCCCGTCCGCCTTGGCTGCTTGTGTTTACTTGACCTTGAAACACTTGGTCAACTTCTTCGGTCCGGAACACTCACTCATCAAGCCTCGTCTCTACCCTTGGATCTTCGTCGGATGCGATGTGCTATCCATGGTTCTACAGGGAATTGGTGGAGGGGTTGCCGCAAGCGCTGGCAGTGACGGGTCGAACTTCAAGCTGGTCAAGATGGGAAATAGGTTGATCATCGCTGGTATCGCATTCCAGGTTGCCACAATGTCGGTTTGTGGAATCTTGATGGCCGGGTTCATCTTCAAGTTCCGTAAGGCAAAGAAGTCGGGCGGCTTCAATAGTCCCGGTCAGGAGAAGAGTAGTTATCATGCCTTGGCCGCAGATCCCAAGGAGAGGAAGAAGGTCATTATCTTCTGCTGGGCCGTCACCTTTTCTTACATCACTATTCTCATTCGATGCATCTACCGGTATGTTTTTCATTGTGCGCACAATCGAAACTATAATTGACAAATCAAATAGTCTACCCGAAATGGCTGGCGGATGGGGAAACCCATTGATGCAGAACGAGAAGGAGTTCTTGATCTTGGATGGAGCGTAAGTTAATACAATCCCTCTGTCCAACATTTCATCACTTGCTAACACAAAAAACAGAATGATCGCCATTGCCTCCTTCCTCCTGACAGCCTTCCATCCCATCTTCTTCTTCAAAGCGATGGTTCGTGGTAAGGTCTTCTGAGTGCAATCAATCATGTCAAGACGTGTGAAAGAAAATAGAAGCAAGCAAGCGGTTTCCTCTTCTCACGATTTGGATTTAGAATACCTTTTGGGCGTTTTCGGGCACTCTTTTGTCAATTAAAGCGCATGTAAATAGATAGATTACTTGCAGAACAGAATCCACCTTTCTTACCAATTGCTCATGTATTTGTTGTTCCTACAATCACGCCAACGTTTTGAAGTTGCTCTCCAACATGGTGCGTTTTGCTCTCGACATTGCCTCCCGAACTTTGAGTCACCACTTCCGCGTCACAATGTCAACACAACATAAACGCTCAATACTCCTTGGATTAAGATTCCTCAAGTCAGAAAATATGCATCATGCCTCTGACTTCCTTCCTCGATTCTCGTCCCACCTCAGCACATCACGTACATCACATCATCTCTAGCTTACTAGGCGAAACTCAAAGGCACAGCTGGTCGTATATCCCTTCAACCCCCTGCTAAGCCCACCTACCAATTCTACCAAATCCAGGAAAGAACAGGCATCAATCCTTCCGAATATTCTGCAATTCAGAGGCACAGCGTGATTACACTTCTACTGTTGTTTTAGCATGCGTATAAACAACCAATAATTACAAACATTGAACTAGGCTCGAGATCACTCATCTCACCTGGCTTTTCGTTGGTGAGTGGACGAACGGCGAGCCTAAACGGTCGGAAAACTCGGAAAGTGTCAGTTGCCGTTCTGTGTGTTTAGCCGGAAATTCGGAATCATTTGTTGGATTGAATTTACGGACATAGCAGATGGGATTGTCTGGGTTGTTGGTACGGTGATAAGAAATAGTATGGTGTTACGGGGTAAGCTCCAGAGACTATCGTGGTGAAGCGGATGGTTTAGATGGTGATTAATGACATGGATGTATGGGGTACAATCTCACCTTGGTCTGTAAATCCTACTGGGGATCTTTTGTAAACTTTGCGTCCTACACATTGCAGCACAACTGTAAGGATGAGGTTTCTGGGGTTGGGGGACAGGACATTGTGTACAGATGAAGAGCTCAACATGGCCCTTCGTGCTGGCTTCATATTTGAATTTATTTATATATACATGTATATGTATATATATTTGCTTTTATGTATTCAAAAGAAGAAAATCATCCAGTCATTTGTTCACTTGGTTGTAATTACGAAGCAAAGAGCACGAAGGCGATATCAAGGGCGGGCATATTTTCAAAATCTAAATAAATCATAAATTTGACCTAAGATTTTTATCTCTAGCTCAACTCAAAACATTTAAATAAATCCTCCCTTTTTGAGTATTATTCGCGAAATTCTCACCTCATAAACACCTAAACAACTACAACTATTGCACACATTACACACCCAAACATCAATAACTTGGCCCCAAACATCCTCCCTCATTCACATCTCAAACCTCGTTTACCTTTCCCACCGCCGAGATTCCCCATTCAGCCAACAAAGTCTTCAATAAACTCAACCTCATAGGCTTTGTAATATAATGGTCAGCACCAGCCTCCCTCGCGCTATCCTGATCCCTCTGCGACGCCAAACCTGTCAGCGCAACAATCAGTGCAGGTTTTGGCGGTGGCAAGTTCGGCGGACAAATGTCCAGATTTATCTTTTCAAGCGTGCGGATGAGTGAGATGGCTTGGAAACCGTCGCAGACTGGCATGGATAGATCTATATAGATTGTTAAGATGGGTATCAAATTAAATTTGAAAAGAGAAAGAAAGCAGTACATACCCATGAAAATTAAATCGAAGGATTCTTTTTGACAGCGAACGGATTCAAATGCAAGACTTCCATTTTCGGCACAGGTCACGTTCTTGAATTTAAGCTTCTCCATGAATGTCTTTAGCAGGCGGAGATTGATCGAGTTATCATCGACGCACAGAATTCGCGGTTGGGATGGATCAATACTAGCAGTCTCTGGAACGATCTGGATAGGTTTCTTTGGAACATGTGGCGCTGGAGTCGTGACTGGTGTTGGGAGAGGAATTGGGAGAGAAATCGGAAGGGTCGCGCCTGGAACGGGTGTTGGAAGATCGCGGACGTTATAACTAGTAGCAGGCATTTGAGTAGCTGGAGCATTCCAGGGAAACGAGTCTCCTCCACTGGAATAAGGAGATTCAATAACCGCCACAGGAGAGAGCATTCCCCCATCTGCAAACTTGAGAGCATCTGGGTTAGGAATATGGAACCCGTTCAGGTAGGGAGGTGGCAATTCTGATTCGGGCTCTCCTTCAAGACAGGCGAGTATTGCTTTGGAAAGCTTGTATGGTCCAAATGGGATTGTGAGAAGCTCTAGTGATTTGTAGATAGGGGCATGTGTTTCGTTGACCTGCTTTTGGCGCATCTGGTCGCATACGACAATTATTCGTGGCCGCTGTCGGTATATTGACACAAAAGAGAGGCAATTGGACAAGCGGTCTTCGTTCGTGAAAATAATGGCAGGTTCGTCGCCGTCAGGTGGACTTGACATACCAAACCATTTAGTAAGGTATAGGTAGAGGGAATCCCTGATGTAGCTGGTCGTGGAATCGTGGAATCCATAGAGGAGGAAGGTTTTGTTCTTGTCGCTGCGTCGAACCTCCGCGATGTTGTCATCAGACTCATTACGCGCAAGTTGGAGTCCAGATTCTGGTGTGTTGCAGCCCATTGGAGATTGCTTGAGGCGTAACTTGACTGTGACGTGAGTTCCAACTCCAACCTCGCTTTGGATATCAATGCTTCCTTCGTGCATTTCGACTAGGTTTTTCACCAAGTGAAGCCCCAGACCTACATTGAGTGTTAAAGCAGAGCTGGTAAAGGGTGCAGCGTTACATACCAGTTCCTGGAGCAAGAATGGTCTCCTGAGAGAAAGGTGAGAAGAGCTTCGTCTTCAAGAATTCATTGCTGATGCCCCTCCCACTATCAATCACGTTTAGCTCCACTACTGCGCTTCCGGTATTAGTCTCTCCATGTGGTGCCAGCACTTCCTTTATTGGGTGGATATCTAATTTGACCCTGATGAATCCCGATGAAGTGTACTTGAGACTGTTGCCGACTAGGTTCATGACAATTCTCTGGAGAGCGCCTGGGAGAGCAACCAATTTCCAATTGCCAGGCGAGATGTCAAGAATGACGACAACAGATGCTGGAGCTGTGGAGATATCACCGTTGAGTTGATGGGCCGCTTCCGGGGAAACGAACACCCGATACAATGGCTGATCTGGTGTCGATGTGTGGTGCATATATGCTGCAGCAACTAGAAGGCAAGAATCTTCGCACACCTTCCCAATGTCGACATTTGAAGACGCCAGCAAATCTGGTACTGGTCGGCTTACTGTCCCATCTCCACTGCTGCCATTGTGCAGCAGAGGCGAGCGCGTATCTTTGGATTTGGTGAAGCCCAGCCCGTCTTTCTTCAGAGTGTTGATCTTTTCATTGTCAGTCCATAATTCGACAGATTGATATGAAAATTTGGATTTAATGTATTGACACGACGTACCTTGGTATACTCAAGAATACCAGTAATTGTTTCCAAAAGAGCTTGGCCGCATGTCGAGATAGTACTGCAGTTTTCTTTTTGTGCTCTATCCAGTGCGGAAGACGAAAGTAATTCTGGTATTTACTTAACTTGCCATTTTGTTCGAACGCAAATTTTGTATCTTACCGACTGATGCCAATATTCCGTGGAGAGGCGAGCGGAGTTCCTAGGAAGATTAGCTTAGTTGGCGATATGTTGTGGAGAACTTGTCTTACATGGGAGATGCTTGAGATAAAGTCACCTTTGAGCCGATTCGCTGCTGCCATGCTCGAGCGATTGCATGCCACAGAAACGTTGTTCATGAAAGCTCGCAGAAAAGAAAGCTCAAGCTGAGCAGTGAAAATCGGCGTTGCTTCCAAGCATACGCAAAAGCAAGCTGAAACGTGTATGGATTTTTCAACATTGAATAACGGAGCGTAAAGGATTTGTCTGGCTCCAGGGAAGCACTGTGTTAGAAATCGAGTCTCGCTCAGCTTCATTGTCCTTGAAGCCTTTTTCACATGATCAACTATATCTTCATCATTTGATGATTCTGCTCCGTTGTCATTGAAAGTCCAAAGCTTGCCCTCAGGATATCGTTTTAGCAGACGACGTAGTTGTTTGCAAGCAGGTGACTTGAACCCAAACTCTGGGCTGATCTCACCCTGATTGACCATAGAAGAAGCTTGACTGGAAAAGCTCATTACCTTTGCCGAAGCCTTTCTTATGAATGACCCCCCAGAAGAGTGAATACTTGATAAAGAAGGTCCTTTTAGCCTTATTGGGAGCTTGGCTGGTTCCAGATCAAGTGTCATAGAAATCGCCGAATCCTGCCGAGCTGGGAACACAGGCCGCTCATCATCTGATCCGGTGCTACTAACATTGCTTTCCTCGCTTGTGCCGGTTGCTGTGAAATCTTCAATCACATCAAGAAAGAGAGCGTAATCGACGTCCAGCGATTCTCTCAGAAGATTCGCTGATCTGTGCATGATTTGTTCGTGAGTTGGAATCTCTTCCTCATCCTTCGAGCGTGACTTGGTTTGCAAATAGCTGGATCCTTGGCTACAGTGAAATTCGGACTTCAAACTCGGCCGGAAAGCAGGTGGGTTATTTTCAGCTTGGGCAACCTGCGTTGAACCGTTCTTTCGTGAAGCTAATTTGGAATTAGCAATGTCGAATTTTGTACATCGGTGTTGTGCATCGTTATGAATGGTTGATTTTGACTTTAGATCGGTTGGAAGTATTTTGTCCTTTTCTACCCAGTGATCCTCTGGTCGTGATACAGCTGTTGCCGATGCGGAGATATCGTCAGACGAAGGCCTGTTTGCCACAATCTCGGATTTAGTCGTGCGTCCATACGACAGACGTCCTCCAAAGATGGCTTCTGCCGTGGTGGAAAACCTACTCGCCGAGGTTTCCTCGACCTTCTCGGTTGGCCCTATCATGTTGTCTGTCATTATGGCATTTTCATTTGCCCGTTGTTGTTCAATCACACCGCTCGATCTTGTCATTTCTCCAGCACGATGGAACCTCTCCGATGACGATTCTTGAGGAGTTGAATTTGTTGTTGCGAAAACACCCGTCTCCTGAGATTCTTTGGGTACGATTGGTGATATTGTAGACACCCTGAGAGTCGAACAACAGTCCATCTTCATGTTTGCATTTTTCAAATCCGGGGAAGGTAAAATACTGAATCGTCCATCGACCAACGATGCCAATCCTCGACTCATGACCTGGGTACGTTTTCTCATTTCGCTGTCTCTCCTCATCTCGAGATACTCCATAACGTTCTTGGCCATGACTCCCAATAGATTTATCTCGAATTGCGTAGGTAGGTCACGTGCTCTTGTGTCAATGACGAACACGCTGCCAATTGGGATATTGTCTCGAGTAAGGAGTGGAGTGCCGGCATAGAATCTGAAGAACGGAGGTCCGGCAACATAAGGCAGCTTGCAGAATCTAGGATCCTTCGGTAGATCAGAAACGCTGAAGCATGCGTAGCTCTTTTCTTGAAGTGGAAGCTTGATCGTATTCTAGATGGTGATTAATAATGAAGTCTAAAAGATGAGTATGGGACTTACAGCGCAAAGAGCTTCGCTTCGAATAGTTCTACGAGGGAGTTAGGACATGAGGCCCTAAGCGAGTTGACGCATCTACTTACCCACCACAACCCATCCACAGCTCATCACCCTCGTCGTGTTTCAAGGGATCAACCAAATCGAGGGTCTTTGTTGACTCGGCTAAAAAGTACTATTTCATTCAGACCTGAACCTTTACTGTGTAGGAGGCTTTTACCTGAGCGTTCTCGTCCACAACAGACACCATGGCTCTCTCCATCCCGAGTCTACACGCAATCAACTGCATTAATGCCGTCAATGTTTTGTTTGGACTTGCAACAGCAGTAGTTGCCATGCCTTTCGTCGATTCGAGGCCATCCTGCCCAGGTGGTAGAGGTACACCAGCAATTGGAACATCGTCTGGAGATCGGTTGTAGTATTTGCGTACTTCACGAACTCGTCTCCTCTCAGAGACGTTGGGCCCCATTGTTGCAGAGATAGCATGAAAGCTGGATGATGTATTCAGGTATCTCAGCCAGGCTATAATGAAAGAGTTTTGGAGGAAGTAGATGAGACTCAGTAACAGAACAAGTAACATCGACGGTGATAAAGTATCTTGAGCTCCCATCTTGGAGTAGGATGGTTGCACAGCATTCTGTCACAGAGTGCGACTGCACTTGACTTGAATGTGACAGAACAACATTGTCCAGTCCCCACCTTTACAGGAGCAAGTCAGGATGGTGTACAGCAGCAGAGGCTTTCTTGATCGTCGGGTCCTTCTGGCAGCACTGACTGGGTTGCACGAGCAACAAGCAGACAAAATTGACCTTGACCCTGAATAGTAAACAAAAATACAAGGCAGCTTTACTCCCAAACTCCCCACTTCCCACTCGAGATGTGGTGGGGCATTACATCTCGCCCCTTAGCATCTCGCGAGAAATTCTTGAAATTTGATAAGAGGAACATTTAGGACAAATTGAAGAGCACAGGTGCGACCCGAAGCTCCTAAAGGCTGAATACTCATCACTTAAGGTCGCCAGAAGAGCTTCTTGAATAGCGAGTCAGGATTATGCAGAGACTTGAGGCCCAAATCCACTCACAAAGCCTTAGCCAGGCCCAATTTGGTCTGCAGCCCCAAATACTCATCACGAGAATATCCTTCATCCCTCCAATAATAAATTGATTCATTTGCCGCTCCTGCCGCTGATATTATCTCAAAGTAAAACAAGGTGTTCAGACTTCTGCTGTGTACCTCGAGGCTCTGCGCCATCTGAGAATCCCAAAGCCACGGTTCGTGTATCAATAACAATCTTCGGCTGCAACCCTCATCGGACGGAAAGCTGCATTAGATGCCCAAGGTGTCTCATTGATAGGGTATTTGAACGAGTGTCTACAAATGCGGTTGTCGAGTTCCTTTGTGGGCGGCTCAGGCGGTCTGGTGAAGCCACACTTTGACTTGTGGACGGCGATACCAGAGGCTGATGAGGGCGTTTTCTAGTCCCCAACCCATCATCACATTCTGTGCGCTGAATCGACACTCGGAACGAAACATTATTCGTGACCCAAAAAACAAACATCAAGTTGAACACAGAAATCAATCAGCCTTCCTTCCTTCGAAATCTGCACAGCTGACAAACGATAACCAAAAAGTTGACAAGTGACAGGAATAGAGGCAGAAAATCCAAGCACCCAATTGTGTAGCACTTGCTGAACACAACGCCGTCTCCTAAAAACCTCGATTGTTGAGATGCCACGGCCTGATTCATGAAACATGTGATATGGAAACCCACAGCTTCTGACAAGGAAAGTCCAATCACCAACGACAATACTGACAATGAGGTTTCTCCGCGAGATTCTTATTCCATTTTTGTGATGTTTTGAAGTTTTATTGGCTGGAGACCTCGACCAAATCCCACCTAATATCAGTACAGCTCTGGCAAATGCTCGTCGTCCTCAACCCTATTCAACATGTTTGTACAGTACCGCGATCCCTGACAAGACTCCAAGTGATTTGCCCGAGAATTGTGTAAATGCCCACCCGTCTAGTTATCCATCTTACATTGATACATCCAAGTCCATCAAACTGATCCCTCAATTTCCTCCAAAGTCTTGATCTTTAGATCCGCAATCTTCAAGATGGTGTGCTTGTGCTTGCTCTTAACCGACTTGATCTTCCTCTGCCTCCTCTTGGTCTTTGTCTTGATTCGCATTGGCTCCGATTCGGTTCCAATGACCACTGCCCTGCATTCAAACATCCGCTCATCAAGGTATGGGGCTCCTTTCATGGTGTAATCCCTTGAACCTAAGGCCGTTGCTCTGTTCAATCGTAGAATATCTCCTGGTACAACGCCCGGCATGTGGAAAGGAAGTCGTATAGAATCTCCGTGGGTGACTAGGTAAGGCTTGCCGTGAATGTGAACAGTAATATAGTGTGATGGTTGCATCGACAAGGCGGGGAGAAGCTCCTTAATCGACGAGGAGAGAATGAGAGGCTCGGATGGAGGAGGTGGTGGTTGTGGGACCACCCGAGTATTGAATTGAGGAGGTGTTTGGAGTCTCGTAAGAGAATGCGGAGCGGTCGGCGGTCGCTGGATTGCATCTACGCTTTGAGGAGGTGGTGATTCGACATGTTGTGGTGTGCTGTTGAAGTATCTGGCTCGACTTGGTAGGAGAAAGGTAGGAGGGAGGACGGCGCAGGGTGTTTGCGCGTCTATCAAAGACCGCCTGATTGTGCGGCTCAACATCTTGGTCGCTCAAGTGCCGTCGGATTCAGTCAATGACAGATTGTTATATGTGCTGATTGACTTCATCAAAATACCTCTCCTTCAGAGCTTCAATATTTGTTGCTTACATAATCTAAGCTAGTACTAACATGGTTAGCGATCTGGAGCATCCTCTGGAATTTTTTAGTTATCGGTTATCAAGATCTCGACTTTCTGGCAACAACAACCCCTCCAACTACAAATATACCCTTCGAACTGATTGCCAATCATGCCTCAAAATGAGTACATGGACAGATGGCGGAAGCTACATGGCCGAAGACTCGACCACGAAGAGCGATCGAGGAAGAAGGCGGCGAGAGAAGGTCACAAAGCCTCAGAGGATGCGCAGAAATTGACGGGACTACGGGCGAAGTTGTACCAGAAGAAGAGACATCATGAGAAGATCCAGATGAAAAAGCAGATCAAAGCCCATGAGGAGAGAAACGTCAAATCATCTGCGCCAAACGAGCCTTCGAGTACCCCATTGCCACAATATCTTCTCGACCGATCCAACCCCACCAACGCCAAAGCACTCTCCAGTGCGATCAAGAACAAACGTGCTGAGAAAGCTGCCAAGTTCAGCGTTCCTCTGCCTAAAGTTCGTGGTATCGCCGAGGATGAGATGTTCAAGATTGTGAAGACGGGAAAGAAAACTGCAAAGAAGGGCTGGAAGAGAATGATCACAAAGCCAACATTTGTTGGTCCAGATTTCACCAGACGACCTGTCAAGGTATGGTCAAATACTATCTACTGGAATTTCCTGCGTTTTGCTTCTTTTGTTTTAGGGCATCTCTTGGATCTTTCTAGAGTTGCAAAAGCTGACACTTTCTACCAACAGTACGAGCGATTCATTCGTCCCATGGGTCTCAGATACAAGAAGGCGAATGTCACTCATCCCGAGTTGGGAGTCACCGTCCAACTGCCAATTATCTCAGTCAAGAAGAATCCACAAAACCCTATGTATACTCAACTTGGTGTCTTAACCAAGGGTACGATCATCGAGGTCAATGTTAGCGAGCTTGGAATAGTTACCGCTTCTGGTAAAGTCGTTTGGGGAAGATGGGCGCAGATTACAGTACGTATATAGAGAATGTTTTCCGCCTGAGACCTATTGCTAACTTTCCACAGAACAACTGCGAGAATGATGGTTGTGTCAACGCGTAAGTTCACAATTCTTTGCTACGAGATGATGCTAATGTTCACAGTGTTCTTCTCGTTTAATTGGCTTCTTCTTCTCACGATATCGATTGGGGGTCTGCATTGCAAGGCGTTTTTGGAGTTGATAAGAGTGGAAAAGTGAAGAAGATCAGGTCAATATACCAAGCAGGTCTCATGGGACTATCAGCTACGGTCAATAATGTATCACGTGTCTCGCACTAGTTCAATCCAAACATCTGGGATTGAAATATGAAAAAAATCGTAGATGACTTTGTAATCTTACAGCATTTGCTTAAAGCCAAGTCCATACTGTGATTGGTCGACGGAGAAGCGGGCTAATAGATGTAAACACTTCTGGTGGTGACGACTCACCTCGTAACTTCTTTCAGCTCCCATGCACGATTAAGAACGCCCGCTCGTATCCATCAGCCTTGAGGCCCTCTTTGTGAAATCTCATCCTGATGTTCTAGGTTACTTGAGTTCAAATCTCTCCAGTACCATTGATCGCGTAGGTTGACATCCTCAACAACATGTCGGTTCCAACTTTGCCAATTATGCCAACAACCAAATCAGCAGAGGAACAGGCTATAGACCTCATCGCACCTCGGAAATTCCACCAACGGTTTACTCTTCCTGCAACATCTGATCATGGACCACTGAGAGTTACTTACGGAATTGCTGGCAAAGAGGACGGTGATGACACGCCTACACTTTTATTTTGTGGTGGCATGTTTGGATCAAGATGGCAGGCTCCATTCCAAAATTTCATTGCCGAGAAAGAAGGAGTGAGGATAATCTATATTGATCGGTAGGTCATGAAAAATGGGTCTTTTTCGATTGCCCATGCATTCTCATGTTACGACAAAAATCAGGCTGCGCACTCATTTACTGACAACTTCCAGTCCTGGATTTGGTGGCACAGAACCCGTCGCTCTCCCACAACGTATTTCACTCTTCCTCGAGATCGTCCCAGCTCTCCTCGCTCACCTAAAAATCAAACATGTTGCCCTCGGCTGCCAAAGCGCGGGAACGCTCTTCGCACTCAATCTCCTCTTAACCCAACCAGAAATCTTGTCACCAACTCACCCATCGATAACGCTTTTCTCACCGTGGGTTCACCAGTCCCAATCTGGCATCACTATGCTTCTCGCAGCCTCCAAATTACCAAATTTCCTGCTCAATCACTGGTCCAACTTAACAGGATTCATGATAAACAGTGCCATGCCGAGCTTCGCAGCCAGCAGTGGGATTCTGACCGCCGTATCCAATTGGTTTGGCAGTGTCAAGACCGTGGAGACAAATCCAGAAACTTTGAAGCGAGAAAAGGAGCTGTTCGAGAAAGTGTCCATGCAAAGTTACGGGGTTAGCATGGATGTTCAGAAAGAGCTCAACAAGCTGGTCATGAAGTATGCTTTTGCAGAGGAATGTAGTGGCGGCAACGATGAGGCTCGGCTTTGCTTGAAGTCAATCGATGGCGCAGACTGGGGAGTTTTGGATGACTACCCATCATACATTGCGAAACTGAGAGAGGCGTGGGAGAAGAAGGTGCAAGAAGGAGGGGAAAAGTTGACGGTCAGGATTTTGCTAGCGGAGGAAGATGTGATGATTGGAGAGAAAGGGATGAAGTATATAGAAGATTGTTGGACAAAGAAGAAGTGTGGGAAGGTGGGAATCGATGTTGAGACCGTGACGTTGGAGGGAACAGACCATGATTCTGTGCTCGATCCAGCGAGGGGGGCGATGGGCGAGGTTTATGCTTCTTTGAGGGAAAGCAGAAGGTCGTTTCCGTTGGCGGAAGATGTAATTGCGAGCGAACGAGAGGCCACTGAGTAGATATTCGTAACACACATACCTTGAATTTGCACATAGGAAGGTTGTTCATGGAACAGAGGAAACAACATACGATTTCATCACAAGAATTACGAGTCTTTCTCGCACTTCACCTTACCCAGAAAACTATCTTTGTTGCACATCGCATTCACCAATATAGAGCTCGCTTGGTGCGCGCTAGCAACGCTAGCACTTGTGAAGAGGTTTGTTGCATATCGCATCTAACTATCGAATTCTTTCATGCCCAAACTAGGAACGCTAGCAAACCGATAAAGTTTCCGTTGCAAATCGCATTTGCTCACATAGGCTTCGCTTAATACCACGCTAGTAAAGCAAAAAAGTTTCTGTTGCACGTCGCAGTTCCCTCTTCTCCTTCCTAATTCGGAAGGTTGCCAAAAGTATCAAGGTCACTGTCTCAAAGAGTCCAGGGCGAGCGAGGTTAAACATTTCACCTTGATTAGGGCAGTCACCACTGTACACTCTGTCCCTTTTAGGAAAGAAAAAACTTTTGTTGCAAATCGCACACTCCTCTTCTACCTTCCCTTTTGGGATGCTATGTTGCAACGAGCTCAATCTCACGTATTGAAAGTGAGGTTCATTCTAACATACTAGACCCGCTCAGTCCCTTTCCATCGCACACATGAGTCGTATTATTCCTACTTGGGATTTCAGTGACGTAAGATGTGAGTTGCTCTTTTGAAGTACATGGCGTGAGATACATCATTTCCTTTTAGACTCTAGGTAAGGTACCTACCAACCTAGGGTAGGTAAGATGTTCTCTTGTACACTAATGTTTGGGCTGTGACAATGGTTAATGGGAAACTGTTACCTTTAAGGATAGTGAGAGTAAGCTGATGACATCGCATGATGCTTGGTAACCAGATACTTCTCGTAATATTGAACGTGCCATTGAGAGGTACTCTAGCTACTTTTCGTTACTTGGAGTTTTCGCAGAAAGAGAGGTCCAGTAAGACACATCAAAAGCAATTGATATTTTCACTTCTTGTCCTCCCACTAGCCGAACAATGCAACACGAAAAGCTTAGATACACCTCCATTTGGGTACTAATAACACCTTAAAATTAACATATTCTTGTATTCCTTAGATCATCTTCATTCAAAACCCATTTCCATCATTCCTCCCCCACAACTTGACGGTCCTATCCATTCCACCCGAGACAATCCACTTCGCATCCCTACTGACATCCACCGAATTGATATTTCCCGTATGCCCAGTCAAACTCTGCACCAAAGCCCAATCATCCGCCGAAAAGATATTCACATTTTTATCAAACCCACTACTGACGAAAAATGTGCTGCTCTTCTTAGGGATTCGATTCCCGCCTTCGTCAAAGAGCGGTTGCACACCTTGAGCGGGGTCGTCGGAACCCTTGAACCACCGCAGGTCGGAAACTACAGAACGATGCGCTCCAACGCCACCAATGCTTCGAAGTGCTCGTACATCCCAGCATTTCACCCAGCCATCGCCTCCGGCGGAAAGGACGCGGTGACCGTCGACAGACCAGTCGAGACCGTAGATAGGTTGAATGTGACCCTGTGGACCTTCGAGGATCATAACTGTGCGACCCGAGCGCAGATCCCATATCCGTCCAATACTGTCCAAACCCCCACTGGCAAGCAGCGAGCCGTCAGTGTTGAAAGCGATTGCAAAAACACCGCGCGAATGGCCTTCCTGTAAGAGGAGTTCCGTGGTCGTTTCGACGTCCCAGAGGCGCCAGGTTGTGTCTTCCGAGGCAGAGGCAAGAAATTTACCTGAAGGGTGGAACTCGGTACGGACTACTCTTTGGTTGTGTCCAGCGAGGGTCGAGAGCGGAGTATCTTGCTTCAAAGACCACAGATGGACGTTGCCTTCTGCACCTCCAGATGCAAGATTTACTGATTCTTCGGAGACAGCAGTTTCTGGCAGGGTGGCATCGGGAAACCACGTAATACCTCCAATTCGGCCAGTGTGCCCTCGCAGCGTCTTCTTCTCCTCCAGAGTGGTCGTGTCCAGTAATTTAATTCCACCGCCCATATTTCCAGCAGCAATGATATCTCCACTTGGTGAAAACCTCGTCATAGTGACCGGTCTGTCGCCCGCCATTTGACTTCCCTGTAACTCAAAGCCTTGTAAATGCGCCTTCACCTCCTTCCTGAATTTTGTATGTGTTCGTAAAGGAATCTTACTCTCCAACTTCTGTAACTCAATTCTCCTCTTTGCCCTGGGAAGAGAATACCGCGCAATGGTCTTCCTGGCCTCTACCAGCTCCGCAATACCCTTTGTATAGAACTCTTCTTCCTGCTCCTCATTGACATTTTCCGCATCTTTCATCTCTGTGTCATCATCCTCATTTGCAACCGCATCAATTTCTGCTTGGATCGTAAGAAGCTCTCGTAATCGATCTCTCCTGTCACCAGGCCCTTCTCCGAAGAGAGTAACCGGCTCTCCCATCTCCCGCAGGCGCGTTCGTACCCGGCCGTCATCTGTAGGTACTGCAATAGCAGCCGCTCGGCGTTTGCGTTGGAACTGTGACAGGATCGCAGAAGCTCGTTCGGGGGCGATGCCCACGGTTGCAGATGGCATGTCATAGTCGCGATCGAGAGCTACGGACCATCAGCAAAAGAACCGGCGAGGGATGCTTGAATGGCAACTCACGAACGTTGGCAAGGTCTATGCCTCCTCCATCCTGAAAGGTACACCAGAGCAATCAGCTTCGAGACACCTAGTGGGGAATGCGAGGCTGCCTCTGGGATAATATGAATACTGATTGAGAGCTTGGGGATAGCGCTGTGTGGGATGGGATTCTGCTTACCTCGGGGTCTGCCTCCTCCACATAGGCTTGCCGCGATGGGTGCATGGCCATGATTGTACTTGAGGCCGTAACAGGCGTGGGAAGGTTGAGGGGGTTCGTACGAGAAGGTGTGTGTAGAGAATCGACGTTGTGTTCGCAAGGCTCCAGATCAAGGTCAAAATTCCGACCCGCTAAATTCCATTTTCTCAGCCTTCTGATTGCCAAGAAATATCCCGATATCAAGGCTAAGTACAAACAAACAACTTATATACAACCCAAATTTCATTCATATTTTCATAGAAGTTTTCCGCTGAAGGCAGAAAAAGTACACAAATTTCTGCATAATCATAGAAGCAAGAAAGTACCTATGTGATGGCATCAATCATATTTGCTAAATGACCCGTGTTTTAATTGAGACCGCTCGTCGTCAATATCGAGTAAGGGAACATACACCTAACTCCCGCGTCTTGCGCCAGACTTACCCTTCCCATCCTGCGTTCCCGTTTAACTAGATATTATAAATACTGATGAAACAAAGTCGTTATTTCTTCCAAGCTATCAACATCCCCAAATCAATGGCTCAACCATCACCCTCACTTCTCAGACAACCCAAACACCACACCTCTCCCTCTGTCCCCTTTTCCACACAACACCTACTACAAATCATCCTTCTGTGTCCTTGCCCACCCTGGTGGCTGCTCGACATATCCTGTTCCCCTCTCGATTCGTTGTCCCCCTCCACCCCTGGAGTATGTAAATCACCAGGCGTTACAGATTCGCCTCCAATCTTAAAGCCAGCACACTCCCTGACACAAATCCAACAAGTCCTCTCCCTACAACCTTCGCAATTCGTAAAGTTGTCCAAGTCCTGTATCACCGTCGGACGTCTGTGACACACATGGCAAGGCGACAGGTCTTTCTTCTTTTCTGGCGCCCTCTGTGATTGTGCTTGGGGTTGCGGTACGGGGAAATAGCTGTCCGATCTGGTGTTTTCGAAGTATGGAGGTGTTTGGAAAGAGAATGAGTGTGTGAGTGGCGGTGGTGGTGGTATTTCGAACCGTTGACGTTTGGAGGTTTTGATACGGCGGGAGGAGATAAGACGAGGGCTATGAAGGTATCAGTACATCTACTCGATCTTGGAATTGAGAAGTGTGAAGGGAAGGCGGAACTACATACCTTGATAGTTTCGCCTGGATCTCTCCGTCTTCCCACCGCCGCTTCTTGCTGCATATGGGTTCGGAATATTCTTGGGCTATTGACGGCATGATGGTCCGTCTCCCCCTTCTGTTATGGTTCTTGTTGCTACTTTATGAAGCAAAGCAGAGCTAGTTGAGGATAAACCGCGTTGCCGCTGCGGGACTGTTGTTGTCGTTGAGTTTTGTTTTGATTGAAGCAGGGAATGGGCCTGGCAATGAATTGACGGAGACCAATTCCAAGCAAGGTGATGAATAAAGTAGTGAAGTTGCTTGTTTAGTGGTACAAGTTAAGAAGGATCATGGAAAGGTTCAGGTGGTCGGGATGTGGTTCCTGGATGTTGTTGCCGCTGTAGGGGTGCCTGGCTATTTCGGCTATAGCCGCCCTCGCCGCCAAACTAAGCCGGTTGTGGGAGGAAACATCGAAAGACTTGAATCGCCAAGACAATAAGACATATTGTTTTTGAGGTGAACAAACATAAGGTAGCTTAGCTTTTGTCGTGGTTAAGTTTCAAAGGGCTTCCAATGTAGTAGTTAGTAGTATCTTGATGTTGTGATTCTGCCAATCAAAGGATGTATCATGTTGAGCCAAGGGATAATTGAAATACACCTTTGGTTGAAGGAAACTCAGGAAAGGGATTCACATTAAGTTCTGCAATTATCCTTTCTTCATTGCTCAGTATGCTAACTAATCTTAACATTATTTTGATACAAATCATGCAATGCGCCACCCATAATGTGCCCTCGCTTTTAACCATGCAATATAATGATATGCAATGCAGGAAATCAAACGCCATGTAGTTCGCCCCCAGTCTGTTTTGCTCTTGTATCACCCAACACGAATAACATCATCAAAGTTCCTCCACTTACATGCGCAGCCTCCTGTTCCACCATCAAACCCTCCAAGAGACGAATCACTGGTGTTTCTGAAGAAACTAGGAGCTTTATTGATCAACGTCCCTCCAAACCCACGATTCTCATCGAAAATCTGAGCACTGTCCACGATCAGCCCTCGGCGATCGTTCATTTTGTAGCAGTAAAGCATTTTGGTCTTTGGATCTCCACCATGTCGGTCAACTGTGATGGTCGTTGGATAAGGAAAGGTCCCTGGTTGGTTGAAATCTTGACCAGCGAGGGTAAAATTTAAGGGAGTGCTTCCAGTGTCTACACTTTGAGTGCCGAGACGGGTAGAATTGAGAAGTCGAGTGGTGGCATTCATGTTCGTCCACATCTGGACCAAAAACCTAGTTTCTCGCCATGTGCAGCGGAATTTGGCTTCTGACTCTCGCGCGCCACCACTCTGGTCATCTGGAACTTCCCCATTCACCAGATTAGTCTCGTTGAGACTGGTGACTGACTTGAGGAATATGGAGCGATCGTAGTAGGTATAAAAACCATAGTGTTCGGTCTTCAAACCGCGGTCGTAAAGGCGGATGGGCTGCTGACTTGGGAATGGAAGAAGGTTTGCCGGAGAAGCTGTACCATCAGCATCGAGGCTAGGAGCTGGAATAATGGAAGCCAAGTCTGGAAAGCTAGAAGAGTTTCCAGCCTTTTGGCGAGTCTCCAATGCACGTTTGTTGATTTGCTTTGCATCCTCAGTGGGGAGGAAAGATATATAGAACGGGGTGGGTTCTCCTGCCTTTTGATCCGAAACGATACGGTCTGTGGTATTACCCAGGAAGAATTGCTCAGCGAAAGTTGGCGGATTCGGAGTAGGAATAAATGTGACTGCTTGCCTAGCCTTCAATAGAATGTGCCTCACAAACTGGCCAGCAGAAACCGCATTCCCGCCCAGTGCACGAGTTACTATGGTTGAAGCACCGGTCACATTGGCAAAAGTCTCATTTGCCGCAGTACTGTTGTCCCACTGAATTCTGAGAAGGAAATGCGGTTGGTCAGATCGGTGCGGTGCAATAGTCGACTGAAGCTCTTTGGGTAAGCTGCAACTCCATTGCGTCGATGGGAAGACGCAACCAGTGTCGGACTCGATATTGATTGGCGCGGCCACGGTTGAAAGCCCTGTGAAGATGGGAGGGAATCCGGTCAAGTTGAGCCACTGTGAAGGCTCCTCGATGGTGTTTGATTTTCGAACTAGCTGGGTTGCAAGAACAACGGCCAAAATAATGATTGTGAGAAACACTGCGATCAAGCCGAAGTACCAACGCCGTCTTTTGCGACCCTCGGCCCCACTTCGACCATAGCAACCATTGTTCGAAAAGCAACCTCGACCACGCCAGAAGCCCCCGACCCGACGGGCTACAGCTTCTTCCTTTTCATGTCTTTGACGCTTGGCCTCAACTTTCCTTGCCTTTTTTGCTGATGATTCGAGATCGACGGCTGAGAATTGTTCAAAATTACCTCGTTCGGGTAGAACGGGATACCCAGAATTCAGGTTGATCGGTCGTCGAGTAGCTGGCGTCAAAGGCACATCGGACATCGGGATTGCTCCTTGGGAAGTCATTGCAGCTTGCAACCCTGGAGAAACTGGACCTGGAGAAGCTGGGTACTGAGAAGTCTGAGGGTCTGGGTACTGAATCCCAAGTGCGTGTCCAGGAGGGAAAACAGGCTTGTATTTCTTCAGTCGTGTTGGGGCCGGAGAATACGGGGGAGGCGGTACTTCTGATGAGGAAGTTTGAGGAGCTACTGTCGGGGCGCTCGCTTCCACAATGGCAGCTCGCATTGGCTGTATGATCTGCTCACTGGCTGAATGGATATGAATGTGAACATCCCGAGTTTGGGGAGAAGAGGTGCCGGAGAGAGGTGCTTTCAGTGGCGGTGAATGAAAGACCATTGGGATCTCTCTATCGCTGGGACTGATCGCAGAGTTCAATGTGTGGAAAGTAGATGTAGTATTCCCACGTCGAAGCTCAGACTCCGGCGGAGTATTACCTGAACTAAGACCTGCAAACTCTGGGAAGACAATAGGTAGTGTCCCAGTTGAGGCTTCCACTTTGTGTCTTGTTTCTCGAATGACAGGTGTTTGCTCCAAGGACTTCAGGTTGTTTGGATCCTCCCACCAACGATCCGAATTTATGGTAGTGGACGTTGCAGGTGTTAGAGGTGAAAATTCTTTATCCCAAGACTTGACATCTCTCTCTGCATCCTTTGCTTTGGCAGCTGCAATTGCAAGATTTGGAAGTGCGGGCACAGGATGATTCTTGGCATCACTTGCCGCAAAGGTGTTTGTTCTTGTCATGAACGGTGTTGTGATGTAGTTCCACCATCCAGTCGACTGTCTCTGGGCACCTATCGTGCTAATGCTTGGATGGCGAATGGACTTGGTAGTACCAGACATTGATCTTGCGCGTCCACTTCGCACCAGTATAGGACTCTCGTCCTCCTCAAAAATGGTGCACGAAGATACGACGCGAGACTTAGTTGCAGTACTTTCGTCCTCCCACATCGTTCCAACATCCGAATCTGGAGAAAAATAGCTTTTCAGTCCAGCAAGCCGCTGTCTCTCCTCCTCACGTGCCGCAGGAGGCATCTGTGGCACTGGTGGGGCATTCTGTTCTGTGTAGGCTCGATCGCCCACGTAAGCCTGAGAATACACACTTGATGCAGCCCGGATTCGTGAATTCGAAGTCGTGTTTGGGTCCAAATTGGACCAATTTGATACACCATCGGCAGGAGTTACGACAATTGTAGGTGTTTCTGGTGAGAGTGCTGTCGGCGTTCGATTTTGACTGCGGACGGTAGTATCACTTGTGGGGATCGAAATACCGATGACAATTGGACGGTCACAGGGTGACAAGTCATCGCTGGGATCGTGCGGAGTTGGTGCCAGATGATTCGTAGTTGGTATAGGCAAAGTATCATTCGAAGAAGAGGATGGCCGTGAATCACCATTTCTAGTGACCGGAACTGGGTTTTGTACCTTCACAACGTCCTTGCCTTTCCTAGACTTCCAAAACGCCCCAGTCTTTGAATGCGATGGCTCTCCTTCAAGGGCTCTCAGGGCAGCCAGGTCCACAAAGCACCCCTGTTGAATTGCAGGCTGTTGGATTACAGGCGCGAGTTTTGGAGGTGGAATCTGAACCGGGACACTAGCTTGAGGCCTGGTCAAGTTGGTGACAATCTTGATTCCTGCTTTTGCATTTTGCTTCATCTGCCTCCGAGTCGACTTGTGTCTGACAGGCTTGAGCACAGAGGACCTCGCGTTTGGTTTGCGGATGCTCACTCGATTCACGTTCTTCGAGCTTCCTGCGCTGTCGCCGTCTCCTAGAGGCCTAGGCCATTGTGTAGTGCGTATGGGTTGATGTGCTGTGTTTGGACTTCGTGGTGGCGTATCGTCCTCCCACCATTCATCATCTGTTTCGTCGCCATCAAATGCCGTATTGAAAGGATTTTGTGTATTTGATGAAGGCTCGGGTAAGGGTATCTTTGGGATATCGGTCGTTACTGCTGCTGTAGACATATTGAAATTTTGAGCGCCCGAGGCAAATTATGTAGTTTTCCTCGTTCTTTGTAGGATACTTCGCGCTCGAGAGAGGTTGTTGGGAATTGTGTTAGATATCAAGGTATCTTCGATGTTGTTTTAAGGAAGGAGTGATTCGAGATCGAAAGTTAAAACTGGAACTATTTTTGGAAATGGAGAGGACAAAGTCAATTGTTCAGGAAAGACGGGAGGTAAAAAGAAGGTGGGCTATTGTTGTTGTTTTGAGGGGTGATGGACAATAGTAACAATGCGGTGGATCTGATGGTCGAACAATAAGAAAGACAACAAAGGAAAGGTAACGAGCGTGAACAAGGCAAACAGGAGGAAACTCGTGACAATAATGAAGAGAGAGAGAGAGAGAAAGAGAAAGAGAGGGAGAGACACGAAAAACCAAATGGTTCGAGCAAGAGGATGGGAATGACACGCGAATCTAGGGCCATTCAAGACCAGCCTTCTCTCACACTTCGTGGCCGCCACCATCTCGAACTTGTGGGCATCTGGACACCCCCAAAATAGGACGCCCTCTCCCCATTCGATCACAGTCGCAGGTTCGTGTTATTAGAGCCTCCATAGCAGACTTCTGCAACGGAAGCTCGTTGGATAGACGTCGCCATACGCGCTGAGTTGAGGCCGTTGTGGCACGACGATTGGTGGGCGCTTAGATGCCATGGAAGCCAATGAACTAGGTATTGACGTTTGTTTGGGAAATGACTGGGCTTGGTAGCCGATGGCAAAGATGAAGAGTAAAGTGAGGTAAGGTAGGGTGTCATTGGCAAGTGATGAATGGCCGAGAAGGAGGCCAGCGATCATTCATGGTATCGGACGAGATGTGTTTGTAAAATGAAGTTTGACGCGATGGGAGCTGAGAAGACGTGGTGGTCGTTGTCGGTTGTGGTCTGGCGATAAATGCATGGCGCCAAGTGGTCATTGTTCTCACAAATACCCTAGGTAGGTACAGTACAGTCGGTAGGTGTAAGATTACCTCGACATGACCTCAAGCTGTCCTTCTGATGTGTTGGATCTCGAAGCTTTGCTTGCACGGTAGGATTACTTACTTACCTAGGTAACCAATAATAACTACTCTCTATGTACCTACCCACCTTACTCTAGAGTCTTTCTCATGCCTCTCATCGCCCTCTCATTTCTTCATCCAGAGAGCTCAATCGAAGCCAAGTTAGCACAGATGCATGAACACATATGCAAAGGCAGTAAGTTTACTCAGCCTTAGCACCCCATTATTCTAGGAGAGAGAGAGAGAGCAGGTAAGCTGGGAACACATTTTGAAGTAAAGTGGTCGTCACATTATCTCTCAACATCCCTTGCACGTCTGGATTCCAATCTCCCTGCGAATGATTCGCTGTGGCCGATTTGCATGCGGAGAAGCTCACATCCTCAATGCTGGCCAGAGATCTTTTGTTTAGCAAGACCTTCGACATTCTTGAATTGATGATCTACCTTTCTCAAACGTCAAATGCAAATTTCATTCGGAATTCCTCCAAATTCATATCTAGGGAACTTCTAGAGGACCATGACGAACATGGACCAAGTTTGTCGCGCTTGCAATGGGCAAGACATCCCCAGGTCCATCCGAGAAGTGTGCAAATTGGTACACCAAACACGCCATGAAGAGGAGGAGAAATCCGTTCAAATTGAATGGTATGCAGATTTGAAAAGCATCGACCGTTCATCTAAGACTTGTGCTCTGTGCGATTTCATTGTTCAGGGCCTCCGAGATGCCCGACGGCAGCTGGTGGAAGACATCAGGTTTTTGGGCGACTGGGAGACCGCTCCAGAAGACCTGGAGCATGATATCTTGACCATACCTTATTACTTGGAAGCTGGCGGTGTGGTTATGACAGCCGTGGCTTCGCCGAGCAGTGTATTTGAGAAGCAAAATACTGAGGTGCATGAAAAGACACATGTGCTTTTGCGTGTTGAGTGTGGCGGCAAGAACCTACGTATGGGAGATGGATACGGACGAATTATTTCGGAGTTGAGAATTGCATCCACTAATGGTAATGCTGCTTGCTGGCTCTCAGCTTTAAAACTGTGGTTCTAATTCGTTGTTTGTAGGCGAACTCCAGACTGATGAAGCGCCCATTCCCATCGATCAAACCATCTCTACAGATCCAGCATCTGAGCAAACCGTAGGGCAACTACAGTCATGGCTACGAACTTGCAATAACACCCACAAGGAGTGTGCTGCTGCTCGAAAGGAAACCTTCAGATCACCCACACGTCTCTTGAACGTAGGAGTTGATTCGGACTTCATCACTCTCGACGACGTTGGAACTGAATCCACGCCTGGTCTTCCATACGTTGCATTAAGCCATTCCTGGGGAAAGTCCCAAGTTTTCACAACCACGACTCAAAACCTCTCTGATCGGAAAGAGAGTATTCGCATTACCGAAATGCCACAAACACACCAAGACGCAGTCAAAGTGACGCGAGCACTCGGTTTGAAATACATATGGATTGACTCCCTCTGCATCATACAGGATGATGCTGCAGATTGGCACGCAGAAGCTGCTAGGATGGCTTCCGTCTATCGAGATGCATATCTTGTTATCGGTGCATCGAAAGCCAGCGCTGATTCAGAGGGATACCTGCAGCCACGAACGACTCGCACAGTTCTTCTTGACGAAGCAAGGCTTCAGGTAACTCCCCTACCTCCTACAGGGCAGAGATTGAATTCTTCCATCGATCCCGTGCGTTCGGAGTCACTTTCAACGAGAGCCTGGACTTTACAAGAGCGGTATCTTCCGCGAAGAATGCTGTCTTATGGGACAGATCAAATCTTCTGGGAGTGTTCCGAGCTGTCAGCTTCAGAAAATGGAGAATGCATCCCTCGTGACGGCGATCGTCTGAAAGCAATCCTCCGCACCGCGGCAATCGAGCCGACAGTTTGGAATATCGCTGGTCGCGAACCTGGTGAAATCGAAAACACGAACTACTTCGATTGGCATGAAATAGTGAAGGACTTTTCGCGGCGAGCCATTACGAAAACAGAGGATCGCCTTCCGGCGATGGCAGGGCTAGCAGCTGCGATGGTAGAAAGTACCCAAGATAACTACTACGCCGGAATTTGGGCAAAGGGTCTAGTTGAAGGATTGCTCTGGTCGCGGGCAGATCAGAGGAAGCTTGTGCAAGAAGGAGTGTACCACGCACCATCCTGGTCGTGGGCCTCACTCGAAGGCCCTCTGATGTTTTCAATGAATCATTTCCACGTACGGTGTCAGTGGAAGTCAAGAATGGCGAATTTTGAGGCGACGGCAAGCTATGTGGATTCTCACTTAGATTACTTGGGGGATGATATATTTGGGGAGTTGGAGGCCGTCGGTTAAGCTTGAGAGGTCCTCTCTTACCAGTGGTGAGCATTAGAAGCAATGAGAGTATTACGCATGAGGTTAATGGGGATTTTATGGATATCTCGATATCCCCGCTTGCGATATGGGAGTAGAAGTCGAAGTGGAACAAAGTGGCAAGAGCAAGCAGAAGGTTTGGCTTGACGGTGGATTTGACATGCAGGAAATCACAGAGAAATACAACAATTATCGCGCATCAGCGAAAGAGAGGAGGCTCTACGTACTATTACTAGCGAGGTTTCCAAATCTTGGGGAATCCGAAGGCCTCTTTTCAGAGATTCGCTTCGGTCTCATCTTGGAAAAAGTTGCCGATGAGGATAACTACTACACACGTGTGGGGATTGTTGATGGGACGGTACAAAGGCATACGAGTTACGTGCAATCAGTCATATCGAGGGTGGGAGGGCTGCCGCTGACTCTAGAGCCCTTGGTGTTGAAGATGGAGAACTGGAAGCAGTTGCAACAGGAAGATGTAGAGACCGAGGACAGTATGCTGAATGCGCTAGCACCAGATCCGTGGGGAAATGTCAAGCAGACAAGTCTAATTATCATTTGATTCTGAGCGATAGTGGAAAGAGAGCTAGCGCGGATATGGTATGTTCGTGGACATTTGCATGTCTTAGCTCAAGTCGCTTGCTTGTCCCATTTATGCTTTTGCTCACTTCGTGGATTACCGTCTAGGCCTTTATCTGGAACCGACATGAAAGAAAGCCGTTATGACAGGGGTTGGATTTAAAGCAGGTGCCAAAGAAAGTGCTGGGATTGGGCTGCAGAAGAGAACACCAGCAGCAGGTTTGACGATCAAAGGAGCAGCTGCCCAAATGAGATGGAGATTCTTGTTCTACACTAGCCTGTATGTAATGTATTACAGTACATACAGAATAATTCGGAGATCTGTCAGCCCTTTTTATGCCAGGAAACTCCCCGGTCGTCCCACTCGCACAAAGCCGTTTGTTTCTGATTGCCATACGAGCGGCGAGGTACTCGTACCAACAGGTAATGTACAGTAGTCTGTACAGTAACTGTATGTAGCGTACCGTTTCGTACGGGGGACTGTAATAACCAAAGGGCCCGGGGAGGCAAACACGTCTTCACCTCCTTTAATGGTAAAGAATTAATCCCAGATACCTAAGGTATGTAAGATACTGTCCAGTCACAAACGAATGAGGTACAGTATCATGAAATTGCCGTGATTTCCTTCGTCTGAGGTGCGAATAAGCTTGCTAGAATGGAATGGAAAATAGGGGTCGGCAACGGCATTCAGGGTGGTCCCAAGCAGCAGAGGCGATAGCCAGATGGAATGAGATATAATCTCTTTTCCGAGCTGCCAAGCCAGATCTCTACCAACGAACAAAATAATTAATTAATTGACAAACGGCCACCCCATTTTCTTCCTCTTTCTTTGTCTTCTCTCTCTCCTTGTACATCTCATCTCCAAAATCTGCACATCTCCAGCATCACAGATCTCTCAAACGCAGACTCTCCCATCCATCATCCTCTTCCTCATCGACAAGCGCGCACGACCAAGACTCGAACCCTCATCCCTATCTCCCGATCCCCGATCCCCCTGTCGCTGACAACCAACACCCTCGTGTCACCCAGCAGCAGCAGCAGCCAAGCGGGCGATTGTGCGTTCAGCCGTTGCTCCCAGACCAGACGCCAAAAAACAAAGATTCGAGCACATTACTCTCCCTCTCTCTTTGACTTTGTCAACAACGCCAGCTTTGGGGCGTTCGTGGGGCAGAAGGAGGCGCCAAATCACGAACTTAACGGCCGGCGACTAAACACCACTAGCCGCAAGCCCCAAGAGAAATCACCTGGTTTCGCAATCATCTCATCTCCAGTCCGAAAGTTTCCCAGACGGTCCCAAAAGGCCATCTGGTCGTACACGAAAACCTGGCGTCCTCAAACCCCACCGCAGGAACTTCTTCTTCGTCACTAGGCGGCTCCTTTTACCATCGACGGCGACGATCATCAACTACCAATACTCCCCAGGGTCTCAATCTCCAAGGCGCGAAGTTACTTGAGCCTGACGGTCGAGGGGGCCATCGAGGCGCACTCTCCCCGATTCCTGGGACCCCGAACATACCAATGTCATTATCGCGGAGCCCGTCTCCAATACCAGGGGGCGGATGGGCCAGTCCTGGCCTCAGCAACGATCCAGGTTCTGCGAATGGATATCGTGTCAATGGCGGCGCAAATGCAGTGACTTGGGAGTCTGCGAAAGCGAAGAGTGATGGCATAAACGGCTACCCATCATTCTCGACACAGAACAATGGTTTCTTCAATCGTCACTACAGAAAGATCTCCAGCAATCTCCCTCATTTCCATTTGGGGACGGAACAAAGCTTCGCAGAGAAGGAGAAGCTGGTCAGAGGACGGTGGCTCGCGTGGGACAGCGTGAGGATTGCGAGGGTCAGAAGTTTCGCTCGTAGAGTGAGGCAGAGGCTAGGGAGAGCCGGAATTGTGATATTTGTCCTTCTAATTTTTTCTTTCCTGTATATGATGTTCTATGTAACTCGTAGGTTTGCCACCTTTCCCTTGCTAGATCCCGCTAACCTTTCCCAAAGCCCTCCACCGACAATGGCGAAGATCAAAACATCTTGGTGGCGGAAAGAAGTTTGTTGTTGTTCTTGCAGCGAACCAAGGCGGAGGTGTCATGGAGTGGAAGGGACCGAGAGAATGGGCCATTGAGCGAGACAGTGTCCGAAATAAGCGCAAGTACGCAAACAGATGGGGATACGATCTGGAAATCGTCGACATGAGTACAAAGAAGAGGTATGCGCATGAGTGGAGAGAGAGCTGGGAGAAGGTAGACACTATTCGGAACTGTCTTCACAAATACCCAGATGCAGAATGGTAAACAAAACCCCCTCCTGGTCCGAGAATGTTGCCTTGCTAACCAATTAAGGTTTTGGTGGCTGGATCTCAACACCTTTGTTATGGAACCCTCCTACTCCCTGCAATCGCACATCTTCAACAACCTTGCTGCGAATACCTATCGCGATATCAACGAATACAACCCCCTTAATATCACCCACCCTTTCACCGAACCACACCTTGATGCCGATGCTTTGAGTGCAATTGGAGACGGAAATTCGAACTCCATAAATTTGATTGTACCACAGGATTGCTCGGGATTCAATCTGGGGTCTTTCTTCATAAGACGAAGCGCGTGGACAGATCGCCTGTTGGACGTCTGGTGGGATCCAGTTGGATATGAGCAAAAGCATATGGAATGGAGCATAAAGAACAAGATGCTCTTGAGTTCCTGTACACCAACCAGCCATGGGTTAGACCTCACACCGCTTTTATCCCACAACGCAAGATCAATAGCTTCCCACCAGGGCATGCTCCGATAACGGAAACGACACGAGAATTCATTACGACAGCAACGACAGAGATTTTGTAGTCAACATGGCAGGATGTGAATGGGGCCGAGATTGTTGGGGAGAAATGTACAACTACCGCGAGCTGAGCAACAAACTCAACAGAACCTGGTGGGAGCTTTTCAAGGAGGAGCTAGTAACACCAGCCTGGTTCAAGCTTACGGGCCAGAGGATCAGGATATAATATGTAGATGATATGGATGGGATATGATTGAAGTTGCTTCTTGGCTGCATTTACTCGGCGCTTTGTGCCGCAAAGTATCTCGCATGTCCGTCTCGTATGTTATAGCATGGCAAGAAAGGGCTTTTAGATGTTGGGAGATGGACGTTGATGATGATGCGTACTTATTTTGGGAGATATTTTTTTTTTCATGCTTCGTGTTGCATCTTGTAAGGAGTTTTTACACTGGGACTGATGTACAATACCTTGTGGGATGAATTCCCAATTTACCTTAGTTGAGGTCAACAATAACGTCGTTTGGTTTTTGTGGCTAGGTAATTCAGTTGAACACTTACTTGCGAGTCTCCATGTGTCAGGCGAAAGTGAATCACAAAGTACCATATTTCGTGGTGGTAACTTGGTTCTGGAAGGTTTGCTTGCGATCAACACCAAAATAAGGACTGTGCATAGTGCGCTAAGAAGAAAGGAAATGAACGAGTTCCGTTCCTTCTAGAATTCATAGAAGTGCTTCCAGAACTCGTTTTAAAAGTTAAAAAGTTCGAGGCCTGTTGAAACCAAGGGGTGTGGTCATTTGAAAGGTCGAGTTTCTCGCTTAGCTCAGGTACCAAACAAAGGCAATCCAACGACGGGTTGGCAGCATCTTGCATCTCCAAACTCCAAAACAAGAGGTTTTCCATCAGGTGTCCGCTTCGAGCAACCTTCACGGTTCGAAGCAGATTACGTGGAAATCCCTGACGCTGAGTACGTATCCCAAAAGAACATCCACGCCAGGATGCTGTTTCGAATTTGTCGTCCGAATGGTGGTTTCAAAGGCCGTCCTCGAATTGCTTTGATTGGACTGCAGACACTTCCTTTTCCTCTGTCGTGCAATTAAGCAAGTGTTTTGAGCCGCAAAGCTTATGTTGTACCGGCTGCCGAAGTATCCAATTGCTCGAAGTCAGACAAAGGTCGACCTAATAGAGGAATTCTTGAAGTACTCGGTATTCCCTCTTTTTACAAAGTCATTGTTACTCGCGTCTCTTTATTCTTTCTTGTCAGTCACTCACTTTCGCTTTTTCCCCCTGGTTTCTTTATTGTATTTTTGCTATTGACAGTCACATTGATTGTGTTCTGCTTCTGCCCCATTGTTCTTCGAAAGAGCGAGTTGTTCGGATTACTATTGTCAGTGACATGAACAGTGGACTTTACAGTAAATATCTCGATCTTTCTAATATTTAATAACTCTCGACTCCCATGAACTTCTACCATTTGCTCATACCAACAAACAATTTTCTCCCAATCCAAGACTCCAACATCACAAAATGCACATTTCAATGCTTGCTCTGCACCTCGGTGTGCTCCTCACACTTCTCACCTTCCCCGTTCAGGGCCTCAAGTACCACCTCAGAGACCACTTCAACCGTACCAACTTCTTCAGCGAGTTCGACTTCTTCTCCGCCCCCGACCCAACCCACGGTTTCGTCCAATACGTCGACGCCATGACCGCCAACAACGAAGGCCTGGCTGGCTACAGTGGCCCAGACTACAGCTCAATCTACCTCGGTGTCGACTACAGAACTCCAAAAGCTCTATCCCCCGGCCGCAAATCCGTGCGCGTTGAATCCAAGAAGACTTGGACTCGGGGTTTGTTTATCGTTGACTTGAATCACATGCCCGCTCCGGTTTGTGGGGCATGGCCTGCTTTCTGGTTGTTCGGCGGCAATTGGCCTGTGAACGGCGAGATCGATGTCCTCGAGGGAGTGAACCAAGGCCAAACCAACTCTGTAACCCTCCACACCAGTAAGGGCTGCACAGTTGGAAATGATGGCATTCTAACGAAAACCGGCTCGACGCTCATGAAAGATGACTGCGCTGCTGGTTCCAGTTTCTTGGGCTGTGGATACAAAACTGAAAGCAAGAAGAACTACGGTGCGCAGTTCAATAATCTCGGCGGAGGACAATTTATCATGGAATGGACATCTGAAATGATTCGAGTTTGGTCTTTTACCCGAAGCCAGATCCCCCCTAACTGGCTGACCGACCTTGATCTGTCACTCGACCCAGATCTCTGGTCGCCGCCCATCGCTGTGTTCAACGGCAAATCAGCCGCCGGGGGCAACTGTGCCATTGACAAACACTTCAAGAACCACCGCATGGTATTCAACACCGCGTTCTGCGGCGACTGGGCCGGCAACACGGATGTGTGGAACTTGCCTGGCCCAGGAGGCCCACAAGATAGCTGTGGAGCGAAGGCAAAGACTTGCGAGGAGTATGTTGCTGAGAATGGGGCCGTCTTCCAGGACTCTTTCTGGGAGATCAATGATGTGAGAGTCTATGAGACTGAGACACAGCCAGATCCTGTACCTGGGCCGTCTGGGCCAGCAGCACTTCCCAAATTGAAGAGACGCACTCCATCAACTTGGGTTGCCTAGAATGGTGGATGTGGGCATTGGGTCGACAGGGTTATCGTACATGTCATCAAGGTAAGTCAGGATAGATCAAGTTATTGTATATTTTTTTCAACAGACCGGCTCTACAGTAAAAGGCGAATTGGGTGTCGCGAGTTTTTAGTTAATTATTTTAAGCGGTCTCTGCTTCTAGACACTTGTGGCTGTGTACCTGCCCCGATGTACTTCAAGGTACCGCTGGTACCTGTTATCGCAGAGAGGAGCTAATTCTTGCCTATTTTGCGGTCCTCAACTCTGAATGTCCATCGATAAATGATAGTATAGATATAGTAAAATTCGAAATCTGCTTCACCAGCCCATCTCTTAGTTTCTAAAGGTGGCACGCATTTTCCCGTGTAGCAGCGGCATAGAACATCAATTTCGAGGTGTCACGTGTTGGCATAGATTCGGTACAAGCCTCTGCCCTTTGGGACCCAGCCTCATTGTAATGTCCCCACTAAGTTACTTCAACTTCTTTAGACTGATCCTGCTCTCTTTCATCTCGCATAAGCACTACGATGGATGGGCATTGCCCCGTCCCATTTGAGCAGAGGAGGAAGAGGAAGCTTGATACATTTGAGGATGGCGATGAGGATCATGAGATCGCCACAGAATCGCTGGCCATTGAATTAGACGCCATTTCTGATAGCAAGAGCTCAAAGGACGCACCATTGCACCCAGAAATCAAGATTTCAAGTACAAAGCTTTCCGCGTTCGTTGCCTGGGACTGGCAAAGATACGTTGAAAGCACCCACAACCAATTTTGCGAACAGTGCCGGGAATGGTTTGCAGGATGGGAAGACAAACTGGCAGCAATGGCCGAGCACGAGCATTACCGATCGTCAGAGAGCATTGCGCATCATTTAACCAAGAAGAGTTTTTCGAATGCCATCGAGTCTGGGTGTCCATTCTGTCGCCTAATCTATGATAGGCACTGTCGGTTCAATCCTTGGCTGGAGTTAGACAATATGAAGGCAGTCACCGGGATTCCATTCACAACAATGTCGATCGAGGAAACGAACTTCCTTAGAAAAGAAAAGTGTGTGGATGTTTATGTTAAATCGCCGGGAGGAAATAGCTACGATTGCATATATCAGCACTTCACATTTTGGCATGAGAATTCTGCTTTCTCCGGTATGTGTTTAGTCCCAGGCTTCATATGTACTGTACGGTTTAACATCTTGCAGGCACTAGCCCACCGAAGTTGCCACTTCGAGGAAGCTCTACTAAGGATGAGGCCTGTTTAGAGAAGTTCAAGACGTGGTTTGAAATCTGTACAAAAGAGCACATTGCTTGTGAGATCAGAAAGCACCGGACAGTACCAACTCGGCTTCTGCACTGGACAGGCAAGCTCCTTCAACTTCAGAGCGGTTCTCAGATCGCTTCAGACGCACGTTATGCAACTTTAAGTCACTGTTGGGGAGTAAATCCCAGTATCTTGAAACTGAACCTGGGCAATGTGGCCGACTTCCACTTGTCAATTCCTATTGAGCATCTATGTCAAACCTTTCAAGACGCACTATTCATTTTGCAATATATTGGTCTCGAATACCTATGGATTGACAGTCTTTGTATCATTCAAGATAGTACTGAAGATTGGGAAAGGGAAGCAGCCTTGATGAGTGCGGTGTACGGGTGTTCGGAGCTCACGATTGCTGCTAGCCGTGCAAAGGATGGCCGTCAAGGATTGTTTACGTCACGAAACTTAACCTGTCCAGCAATAATTCAGTTGTCGACCAATCGGAGTTCAACCATTACTTATAGTCACTACGACGGACGAGAAGGGGCCCATGATCGTAGGCATGAGGAACGGTTCGAGGACATGCCCCTTACCAAGCGGGCTTGGGCGTTTCAAGAGAGAGTGTTATCCCCTCGGGTAATATTTTTCAATGAGACTGAAATATCATGGTTGTGTGCGAAAGGGGCTTCTCTCGAATCCAATCCATTTGTTTATCTTCTAGATGGTCCTATGACGCATCGTGGACAAGATTGGCAAGAGATTGTTCAGCAATATTCTGGATGTGATCTAACTTATGAAAAGGATAGATTGGTTGCTTTATCAGGACTTGCGAACCGACAAAAAGAGAGTATGGACGACATATACCTGGCTGGAATGTGGAGACAAAAGATTGAAGATCAGTTATGCTGGTACCGGGTTATAAACCCTCTAACGCCACCCAAGTCTGAACCAGCTAAGGATACAAATACACCCTCCTGGTCTTGGGCTTGCAGAGGAGGCCGAGTAAAATTTGCTGCTCCGTGGAGTGACACGTATCCAAATAGCAGCGGGTTCTATCGCTCGAAGTACGATGTTCCTGGCGTAGCAGATGCTAACGGAATCCCAATGGCAGCAAGCAAGGAGTCACACAAGGTATACTACTGCTCAAAGGTCAATGTGGCCACAGTGGTCAAAACCGATATCACACCAGCGACATCAGATCTCTTTGGCGCAGTAAGGCGAGGCGAGTTAACTTTACAGTGCAGAGGGTTGCTGGCAGGTATTATGTTAAAGCGTAACTCTTACTACACTGGGCCTGAAGACCGGGAGCCAACCATCATACTGAGAATAGGGGCTCAACTCTTTGGTGGGAATCTACACCTCGACAACAGCCACAGAGGAAACATTCCAGTCCCGTATTACTTCTTGCCGATTCAGTCCTACACAGAAAGAACCGACAAGTACTTCACCGATGTGCTTTTCGGGCTATTGATAGTACGAACGGGCTTGGGGCAAGGGGAATATCGTCGTCTTGGGATGTTTGAGCTTTCCAGGAATTATTGCTCACCAAAAATAAAGGACGATCATTTTGAGGATTTTCTTAAGGATTTAGATCTTGGTGATGGCGATACTAGCCCGTCATGGTTGTTCTGTTGTTCTAAGGAGAACGTGAAGCTTCTTACTATAGTATAAGGGAAAGTGAGTTGATATGAATGAGCTTGGGAGCGGTGGATTGACTATCAAAAATGAAAGTAATACTGTACATTAGGGCCCTTGCCAAATCAACCCTTACAGTGTGTTATAATAGAAGGCACCCAAGTAAACGAATTAAAGCCCTATAGCAACTAGCAGCATCAAAGAAGTCGTACAAGGTACAGAGAACGCACGAGTTGGCAGTTTAATTTGATTGATGTGAAGCTAATAATATACCACGTGCTGTCCAAAATAGAGCTAATTGATTCACTTTGGGCTTGGGTATTTAGCCTCAGCTAGCTATAATGGTACTATTGCATCGGTAATGTTTGAGTGAAAAATATAATGACTGAGCGTTGGCCTGACACTGATCACGCAATCTAGTGTAACTTACATATTATTTCGTGGAAGCCCGAAGAAAACTATTGGAACTCCGAAGAAAAGGCCATGTATTCTTGCTAGCGATAGGTGTATCCAGTTGAGGTGCTATCGCTGGCTGACACAAAAAGTTCACTCTGGCAGGGTTGAAAGAAGAGGAAGTATGGAAGGGAGGACAGATGGCTGACTTTAGTTCCGCTCTGAGATGACTGATCAGTCAGCAGTGGTTGGTGGTACCTTTGGGTACAACCTGGCAGGATGCACAGTCACGGAAATAGAGCCCGCTTAGAATGATTAATTAAAAAAATAAGCGACGCGCAATTCGCCTTTTACTGTACTTCACGACGGTATTGACTATAGCATATGCACCTATCCATTTCACCAGGACTATTTGTAAAGCTACATACATAGATTAAAGGAAAGCCACATGGCATAAAAAAAAGTGTCTCTTCGATTGAATCTTCCCGTGAGTCATCCCTTAACTACCAAACAAGACGCGAATCATGTTCAAAAGCTTGTTACAGCACTGACGACAGCTTCATAACACCCGCTCACATGAAGGGCATCTTTCACTAAAGTAATATGCTCATTTATTTATTTCAAATGATTTTTTCTCTTCCTAATTATATTTATACATCTACTAACTCTAACCAACACTCCAAATAAATGCACACTCGTTAATCATACATCAATGCATCCATCCATAACAAAAGAACCAGAGCGAGAATGCTGGGTATGTTCCCTTCAATCCATCATTCATCTCTCGCGCAGAATGAAAAATCATAACGCCGCCGGGTATAATCACCACAACCCAACCGCCTTCAATCGAATCAAACACAATCATAACTCTTCCGGGTATCCACAATCCCCCTTCCCAACAGCTAGCCCGCAAGAATGGTCATAACGTCGTAAACGCCTCGGGTATCATACCAGTCATTATCCATTACTTATCCTTTTGTATTCATCAATGCCGGGGCCGTCCTTCAAAGCAACTCATTATCCGCTGGGGGATATCTGCTCATGAGACGCGCTCTAGCCTCTTTATCCACCACGTAATCCTCTCTCACCTGCGAAGTGATTGATTCATGCTTTGTGATCGACTCATGCTTCTTCCACATAAACTTTCTCTCCTTTGCACGGGTTTCCGCCTTTGTTTGCGCAGAATCCTGAGGCTCGTGGTTCTTCAAGAAGGCCATCAAATCCATGGCTTTGTTCTCTTCCTTTTGCTTCGCCTTGCTCTCCTCAGCTAGCTGTATCAATTCGTCCTTGATTGGCTTTGTTGCAAACGTCAGCTCGTGAATCTTTCGTTGGTGATCTGATGTGCTCGGTGGCTGCGACGACGAGTTAAGCGCGACAAGCAAGGCACCTTCCTCGCGGCCAGCGCATGTAGGAGTAGCGTCAATGGGCACGATAACTCCCCACTCCTTCCGCTCACCTCTAGGAGTCACGGCATACGGTCCCAGTTCAAGAGCAGCAAGACATTCGCCTTGGCTCAGTAAGGTCGGTTTGTAGTCTACTGGGGAGATCTGCATGAGTCGGGGCTTGTGCAAGAAGCAGGGCAAGGAGGGTTTGTCGACTTGAAGAATGTACACGATATCGTACCCGAGGGACTTTGCTACTTGATCACAAACGCCTGACTGACTAGTATCGACTTGCCAGGGAGCCACGTTCTGAGAGTTGGGGGCGAGATCATTGGATGACCCAGCCGATGATGAGGTGTATTCGTCCGATGAGCGTGCGGATGACTGGAAGGCGTTATTGGATGATGATCGTACAGGTGATGGGGAATTGGGAATTATAGCATGAATTGATGAGGGGAGAGACTCTTCATGACTGATGACACTAAGTGTAAGAGGAGGTGGTTTGGAAGCTCTAACTGTAGCAGTCGAGTCATCCGAACGCCCGTTTAGCGAAGGAGCACCAATGTTCATGTTATCGCTAGAGGATGTTTCAGTGGTCAGACCTTTAAAGGCAAAGGCAAGGTAGGATGGTCGTGGGGTTGTCTCTTCATGCAGTAACTCGCTAGGAATGGGATCCATCGTATGCATCGAAGGTGTCTGAGATCGGTCAATCATCGAAAACCTGTCGTGGCGATTGAACTCATTAGCACGGGCGTAGATTGGCGCTTGCTGGTGATCCTGTGCGTTGTATTGAACGGCGAATTGTACGATTGGCTTCGCGAGCAGTCTTGGTTCGGGTGGTTGTGGGAATGATGGAATTGGTGGTTGCGGATATGATGGCGCAGGCCCAGGCGCCGTAAAAGGGCCATGCTGTGGGTTGTAGTGCGCAACCATAGAACCCTCGTCCAGATGTGATTCCTCGTAACTATCTGAATCCTCCTCCTCTGCTTCACACACGTCACCATCGTTCAGGCCGAAGAAGTGCTCGACCGTAGGCTCTTCACGCAGCGCATGCACAGCACCCATATAACTCTGAGCAAGAGCTCGTCTTGGTTGAACAGAATTTGAGGTGACATTTGAAAGTTGAGGGAAGATTTCCTTTGTTCTAGCAGGAGAAGTGAATGAGCGTTTGTTGTGAAGTCTGCCAACCTGGGTTTTGGGATTGTTGAAGAGTCTATCCTCGTCCCTCGATGATGGCGGTGTGTAATCAAACACCCTCCGACGAGGATCGCTGGACCAGTACGGATTCTCCAAGGTAGCTGCAGCTCTACTTCTTGGAACAAACAAATACTTGTCGCTTGGATCCCGATCCAACAATGGAGTGGTCCGGTGGTCATCAGACTCTGAAAGCATCTTTTGTTTTTGGACGAGAGGCGCCATCACCGATGCAGCGAACTCGACAAGTAATTGTCGGTCAGAATGCGAGAAAGTGGTACGAGGCTCATGGTCAAAAATGGCGAAGGATCCAATGACTTGTTCCTCTGCCACCATCGGCGCCACGGCAAAGAATCGAATCTCTGGCCAACCTTTAACCGAACCACTGTTCTTGAATCGCCAGTCCTATCTATGATTAGCCGCCGGACGGTTATCTACCATGAGATATGCACTTACTTTGTTTGCATCTAATACTACCAAAACCTCGGTTGAATAGAGAACATGGGCAGCAAGACTGGTCCCCCTAATGAGATCTTTCTCGCAGTGACCAAACTCAACCTTTCGCACTTCCTTTTCTTCATTGAAGAAGCTGATCGACGCGGTTTCAATGTCAAAGCGTTTCATTGCTCCTTCCAGCAGGAATTGTGCTTGTTTATGTGCTTGCTGATCCCACAAAGCTTCATATTTACATGACACAGCCATTCGCTCGTTTTCGTTCTTGGGGTAAACAGCGGGAAGGTAATGGAATTCGTAAAGAAAATCGGGTTTTGGAGGATTACTCAGATTGAATTTTCCCTTGTATCGTCAGCTTTTGAACATCATCAAAGAATTGGGTGTCAAGTCAAAGACTCACATTATGATAGGGCTCAAGGTATTGCTGCCACAATGTGATATCATCCTGATCACCTCCCGCCAATTCCATGGCCACGGAAGCGATGTGAAGGAAATGACGTTCCTCCTCAGGCAATACAATTTCCACCTGAGTATTGGCCACAACATCGGCAACTTCTTCGGTGAACTTTTCTGAAGAATTCTCGGAAAATCCTTCGAAAACCTCATCATAGAACTCTGTTAGGCCCTCTCCAAATGTTTGCTCAATTTGGAGCTGAGGGAGTGCATCCGTTGCGGCACTGTATTGAGATTCTGTGCAGTACGAGGTGTGTGGTGTACGGGGGGTACCATAACCTTCTCCATAACCACGTTCATAAGAATTATCGTTATTGTACCCATGGTTTGTTTCTGAAAACCGATCCGTCGACCTGCTGCTCTGCGAATTGGACTTTGAGGAGTCATGCCTGGTCGTCTCCGAATTGTTAAGGGTCAATTCGGCTCTCGAACGTGCGAGGGAGATTGGGGAAGCTAAGGAACCAGATAAGGCGGGTTTGTAAGTGTATTCGGTCCGGGGGGCGAGCTTGTGATCCAGTGGTCGGAAAAGGGGATTCGGAACTACAATACCTGCACGTTGGAGAGCTTCAATTCCATGCTTAGAATAGCGGATCTCTTGGAAGGCGTTGACGATAGTTCATGTGATGTTGCGGTGGAGGTCAGCCCAATCGACCGGGCAGAAGAGTTGATTGGAAACACCTTGGAAGGTTTTGCTGAAAAGACTAATGGGGGCAATTCGACAATCTTCGGAGGAGGCGATCGCGAGGACATCATTGACGATGAAGATACCTGCGGAAACTTCGGTGAGAACATTTCGGGCAACCTTGGTGAGTTGAGTCCAAGGAAATTGGGTGCCTTGGTTGGGTCACACTCCCCAGGCAGGTGGACAATAGTTTCCTGATCAACAAATCTCTCGAGAGAATGTTTTGGGGTGTCGGCTAGCTCAACTGCTGACATGTTGGCTGTAGATATCTTGGGCAGAGATAGATCGGTTGTTGGTGACTTAGAGAGTGTCCATTTCGAGGTTTTCTTACGAAGTGCTCGCGCTCTGTGGATGATACTCGAAATACGAGGTTCTTCGGTATTGCCCGTTGCGGGTGGCTTTAGGTTGTCCATATTGGGCGCCTTCTTTGCTGGTTCTGGTGTATTATTGAGACAACCTGTAAGGCATTTCATCTTATTAGCATATGAGGAGTCAAAGGCGTAGACTGCGATCCAGTGGGCAACGTGAAGGAGCGGTAATAAAGCAAACTTACGGTATGTGTGAAAATAATGTCCTGATGAAGGGCGTGATGCCCGGAGGGACAAATATAAGGTGAACTTCGTTGGCACTCCAGAAGCTGACCGAAACTTCAACCAAAGATAGAGAAGGAGAAAAGATTGTAAAGGCGCGACGGACGTGCCTTGAGATTCGCAAGAAGAAGAGGTATCTCGCAGATACACTGAGAAATGCCAAGGAACAAAGACGGGCTATGGCAGACTGGCTCGGAGGAGAACTGTTTGGTTTCCGGACGCTTAGAAATTGCAAGTTTCTAAAGTTGAGTGTGAGACTTACAATCATACGCTAGCGTTAAGGTTCCCGGGCCGAATATTCGTGGATCCTTGGCAAGATTGGTGCAGAAGGGTGAAGTTGTTGTTGAGGTCGACCGTCGACAAGGATTTGTGGATAATGAAAGAAGGTCAAATATGTCCTCCGGAGACTGCCTAGACGCAGTTCCTGAATGACGGGTTTGACCCGAACCTCCCAAGACACTGGTTTGCTTTATGCAATAGATGGATGTGAAGTTTGGACAAAAAAGAGAACTTTAAGTGCGGACGTGTGTGTATATACCCAGCGTGGGTATTTGATCCCAGTCAACCAGGTAGAAGGCCAGAGCCCAAAAGGAGTGTCAAGAAGCAGACGCAGATCCAAGATCGCACCTTCGTGGTGTCGTCGTTGGTGAATATCCAGATTCGACTGTGCCGGTAATGCATGAAGGTGAAAGATGAGAAAGGCGGTTGAGGAGGAGGAGGATGGATGTCAACAAGCAGATGGTCCGAGCGCCACCAAACTCTCGCGCTCAACAAGCTGCGAAGTTCTTGCAAGCAAGAGCTACTTCAAATTGAATTTCAAGTGATGGACCGAGTAGTGCTCGAAGTCTTGATCGCAAAAGGTTCCCCGGAGTTTTGTGAAAGGAAGTTCGTCCAGTAATCGATACGGCGCGCGGATATGGCAACTTGAAGACACTCTCCCACTAGCTACCACGAGGCCGGTCGAGGGTTGGGTTGGAAGAAGAGGAACCTTCCACAGTGACGCCCGCAAGTGCAGTGCAACCAGGTCGAAGGTTGTCTGATGTGCATTTGACGAAGTGTTCGCAAGGTTGAAGAAGCCACTTATTGCACAGCATAACCACCCTTTGTGCAAGGTGTGGCGAGGCGATTGTGAGGCCTTGCTTTTATATGAAAGATTTGCGAGCGAGACACCAAGAAGCCTCTTCCACGAGTGGGTTTGACCTTTAGGAAATTGGACGCAAAAGGGTCCTGTTGCATAAAAAACAAAAGAAACAGGGTCCGGAGCAAGGCCTCTGGTGCGTACGGGTTGTGAAGTCTAAATCCACAGAGGAAGAGAAGAGGTCTCGGTGTTTTGCGAGGCCACCGTCGCAAGGCTGCCAAAGAAAGAGAAAATGTTGAATATTGTGTTCCATAATATTCAGACGTGAAATGCAGGTCAGTGTGAGTCGAGAAGAAGCTCTGAGACTGTCAGAGACCTCGATACTTTCTACTACTCAAACTGCACAAGCAGTCAAGCACCCAACCTTTTCGCTATGATGCAATCCATTCGACTCGAGTTTCCTTGCAAAGAGGCACATCAAAGAACCCATATTCTTCTGGCCATTTTGCTTCCTGCGCACATGCCGCAGGCTCTGCAGTGCAGCAGCGCGATCCTAGTGGTACTGCTACTGCTTACGATCTTTCGCTCTGGATTATTATGATATATGAGCGGCTGCCGCCATAAGATGGGATTAATTGGGATTGGGAAGGGAAATGCATGGTTAGAGAGCTGGATGGGATATTAATGGATTGTGTGTTAAACGAGAGTTGAGATGTCGTTGTGATCCAGCTGTCAGAAACATGCCGTGGCCAATCAACACAACCCCAAGGACGGGAGGTGTCAAAGCGGACGCTCCAGCCATTCTCAACCGGCGAGTCCCGCGTCGACGGAGGAACTTGGCCCGGCCCGCGGAACTTGGATCAAACGACAAGTCATCTTCACCTCCCTATGTACCTAGACCTAGCACAGTCCAGTCCAGTACAGGACCTACCTCTCTCCACTTCTGCGAAGCGCGATGCGAACGGTTAAACGAACCAGGTCTTCGAGGAGGGAGAGCGAGGAAGCAAAAGCCTTCAGCAGAAGTGGGCAGCGTGCAGAGGTCAAAAAAAGGAAGAAGAAGAATATTCTCGTCCATTATTGCTGCAACCCGCCCCCATTCCCCTTACTCGAGTACAGCCCGTCTCACAACTTCTCGCGAAAAAAGGAGACGGGGAATAATGCAGCGAACAAAGGCCGAATAGATGAACGACCTTCTACAGAAAGGCTGGTGGCCAGATGGTACAGTACGATTTGAGTGACGAGATTGAAACGGAAGGAGGGTGATTGATATTAATATACAATTTCAATTTGTTGTTTAACTTATCTCTATCTCTCTCTCTCTTTTCCCAGCAAACTCTTTCATCATCTTCTCTCTTCAGTAGTCGTTCATCATCTATTCCTCTTTGATGGTGTTTGCTTTTTTTTCCTTCTTATATCTGGAGCTCACGGATTAGTGGATATTGACTTCCGTCGGAAAGTTTGAAAATGCTAGGACGTGGAAAATGAAATGAATTCTGATCATCTCGTCCCAAAAGCTGGTGTCATTGCATCATAGACTCTGCCCAGAAGCGTTTCTTGCTGAAAAGTCTTTATTTTTACACTTTCTGTGAGATCTGAGATATTAGGGACCCCTATCTAGGCAGGTGAGGTACTGTATCATTTTCATCTAAATCTCGGGACAGCTCTCAGAGTTGGGCAAAGAAAACATTGTTATTGCGATGGTCGATTGATTATTGCCGATTCTGCTGGAGGCACCAATTATTCCCAAGGAAAAACCACATCTTCGTGTCCAGTTTTGCGGTAATCAGAGCACACGAATGAACCCCCAAACCGTGGTCCCTGCCGAGCACGACTAGCAGATACCTTATTCAATCTCAACAATTGGCGATCGGAAGGACAAGATGGAGCTAATAAACTCTGCGAACAACAACAAGACTTTTCCCAATACGAATTTTGAAACCTTTGAAAACCGCGTTGAAAAACATGGCATCGCGTTTCTGTTCCTGCATTTGATGCGGTACCACGTGAAGATCCGTCCCATGTACCCCGTACAGTAGTATGGAAAGTGGCGGCAATAATGCCATATACTACAGCACTCACGAGACATCCTGTGCTTGAGCATTTGGAAGCATTTTGATTGACTCTACTGTGGCGTTCTATTGTACCTTGCATTCCAGAGTACAGATGCGACAAAACTCCTGTGAGTCTCGCAAATCTCAATGTCTTCTGACACTCCTTGCTCAAATCTTGTACCAGGCTGCGATCCTCAGAGCCCAAAGATTTGGTTCGGCCCATTGTACGTCCGTATGTCTTGAGTAAGCTTGCATCGATGGCCTGCACTCGTGAGTACGCGATATTAATGTTTCGGAGATCCCCATCTCGGTGTCGACATCGTGTGACTCTTCTTTGATGAAATGCTCTCTCAACAAGCTTCTTTCACTCCCCAACACCCTTCCCAACATCCTTGAACCGGCATTCTTACCATCTCTATTCAGCATATACGCCCATCTCTGTCTATCCCCTTTCAAGATCTCAGGAATATCCTCGTTCTCCTCGACGCGATCGTAGTCTTGACCTTTCCTATCCCACAAATCTCTCCCCTCCCTAATTCTCTCCACGATTCTCTTCTTATCTCTATAGACGTCCTTGTTCAATCCAGTGTGACTAAACGCGTCCATCTTCCCTAATACTTCGCCCACGTTCTCAAAACATGTTGAGCAGTGCCAACCTCCGTTCCAAAGGTCAACCTTTCCCACCATCTATTCAGGCGATTCCACTCTCCTTCTCCATTCCTCAGATCTGCAGGTAGAATCGTTCTCGCGCCATTGTAGATTGTCGCCTGACCATGCGGCCACTGCTCCCCCCTATGCAACCACTGAAACCCATAGTAATAAAACTGACTTCTGATAGTCACTCTGTTGGGAATTTTGCAATTGCGCAGTACCATCATAGTAGCTGGCCTAGGGATCTCATCCACGTCACTGACTACTATCACATCCCCTTTCACTGCCTTCTCATTCCCCTGCAGGTACGGAAATACCTGCGACAGCATTGCATTGCGCTGGAAATCCTCTACATCCCAGGCGCGCTTCGCATTCTCAGGCGGATCATGGAGAATGTGATGGATAATTTTCGGATGGAATTTCGCAAACCGATCCCAATTGTCTTTGAGGAGCAATGGCTTCGAATTCCCTGTAAATGTGATCGGTGATTCGACGATAACGAAGTAATCTACGGTAGAAGCGAGCGTCTGTAGTCTTATTTCCAGCCAGTCTAATTCTGTGTTGAGGAGTAAGAGATCGTAGATTCTGCGCTTGCGGAGTTTGGGTTGAGAAAGTGGCGAAAAGCTGTGCAATTGGCAAAATGGTGTTGCGAGCTCCGGGGGTAGGTAGAGAGTCGGGAGAACTTTGGTTGTGTATGCGATTGAGGCGGATGATATGGTGTGAGGGTGATGAGTAAAGGGATGCTTGCGCTGATTGACCATGTGAAGGGCATAAACTGTGAGTAGGAGGAACGAGAGCTGTTGTTGCGTTTTTGTTAGCTTTGTTGTGATTGATTGTGGTGGAATGGGAGGTACATGCGATGCGCCAGCGCGCGAGAACGCTCCGCTGGGGAAATGTGGTGAGGACAAGTGCATGGTCAGAAATCAATACTATGCGAGTATATTCTCCGGAGAACTCATGGTGTTTTGAAAAGCGACAGACGTGTAATCGGCGAGGATAGGCAAGTTGCGCAAAGATATCGGGAGATAGCGAAATGGCTTGGCACCTGACGACACATCGAGGAGGCATGTGCCCTGCCGCTGAACACGAGCAGGCAGGAAAAGCTAAGATTACTTTCCCCTCCTCCTCCAGATCTCCACAAATCCGTCCCAACACGAGTCGTCCATCATCGTATCTGCAAATAGTGCTGGTTGTCCTCACTAAGCAAAGCAGCTAACTGCCGATCCTCATGCTTCCAATTATGGATGGAGGCAGAGCTCAGCCAGAGGCTGGAAGTAGGTAGGTACAACAAACATCAGTGACTGTTCTCGGACAGCACGTCTCCAGTAATCCACCTCCGATGCGGTATTCTGTTAAAAACGTTGCGATGCGATGCAAATCGAAGGAGAGAAAGAAGATGAGGTTGGCTGTTGGGAGAAGGGTCATGACAAGCTTTGAATTCAAGCACTCAAGATCTCAAGACAAGCTTTCAAACAAGCCCACCGCCATGCGTGTCGGCATCCGGACCTTCCGGACAAATCCTCCAACACCTCATGTTCATCATCCTGGGTAATCGCATTTGTGGAGATATTTGCGTTCATTTACCGAATTTGGTTTCTTTCGTTATTTCAAAGGAGTTTGGTCAACTTACAATCTATACGTGGTGGGAGACAAACTTGATAATTGAGGGTCTGCCGCTCGTTCTGCTGGTTTGAAACAAGACGCGCCACAAATAAGTACCTAGGTACGGAGTACTAAGGTACTTACCTATTATTCTTGTAAATCGAATAAGAGTGCTACCTTTTCTAAAGTAGTTCAATAAGCTCTGTCCCCTCGTGAGCTCCTAGCTCTACTACCGTTGTCCGAGGCCTGTTTGCTGCTCTTTCAACGGAACAGTACCCCAATATTTCATGTGAAGATGTATCAGCTACTAAGGTCAGTCCTGGGTCACTGTGTTGCCGTAATCCCAACGATAGCCTTTCGTATTTTTCATGAACAATTCTCTTCTGGCAGTCGCTTTTCCCCAGTGTACTGTACAACATGTCACTTCTTATTACCTTGCATCCGTGGATGTAAGTATTAGGGAATAACAATCTTTTAAGGATATCAAGACTTCGGGTATGGAGGAGTATAGGGATCGATTCGGAGAGGGTGAGATTTGTGCCAAGGAAGTATATCTCATGGGAACTATCGCGGTATGTCAGATATCCTTGCTACACGAGACTTTGTTCCTCATGTATCTTGGGCAAAATTTGATCTCTATTAGATTGCTATTCCTCTGAAATATAAATTGGAGTTTTCAGTGACTATCTGATATCAGTTTGTCACAATTTATCCCAAGCTGCCCACTTTAACGAAACAGTAAGACGAAATTGATGGAGTTGTTGTTCCCCAATGCCCTGCAAACCATTTGAGAAACCATTCACTAAAAACTTAAAACCGCTAATCCATGCCAATACATAAAAAGAGATTATACTATAAGATAGAAAATGCCTACTACCATCACATTTTCTGCTGGTGGACCGAAACTGGCATTCCGCCCACCAGTCCCTCGGCAATTTTCAACGTCATTTCTCGGAACGCTTTCCGGACGCGCCTCGCCTCTGAACAATTTTGTCAAGCTTCCAGTAAACACCAACCTCACTCCAAACCCGACATTGCTCGTAACCCTTGGAAATTTACAACCTTCGAGTTCCGGAGATTTTGAAATTGCCAGAACCACTAGCAGCTTCCATCAAAATGCGTGCAGCGGTTGTGTGGCGAAAGCCACTCATTGGGTCGATGAAGCCCTCATATCGCCGTTCCTTCGTCTCGAACATCCAGAAGCCCTCGCCCTCGCCCTCTTCCCCTCTAATCTGCATTTCGTGCAGACAGCCCCTCTCTAAGCCATATCCTCAAAGAGCGCCACGCCGGCATTTTCAAAGCACATCATCAATCCCTACTCCGACCACCGAAGACCCTTCCGGTTCCCGCCCCCCCCCTCGAAATCACTACGAATTCTTCCCCCAGACCCTCCCATCCGGTCCTCCCCCAGTAGGACCATTCCACATCGACCTCCGGGCCCTACGCAAAGAATTTCTCCAGCTCCAAGCCATCGCACACCCCGACCGGCACCCGTCATCCCTCAAAGCCCGCGCCGAGGGGACATCGGCTGCCATCAACGAAGCGTATAAAACCCTACAGTCGCCGCTATTGAGGGCACAGTATTGCTTGAGTTTGCAGGGGGTGAATGTTGCTGAAGATGAGTCGGCAAAGATGAAGGACACGGAGTTGTTGATGCAGGTCATGGAAATTAGGGAGGAAGTTGAGGAGGCTCGGGAGGAGGAGGAGCTGGTGGGTCTAAAGGTTGAAAACGAGGAGAGGATCAGAGAGAGTGAGAAGAAAATTGAGGAGAGGTTTATGAGGGGAGATATTGAGGGGGTGAAGCACGAGGCGGTTAGGTTGAGGTATTGGGTCAATGTTAAAGAGAGTCTGGATGGGTGGGAGAAGGGGAAAGGAGTTATGTTGGATCATTGAGGGATTGTGTGATATTGATAAGACTGCCTTCTAAGAATAAGATCTGGCAACAGTTAACTAATATTTGTCGAAAGTCAAAACTAGGGCTTGAGAGTTAGAATCTCTGCGTCCCTACACCGATAGAAAGTCGGAAGCGGTGGCTAGATGATGAGGGAGCGAAAACAAACCTATCGAAAGGAAAGAATGCGGGGACCACGGGACCAGGAGAAGAGATACGAAGATAGATACCAGGGTGACGAATATGATATGAATCGAAGAGAGGCGAAGATATCCTTTGTTTCACTACACGCTGTAGTTATTATACAGCAAATTAGAGTATTCAAATGTGCTACCAGACCGATTGATTGATGTGTAGACAGGTGAAGACTCTTCCTCTCCCTATAATTTTGTGTTTAATAATCTAGTCTTGCTCCGTACTCTGAGACATCTGTTTTTCTTGTTCAAAGGATTTGACATCAAGTTTTAACCCTACCCTCCTCCGCTCACCAATCCCAGTTTTTGCGCGCTTCTTGTCACACTATTTAGTATGACTAAATTTGGAACGGGTGGTAAAGAGAGTAGAGGTTATTGCCTCCATATCGCTTGTTCTGGTTGCATGGTTGACTTCTCTTCTATTTGATGTCTTGGCATTTTTGTATGTCCCCACTTTCTCGCGAAAGTTGAGCCTCGCTGCGATCCCCTGCAGGATGACATCGCCGCATCTCGTCTTTCTCCAATTGCCGGAACAAAACAAACACAAAATACCTTTTATGATACCGACGAGATCAGACTTAGGGATAACTTCACCTCCGCCTTGCGGATAATGCCAATTGACTCTTCTTCCTTTTGCTGATTCCAAAGCCGCAAGCAAGCAGTCAGGCAGCCACTCATTTGCTCCAAATATTTTACAATTTATTCTCCAATGGCTTCTCCTTTTCGTGGATCTGCTTTCGCAGCGATTAAATCGCAGAGCGTAAGAGCGAGACCTACGAGCTTACGTTCTACAAATGCCTTTACTTCTCAATCCATCAGATACATATCAATCGAATGCCGGCACCCCATCGCCAACCTTTCACTGAAATCACGACTACCTGTCTTACGGACTACCACGACAACCCGAACATTACACACATCTCCTTCCTCGCTATCTACCCCAAAATTTACGTATGGTATCTCTGCCTCCTTCACAGCCAAAGACCGACGCTACAATCCCGAGCGCAATATCTTCAACTTTAACCCCTATAACCAAATTCTCGCTCGTCGGAAGGACAAGAGGACACGTCCCGATTCAGGCCAGGATGCCTTTTTCGTCAGTCGAGTTGCCGAAACCTCAGACATCGCGCTGGGAGTCGCAGACGGAGTAGGAGGGTGGATGGACTCGGGCGTTGATCCAGCAGATTTCTCCCACGGCTTTTGCGATTACATGGCCCACGCCGCCTATACACACAAAGAAGCGGATTGGAACCCACCGATCGGAGCGAAGAGCTTGATGCAAAGAGGATACGAGGATATCTGCCGGGATAAATCAGTTCCTGCGGGAGGCAGTACGGCATGTGTAGCTATTGCGAAGGGCAATGGGAGTTTAGAAGTGGCGAATCTGGGGGATTCAGGATTTGTCCAGCTACGATTGAATGCGATACACAATTATTCGGAGCCGCAGACTCATGCTTTTAACACGCCTTATCAATTATCGATCGTGCCAGAGAAGGTGGCCAAACAAGCTGCTGCATTTGGGGGAGAACAATTGATGGATTTCCCAAAAGATTCCAATGTTTCGCAGCATGAGTTACGGCACGGGGATGTTGTCGTATTTGCTAGCGATGGTGTGTGGGATAATCTCTCGGCACAGGATATTTTGCGCATTGTTTCAAAACTCATGTTAGCTGCTCGGGCATGGGAACATACTGATGATGGAATCAGGATTGGAAATGGGTTGAGCAGCTTTATCATGAGTGGAGATGAGAAGGGCATTTCGGATGACATCCCAAGCTTGCAGGCCTTTTTGGCCGTGGGGATCACATCTGAGGCAAAGGCGGCGAGTGTTAATACGAAGCTTGATGGGCCGTTTGCTAGGGAGGTGCAGAAACACTACCCTGGGGAAGGCTGGCAAGGTGGGAAAGTGGATGATATTTGTGTTGTGGTTGCTATTGCCTGCGAGGATGGTAAATAAGCGGCGTTTTACGATATAGTAATAGAAAAGTTGGGGTGCTGTATGATCAATATTTTGTGGGCTTTAAGAGAGAGTAATCAGCAATGTATACGTTTTGGATAGTCATCCAGGAGGTGCAAAGACTCCGGGTATCGGTATACGCAATAGTCGGGTATGTCTATTTTTCCATATCTTCGACTCTCTCCTCTATTACTACGTGCAAGGTCTGCTCTGCCTTATGGTTTGCATTGTTCTTTGATTCGGCGGTGGCTTGGTTGTTCTTGTTTATCATTTCTCGCCCTGCAAACCTGAAATCACAAACATCTCAAGCGAGACTGATAAATTTTGAAAGCATTCTTTCCTCGCCGAATATCAACATCCCGAAGACTATGCTATCTCCTATGAAGTTTGATCAAGTAGTCCAAAAATGGTTACGGGTTTCGTCAAGAGAAGTCGGTGAGGGCAACGGGAGGCAGATGTCGCGGAGTGCTCCCGTAGCTGAATTCTGACATCCGGGGAAGTTGCATCATCGATGCCAGGGGGTCATGTTTTGTAGTCTCACTACTGATCTTACACGGGTTGTGTATATTTGGGGATTCCGTGTCTTAAGTGTGGCTAGCTTATTATTGCTCACCAAGTCCCAAAATCCAAACTTCCCTTCGTTGTTTAGAGGGTTCATGCCAAGTTACATGAAGCATTTCTGATAAGTCTCATCAACGCTTGAACAGCGCCTATCAAACTAGAATACTGTGCGCTCCCGTTTGTCTATTGGTCGTCCAATGTTAGCTCGAAGGGACGCGATGCTTTGACGTAGATGATCTTAGACCCTCAATCGTCAAAGGACGACCTGTCTCGCTTCCAAAACAAGGAAAAATTGAGACTATCACCCTCTGCATTCTTCCCTTTCCATTCAGATGCGTGCACAGGGTTTGATTTGATCGTTGTTGTCGTCTATAGCTCGCGTGGCTTTTATCCCGCGATCAGCATTTACGTCATCGACGTCACCAAAACAATTTGCGAACGCTCTCATGTCAATAGGATTCAGTATATATGGACTGGAGTTTCTCCGTATTTGTGTGCGGGGAGTAAAAACATCTTCTCTATTGATCTGATCTGCTATTACCAAATCTCAAAAGCTCAATTCTCAAATCCATCAAATATACTTGTTCAAAATGCCTCTCTTCGGAAAGTCCAAAGCAGCAGAGCCCGTCTACGAAACCCGTACGACACATACAACTACGGAGCCACGCCATAGCGGTGGAGGAGGAATATTCAGTTCAAACCGACACTCTCAATCTACCGTACCCGTGGAGACCGAGCACCGCCGAAACAGCAGCGGCGGGATGTTCCACTCAAGTCGACACTCACAGTCGTCCGCGCCTGTTGCAACGACCGAACCACGCAGAAGCAGTGGTTTGTTCGGGACCCGTAGTCGTCGCGATTCCTCCTCGTCAAGATCAAGAAGCAACTCCCTCGTCGGAGGGGCACGGTCTGTTGAGTCGTGTCAATCATACTGGAGATCCATCAACTAGAGCGGCGCATGAAAGAGTGCTGTCAGCTGAGACGGCGGAGAGAGATGCAGAGAAGGCGCTGCTACATGCGAGAAATATGGTGAGGGATGCGAAGGATCATGTCAAGAGGTTGGAGAGAGAGGCTGCCGAGGAGGCGAGATTGGCGAAGATGAAGCAGAAGGATTCAGCTGCTATTTCGAAGAGAGCGGGGAAGTTGGGTGGGTTGTAGTTGGGTAAGTGATAGTATCAAGCTGTTGTTAGTGACAAGATACTGACTTTCATCAAAGATTATAGGATTATACCTGCACGAGTTTATGATGTCTACGAACCACGTCTGTCTGTTCTTTGATCGCTTGTCAGCTTAGCGAAAAAATGATGCATTTTGGCATCTTGTTTTGATTTTGTACAATACCAATTTTTTCATTGAGCACACGGCGTCACGCGAAGCATGGGGAAAAGGCAAGGAAACCGCATTGGCGCTATGAAATTGAATAGCTTATATGCAGTAATGCTTTATGAAACATCTTTCAGTTTTCAACTGTGCAAGTCGATCTAGTTGCGAGGGGACAAATTTCGTGACACTGGTTCCTTCCTTGCTTCAAAATCCCCCTTTCACAACAACTCCTCTTTTCTACAACGGCAGTTCCTTCCACGACAATGATTGCACTGACAGAGCCCTCACTCTACCGCACGGTCTACCCCTCCGTTCCTTTCTCCCATACTGTTCCCCTATCACCATCTCAAACTATTTGTTCGAATTCAGAAGAATAGAATGTCAACTTAGCATCACCAGCATATTCGGCTTACTCCAGTCTCGTTTCATCGACCAATATTGCAGTCTTGAAGTCCAGCTTTTGAGCCGAAATGGCGCTGAGGCAGGAAGTGTCACTAAGAAGCGGCTTTTCCAGCAAAACAAGAATGCGCATGTTACTGTAGGAAACATTATCTTCAAAATGCCTTCCGATCGGCTGGCATAGGTATGGAACAGTTTTGGTGCACACTGTTTAACACTCTTTAAATCTAGGTTACAATGAGCGTTCTTTTCCTAAACGACCGCCAACAATAACAACGGGAGTAAGGGACTTCAGATGGCCTACGCCGAGCTGTTGTGGCAGTCGCCTCTCGTGTCAACTTATTGCTTCTCGTTCTGTTTCATTATTTTTGAACATTCATTCCCACAGTTGTTCTTCAAAATTTCAATTTCTTGGTTCATTTAATGCTATTGCTTCTTCTTTTCTTTGCATCTCATTCGTCAAATGGAATGTACACGAAATTCGCTGTAAGATCGACCCAGCTAGACCTTCAACTCATAGTCTCTTCCTTTTTGCATTCTATTCTACTCAAAAAACAACCAGCAAGAGGAAATAAAAACACCAATCTTCTCAACCACCTGTTAGTAGAACTCTCAAGGTGGCGGCCTGCCATCCTACCTTAGCGCCCAGCACTCTCCACATCCAATTTAACACCGTACCGAGAGACTCCTGCGGTTGGATATAGAAGTCATTCATCTTCGTGGAAAACTGGTCACCGACGAAGGGGGCTTAGATGGGGCTAGAAGCCGAGAGTATGAGGACAACGTGCTCTGATATATGATTGTGATTTAGGAACTCTTACTGTTTGTTGAGTGTGGTTAGGTTTTGGCAAGGTCCAAGTCTACTCTGATGGGATTTGTAATAGCGGGCACTTCTCCCTCCTCTTCTACCAACTCGTATTTTTGTTTTCGTCAAGCCTCGAGGAGGAATTGGCAAGTCAGCTTCTACAACTGCGGAAGAATATAACACTGCGGAAATCAGCAGCAAATGCCCAAATCACGAATTGCAAATCACACCCAGCCATGGATTTTCATAAAATACAATTCATCAATAAAACAAAGAAGATGCTTGCTTGCTAGGTAGATGCCTCTTCCACCAAAGATAGTGGCTCACTTCATCTACCACCCCCACCCCGTCCATTCCAGTTTCCATCCATCTTAAACCTCCATATTTTCGTCTTCTATTCAAAGTTTCCATCGTCCCTCACATAAATACATAGTCACACACGGACAGACACGCTAAAACCAAAAGGAGAAGCCACCTTCCTAAACCTCCTCATCACTATCTTCCCTAATAATTCCCCTTCGTCCTCATCAACAACGGAGTAATCACCTCTTCCTCTCGCAAAGCTGTCTCTAGTCGTAAACCTACGATTTGCGGCCCCCCTGCCAATGGCGTTACTTGCGGAACGGAAGAGGGATGTTGCTAGAAGTGGCAGAGCTTGCGCTACGGCTACTACCCCGGCGATGGCAAGAACGGGGTATTTGATGTAAGCTGCTTCGCTGTCAAAGGAGGCTTTATAGTGTCAGCAAGAGTTTACTAGAAAGATCAGTGAAATGGAAGACATACATTGTTCACCCAGCCTAATCTGACCAAAATTATTCGCCCAATTCATCCAAACCCAGTAACCAATCCCACCAGCGATGATGAATGGAATTATGACTGCGAAGAAGATGGCTACGCCTGAAGGGCCATGTTTTTGGTTGAAGTCTTCTTCCATACCAGGGCATGGCTTAGCCTCAATTTTGTCGTACTCTTTACCACCTTCGCAGGTGGTGATCGGAAGACGACGGTAGCCGGTTGGTTCGTAGTATTCCACTTGCTTGGTATCGGTTTTGCAAATGAGGCTGTGGTCTGGTGGATTGTACCCTTCAACAAGGGCGCAAGAGCCGTCCTTTTGGCGTTGGTAGTTAAAATCACTAATGTTGTTAGCATGATGGATTTTCGAATGAAACAGAGGAAGCGCTTACCATTCGTAATCCTGGCGAGTACAAGTGCAATTGTTGGCAATGTCGTGAAGATGAGGAATGATTCTACCATTGTAACATTTTGCATCCACGTTCTTGCGGTGGTATTGCGATACATGACCAAATAGACAGTCAGAGTCTTGCAAAGGGTGTTTTGGTGTCCAGAGGTGATAGTCGCCTCCGTCAGGGTTGTTCTCGTCCAATTTGCACTGCTTATCGGTCAAGCCGGTGAAGTCAAGATTGATCGTAGTAAGCTTATCATCAATTCTTCCCCATAGCAGGAAATTGCGCGAGTTGTCGCTGGGAACCGTAGAGAGCTCTGCAACATGCATCGGCTTCGTGGAAAACTCGAATGTGGTCCAGGTGTCACCTTCATCCAGGGAGTAGAATATCTCTTTGGTTGGTTCGCTCTCATGTTCAGCGACGAGAACTACAATGGAGCCTTGATCACCATATTCCCACATGTATTTGCCTTTCTTGACTTGTTTCCAGCTGAGACCAGCATCGGAGGACATGAAAGTGTCAGCAACATTCTTTTCGAGATATTCGCTCACACCACCAGTCCCAAGCATCAACCCAATAGCCGATTTGGAAGAGTAGGTGTGAGACTTGTCAATACGCTCGGTATAACCATGAAGATGAAGCGAGCACTTGGCAAGATCGGAGTTGGTGCATTTGAAGGGCTTGCCATCGACGTCTTTGCCCGGGGCTTGATGTAAGCCCACTGCGCACCGTCATTGTGAGTAATCTGGGTTTTGAGTTTTTTGCCGTCCTTCTTAAAGTTCTTGTCGTTCCAATTGTCCACGACATTGATTACTGCAACTCCCTCAAGTCCATAATTTTTCTCAAAATCAACATATCCGTTCCTGTCTCGATCCACGCCATCTTTTGACTTTGTAAAGGAAGTGCCGTTTGAATTACTCTTCACAATGGTGCCATACTCGTGTTCCTGTTCCGCACTGACCGTTACGTGAAGGAAGACGGAGTGAGTGGAACTGTCAAGTACAGTGTACGCTTGTTGGTGATCAACCTTGAAGTTGCTTGGGAACTGAGCGTCAGCAAATTTTGATCCATCGACGCTTGCATCAACTTTCAAAGTATTGTGCACTTGATCTCGGGAAGCAACAACAACAAATTCTGACATGATGGCAAAATTCACAACATCCTTGAAAGGGGTGTCCTTGTTGTCAAAAAAGTTGCTGCTGCTGACAAGCTGCCATGGATTATCCTTCTCATCCGAGTTTTCTAGAGTTCTTTCCAAACAATAAATGAGCTGATCGCGTTCTTTCTCCTTCTCGCTCTTGGTTTTCTCAGGCTTGCGGCCATTGTCTTGGTCCAAGGGGTCAAAGTATCGATAGTCAGTGTCAGGGATGAATTCACACTTCTGGACATAACGCGCAAGGGTCTTCTTTGGCCAGCTCTCGCCTCGATCCGAGGTGTAAGATGCGACATCATGGCACTCATTTGGACAGTCTTTCTTCCCAATGAAGATAATCCACTCGGGGTGCTTTGGGTGGAAGTTCATGACAGTCACTCCTCTCGTCGTAGATGGCGGGTAAGGTGCCTTGAATTTCCTGATATTTTTGCCACGCTCAGTCGAATAAAACACCTCCTCCGTCTTAGTGAGGAAGAATACAATGTCCTGGTAGTAGGGGTGAGGGACGATTCTTTCAATGGACTCGTCCCGTAAGATTTGTTCCCATGTTTTGCCATGGTTCGTGGAGCGCCATACAGCTTTATCTGTGCGCATAATGACTGTTTCGTCATCACCAGAACTGACCGTCGTTCTCTCAAAGTATTCGATTTGATGAAATCGGGCGCCATCAATTTTGCTCTCGGTAGCAGCAACCTTGCCCTTTTCATTGGCAGGAGGAGAATTTCCACCCTCCCCCTTTCCATCCTCGCAATCATGTTCCACAGGCTCGGCCTTATCAATACCCTTTTCACAAGTATTTCCGGGAATCTTGCGCCAGCCAGAAGAGCCCTTGAATTTTCCCTTTCCGCCCTTGCACTCCCCTTCTGGAATCAAGACCTTGGACTCCGTCGAGAGTTTACATTCCTTGCGGTCTGCAGACCGAACAAAGTTGAAATCGCATTCAAAGTCTGCATCCGTACATGTGCAGTTTTTTTGTGTGGGCACTGGATCATTGAATTCATCCTTGACAAAACAATTGGCATCCGCCTTTCTTCTCTTGAATGTTTGAGTGTGACCCATCAGGCACGCTGGCTCACCTTTATCATCCACTCTAGCCGGCCATTCTTCGAAGTCCTTGTCCGTGCATTTGGATTCGTGCAGATCCTCGAAGTCGATGGACAGGATGTGAGCTTTGGTGGGCGTCTTTCCCTTGTCCTTATTATTCGCAGCCTCCAACAGAAACTTGAGGCTTGTTGAATCCAGAGTGGTTGTCAGTTGAACTGGTTGAAGAGCATGGGGTAGATCAACTTTTGTCCAGTCTTTGCCATGATTTAGTGAGTATGATATCTCTTCGGTCCATTCGTCCTTGATGGCTACCAGAATCGATCCTTGGTCACCAAATTCATATAGGTGAGGTCCTTTAAGGGCGAGCGACCAAGTCAACCCTGCATTATCTGAAACGTAGAGGTTTCCATCACCATAGGATTTGAGGTGATCTCCGGTATTGCCAACACCCATCACCAGGCCCGGTGCTGGACTGGAGAAGACACGGCCTGAATTTCTCAATTCTGTGACCGAGTGCAAATGAAGTTCCTCCTTATCGACCTTCAATGCTTGGAAGTCTCGCCCGTCGTCGAAACTAATTTGCGACTTGACTTTCTTGTGTGCTTTCTTCTTCTCAACTTCCTCGAAATTATCGACCACATTGACCAAGACGATGCCTTGAATGTTGGACACTTTTTCGAAATCCACCAGGCCCATCTATCCCTATTCGTGTGTTCGATGTTGCGGGTGAAGTAGGTACCGTTCGAGTTACTGCTTAGGAAAACTCCCATCGGTTGATTGCCCTGCGAGTTCATGACGTCAATCTGAATGCTGTATCGCGTTCCCTCCAACACAGTGTACGCCTTTTCGAGCAATTTATGGTCCTCCGGGAAAATAGCTCTATGCCATTTAATCGAATCATCCGAGATGTACATGGCCATCTCATCCGTGCCTGCAGCGCTTGCGGCTACGACCAAGTACCGCTGGACCACCGCCATATTCACAATTCCTGGAACGGTTCGCCCTGGCTCGAGTTCGGGTTCGAATTCTTGGATATCCTTCCCGCTCTTCTTGAAGAAGTCGTCTGAAATAACCAGCTTGTAGTCCATCCTTAAGTTTGAGAACTTTCCCTTGGCTACACAAAGAATTCGGTTCAGGTCCTTCTCCTTCTCATTCGTTTTGAAAAGCTCGGTGGATCTCGCCCAATGACATCCCGCGGTATCTACTCGAAGAGGGTTAACCGTTTCGAAGTTATCTGTTGTATACAAAGCCTGCCAAAATCAGCACAGTGTCACGCAGCTACTAGGGTAACTAACCTGTTCATCACAGAACCATAGTCCCTCGCACACGGCCCCGTTGAAAATGATTCTTTTCGGATCATCGAAGTGGAAAGCCATGGCTGGGATGGACGGGCTCGGCTGAACTGTTGTCTTGAAAGATTGCCAGGTCTCTCCCCTATCCTTCGTAGACCAATGCTCCAAGCCTCTGGTTAGGTAGTACGCCCGCTGATTATCAAAGGGATGCATGATCATCTCGTATAGTTTCCCATGTGGTGGCCCATCTACCTTCGCCCAACTCTCTCCCGCATTCCCCGAACGGTACACGTCGTGCCCTCCCCTTTCGTTGAAGAGGAGAACATCTGAATCGTCGAAATAGCTCACGTCCAGTGGCATGAAGTCGAAATCTGTGTTCTTGATGGAAGGAGCATCCTTTTTGGCCCATACGCCATTGGCGCTGAATAGCAGAGTTGAGACAAATAATGTCCCCCAGCTTGAGGATGTTGTTGGCAGCCTCATGATTGCGAGTTGCGATTATGTAGGAATGAGAGGCGCATTAAGCTTCGCAGAAGCGGCTCATCAAGGTTGGCTTGATGAGAATATGTACTGAAGATGGAATGATCGGCGTAGAGGAATGGAATGATTGTTTTGCAATGTCGAGGTTGTGATTGTCCTTTGGGATGGGGTTTGTTGCATGGACAGATTTGTTTCTTGTTGCTAACTCTGGCCGCATCATCAGCTCGACGAAACGCGGTCTCCGAAGCTGTGGTCGCCGCCACTTCCGCCAACGCTTGGCAAAGGCTTCCCCTTTGCATGTGACTTGCTAATGCCCCGTCTGTCTCTACATACAGCCTATTCTCATCCTCTTCACTTCCAGTAAAGGAGAAGATGTTCACCGTGAGCTCTCAAGATATTTATTTCCCTACATACAATTTTACGCAAGACAAAGCTCTGCTGCCGTCAATAGTTGTTCGTCAACTCATTAAAGTCACCTGATATCCCTTATCAGAGGATGTTTCGTGGACTGTGTCCCATTCCTTAGTTGTACTCTGCGAGAACAGGACTGATGATCATTTCAACATACTTTCGCATAAATGCCTCGACTAGAATGCGGTTCTGAGGATTGTGACGACTATTTTGACATAGCAACAAACCTGTTTCTACACCTTATCTCCACGCAGCCTTTTGGCATTGCTCAAAGCAGTCCATTTTCCCTTTGCAAGAGCAACAACAAGGTCTTGAAAGAGAAAAGCCTATCATCTCTATTCACTCTCCCTACACATTCTCCTTACCTTTTACACGCCCAATAATTTGCTCGCCGATCTATCGTTGTAGCCACGCCAATTTATTGCCTTTGGAAGATGGCAACATCATCACAGATTCTTCGTATACGTATTAATGACCCTGCCGAATCTCCTCCCTTCCGGGCACCCACAACACAATTTGAGTGCTGTTTTCCTTCTCTCCGTGAATAGATGACCGAGCCCCTATGGAGAAAGTCCAATTTGATGCTTCAACAACTAAAGAGCCCAAGATAGGAACATATTACCAAGACATCGGGCTACATTTCATTGACGAACCACTTTCGCACGCCGACAAAGGCTAGAGGGACAGGGACTCCAGATTCGAGTAGGGGAAATATATGCAGTCAATAAACCTGTCTCTCCGAAAGATGTCACTTAATTCTGTTGTCTTCCCATCTTCTCGAGTACGAAAACTCAAGCCCTTACTTCAACTTGCTCTCTCCAACTCCCTTTCTCTGATGCTGAAGTTTATGAAGATGCTGTTACTCACACAATACCTTCTATGTGCACAATGTGTCTGGGAGACAGCGGTAAAAGCTATGATGCGGCTCCAGATTCGATCGCAAAGTTTGTTTCCGCAGTTCCAATCTTTTATCTATTGAATTTCTCAACTCATTGACCGACTTGCCATGGCCTTGAATCTCATCACCATCTTGCTCGCGATAACAGAGAAGTAGAAAGTAGAGATTTAAAAAAGAAAGTTTTAGACTCCAGCTTTTCTCTCTCCACTCATGGTTCCCCATATCCACTGTGAATGGTTCCTGTTTAGACAAACGATGACCATCAGATTTTATTCAGATAAATGTTACTCATTTACAGTTTTGAGAATTGGCTGTTTTGTCCCGGTCGCAGAATTTGCATGCCCGACTTGTGCAACTTTTTCTCGTCGATCCTTTTCAATAGATTGAAGATCTGAAGGTCTACCCAAAAAATTACTTCAAAGGAGGAGGGCTCTTTTTGGAGCAATTTCGTGGAAGATTCTTGAAAGTGAGAGTGGCAAAGCCTTTTTGAACAGGCCTTACTAAAAGGAGCACGTTCAACCATATGGACCGGTCAGACTGGTTCGTGATTGTTGGCAAGAAGTATAGCACTGTCGATTAAAAGTGCATTAATAGTTTCATATTGGAGTGATAAACAGATGAAGAAGTGAAAGAAATAAACAATAGTCAAGGATCCACTATGGATTTAGCTTGTATCGATGGAGTAAGTAGCCTCCCCCATTTCCTTGTCCTTGTGATGTGGTATGAATTTTAGCAAGAGCGATTTCGAACTCTCGTCTAAGTTTCTAGAAAGATCAGATTACTGAACAAGCAAACAGGAGATAGTTTCGGGGAAATTGTCGTCGAATAACCTTAAAGCAATCGCTGACTGGAACTTGATAATTTTCTTTACTTATTTTTCTAAAAAAGGCAAGAAAGAACTTCCGTCCACTCCACCGAAAAGGTTTCCTATGCAGATGACTATGGAGTACTTCTCCCACATAGATAATGTTCGCTCCGTCCGAGAATATGCACACAATATGGATGATATTGAGAAGTCAAGAACCTTAAGATGCATGCCGCCGGTGCAAGAAGAACGAACGGATGAAAGCCAACACCTCATAACTGCAATCTAAGAAACCTTCCCAGATTCCAAAATAGTAAAACCTAATTCTCCAACTCCCGAGTTACCACCGCCAATAATCAATCAATTGAGGCTCGCAAGCCAAACCTCCAAACGAACCTTCTAAACTTCCAGCTGTACTTCGTAAACATACTCCGTAAAGGATCCACCCATACGGAGTATCTCATCCATGATCCATCCCAACTCTAATGTCGAACTCCACTCAGATTCCCAAACACTCAACCCGCCGATCCCCCGTCCATTTTCCATTTTTCAAAACCAAAATCCCAATAATCCGTTCATCCCGTTTCCCAATCAATCCAGCTCCATTATTTCCTTCCTCCCTTTTCCGTTTTGTACTTCTCGTTGCTTTTTCGGCTTCCCTGCGGCTCGTTGATGGCGGCCATGTGGATGTTCCTAGTACCCTCATGGAAGCGGCTCGAAGATCTCCTGACAATTGACAATAGTTGGTAAGAAATGACACGCTTGAGCTTGAGATGTGTGGACGGGGTGAATTGTTTGCTTTTGCAAGGCGGCTTGATCGACAGGGCCGGCCTAGAGTACCATTTGGGATGGCTTGGGCTAGGGCACAGTCGATGTGCCGGCGAACGGGTGACGGGCTGGTAGCTGGTACCAAACTAGTCCAGGGGCTGATGTTCGGCACGAGAAACTTTCATGTTTGTGATGATAACGCCCTCGACGTCGGTATGGGACGAATATGTTTCTGCTGGAAGTTGCTGCGCATTATCGCATTGTTTTGGAGATTTCTGGGGATGTATGATGGGAGTCTGGATTGGTTCAGCGCGAGACAACGAGCTAGTTAATATGGCAATGGGTTGTGTGCTGGATTCCCGCCTTCTTGGCACCATTTGTCGGACTGTTTCTTGGTCGACGACGACAAAAAGATGGCTAGCTATGTACCTTTAGAGAATACAATACTTTCGTCCCTGATCTTGCGGTCTCATAGGTTGGGTTTGATTTGGGTGTGAGTTAGGGGTTGGAGGAAGATTGGCGAAGGTTGGAAGCAGTCCTCCCGTAAGCAGCCAGCTGCAATTATGAAATCGATACAAACATTTCTGTATAGTTTTCAGAATATTTTTTGGTGCTAGACAATGTCAAGAGAGTGCCTGTTCTCTAGACTCATAAAACTGCTTAGAAATTCAAGTGAAGATGAGAAGAGGAGAAGTGCATACTCTATGTGGGGAATGGAGAATACGAGGAGAGGAAGCCACAAAGGCTAGTTCTCCCTATGAAAAGATATCTACCCGCTTTGATCAAGGAGATAGACCGTCGAAGCCTCGTCACTAGTACTGCCGAGAAGAACAGCTTTCGCCTTCGTTTCGACTCGCAGAATTTGATTTTGCAGTTCAAGAGTCTATGATCAGTGGTGAAGATCTCAATACTTGCAACATTGGTGTCAAATACTGTCAATCATACATTTCTGCCTATTCATGGACCTGTTCAAATTTACACCTGTAGACTGTACCTTATATTACCCTGAGATAATATCAAGTTTACGATTGATCACATTCTCTCTGCGTCAAGCCGTTGAAACCCCGAGGACACCTCATAACAGTATCTGGAACGCATGAGGTAACTCCGAGTACAGTCATGGCCGAGACACTGGGAAATACAACACATCTCTAATTCATAGATCGATCGATTGGGTGTATCACTTCTCTAGATTATTGGGTGTTCCTGAGATAAGGTACATTTGCATGTTCTTATGACCAGGTGAAACATTTTCTGTACTTCGTTGGCACCGAGAATGCAGGAATGGAAAATGGGTACCTGCCGATCGAGTTCCAGATTTGAAACAACACGGCTTATTTGGCAAAAAGATTCAGTGGTACAAAAATTTCAAGAGGAAGCTACCGTACCTCACTTTGCACACAAAATGAACCTCATCATCGATCCTCCTTGAAATTTGAATAGGCCCCCATCACACCTCCCATTCGGGAAAAACCGACCTTTCCGTAAGGAATATAATTCTCAGACACGAGGTTGAAAATCAGTAGATGCGAATACAAGTATTTGTTGGTGGCGTGTATGTTGTTGGTTGTTGGAGCAGCCCCTGCAAATAATATGCTGTTGGAGTTGCACAACAGCAAGGGAAAACGTTTGGCACCACACCCCCTTTGATTATGCACCACTGCTACAATAGGATGATGTTTACGATCCATTTAGTGCCAGCATTGGGCAAAACCCGAAATGACAATCTGAAGCTATAGGGGCACCAATCACAGAACCAAGAGCAAATGGAAGGAGGCTCAGCACCAGCTGCTCGACTTCCCAAAAAGCGGTCCCATTGACAAATCCTTGACTCCCGAGAGAGTGTTTCCGCTTATATCTTATGCCAGCCGGCCCACGTGGAAGAATATACGCCATGGCCTGACCAGAATTCTATGAGAATTCTTTCGGGATGTGGGATTCCCTTTCCTTGTTGACGGTGGTGGGTTTGAACTTGAACTCATGTGCCTGAAGAGACGTCGTTCCAACGACTGTGTTTCGTTCCTGCAATATCGAGCCGCTGATATCATAGCAGAAGTAGCGCTCTCGCGATGGGAGTATGGAAATGAGAAAAGGGGATCTGGCAGGATGTAAAACACACTACGGGGTAACGATAGAGTACACGATTGAGATATCCAAGAGATCAATATGAAACCGCATACATAGTACAGTATACTCCGTACACTCTGTACGAGGCCGAAATTAGGTGTTCTTCTTTCGTGTCTCTGTGTGCGTACTCGAGGTTTCTCAAACCGGTATATTACTATGAGATACCAGTTTTGCGAGCATAGATCGTATTTGGCGTAGTATATAGAATAGAGTACATCATACACAATCTTTTCAAATCAACGCGGGGTTCCCGAGGGACTCGATCGAATCAGGAAAGTCCAATCTTATAATTACGAGCTGTGAAGAAGGTTCCTTGAGGCTTCCATTGCAATCGTCATCTTAGCCTATGCGCGACACAGGGTCATGATGTATCTGCAAGTCGAGGATGTACTACATCTGATATGTACGCAGCCATCTAGGAGCAAGGATCATCTCGCTGGATTTGAGCCTGTCCACCGCCATTGGAGTGATGAACGATGAGATATTATTCCACAAAGTAAAACGTGCGGTAAGATGAGGTGTTCGCTTGAACGACCTCCTCTGGGGGCTTGTGATGTTGGGATGACAGCAACAACCTTCATCCGAGGTGGTGTTGTATCGGATGCAGGCACAAGGCACAAGGGACAAATTATAGGCCCTGGTCAATTTCGTTGTCATCTTGACCTGTTGGTTCAGGGCTCCAGATGTGAGGTGCTTCGATGATTGCTTGCAAGGCAGGCGCGGCGAATTAGATGAATAGTAATATAGGCATCGTGAGTTTAGCCGCGAAGATGGGGAGCTGAGATATTCGCTTCATTGCTTGGGCTGCAGGGGAAGGATGAGATGCATCCACGACCACAGTTCACGACCACTTGTTAATCCAGTAGTCTTGCAGCCTCTGGCACCGGCTGGGCGGCTACGATATTGTGTTCATGTCAACCACTTGGCGAAGAGGAGTAAGGTGCAAGTTCTCCTGAGTCTGCTGCCAGTCGATTGGTGTGACGAGATTGTATTGAACGACTTGACGCCCAATTGGTGGTCCTTGTGTTCGTTGTTTGTTTGTGCAGCAAGGCTGTCGGCCCTCCCCATAAAAATGATAGTGGTAGACGGAGAGGAGGTGTTTTGGGACGAGGCCGTCTTTGCCTCGATTCATTCTTTGATCGCGGCTTGCTAGACTGGAGTCAGTTTGTACAGAATTGCCAGGAGCAGGGATACAGTGAGTTTGGAAGCGAACGAGGGTGGCTCAAACGACTCCTCCGTAATAAAAATAATAACGGTGATGCCGAGCAGTCCAGGCCTCCTGATTGATGGATTGATGGAGTGAAGAATGCGGATTGTGTGTGAGCTGCAGCCCCCGTCAGATCCGTGAAGTGTGGAGGGATGATATCTGGATCATTAGTCTTTGCCTCTGATCGACAATAATCCTCCTTCGTCCTTTGTCTTTCCTTAGTAGTGGCACATATTATAACATTGATATTATAATTGACAACTCTTGCTACTTCGTACGAGCAGAGTGAGACGGATCTCATATCATCCAGCCAGCAGCCCTGGCTCGTCGGGCTCACGCACCGGCGATGGCGGCGGTCGGCTTTTCTCGTTCCTCTTCTCCCTCGTCTGAAGTGTAATCTCAACCCTGCATCCCAGCGGCTTCGAGGTCTCTTTGCTTGGATCGGATGGGGATCTCGGTCGGGGGGATGGGTAATAAAACGGGGTGAGTCCATAGCGAACCCTGCGAAAGCTCACAGGCAAGCTCCCCTGCTTGGAGCAGCCTCCGCTTTAGCTGTCAGGGCCGTTGGGCAAAGCCACCAACAGGCCCACGCGAGTTCCATCCAGTCGTCTTTGCGAAGTTGTGATGGAGAGAATATGGAGCAGCCTCATCATCCTCATCTTGCTGGCCAAATGAAAGGCCCAAAGTGGTAACTTGGGATGGTTGTCGCCCTTGCTGGGGACCGATGACTGGGGGGTTGTGACGACTCGCGAGTTGTGAAGGAGGATAATGAGGACATTGGAGTCAACTCCATCATAAAATAACATAAATATCATAAATCACAATGCTATGCAACGAGAATAATGAAGAGATTGAAAGTTTAAAGAGCAACGCTTGCCCACGCGCGGTGTCGTCGTCGTCGACGACTAAGGTTCTGTGCCTGTAACTACTGCCCGACTCCTTTTTCCTACATACATTGGTACCTACATTGGTGTATGCACCTTCAATTCCCAAAATAAAGCTAATACTCAAACAACGAACGACCTTTGTTATTTTACTTCTTACTACTACTACTACTGCTACTACTCCTACTATTGTTTATTATATCAACCGCCATCCCCCTCTTCCCACTACTTCCACTACTACTCTCCCACACACTTGTCTCTCGCCGTCGAGCCACAGGAGTTCCACACAAGGTCACGCTCACACCGCATGGCATATCTGTGTGTTCCATTATTGTGTACGACGTATCACATATCATCACTCACAACTCATCCCTCCACGGCGGTCCACCGTTTCGCCTGCAGCATTTGACAGCTGGTGGTGGTATAGTAGAGGAGGAAAGGCGATTAATTATTGGACTCGTTCTCTTATCACACTCAACCTCCCACTGGCCAGAGTCCAGGAAATCACACAACTTCTTCTCTCACAGCCGAATATTATATCATTCAGTACCTCGCCGCTTCGTTGCCCTTCCTATCGCCCATCTCGCCCTCGCCGGCTGCATTCATCTGCACCAGCATTATTCTTCATCATCATCAGCTTCTTCTTCCTCCAGCAATCCAATCCAATCGAATCGAATCCACTCCAAATCCATTTTATTATTATTCGACAGGATCAGACCTCCACCCTCGATCTGAAAATCCCCCCACTGCGCACCCCCCGGTAGGGTAGTCCACACACTTTCGTCTGAGCTCTGGTACGTACTTTGGTAGACAACTCCATCCATCTGCATCTCTCTGCATACATACAACCACACATACACACACACCTTCGTACATGCAGCGTCTATCCACTCCAACCACCTTTTTCACTTTCAAAACATCTGACGAAGCAGCCATGGCACCTTCACCGCGCAATCGCCCCTCGGATTCTCTGAGGGTGCGGACTGCCGCAGCTGCGACTTCCTCTTCTTCCTCATCAACAATGAGTCCGCTCTTTCACTCTTCCACCACTCTCGTCGACCATCACTACCAGTCTCCCTCGTCACTACTTCTCCCTCCCCTCTCGCCACGAACACTCTACGCCGACTCCTTCGACCGTCCCAATTCCTCGCACAGTCTCCCGTCAACACGCTACAGGAAAAATATGAAGGAAATGACCGGATGGACAACTACGGAAGAAGAGTTTGATGCCTTGCCAATGGCCGTGCGAAGAAAGGTACGTGTGTTTTAAGTCACTTGTTGGTTGGGATGAGCTTGCCGCTCGCTGCATTTGCACGGTACGAGGTACTGTCTAGTATACTTTTCCTCCATCTAGGATCATGGATCTGCCACTATTTGCTCGCCATCTCAGAACGGCATGCTCCCCCAATCCCCATTGCAACAATCTTTTGCTCCGCTGGGCATTGTTCGTTAGCTTGCTCGATCTGTGTTTTTTTGGTCTTCCAATAAATTATTATTGAAAGGGCGAAAAAAGGGCCAGCTCGGGAGCTCCAAGCTTCAGGGTCCCGTTCGCGGGTGAAACCTCCACGCCCGCGTCCAAGCTCCCCAGTCTCTCCCAAATCGGCGGTGAAAGGGGGCAAAGTCGGTCTCCAAGAACAAAGATCGCCAGCCGTTCATCCTTACTCCGTAAACCACCCAACGCTTGGGCGAAGCGTCCTGCAGGTCCCACATTCTCATCACGACCGCCCTCGTCCCTGTCTCCAGACCGCCGCATTTGCATTCCCTCTCCTCTCTGAACTTCAGATGCAGTAGCCATGGCCCCTGAAACACATTAGCTAACTAACTTCTTTCCTCCCAGTATTTTTCAACTTTAGAAAGATTACGCTTTGCACAGAACTCAAGGTCTAACGCTCTCAACGAATTGCCTGTACAAAGTCATCGACGGGCTCCCATCGCAGATCGCCGCGGCCTCAGCATTCCAAGCCAGATCGAGCCGAGACGCAAACCGACCACAACTCGCGGTGTGCGCAAAGGGAGACAATCCGTCTCGAGCAACGAGGCTTCCTGGTTCCTGACCCTGCCCGAGAAGATCCAGAAGAAGGAATTTACCAGGGAGGAACAGGTTGTGCTCGCTGGGCGTTTGCGTGAGAGTGTGATTCTGGACGCTGCGGATGAGGCAATCTACAAAAGTAGTCGCCGTGCCAGTCGAAACCTCGCACCTCTATTCGATCCTTCCCTATCATCAACCCCAAGGACGAGTACGGAGAGTCGGAGGCGAGACAGCTCTTCAAGTATGGCCGCCGTCATGTATGAAAGCTTCAGGTGGATGGATGAGGAGGATGACATAAATCTCAAGTTGGTGCTGGACGACTACCATGCGAACCTGGACGGCGTGGTCATCCCTACACCAGACAGCAATCGTCGACCATCTTTCAGGCGACAACTCTCCATTTCCAAAATGCCCTTTGGAAGAAACTCAATGTCATCCATGCAACCCCTCTCTCCGAAATTCGACCCACCAAATCATCACACCCGAACAAAATCGCGAGCAATGTCCCTGATATCACCAAGACATCTACCTCAAAGCTCCATCTCTTCGATTGATCCACATGCAACACACTACCAAGATCCCGAAGCAAGGTTAAAGCTTCGAGTGTACCTTGCATCACCGCAAAAGTTCGACGAGGCAATTGAGTTTGGGTTTCCTTCTGCGGATGGGGTCACCGATGCAGACAAAGAGAACAAATCCCCTAAACCTTCCACGCGGGAAAATGGTGTCAAGAAATCATTCGCGACGGACAAATCATTCCTAGCAGACGATACTGCGTCGTTATTCGACGACGATGTCTCCATGGTTGACCCCGAGTCTCCATTAACACCAATGCACCCATTGCAATCAGACTTCAAACCTCAACACCGACCACTCCTCTTACCGCCCTTAAAACGTGGCAAGACCTCCTTGGAATCTCCGCATCACATCACAAGACCTACCATCAAACATGCCGATTCCTACTCGCACTCAATGGCCGGATCAAGAGAGATGACTCTGAGAATGACTCTCACACGTCCAGATCTACGAGCTGACGAGACACAATTGTACGGTTGGCAATCGTCATCGAGTCAGTCGAGAGATGGCCCGGTAGCAGTAGAGATGGAGGAGAGATATGATGTTAAAGGACCATTTGGGGGTGTAGATGGTTGGGGACCCCTGAAAAAGAGAGCACAGGGATCAAGAGGTTATGGAACAAAGTCAAGCACCCGAATGTGCAAAGGAAGACATCATAGTGTTGATGACTGACTTGGCTCATTCTGGGACTCATCGATTGCCTTCATTGGATGGCTATTAATGTTTGATGCCGCCGCTACTTTTAGCGAGCGGGCTTCTTTTGAAAGGATGACATCTTACTTTCATCCTCATTCTTCTATACGTTTCGGACGGGGAAAGATCCTCACCAGCATTTGTTGCATTCCATATTTCTTTCATCATCAATTTAGCGGTCAATCAATTTGTCGAGAGAAGGGATGTGGGAACCGGCCAAAAATGGCAAGGGCCTTGTTGTGTTTGTGCGTTCATGATACCAACGCTGTTGTATGAAATCATTTCACTTTGCTACTTCGCTTTGTCCTGTACAGATGTAAACCTATACCCTTTTTCTACTGTGTCGCTTTAGCCCTAGCCTTAGCTTAGCATAGCTCTTTCTACCAGATCGATAAATTAATTACAATGTGTTACTCTATAGATGCCGTTGCAGCAGCTCGATCGTGAGAATGAATGGAGCAAGTAGGATCATCAATCCAACCAAGCCCGATCGCACGATTCCCTCACTTCAAATTCTGCTTGGGATTATTCTCAGGGCTGCCCCACCACCAACACCACCACCCCTCATCTTCGGTTCCGGGGAACATCGAACTTCATGTCAGTCACATATGAGTGAGCTGTCACATACGGGCGGCCATACATTTCCACGCCTTTGGTTTCCCGCCCTCGCAGCTTCTTTTTTTTTTTCCCTTTCTTCCACATCAAGTCCCTATTGCCGATGTCAATATTATCGCCATCACTTTTTCATTGATTTATTTGCTTTGGTGGATTGCTATGATCCGCCCTCCTCCCGCTCGGACTCCAGTCCAGGAGGGCAAGTATATCAGACCATTTTTTTCGCTTATTGGGTTTCGTACCTTGCATGTGTCATATATTTTTCTTCGGCGCCGCACTGACTCGGGAAGGTAAGGTGCACAGTGCACATCACAGCAAGTGCTTGCACAGCAGTGCACACGGACGACATGGAACTGGCTGGCCTGGCTGACTGACACTGACAATCTCTTGGGTGGTGTGGCACTGTGGGTGGTGGGTTGTGGGTGTGGATGATGGAATCTGATATTGACATGGATCGAAGATTGAACAGTTGCTTGCAGTTATGCGGCACATGTTTGCTTATTCTGACTTGCTTGGGACGGGGGAGGGGTATGCTGGGAGTGAGTGCGTGTACAGTACAGTACATACAGTATGTGTGTGCTCGGACTTGGGAAAGGTGGTTGTGGTGGAAGTGATGGGTCGCTCGGCCTCTTGGTGTTTCTTGACACTCCAGTACTTGGGGTTAATATTGAAGCAAACGGCGGTTCTTGGAAATAACGGGGAATGATTGTTGGGTGGGTGAGGGTGAGAGTGAGAATGAGAGTGAGGGGTAAGGCATGGGTATTGGTTGTTTGTCATGGTGATGGGAAGGCATGGGAACTCTTCGTGGCTTGCAACAGGAACGACGGGATTGGATACGCATTCAAACATTATCGATGACGGATGCAATATCTTCTTGAAGAAGAAGAGTGTGGAGGAGGTACATTGATAACTGGGGTGGCATTTTCTCTGTCGGTTTCGATGACTGTCACATGTGCTTTCTTTTCGATCAATTGCTTCTCCAAGGAATATTTACACTTGCCGTGAGCACCACGAGTAAGTCGGGTACGAGTTGAAACGGATCGGTTGCAGCGATCGACCTTGGGGAGATGCATGACACAGTCGTATTCTTGTAAGACTACATCTCGATTCGTGGTTTGGTGCTTACTGCTTGGTCGTGGGCACCAGTAACTTTGTCTTAGTCAAGGTCTTTCCTTTAGAATTACCATATTAGAAGATTTATCAAATACATACCTCCTTGTTCCATCCCTAATAATGGTTCCGACTAAAGCTCCTGGTCAATTGAGGGTAATATTTCTAGAAGTTTGCGGATTGTGATTATATCTTTAGGATTGAAAAATGCGATTGTCTTCTTTCCCTCCGCTACGATTGCCTCGACGACATCAATAGGATCGTTACTCGTGAGAAAATGGCTCCCTTTGTGAGAACGCTTCCGAATATAGGTTGTATGATTTGGATTGAGCCAATTTGCAGGAAATTGATATGTTACCAAGTAATGAGGGAAATTCGACTGTTAAGAGTGCAGTTGTCCAATAAACATAAATTCAGGCAACAATTCAATTAAACTCTCAAATGGATAGAAGCCCTATATGGAGCCTTTGAATGGCTCCGTTCGTAAGAGAATCTTTGGCAATGTCATGATTGAGGAATGCGATCAGCCATCTTTCCAAGTTAGATATCTCATGCCGTTCTGCGCATGCCTCGATTTCTCACCTCTCTTGCTATCCATGGCGTTACAGTTGCATTAAAATATTTTTTGGACGAGGCCAAGTTAAGTGCTATTGTAGATTATAGAACAATTCAGCAATCACTCACTTTCCGAAGGCTGCAATGATATATCCTCAACTCCAGTTTTCTTCACTGCTGTTGGCGCTTCGGCGATGATAAATTGATGATATCCATCAACATCTAACGGAAGCATGGATTATACAATTGCCAAGAAGTGGCATTTTGGGCATATGTCAAGAGAAAGTGCTCAGATGGAGAAAGACCTGAGAAAGTAGAAGCAAGCAGATGCCATGTGCCAAGCCCTTTACATCTGACCTCCTCGGCCGGTTGAGGTGATCCACGCACTCCGCAGTGTATAGTAACCAGGTAGAGCTCGGAAAAGTAGTAGAGACCTCTTTTCTATTGCGAGGGTCGCCGTGTGTTGGATGCATGGTAGGTGTAGTTGGCAAGAATACATTGGCCGGAAGGCTCGGTGCGACTTCTTGAGGAGGTATCCCAACAAGGGGCCAGATATAGCACGAAGGAAGGTGGGTGTATACTCATGGTGAAGAGAAAAATACCACGGAATCAACCCGCCGGATAGTACAAAGAGGCGCAAAGACGCCTATAAAGTAATTTGATATAACCGTCGGAAGGTGCAACTTATTGGCAGCGGCGACTTTGTTGCGAAAGCTTCAGAGGTCAACAGAATTTCGGTATGCATGCACCCTTTAAGTACGAACAGAAGGATATGTTTCTTCGCAATGAAGATCAATATATGCGATCAATACACAATACGGTACTTCAAATATAAACACTTTGTTGCTTCCCGGTTTCGGCTTCCATCTACAATCACAGCACGAAGAATAGGCCCAAGATTTGCGATAAAGGCATTTTCACTGGCATTGTATTGAATGGTAATTTGAGATAGTTTATAATAAATAATCTAATCTAATCATATTATAAACGATAACGTTAAGAATAATAAAGTAGGTCATTCTGGTTTTCCAAATTAAATTAGATTAATTATATTTGATTTGATTTGAGTACTGATCTGATCAACTGATCAACTTTTGAACACACTAGAACATTAGGAATCCTCAAAGATCCATCTCGAACACAAACACAAACATCCGAAAACCAGAGAGCATACCATTCTACCCAAATTAATTCTTTAAAAATGTAAATCTAGCTCATTCAACGCCACAGAAAAAGGCAACAAAACATTCCGCCAAAATGCCAAAAAATCTGTTCTGTGCCGATCTGTCTCTCTCTCTTTTTTTGATGCAAATGAGGAAAGTCTGCCGTTTGTTGCAATACGCCGGACTGTGTAATGGGTATTGATAGTCTTTGTCGCTTTTGTGTTGGAAGGCCCAGAAAAAAAAAAGTTGATGACGATTGCGAAATGCATCGTCAAAATCCGGATAATAAAGTCGTCCACCGCTTTTCCCAATGAATGCAGATTCTTAAATGATAACGCCTACTTCTTCAACTGCGCAACCTTCTCCTTTCCACTCTGCCCCAGACTGAAGACTGGGTCCCAATATTCGTACACATCTTTACCCCCCTTCACGGCTGGCGCGGTGAATGTGCTCTTTCCGGTCTCCTGGTCGTAACTTTCGTAGCTGGCTGCCAGACGCTTTCCCCCACCACCAGGAAGATCAACTACGAATTGCGGTGTCATGAAACCGGCTATGGAGCCTCGTAGGGAGCGTTCGAGAGACAGGATAGTAGAGAGAGGCGTGCGGAGGTCTTCAATTCCTGCTACTAGGTCGTGTTGATATATGTAATACTGTTTCCATAAAGTGAGCCAAAATTGAAAGTGTGAGCATTGTAAAGCTGGGAAAAACACTCACGGGAATGATCCCACAATCTGCCAGTTCCCTCAACAACTTTCCCATTTGCTCAACACTATCATTTACTCCCCTCAAAAGTACGCTCTGATTCCGCACCGTCACACCCTCACTACACAACCTCTGAGCAGCCTCCCTGCTCACCCATGAAAACTCATTCGCGTGATTAAAATGCGTGTGCAGTGCAACAGGTTTGCCGAGTGTGCGCCCGAGTTTAACAACTTCTATTAGTGCGTTCGTCCAGTCGTCGTGGGGATCCAGTGTGCGCGAGGGGGACACGCAAAGGCCTTTGGAGGCGAAGCGGATACGGCGGACGTGGGGGATTGAGAGGAGGGTTTGGCCGATCAGACGAACTTGAGGCGGTGTGAGGAGACTTTGAGATCTGTTAGATTTGCTTGGATTGAGAGTCAAAGAAGGGGTGTTCGATACGCACTAGGAATCGCCGCCTGAAATGACTACATCGTGGATGGCGGGGGTCTGGCGAATGTAGTTGAACATGTCTTCCCAGCGAGCCTTCTTAGGTTTGAGAGATGCCTTTGTGACGGTGTCGGTATTTGCTCCAACAGCGTAGGAACGAGTACAGTAGCGGCAATAGAGGGGACAGACCGAGGTGGCTATCCCGGTATATCAGTACATATTGCGGTCATGTTTTTGTTGGCATATGATAACTTACCCAAAAATAAACACTTGTCAGTATACCGATGAACCAAGCCTTCAACCGGCGAATCTTCAGTCTCATGTAACGAATCCATAGTCAACATAGGATGATCGGGCTGCAAAGAGGTCTTCATGGGAATGAACTGTCTTCTCAGGGGGTCGTCAAGTGGACTATTCCAATCAATACAACTCAGAATATGAGGAGTTAGTCGAATCGACATGGGTGCGGCATCGATACCTTCCATGACATCTTGGATGAATTCATCGCGAGTGCGGATTCGCTCAAAGTTCTCACTGGGGGTTAGATTCTCCGGTAGAACCTCATTGAGGAACTGGAAGAGTTTTTGTTTCCCTTGAATGTTTTTTGCAGTCTAGAATGAGGTTAGCAGACATTTGGCTTAAGGAATCGGGGGCTCTTACGCCCCAGCTGTAATCAAGCCATAAGCTTTCTGGCACATCTTTCCATCGAGGGATGCTTTGCCAGTATGGAACACGCTCAAACTTTGACTCTCTTCCAACATGATAAAGTGACGCAGCGCTCAGCAAGTCATTCTTAATCTCGATATTGGGCTGGATCTTGATCGGCTTGACTTCAGGCGGCGGATGATCATCGAAATATCGAATGGGTCGGTGTGATTGAGGGCGAGGGCTATGCACTACACTGTCGTAGTCATGATGATGGCTGTGAGAGTAGTCGTCGACAACAGCAGCCTGTTCTCTCAACAGACCGGCCGCGTGAAAACATGTTGATGGAACGATTGGAAGACGAGACGATGAAATCTTGGGAATAACTCTAGTCGTAGGTGCTCGAGTAAGACCTTTGATGGCGGTAGCGAGTGTATATTTTGTTAGGAGAGGCGACATGATTACAGTGATTGCTTCTATTGCTAGTGGCTGTTAGCTGAATGTGGGCAAAGTTGGGGGGCAACACTTAAGTACCTGACGATGATGCTATAAGAGTGTTCTATAAGATATATTGTACTTGGAAGTAGTTTTATCCAATTAGTTGATCGCCGAGGAGAAGTCAGTCTCGCGATGAATTGCCAATTGTTCCAACAGGAAGTAAAGAGAATAGCGCGAAAGCTTGGCTAGCGGTGTGCGTGGATGTACATGAGACTTTTCCCAAAGTAGAATGCACGGCAAGTAGTCCCAATTGCAGGGGTTATCTGTTGAGAAAAGGCGTTGTTGCTGGCAATTGCTATTGTAGCTTATGCGAAAACCCGAGTATCAACAGCTTCGAGATGACGTGAATGCTAAATCCCGCGACTGTGAGCTGCCAGGCGATTTGCCGATGTAATGTAACACAATCTCGAAAGAAGTTCTGAAAGGTTTTTGGCCCTAGCAAAGGAAATTGTGTTTGCGTGCTCGTGGATCCGAGTACCTGGGTAGGTCAGTGTTGTGTAGCCAATACTGGTGGTAATCAACACAACGTCTATCCGTACGGATGCTGATGGTGGTCAAAGTCTAATGTTCAGGACGGGTTCGTAGGCAAGTAGCCAGTACGGATTTCCGCAATCGAGTAATGACTCTCTCTCTCCTTTACTTGTCATATAGGAACAAGCGTCGGCAACACCAACTGGGCGACTGATTGGCAGTCCTGTAGGACCTGGGTAACATTTCGCCGCAGATCAGTGTGTGCACAAATGCGGTGTGGTGACACGAATGCTCATACCTTGGAGTGAAAAAAAAAAAAACCTGCAACACAGTTCTAGCAGACTTCGAGAAGGACAGCTCTCTCCTGCAGTCTAGTTCAAGTAGGGGTTTGCGAAACCTTTGGATTATTGACCACCGATATCGAGAATGGCAACAGGCCGGATGATGTACTGGAAGAAACAATTGACAGAATGGATATTGAAGCTGGGATCATGATCGCGGCGAGAGCTAGAATAATGGGATGTCCCACGCGTCAGAGCTGGAGTAGTCTTTAATAGAGGAAGGATATTTGAAGTTGACAACTATGTCAGCTGTCTCAGAGAACGCCATTTTCTTCAGCAAAGCCGATGGAGTGGGTTTGGCAGTCAAATAGTGCTGCAAGAAGATCCAGAAGAGGAAATGATGCTTTTGTAATAGCTCATCTATTTCGGGGGCCATGAACTGCTACTCCTACTCAATAGCCGATTTTGCTCGGGACTGCAGGCGTCAAGATCTATCGACGACCAACAGCATGGAACAGCCAACTGGCGTTTGGGAAAGGGAAGAGTGGGGAACAGCCTCATGGAGGGGTCAGCCTACGCCGGGTCTCCATTTTGGCGATGTGCAGTCCAGTCGGGGAGACGTTGAAATGCCGTGGGAAAAAGCAAAGAGAGTACAGGAGTAGGAACGAGGAAGAGAAAGCGAATGGTGCCATGGGCAGCGAGATCGCGAGAGAGAGATGCAAGTCCCGAGATCCAGATATTGGCTTTATTGGACGGGGAGAGACAGAAAGCAGCAGGATGGGAAAGAAAGCTGTTCAAGGCTGAAGTCAGCACGACGTACCAGCCCGGCGGCCGTCATCTCAGCCAGCAGCCGCCAGAGACAGCCACTACTGTGCTGTACGGAGGTAGGAGCGAGCTACGAGCTACGAGCTCTGGGAGTCTATCCATCCATCCATCCATCCATGGCAAAGGTAGGTAGGTATGTATGTATGTGGGTTGGTATGAATGTATGTATGTGTGTACGTATGAACGTATGTATGTATGTGTGGATTGTGAGGTATGCAATGTAGAGGAGACTCAAGAGGGCACATAGCGAGCGGAAGAGAAGCGGCAGCAGCAGAAAAACAACTCGGATCCTCCGAATATTCTGCTTGCCCAGGGAATCTCGGTCCGGAACAGGAATGCCTGATGCGGGAGAACTGATTAGAGTCTCCCCAGACGCTAGCAGCCGCGACGAGCCTGCTGGAAGTATAAGAACTCCCATCTATGCTACACAGCAGGGAAAATTGGGTCTCCGGAAATCCAGATGTTGAGTCCTATTCTCTCAAGAGAGTTATGGCTGCAGCGGGAGGTGGGACATGATGGATATCGGCCATAATTAATGGGAAAAAGAGCTAGGGAAAACACAGGAGACCTGCGGCACGGGCAAGAAAAAGGACAACAATGACGTTCTGGGCCTTTCTTTGCGAGGGGGGGACGAGGTTGGGTTAAGACTTAAGAGTGGTGGTGGTGGTTGTGTGAGCCCAGAGAAGGGAGGTGAATTAGTGGAGCGTAAAAACGAGAGGATTTATATCCTCATTTTTTGGGGGACGAAGAAGGACAAGAAGTGTGTGTGTGTGTGTCTAAGCGGACGACGAAGAGGAAAGAGAGAAAGAGATGAGCAGATCCATAATGAAATTCCAACGTCAACACCCTCCGGACTTTTGGTTGGCAACGCGGGAGATTCAGGAGTTGATCTTGGCGAGGTCACGTGGAGCGAAATTTCGGTGGCCTGCAAGCTTCGATCTTGACTTCGCTCCATCCGCTCAACCTTCTCCCCTTCCATCTCCCAGCAGAAGAACCTCCCGAATATACCCCCATCCTCAACCACCTCCTTCATCAATTGCTTCTCTACAGCAATTGATTCTTTCTTCCCTCTTGTAATCACAGCTTCTGGTCGCCATGTTCAGGAACGCTCTCAAGCAGTCCAGCCGGACGGTGGGCGCAATCTCTGCCTCTGGTAGAATTGCAGCTGTACGTACCCTCCCTACAGCTCAAACACCTTCTCTCGAGCTCTAGGCCATCTCAATGCCTCAATGCTTCATCTGTCAGCTCAATTGGCCATCCGCCGTGATGGAAGTCGATGGTTGAGAGCTCCCAGAGCTGTTTTGAGGAGCTCGGTGGTTGTTCAGACACGTTTTTCGGGCTTTCGGCTAACCAACGCTGGTCGTTACCTACAGGGACGAACCACCACACCTGCAGCCTTCAGCGCTGTGCGATCCTACGCCTCCGATGCAAAGGCATCACCAACAGAAGTCTCTTCCATCCTCGAGCAAAGAATTCGAGGTGTGCAAGAGGAGTCCGGCCTCGCCGAGACTGGACGTGTTTTGTCCGTCGGGTACGTTCTGCACCAACACCAATCACACCCCAAGCCCCCAGACAACAAACATCAACAACAACGGACAATCATACAAACAATGGGATATGGGGACACAATGCAGATGGAATACTCGCTGACTGAGATGATAGTGATGGTATCGCCCGTGTTCACGGCATGAGCAATGTCCAAGCCGAAGAGTTGGTCGAGTAAGTTTTGATGGCTATGGTCTCACCTGAGCATTAATTGACGGATTACAGGTTCGCTTCCGGTGTCAAGGGAATGTGCATGAACTTGGAAGCTGGACAAGTCGGTGTTGTGCTTTTCGGTTCCGATCGTCTCGTCAAGGAGGGAGAGACTGTCAAGCGTACCGGAGAGATTGTGAGTTACTCTGGGATGCGCGATTTCTTCTTGGCAGGTTGCTGATGTACTCTAGGTCGATGTTCCCGTCGGAGTTGAGATGCTCGGTCGTGTCGTTGATGCCCTCGGAAACCCAATTGATGGAAAGGGACCCATCAAGACCACCGAGAAGCGTCGTGCCCAATTGAAGGCCCCAGGTATTCTTCCTCGACAATCCGTCAACCAGCCCGTACAGACTGGTCTCAAGTCTGTCGACGCCATGGTGCCCATTGGACGTGGTCAACGTGAGTTGATCATCGGTGATCGTCAAACCGGAAAGACCGCTGTTGCCCTCGATGCCATCCTCAACCAAAAGCGATGGAACGATGGACAGGACGAGTCCAAGAAGCTTTACTGCGTCTACGTTGCCGTCGGACAGAAGCGATCTACCGTTGCACAACTTGTCAAGACTCTTGAGGAGAATGACGCCATGAAGTACACCATCATCGTCGCCGCCACTGCCTCCGAAGCCGCTCCCTTGCAATATATCGCACCTTTCACCGGAAGTAAGTTCTTGTCCAAATATTCGTCCTTTACCACAGCACAGGAGTACTGACAATTCCTCTAGCCTCAATTGCCGAGTACTTCAGAGACTCAGGAAGACACGCTCTCATCATCTTCGATGATCTTTCTAAGCAGGCTGTCGCATATCGTCAAATGTCTCTTCTTCTCCGTCGCCCACCCGGACGTGAGGCTTACCCCGGTGATGTCTTCTACCTCCACTCTCGTCTTCTCGAGCGTGCTGCCAAAATGAACGCCAAAACCCACGGTGGTGGTTCCCTCACTGCTCTGCCCATCATCGAGACCCAGGGTGGTGATGTGTCCGCCTATATCCCAACCAACGTCATTTCCATCACTGATGGTCAAATCTTCTTGGAGGCCGAGCTCTTCTACAAGGGTATCCGACCTGCCATTAACGTCGGTCTCTCTGTCTCCCGTGTCGGTTCTGCTGCCCAACTTAAGGCCATGAAGCAAGTTGCCGGTTCATTGAAGCTTTTCTTGGCTCAATACCGTGAAGTTGCTGCCTTTGCTCAATTCGGTTCTGATTTGGATGCTGCCACCAAGCAGACTCTTAACCGTGGTGAACGTGTAAGTTGATTTGTCCAAGACACTTTTTTGGCGGCATACTAATCCATTAATCTACAGTTGACCGAGCTCCTCAAGCAGAAGCAATACTCCCCAATGGCTGTTAACGAAATGGTTCCTCTTATCTACGCTGGTGTCAACGGTCACCTCGATAACGTCCCAGTGGCCAAGATCTTGCAATGGGAGGCTGATTTCCTCGCCCACTTGAGGTCCAACGAGCCAGATCTTTTGGCAACAATTGACAAGGAGGGTGCGTTGAGCAAGGATCTCGAGTCGAAATTGAAGGAGGTTGTCGTTACTTTCACCAAGAGCTTCAACTAGGGGAAAGTAAGAGACTGAGGCTTCGCGTTCTACATACCCAAGCAAAAGCGATGCCAGCCGATCCACCCCACCCTTATTCTCCTTTGTTTCTGCATTTTTGCGCACAAAGGGTGTGATGGACGGACGGCGGTTTAATTGTTGACTGTATGATGCGGGTTACTCTCGAGGGAAGGATGGTAGATACTAGTAGCGGGGTGGAGTGGCTGTAAAATAGACGAATAGTGATTCTTCCTGATTTTTTTTGTACCTATGACCAGATTTCTTTCAGTTTACTTTCGAAGTGAGTTCAGTATGATTTCTCTTCGCTATCCGACTTTTTTCATTTTCACGTTTTCTAATCTTCCGACTTTTCGACTTCAACCTTTTTTTTTTTTTTTTTTTTTTTGGATATTTTTCGACTTTTTTAGACTTTCGACTTTTCGACTTTTCGACCTTTTGACTTTTTAATTTCTAAGTTTTACTATTTCGATTTTCTAATTTTCGACTTTTCTAAGGTTTCAATTTTTCAAGTTTTCGACTTCTATAGCTTTAAAAATAATCGTCAGCCTCAACGAATGGGCTGACTTCGGCCATTCCATGCTTTGGGCTCAGGACTCTGTCAGTTGACTTCCATTGAACTCCCACACACCACTTGGTGAAGGTGTTGGTGACTTGCTAGATCTCTCTCCAGAGGAGCTTCAGGCTATAGACGACGCCCGCAAACCAAAAATCTTGAAAGCCGGCCAAGAATATCGACTTCGTGAGCGAGAGAAGGATCATGAAGCTGTCAAGTTTCGCCAGCGCACAGAGAGGGCTGCGTGGGGCGAGAAAAACAAAGAGAAGGATGCTGCTACTCACGCAAAAACAATTGCGAAAGTCAGACTTGAGGCACGTTATTATTGCAAAGATTGCAAGCTTACTCTCGATACACCAACCGCGTTAACCTCTCACCTCTAGACCGCTGCTCATGAGAAGCAACTCAAGATCAAGACTGGCATTGCTCTTCCCCTCCCGTCCGAGATAGCAGTCAAAGCACGCGAGCAAATAGTCGACGAGGCGAAAAGTCGAAAAGCCGAAAGTCGAAAAATCAGAGAAGGAAGTCTTTTTGCTCGACTTGCCCATATAACGCCAGTAGCTTTGCTAAGTTAGCATATCACCTAAAGATGCGAGCTTATAAGAAAAAGGCTGCCGCCACTGCAAAGGTGCGGGCTGGATCTTCTACTTGACTTTCTTTACGTCTTTTTTGGACAAATATTCTTTGACCCATCAACTAATCAACCTTATCAACGACAACGATCATTGATAACATCAATCAACCCAATTCAGGAACAGAATCAAGTTGAGACTAATGCCGGCATTGCACCCCGTTCCATTTGCAGAAGCACTCAAAGCAGGTGAGACCGTGGAAAGAACTAAGGCTGCGAAGCAATTGTTCCGTGTGACTTGCAAGCACAAAGCCGCTGGTGCTTCTAAACTCGCAAACCACTTGAAGAGTCAAGACCACAGGAAGAGGAACGCGACCGTTCCGACTTAAGCTACACACGTCACATGCAGGTACCCTCAATCACCAAATGGTCTAATCAATCCTAGAATTAACAAACTATTTAATATTAGATGCCAGAAGGGCACTTATCATCATTCTTAGAGTAGAATCATGCTCTGGGTAGTTAAGGGGCACCAAGGAGCGATCCTTTTACCTACGACCACAGAAGAATACCACTTGATCACTCGCATTAGTTCCGTTTCATTAATCCTCTTATTTGCGCTGTTCTTTTCCTCCGGTAGTTCTCTGGTTGATGGATGACAATCTGCATGTATTGCGTCCGGGTCTTGGAGTCGAGGGTGAAATTGCCTTCTCATTGACAGCACGACATTCTCGCTTCCACAACAGGAACATAAACATTTGCTCAGGACCATCAAGGTAATAATTCCAGGCAGTGGAACACAGTTGCAATAGAGAAGAGAGTAAGCTAGATTGGGGATTTCGTAAGGTCGCCTGACTTAAGTCAGGTCTCATTGATGTAGACTTCTTTTCCGAGAAATTTGGGGGCGTATCGAGACTCGGCTTGGCTTCGAATCGATCGCCTTGCAATGAGGTTGCGCAAAGCAAGCGGGCCGGGCGGAAGGGACGCCGGCTACACACTTGAGGGAAACCCCAAGAGAGAAAAGAAGCAGTGGAACATCGGGGAAAAGCTGGATAGATAAGATGGCCCGACATCGGCTCTGACTTAAAGATGCAAATCTTTTGCTCTGTGATACTGAGCAAGCAAATGACATGAGTAGCTTTGTACACAACTCATGCAATGGAAAAACATATACGAGGCCCACATGCTCTAGTGGTACTGCCAGATAAACCAGAAAAGAGGAGATCGAAACCCACACGGATTCAATATGGATAACGTAGTGTAGAAATACAAGAAGGTAGTAGTTAGGTAGAGATATGAAATGGATCTTTGCCAAGTGTGTGCGATGAGGTGCGACACCAAACAACCTGAACACAAGGCTTGTTTCGGAAGGTGGCATATGAGTATGAGGCTTGGTGAATGCACCGAGAAGCCCATTTCTGCATGTGTTGTTGAAATTTGACCTCCCGAGAACTTTCTGGTACCCAAATGTTATGGCGACCAAGCCATCTCCTAGTTTCGTTCATGGATTTTGATTGTAAATTGGTTGTTGGGCTTTCTTTTCTTGCTTACTTCCTCCCCCTTCTTTTTCAAGGCAACCAACTATTGTGTGGAGAGATAATGTCCGGAAATCCGAATTGTGGATTCTGATTGATGTCTGAGTCGTTGCATTTGAGGTGGGATTGATTCATCGCGCGAACATAGAAGAAACACACGTGTTTTGTAATTGACTGGAAGAAGGAATGGTAAGCAAAAAATTTGGACCTTCAGAGTAGGGACGAGCTAGACGACCGATACTCCCTGAAGGCCGGGCTGCCAACTGTTGCTGGTGGATTTGGGAATAATACATTCTCAGAATGTAAGATGAGACAGCACCCTATTGTAGATGTTCCCTTGGCCTTCCGGGTACTCCCACAAGTAGGCAGGAAGACAGGCAGTCTCATCATGTCGTTGCTTTATCGTTTGGGACATCCCATCCATTTGACTTGTGACATACTCCGTTAGATTGGATTATGTAATCAATTCCTTAGTCATATGTCTCCCGCTACCCGTTCCAACTTCCAACCCCAACAACCTCCTCCCTTCCCCTTTTCTATTTTCGGCTCCTGATCAACTACCGATCCTGCTTGAGCCTCTGCCGGCTACGAACTCCAATAATGGGCCGCTTCCATTCACAATATCTCACTCAGCACGACCACGATGAAAGTCTTCAAGATCATGACTCGACCTCATCCTCATTTCTAAAAACTATGTTCAAGCAAAATGCCTGGTCCATGGACTGACATACCTACTGTACATCATGTACATTATTTGGTACGGCCGATCGGACTTCAGTTCATAAAATCTCGCACTTTCGCAATGCTCATGGGGAATTACCCCACCACTACCTCCTTCCTCATGTATCGTTGCCAAGAAGACGGAGATCTTATCTTAATTCCTCCCATCACAGTACACTGAGTACAGTACGGCACCTGATGCAGGGCGCCCCTCTCGCATGTATCTCTCTTGAGGTTGTTGAAATCAAAATTATTTGCTTCAAGAGGTTATTAACAAACAAATATAGAACCCGCCCTGAGAAAATGCGAGTCCGATTCTCATTCCAGCCCTCCTATTATTTGACTATTTGGCGTAATCTTGTTTCGTCCGTCCCCCAGATATACTTTCTTTTTACCAGCAAGACAATGGTTTTAGCGCCATGGCCAGGGGAATAGCGATTGCAGGATGCTTATCCTCCAAGGAACCAATAGTGGGATATTTCTAATTCTCCTCCAAACACCCTTTCTCTCGGCACTATCGATGAACCGAAATCGCTGCCAACCTGCTCTCAAACCCCCCTTCACACACAGTCTTGGATGCGGCAAGTTCTAGGATATCAGACGGCATTCAGCCTGTACATGGATTTCTTGGCCGAATATGGTAGGGGACTGTGTTGCTCGGTATGCATACACGAGAATGTTGCTTGGGATATACCATGCCATGATTGTCACCATCTCTTCTGTCGTAGTCAGGTGTTCACATTTGGAAGGAGGAGACTGAAGTTTGTGAGGCAAATTCATGGACAAGGTATTAAAGTGCATATGCATTTAAACTCCATAATTGGCTGAAGAGATTGCCAAAGCGGAAGGAGATGAAGATGAACATGAGATCTATGAGCCAAATGGTCCTCTTTTTACGAGGTTCGTGGCATTGGGTGAGTATTCTCAGCATAGAATGGAGTATCTCCAGACGGAATACGAACAAATTCAACAAATCTGAATTCTGGACCTGGATCCATTGTCAAGTGTGCTATCACGAAACCGCATCCAATCCACCCTCAGAATGACGGAATTCTTATTTAAAGTCAACGAGCCGTCCTCGACTTGGGGATTAGACTACATTTGATCAAGCATCAGAATGCGTTTCTCCTTCCTCCTCCCCGCTGCTTTGGCGGTGTCTTTCGTTCATGCAGCTGTCTCTCCAGATCTTATTGCCTTTCTCAAAGCCCATCCAGGAAAGCAAGGAGTTGGTACCAATGACCCCGAATTTTTGGAGTGGAAATCTACAGCTTTCACTACCAATTCGACGGCTGCTCCTGCCATTCCCAAGGCGTATATCATCCAGCTCAAACCAGGAACCGATCTTCACAAACGAGATGGAGATTCCCATTCGCAATTCCATAAGCGAGCAGCCGATATTGAGTACTCCACTCGCCAGGAGTTCAAAAATCCCGATCTCTTCTTTGGTTTGTCGATTCAGGTGAAGGACGATACCAATGAAACTGCCATTCTGGCGCTTCCTGATGTCCTCAAAGTCTGGCCTGTCAGACTTTTCCCACGACCAGAAACTCGCTTGACTGCCCCTCCCATTGAAGGTCTCGCGGCTTCTGCCAGAAAAGCATCAGCTCTTCCTCCTACTGGTGGATCAAGAGCACATGTGAACTCAGTACACAAGCAAACAGAGGTCGACCGACTTCATGCATTGGGAATCAAAGGTTTGACACGAAAACATCCATAGTTTTGTTTCTAAGCTAACACATCAATTCCAGGTAAAGGTGTGAAGGTCGCTGTGATGGATACTGGGTAATTGACAATTTTGTCTCATCTGTTCATGCGGGAGAATTTCCCATATTGAAAAGGATCGTTGAGACAAGTGTCCGAACGTCTAAATCTTCAGAATATGAAGCTAATTCTAAGATCATAGTATCGATTGGAAGCACCCGGCTCTCGGTGGTTGTTTCGGTCCAGGTTGCAAAGTATCTTTTGGAAAGGACTTTATCGGAGACACCTACGATCAGACAGGAATTCCTGTCACTGATGGTATGCTAACACCCTTTTGATGCACCCCATATATCTCTATCGTGGTAGACTGACACCGATATCTTATGCAGATGACCCTTACGCAGGCTGTGTACGTTCTAACAAAGCCTTGGCATCTTTCCAATCGCTTTTGCTAATTTTGGTTTAGACTGGAGGTGGCCATGGTACTCACGTCCTGGGCACAATTGGTATGGAAGATCCTTCAGAGAGCCCCTGGGGGTTGGTTGGTGTCGCCCCAGAGGCAACCTTGGGAATGTAGTAAGTAGCTACCCAGCCTTTTCTAGAATGAAACAAGCAATGCTAACAGCTCAGTCGAGTATTTGGCTGCTCTGGAGGTGCTCCCGAAGACATAATGATGCTAGGCGAGTTACTGCCGATTGAATATCTGTCAGAATGGGATGCTAACCACCTGGTACAGCCTTCCAGCAAGCCTATATTGACAAAGTTGATGTTTTGAGTATGTCTCTTGGATCGTACCTTCAGTGGGAAGCGGAGGATCCATTTCAATTTATCACCTCAGCTTTGGAGGCACAAGGAATTGCCGTGATCGTATCCAATGGAAACAATGGTATTGTTGGTATGTCTGCTCCTGAACCTTGTGCCATTGCGTTTGTCTCCAGAAAAGTGTGGGATTTGGGTACTGACACTGTTAGCTGGCATTCCTTCCTCCCAGCCATCGGCAAAGGCGTTATTGCAGTCGGTTCGGCCCAGAACAGCCATTTCCCCACAGTCTACGGATTCAAGGATTCCAGAGGGAGATCGTTGAAGTACAGCGGTGATCCATGGCCAGTCAGTGCACCAGCAACAGGACTCGTGGTTTACGACTTCCTCAAAATTGCGGCAAACACCTCCTCGCCCACCGGATGTGGCTACGAGGGTTGGTGGGCTGCGGATGACGCCGTCACGGATAAGGATAACTCGATCATCGTTCTGCCGTACGGGGGAGGATGTAGTTGGGCTACCAAGATTAGTGCTGCTCAGGGGCTCGGATTCAAGTACTCGCTTGTGTATGCGTTGGCGGATGGTGATATATTCGACCAGGAGTAGTAAGTAATGGTCCAACTTTTAAAGTACACAAATCTGGGACTAATTCCTAATTCTATCATAGCAACGTCCTCGATCCACTACCGCCATATTATGGCATTACAATCAATGCTGTTGATGGCCGTACTCTCACCGGTGGTCTTGCCAACTCTAAAGAAGGCGAATACAAGCTTTATTTCACATCAAACGAGTTCGAATCCCTTCCACAAGTCACCGGCGGATCCATGTCGAATTTCTCCTCATGGGGTCCAACATCTGATACTCTAGTGATCAAACCACAACTCTCGGCTCCTGGAGGATCGATTCTTTCAACATGGCCACTTGAAGGTACCGGCTATGCCATTCTCTCGGGTACTTCGATGGCATGTCCATACGTTGCCGGTGCTTACGCCTTGGTTAAGTCGCAGTTTCCAGGAGCAAGCGTCCAGACCATCAGACAAAAGCTCCAGAGTACAAGTCGTAATATCCCATACGCCTATGACAAAAGTCTCCGTTCTCCCATTGCTCAGCAAGGTGGTGGATTGATTAATGTAAGTTGCAGTGGAGACCCATATCCATTGCTCATGTCTTGATCATCCCCTGACATATTGAATTCAGGTCTACAATGCGATTCATTTCGAATCCAACGTCTCTCCTTCCGAATTGAACCTTGGAGATTTGGACCAGTTGAAGCCTCGCGAGATTACGATTGAGAATAAGTCAAGCAGGACCAAGACATATGGTATGTCGATATCTCATCCTAAGTGATCATTCGGCTTTCACGAGCTAATTTTTTCTTACAGTCATTACACATGAACCTGGTACGTTTACTTTCAATATCTGCATGTTCTATGCCTGTGAAAAGTGGAGAGTTAGGGTTTGTCCTGGGAGCAATCTATAGAGATGTGAATTTGTCAACACATATAAAAAAAAACTCCCTAGAGAGCTCCGCCCCTAAAATCTCTCTCCGAACACCTCTCAGACACTGACTAATTCAAACCAGCCGGGGAAACCAACTTGTTACCTTATACCTATGCCAGTCCTACTATAATTGGCGTAAACGCACTACCAGGCGTGTATGCATCCTTCGCCACCGTCAAGTTCTCAGAAACGTCAATCACCGTCAAAGCCGGAGAGTCAGCCAAGTTCATCGCCACATTCCAGCCCCCAACGGATATCTCTGACCTGTTCCTTCCAGTCTATTCTGGATATATCAAAATCACCAACAACAATGATGCCTTCACTGTCGCCTACTTAGGTCAACCATACTCCAGATTCAAGGCTGACTATTTGGAAGCCACCACAAGAACCGGAGAACAACTGCCAGAACTCTTGACATTTGAACTGGACAACAGCATAACTACAGTTAACGATATCAAGAGCTTTGACTTTGGTCTAAATAATCCCGGATACGGATATCCATATTTGAACTTCATCACCTTGCAATCAAACCAATACTGGCGCGCTGATATTGGTATGTGGAAATGGAACGTCTGTGTCGCAACTCGCTAACTAGAAGATTAGTTCCCTATAACACCTCTTTCGTTCCAGACTACTATGGCTTCAAGTTTAACGAATCAAATCCCTACGGCGTTCCTGAATCTGCCCTCCCACTTCAATACCCCAACTTGAAAATTTGGGACACAGAAGCAGGCGTGGAGACATTCGGTCGTTGGACTGGTGATACCCGCAACATGAGACCTTCAGCCTACCTTTATTATCTCGCAGGCGAAATTCGCGATGATTATGAATGGTCTTTTGGCGATTTGCCATCAGGGGATTATCGTGCTGTCCTGAGAATCTTGAGGTGGGGTGGTGACTATACCAAGGAGGATAACTATCACAGTTGGTTGTCGCCCATCATCCGGGTGAACAGAACCCTAGCACGTAAGTCGAAGCCACGCAAGTAGCTGGACCAAAAGCGGGTGTGAGGATGAGGATAAGAATGCCAGAGTCAGTGAGAAAAGGCGGCGTGGCCGGAAACGGTTTCCAATGAGTTTGTTTCCTTTTGAAAATGCCCTTTTCAAAAGGCTTTATTTAGAATGGAATCTGCTTGTGCATAACTTGAGGTCTCAACTTCTGTGACATCTTTTTCTAATTTTCGTATCAATCATCACGCGAGAGTAAACAAACAGTGACAACTAACTCTCCTGAACATCTCTGCCCACTTGCCAAGACACATTAGCGTGCTGTGCTGTACACGAGTGGGCGAGTCTCCCTCCCGAGGAGAAGTTCACCTCTTATCCCCCAACCAACAAGCAGCCAACGAGAGATCCAGCTGGCTGCTAATACGGACGGCACGATTGGGTCATGATCAAGCCTCCGTACAGCAAAAGCTCTGGATCCATCCCCTCGCCTTGTTTGCAGATCTCCGCTGAGTCCAAGCAGAACATCATGCTGCAGCTGCTTATCGCGTGGTTCTGAACGGTCAAGTATTTCTTTCTTTTTCTGCCTTTTCTTGCTGATATGAATAAGTATAAACTCCTCCTTCTACCCCTTCCCATTCCATTCTCTTTGTTTGTGCCCTTGCTCAATTGCAAAAATGTCGGGAATTGATCCAGAGCACTTTAGCCCGTACCGTGCGGATGGCAAGCTGGTGGGGTGATCCCCCAACATAACAAACCATTTGTATTTAACTGATAGTGTATAGTATGGCTTTGTCTGTGTAGTTACCGGCGCACAGCAGCCAGTAGGCAGAGCAATTATTCAGGAACTGGCCTGTGAGTGATTCCAATGGACAGGCGCTTGAACGAGTTCTCAATCGTTCAAAAAAAAGAACATCTGCTGATGCAACAGTGAACAGCCCATGGAGCAGCTTGCATTTATGGTAGACTACCTCCCACCATCAAACATAAAGTCTAGCTAACACTCCACAGCCTGCGACAAAGGCTCCTCCGAATCCTACACAACTCTCATCGAAACCATTGCCAAAGAGAGCCCGAACACGCGCGTAATCGGATATCCCTTCAACGTATCCAAGGAAGACGAGACCCTCGCCCTCATAGACGATGTCCTTAACTCCTGGGGTAGACTGGATATATGGGTCTGTTCGTCTGGCCTCCTAGGCCCTCCTTCTCTCGAGGCCACAACCCCGAATGATTTGCAGAAATGCTTCGAAGCGAATTCCATGGCTCCTTTCTTTGCGTTGAAATACGCCCCACCAGCGATGGCGAAGACAACTCCGAAACAAGCGTACCCAAATGCCGCGCCCAAGGATGTAAAGTATGGAAGTATCATTGTTGTGAGCTCGGTCGCGAGTACATATGGAGGTATGTTCAGAACCGAAAAAGGCTACATGGATAAGGGCTGACGTAGGAAAGGTTGCTGGGGGCCTTGCTTTACAATGGCTTCGCATGCTGCACTGGGTGTTGTGAGAGCAGGAGTAGCCGTGCTAAAAGGTGAGGCTGCTCGAGTTGTACTCCCACGTACGTCTGGTTGACAGAGGGACTAGGTTCTGGCGTGAGGATCAATTGCATTTCTCCAGGGCAAATCGATGTCGGAGTGGACCTACAAAACGTAAGCCTCTTCGCCGAAATCTAATTTATTTTGGCTAAAAATTATCCAGTTTGACATGCGAGGAATGACGTCTCAATTTCCCCCTGCAAGTTTGCAGTCTAAAGAGGTAAGATTTCCCACTTCGAGATTTCAGGACATGTGCTCACCATACCACCCGTAACAGAGCCAAGTCATGAACAATGGACTGGAGCGTTCTGGACTTCCCAGTGAAGTCGGACGAGTCGCTGGATTCCTTGCCAGCGGTTTCTCGTCTTACATCACGGGAGCAAATATTGTGGTTGATGGAGGTGCAAGGTTGGTTCCCCTTCATGAATTTGGACTGCGTGTTGGCTAATAGACTTTCAGTGTGATGAATCCACTCACGGTTCCTATTTGATGAGGGTTTCTTCCCGAGATATAAAGCAATGTTGAAAATGAAGAGATGTGGTCTTTCCACCAACATATGACTTCCAATCACGGTGTTAACTCTCAACCAAACAAGCCAACGGGTCTTTCCTTCTTTCAATTTAATTTGTGATTTACGTTTTTGAAACCAAAGAGTTGATCAAAACACACAGTGAAGGGGATCGATCAATTTCCCCAGACCATAGCGGCAAACACGCTGGTGGTTGGAATACTGCTCGTCGTAAATCAACATTATATTTCTTATAGTCGTTAGTTGACAGATTACTGTGTTGTGCTCCGTGCTTTGATCTTGCGAAATTGCCGTCATTTCTGTCTTTGAGGAGTCGTAATTGCTTTGAATATTGGATTGTGGCAGGGCCATTTTACCGAAAGGGAGAACTGTTTTTTATCCTTTTCTATCGTTGGATGCTCGATTTTCTTAGCCAATCCAAGATGGGACGGAGGAGATTGGGGAGAAAGATCTCGTCTCAAATCCTTGGGTTTGACACCCAAGAGATTGGATCTCCTCCCCCTGCTACTCTGTGGTGGTGTTTTCTCATTCATCTCATACGGAAGAATATGCAAAAATTACTAGTTGAGATTAAATGCCTCTGTTTCTTCTTGTAAAGCTTTATTCACTTCTTCAATGGACCTGCCTGCCTTGAAAAGATGGCTCACCTATTTCTGGCCCTTCCTCTTTCGGCCAGCAGTTTGAGCCTTCACTTCACCTTCACTTCACTTTACGCGAGCCACGTCCCCTTTATCAATATAAATAATCTCGCGATCGCGTTCCTCGTTTTTCTTTTCTTACAACAACACAACAACCATAACCTCGCGATCAATCAAGTCAACCACCCCAATTGATCTTCCTCCTCCTCTTCGTGTCCCACGGCCTTTGCATCTCAATCATCCAAAAAAAAAACCTCCCTACCTACGCTCGTCGCTATCATTGAAGATGCGCTCCTCAATCTTCCTCATTGGCCTCGCCGGCTTTGCGGTCGCCACTGAGGGTCATGGTACTGAAGGCCATGGAACCCTGACCGTGACTGAGGTATGCGCATGTACTCCCCGATCTACTGCTTGCGTTCGCAGATGCTAACCTCTCCTCTTCCACAGTCTACCACCGTCACTGTGATCTCCTGTGCTGCCTCCCACGCATGCACTCAAACCGTCCTCACAGTCCCCGTCTCTGAGGCATCCACCCCAGCTCCCTCATCCGCTCCGATCACCGTTACGATCAGCGTTGAGACTGCCAGCAAGACCGGGAGCGTTCCTGTCGAAGTCCCAAGCCACACCACCTTGGTTGCGGTTCATAGCACTGTTGTTTCCACTCCAGTTGCGACAACCCAAACCTCGACCAACCTAGTCTACAACACCACCTTGACCGCTACCAAGAGTACAAGCTATGTTACCAGCGTAAGTACTCTTCCTTTCTTGATTTCACGCGACTCGAGTTCCGTGACGCGCCGTAATAGCCAAACAACCCATTCCCCGTCCCTTGCTCCTGGAGGTTTTGAGAGTGCTAATTGCCCTTGAAGGTCACCGTCATCAACCCAACCCCATCTGGTGCAACTACCACTCCCACCGTCCCTGCTCAAGGTGCCGGTGTCCGAGCTGTCGTTCCCGGCTTCATGATTGGCTTGTTGGCTCTGGGTGTCTCACTCTTGGCTTAGATTACTTTCTCGTTTCTTTCAATGGCCTCGACACGATACTTCTCTTCAATTTGGTCTACGACTGGAAATGAAAGACAGGATTATGCTTGGGTGATCTGGAAGGAATGGATCGTATATTACTTGGCAATGCATGGATGATTGGTGGATTGGTAGCATTTCATCGCAGATGATGCATCATAGATCGACAATGGAATGATATCAGAATGTCGGTTGTGGGGTTTCGTTTGCGGCATGGAAATCTTCTTTTAGACGCCAGCGCTACTCGTCGAATTCTCCTGATACTTAGAGAATCAAAATCGTTTGACTGCACAATCTGTTGTTCTGCCTGATAATAAAATGTGATGATTGAGATTTGCGTCCATATATTCAGGTAGTTCATTCCAGAAATCTTGGGCTGCTTCCTAACGCTACCTGAGCATATTCTCTTTCCCTCTCTTGTACTTATCCCACCAAACAGGAAAAAAGGTAAAGATCAGTAGGCAAGTAGATAGAAGATGCCTCTTATTATTGTCACTCTATTTTTAAAAGTCCTGATATGCTCTATCTTCCTCGCAACTATGATACATTCTTGGACCTCAACAGCCCCCAATCTTCCTTGCGCTGACCATACTGGCAGACTTACTTCGAAGCAAACGACACTTCAGAGAACTCCTTACTTTCCCGATCCAAAACTTTCCCCTTGCTTCCCTTCAAAAACTTCCCAAAGAAAGCCTCAACATAAGTTCCCACAACAACACTCATTCTTCCTCCATCAATCGTTCCCAATAACTCCTGTACGACATCCGAGATTCCCAAAGTCTTCGCGACCACTGGCAAATCACTATAAGAGTAATGTTGCGTACCACGCACCTCCAACTCCCTTTTCCACCCCGTCAATTTCGGCCAGATAGCATCCCAACTATAATCCGTGGTGCGATTCTTCCCCTCGTGCGCAAATATCAGCACGGGCTTGGACGTGCCTTTTGTTGCCACTTTTCCGAAAAAAGTGCCGTCAAGGTTGACACCTGCTACAAGACGGCGATCGTAGAGCAGTGCTTCGGCTGCTGCGGCGCCGCCGAATGAATGTCCGAATACGCCGACTTTGGAAACATCAATGCCACAGGAGAGAGTGGGAAACAGCGGTTTGGAAACACTGGCACGGGCGAGCTGGTTGAGGACGAAAGAGATATCTTTGACGCGGGTGTTGAGAGCCGAGACAAGCTCTTCATCCGGGATATCGACACCGAGGATTGTGGAGTTATCCGGGTAAGTGACGATGTCTACGTCGTAGGGGTGATCGATGGAAATTACTATGTAGCCCTGGCTGGAGAGTTGTTGAGCCATAGCATTGTAGAAGAGCCGTGTTGTGGCAAGAGCGGGCGAGAAGATCACCACGGGGTAGTTGTTGGTTTTTTGACGAGGAGTGCTGCGGGGGGTGGAAGAGCAGACTTGGAGTTCAAGAGCTCCAAAGAGGCCAGGTGGGAGACCATATGCGGCGAACTTTTCGTCTTGGAAGGCGGCTGTTGTTGCGTCCATGTAGGGGACGAGGAGCGGGTTGCAGGTGGAAGGTTGGACAGGAGTAAAGATTGAGACCATGAGGGATCGGGGTTGGCGAGTTGGTGAAGAGGGATCAACGCGATCCTTGTCCGTGAATTGGACATTTTGAAGAGTAGTCTTGTAGGAGCCACTTGGAGCTGGGAAAGGAATGGCGAGGATAGGGTGAAGAATGCTGAGAAGCAAACCCATTTGAAGAGGAGAAAAGAACATATTGAGCGAGTGAAATGCGTGTAGACGGCGAAGATGGATATGCGGAGATAATGTGAGTGAATAAAAAAAACTTACAAGACAGAGAAAATGCTGTTATATATACCTTTAATTGAAAAGCATCTCCTCACCAAGCATGTTCTCCGTCATCTGTCATCCCATCTTGGGGACGGATGAGAAGTGCCACTTCTATTCTCGCTCAATCTATACCGCTTCCGGCAAGATTCGAGCTGAGAATGCTTGGAATCATTTTGAGGCCGAAGGCAGCGATTCATGAGCCCGAGATGATGTTGACATGAAGTTGTTCGGCCATAAGAGGTTCCTGGGAAAATGTGGAGTGCGCTCGATGACTGCCACAAAGGGCTTAGCGCAGATCGCATACAAGCCGAGGGCTAGAGTTATAGCGTCGACGGGTGTCTCTTGGCATTGAGGTATTCTTCTCTCCGTCTATTGGGATTATTCCACATTCTCAAATGCGCTTCATTATTGCCTATTACGGACCGGCTATATCATCTGAAATTCTTTGCCTCTTAAAAATATTAGCATCAGGACATTACCATGGTATTGGGTCCTCTTGACAAAAGGGCCCTCCGAACAAGATGCCAAGCGTGTGCTCAGCGCCGGATCAAGGTAACGAATGAACGAGTCTATTCTCTGTCTCATCTTCTCTTCTCCATTTATTAACCTTATTATTATAGTGTCACGGTGGCCGACCATGCGTGTATTGTACCAAAAAAGACATCTCCTGTATTCCACAACCCGCCAAGACCAAACAACTTGTCATTTTCAATCACACCCCTCCAGCATCAACTCGCGAAAACACTCCAGTCTCCTGTCACTCTCAGAGTCCACCTCTAAATATCGATCGAATATACTCAAAAGATGTATCGAATAAATTTATCAATCACTTCTTTGTCACCTTCATGACGAATAATGCGTTGGGAGTCACGGTTGATATGGAGACTATCATTTCGCAGTTTCAATCCTCTCCAAGCCTCTATCACGCTTCTATCGCCGTCGGTGCTTTGGATCTCAGTCGGAAGCAATGGAAGCATCATTTACATCAGTCAAATGCTGATTTTTTAGCTCTTAAATCTTATCGAAGATCTGTCGTTATTTTTCAATCCGAGCTGCTGGAACAAAATTTCTTGCAAAGTGATGAAGGACTGTGGACAACCCTTTTCCTTGGCCTGTTTGAGGTACTGTATACACTCCATAAGAAGTAGGTGTGCAATACTGACACTGCAAACTAGCTAATGTACGATGTAACCGGAGAGGGATGGATCAAACACCTTCTCTACGGAACATCCCAAATCCTGCAACTTCGTGGTCCTGAAGCTCACTTGAAAGGTAGAGGTCGATCTTTTTTTCTGGCTGTCCGAGTTTTCGAAATCTCTCGATCGCTCATTTATTCTCAACCCACCTTTTTACAGGAAACACCGTGGAAAGAAATCATGGACAGGATGTGGGATGAGACTCTGATAGTTGATTGGCATCCTAAGGAAGCACTGTTTGATTTGATGCTGGAATGTTCGGAGCTAAGCCAACGGTAAATGAATGTCCCGTGGTGGTGAGAGTGTACGCTAACAAGCTTCCAGCGTCTGGGAAAGCATAGATCCCGAGGCACCTGGCTATAATGAGGACGACACCCAAAAAGATCTTCTCGCCGCTCGTGGATTGCTCATTAGGGATTCACTTGAGTCATGGCAAGCTAATTTCCAAACATGGGACAAACAAACCACAGCCTCAGCAATAGATTCCCGCTCAATACTCGCAAAAACATACTACCACTCCATCTCAATCTACCTCTCCGGTGTTTTTGACTACCGCCCTCAGTACAACAATATCCTCAATCCAACCCTTCAGTTTGACACAATCCAGTCTCACGTAAACGAGATTCTGAACACCGCCACGGAGGCGCTGATAACAACAAATTTGGCCGGCCTTCTGTTCTTCTTTCCTTTGAGAGTTGCTGGTGCGAGAGCTGTTACCTCTGGCCAAAAGGTTGTGATTCTTGGTATGCTGAGGGAGATTTCCAAAAGGAGTTTTGTTGTCGCCGATGCTTTCGTTGAGGATTTGCAAGGGCTTTGGGGAATGGCCGAATAGTGATGATTTGTCTTCAGGGATTCCGATATCATCATCTGCTCCTGGAAATATCAATCGTTCCAAGGTTCAACAATTGACCCAAGACAGCAGGACGAGATCGACGCTTGAAACTTGCGATAGCGAGGCTTAGTAGCTTCACTCCCAAAAATGTTGTATTAATCGAAGACTTCTGGGGCGACCATGAGCAGGTTCATCTGCTTCCCTTTGAGATTGACTGGAGTTGCCCCTCGATCTTGTCGAAAGCTCCTCATTTTTGATTTACCTGCCTGGAGGATTGAACATTGTTGCACTTAGATTGTTTCGATAACCACTTTTCAAGCCTCTTCCTGTTCCAACCACTCTGCCAAACTCCATTTTTGTCTGCTTCTCTGGCATACCCAACACGAACACTCATACCAATAGCACAAGTATGATTGTGATACGAGTATTGAAAACAGCGTGCATCCGCTTTACAGGCCTCTGCGCAGTCTTTGAACGTAGCAATGTCAAGTGACACGCCACCTGTCTTCCCAAATTCTCCCTTTTCAGACGCTAGATTGTCCCAATTCTCGCGATCAGAAGGGATCAATTCAAAGAGAAGATTCCTGAAGAGCTCTGCATGCGTTAATGGTGCCTAGATGGCCTCTTAGCTCATTGTTTTTCTAACTGTGTTTGAACACTTACATCCTTCGCTTTCCTCCGAGCCTCAAAGCTCGAAAGCTCTACCATATCCACCGGGGTAAGATGATGCATCGTCAAAGCAGATCTACACCAATATTCTGGCGTTGCAGGGCCAAACGGCATTGTAAACGGTGTCTCTCCGCTCATCAACGGCCAAACATCCTGCAACTTTATCCGATACTCTCCCAAAGCCATAGCCAGCACCAAGTCACCACAACATTTATCTGCAGTCTTTTCATCCCACTTGGCTGCCGTTCCGTTACTCTTCATCAACTCAAGCATCGCTGCCCTAGAAAGAATGATTCCAGAGCCTCCGTGTGCGAATTTCACACCTTCTATCTCTACTTGAGATCCCAAATACAGTTTCTTGCTTGGATTCATGCTGCTCAACCACCTGAGCATGTTGGGCCAAAGGACGTACGTATCAGCATCAATCACAAAATACCAATCCAAATCTGGCTTCATCCTCCACGTCTTCTCCAGCAGGTGCAAAAACTTGTACTTATCCAACCTCCAAGCCGCCAAATCCTCCGGACTTTCCTGATTCATCACCCCTTTCAACGAGCTGATATTGCGCTCACTCTCCCATAGCTGTTTCTGTTTAGAATAGAACTCAAAATCTGGATTGGTGGAGATGATCGAGGGGGAGACGGCGTCAAGAGCATCGTGAAGATGGTGTTCCCCAATATCTTGTGCTAGATCCGAGAAGATGAGTATGTTGGCCGAGGGAAAACAGTCGAGGGTGGTGCGCATGAGAGTTGGGATTTTTTCCTGGGCCTCAGTCGCGCCGGTTTTGACCGACACGACTATGTTTGAAGCGGACGAATATCCGGTGCATTTCTCTGATGTTGGGTCAACTGAACTGAGGGGTGGTAGAATACTTTGAGTTTGGCGTTCTGGGAAGAGGAGGTAGACTGATAGGATGAAAACGGCGACAGATCCGGTTCGCAACCAGAAGGGCGGAATCCGAAAGTTAGTCCATAAAATCATGTTGTGGACGGCTTATGGATTTCGAGGCTGGAAAGAGTCAGGACTGAGTAGGCGCATAATTTAGAATTGATGAGCGGAAATGGACGGGTGCTGAGGATGTTGATGAATTTCGTGAATAAAAGATGGAGTTTTCAATTCACAGCATCGTCTACGTATCGCAAATAACTTTAGATCTCAACTTGTACATCTGATGCCCTCACCCACTACTTGAGCTCGTCGTAGGGAGATGCGCCAAGATGTGTGAGTAACGCGTTTCCTCTTGCGGGGAATCGGGAGAGAGAATTATGTCACATTATGTCAATACAAGGTCGGCGCTTTCGTAAGTGGAATTCGCTGCCGGGAAATGAGATGAGCCAGGGGCACCGCCTTCTCCGTACCTCATGCCAATAGACCCCATCTCCCCAATAATGCCCCATGATACTTGCATTTGGAGTGATCCACAAGTTTGGGAGTTCCTGATTCAACCTCCTTTCTATGTAAATACTGTAATGGACAAATATATTGGTCAAGATTTCTCAAAGAAAGTCTCCCGTCGCTGCCGAAGGTCGATCAGCTTATTTGAGGATATTTTGAAAAGGGGGTTTTAGGAGGGAAAACGTTCATTGATTCCATCAACGAATTTATCATTCAATCTTGTTTATTGTAAATGATGCTAAAAAGTGTGACAAGAGCAGAACGCCAAGAGCACCCGATCACGATCACACTCTTACATTGAAGACATTCATATCCTAGAAAAGAACACAACCCCTCTGTAGTTGTTCCTCTTCCTTGCATCAGCCCATTCTCATCCGAGAGACTAGTTTTAAATATTCCATCCATAGTACTGAAGTGTCCTCGTTCCATCCCGTCTCCTCCTCCGCACTCTCAAAACTTCTCTGATTCCCCCAAGACAAAACTATATTGCTCTTCCTTGCCTGTGTGCATACAAATATGATCCAGACCATCCCCGATATCCTGCAGCTTCCCCATAGCGCTATTCACCGTCCTAATAATATCGTGAAATGGTACCAATATAAGGAGACGACCATACTGGCCTTCCACCACCTCCAGCTAGAAAGCCCATTCTAGCAGGATCGAGCATCAGATTCCTGTCACGCTCCCTCTCAACTCTCCTCTCCCTTTCCCTCTCTTCCAACCTCTCCTTCTCCCTCTCCCTCTCTTCTCTTTTCTCCCTTTCTTCCCTCCTCTCCCGCCTCTCTCTTTCTTCTTTTCTCTCCCACTCTCTTTGCGCCTCCCTTTCCTCTCTTCTGATCTGATCCCGAGTATCCTCATAGTGAAGAAGATCACCATACACAAAGCCCGGACTTTCGTATTGTCTCTCTCGTCGATAGTCCCTCTCCTCTCTTGCTTTCTCGCGGGAAATCTCTCGTTCATTTTCGTCTTTCCAGAATCTCTGCCACTCTTGCATGTCCCTATTTGACTCCGATCTCTCCGACCTCTCCATCGCTTCCACCAGTTCTCTCTCCTTCTCCCTAAGTCTCGCTTCCAATTGCATCTTCTCCTTCTCGCTCTCGTTCAATTTAGCATCAAAATCCGCCTTCGACCCATCAGCTGCCTGAGCTTTGCTAATAGCCATACCCTCTTTCTTTGCATGCTTCAATTCCTTCTGCCTCGACCATCCTTGAAGCTGTCCTTTCACGCCTGCCACTTCCTCACTCAGTTTTTTATGACCTGCCTCCAACTTGTCATACTTGCTATCAGTCTCCTCTTTCACCTTCACTTTCTCACCTCCGCCACCTCCGCCACCTCCACCGACACTCCCACCACCAGCACCGGCGCCTTTTGCAGGCCCTAGTCTACTTTTCAATGTTTCAACCCATTCGATATCCTCAAGAACCTCGCTTCTCCTTTCCATTCTCACCTCGTGGATTTCTGCATTTCGCTCTCTTCTCTCTTCCCTTCTTGCTTGATAGTGTCTGCGTCTTAGTTCTGCCTCTGTTGCTGGTGAAGGTACGATTGTGAGGACTTTTCGTGGTTTGCTGCGGCTTTTCGTTGAGTGGGGGACAAGAAGGCACATTGTGTGGATTGGATTGAGGAGAAGATTTGGTGATCGAACAAACCTTGGAAGATGGAGGATCTGGCAACATTTAAGTATTCAACTTCTGAGGGCTGTTGAAAGGGGCTTGGATGAGACTTCATCACACACAAGAAAGAAATCGAAGCGAGAGATAGAGATAATTGACATTGTCGAAATAACTTAAACAACTGCACCATGCGCAAGTCTGAAAGCCCTAGCGACTCTATCTCAACAATGTAGAATTTGTGCATTAACTCTGGCAGCTATTTTCATGCAACTGCAACCCAAACATAGACCACAAAGAGTTCCTCTGTCCTGAAATTCTTACACCCTTCGCTTTTGCGGTTCCGCTGAAAGGGGACTGCTCCCCACTTTATGCTGTATGTCTCAAACTTACCAAACTTCAAAAATGTCGCTAACCGTTGACGCCGTCTTGCCATCTAAGAATATTCTATCTTCTAGAGTTTGGCTTCTTTGGTGGGTTTCTTCGAATTGTTTTGCCATGCAAATTCCTGAAATTACTTTTAGTGGTGCCTCTCATGATGTGATGGTGTTCAAAATAGTGCAAAATAAAACCTACTAGTTTCTGCGCTTTTCCCGACTCAATAATTACGTTCACAACCACTGGAACACTTGCTTTGAAACCCTCCTCCGTGGCTCTTGCCAATTCCTCAGGCGTTCTGACCAAGTAACCTTTGCCGCCACACATTTCTGCGATCTTCTCGTATCCAACTTCCCAACCTAGGCTGGTGCTTCTCAAAGCTCCTTTCTCGCCTTTCAGAGTGTTTGCCCTTAACTCCAACCAGGCATCTGAGTCATCACTATCGCCGTGATACACACCTCCATTGTTGATCACAAAGATCAAGATGTCCATTCCATATCTGGACATAGTTTCCACTTCGGCCAGGGAGAAACCGAATGCAGAATCTCCTTCTAAACAGACAATCTTCTTTCGTGACGAGCTTGGGCCTGATGAGGCTTCTGGTGATGGAAGGTTGTACGCACAATGAGCTGCAATTGCATAGCCCAACCCCACACCCATTGTAGCATGTGTTCCAGCATCCAGGCGAAGACGAGGATGTTCGATGGGAAAGGCGCTTCTAGAGATGTCCATCGTATTTGCGCCCTCGGAAACGTACACTACACTCCCATTCTCCGGCGGGGAGAGTTTGTGAATGGCTTCCTTGATAATATCGAATGTTCGAGCATAGGTCATTGGCGTCTTGTTTATTTTTGCTGTTTTCAAAGCATTTGCTTCGTTTTTGGCGCTGCCTGCTTTGAGCGCGGTAATGAAAGGAGAAGAGGTATCGTATTGCCACGAATCAAGGGCAGATGAGAGTTGCGTTGTAACGACATTGATATCTCCTAGAATGCTGAAAGAAGCATCCTGATTGTTTTTGCCAAGTTCTTCTGCTGATATGTCGACTTGGATAACTTTTGCTGATGGATTCCATTTTGGTGTGGTGCCGAAATGTAAGATCCAATTCAACCTTGCTCCTAAGACCAAGACCACATCTGCTCCTTTCAAAGCTATGGATCTTGCCGTGGCAGTATTCGATGGGTGCGAATCTGGGAGGATACCTTTTCCCATTGGAGTTGGTAGGAAGGGCACATTTGTCTGATCAACTAGCTTCCGAATTGCCTTCTCCGCTTGAGCGTAAGCTGCTCCTTTGCCAACAATGATGAGAGGTGCTTTTGCAGACTTGATCAATTGAGCCACGAGGGCAATTTTTTCCGGATCTGATGCTGCTTTTGGTGGGATTGTAACAGCCCTCGTACTAATACTCTCATCCCCTTCTCCTTGAATGACATCGGCTGGCAAATCGACAAATCCAGTTCCACCTCTCCCATACCACGCTGTTCTGTAGGCGCTCGTAATAGATTGAGGTATTGAATCTAATCCCGCTCTAACAGCCAGCTTAACGTGAGGGCTCAACAGGGAAATGGCGTCCATTTCCTGAAATGCTCCCTTGGTGACCAAATGCGTCTCACTTGATCCAGCCAACAACAACAACGGAAACGAATTGGCTGAGGCATTGCCAATGCCAGCCATAGCATGAAGAACACCCGGTCCTCCCACTACAAGACATACGCCCGGCCTTCCCGTCAAGTAGCCATAAGCTGTTGCTGCGTAACTAGCGGCTTGCTCATTGCGAAATGCAATAAATCGAATACCCAGGGCGATAGCCTCCTCGGCTATTTCGATGATTGGTATACCTACCAGACCGAATATCACCTTGACTCCCAATTGTTGGAGAGCTCGGGCAATAAGAGCGGCACCAGATGGAGCCATTGATGGATATAGATGGTAAGAGTGAAGAAATAAAGATATATGAAGATATTTACGGAAATGAAACTTGTTGAGGTGGTTGGAAGTTGACGCCATTTCCCCAAGCAAGGCCCGTGCAAATCACGTGATTTCCAAAAAACCACCCCTGATGCGATAAGGCGCCGATAACAAAGCTGATGAGGGGAGAGCAGTTGCTGCGACTCACAACCTTGAACTTCCCTCGACAACACATCACCTTGCTGCTCTTCGCGTCGCCATACAAATAACCGCGTAGCAGTTGTCCCCGCTGCCCGATCATACCCGTCCACAAATCTTACACGTCCTGCGGGTCAAGCCATCAAGCCATCTTCATCTTTTCACCCTCCCCTCCCTCCACTTCTCCTTGATCGTGAAACTGAGCTGTTTCGCTGTCGTCCCCTTCTTTCAAATACCATAACAACATACCCTCCGACAACCACTTTAATACAAGATCTGCAAATCCAAAATGGCAGACTCAGCTGCTAAACCATATTCCATCGACCCTACGCTCTACCTCTATACTTCCCTCACCTCCGGCTCTTCGCACATTATCACAGCAACCTCACGGCTCGAGACGATCTTAAAAGCCAACCGAATCCCATTCAAGGCTATTGATCTCGCGACTGATGAGAAGGCACGCATGCTATGGGGACGAAGATCAGGAAAGGATGAGACTGGCCGGGTGAGAAAGATGCCAGGTCTGGTACAGATGGGCTTGGTCGTTGGGGTAGGTTGCGAAATCCTTTTCGCGGGGTATGCGACAGAGAGACTTCCACATGCTAACTCGTGGTCATGGTGCAGGATCTTGTTGAGATAGAGGAATGGAACGAATATGGCGAGTTGAAGCAACATGTGACGATTGTAAAAGATCCAAACGCTGCGCCAGTCAAGCCTGCCATACCGGCACCGTCAAAAGCACCAGTTGTTCTGCAGGAAAATAAGAAACCCGAACCCACATCCACATCTACATCTACGCCGCTCGCGAAAAGCGTTGAGCCAGAGAAGAAGCCTGTTGTTAGCGAGCAGAACCCGATCTCTCTTGCTCTGAGGCAAGTAGGAGAGGAGGCTGCACAGAAGGCGAAGGATATCAAGAAAAAAGGCCTGGTAGAGACCTTCTCTGGAGTTGGAAAAGCGGAGCCCTCAAAAGAAAAGGAAATCAATGAACCAGCAAAAGAGAAGGAGAAAGAGAAGGCAGTTTCCAAGCCGGAACCGATCTCGGTGGCAGATGCCAGCCCTGAAGCTGCAACGCCAATTAAAGCCATACAATCCTCACTTCAGTCACCAAACTCAACTGCTTGGCGCCCGATTGACGTCAACCCCCCAGTTTTAGTCCACAGAGGCTCCTCCGTTTCTCAAGCTTCAGCAGAAGAGATTAAGAAAATTGAGGATGAAGCTGCTATCCAGGAGGAGGACGAAGAGGACGAGGAGTCGGATTCTGAATCATCCAGTGAAGATGAGGCACCAAAGAAAGCAATTCCTGCTGTAGCGGCAACAAAAGCAGCAACGAAGCCAAATGATGATGGATCATCTGACTCTGAGAGTGAGAGTGAGAGCGACGAAGAAGAACCCGAATCCAAGGCACCAGCAAAGCCAGTAGCAAAGCCAAAGCCACAAGAGGATGACGCCGATTCTACGAGCGAGAGTAGCGACAGCAGTGATGATGAAGGCAAAGCTAAGAAGCTGCCTATTAAGCCAGTTGCGAAGCCGGCCGAGAAACCAAAGGTAGCAACGAAGCAGGAGGTGGTGGATGAATCATCAGAAGAATCTGAGAGTTCGGAAGAAGAATCGGAAGAGGAGGCTCCCGTAAAGAAGCCAATCAAGCCATAAGGGATTACGTTTTTGTTGGACCAATCTGAGGACATATTTGATCTTGAATGTAATTTCCATCATCTACCAGCCCGAACACTGACTTTGCAGGCGAGTCTTTAACGTACCTACAGGAGGCGACAAGGGTGGAGTTCGCCTGTTACTGCAATTATTTTCCTCTCTTTGAATTCCGCTACCAAGATGGTTTCGGGAGTATTGTACGCTATAATTGAATGGCACAGGCCTAGTGCGGGTCCCAAACAAAAACTTTCAACAATCGCGAATGCGCCGTCTTTGACACCACAATGGAAATATCGAGCACGTGCACACATAATCTCGAAATGTGTTGGAGATCTCTGTTTCAGCTATCTACTGTACTGCGAAAGATGGTTCCCCAAATGCGAGCCTTCTATAGTTTGGCTTCCAGTTGAAGCTCCGGAGCATGTGATTGGGCCGCCAGCCCTTCAATCTTAGTCTCTGGGACCATCGATTTCGTTTCTATATCCCATCCTCTGTCAGGGCTTTCAAATCCATAATCCAACCATTCGCCAAATATACTCCTGACCCCCCTTACAAGTTCTTCATCATGCCTCACTTTGTCCTTTCTTACTATTTTCAAATCCCTTAAGTCCCCAAATTGTGTCTCTCTACTCGTTTTGTCTGCTTCTAATATTGCTTGCACAGTCGCCAGGTTCTCGTCCAGTTCCCAAATACTTCCACCACCAAAGATGGTACAGGCTCCAGAAGGCCCAGAAGTAATGGAATTGTGTTGCGATATGGCGAACCGTAGCGCGAGCGACGCCAGGTTCTCACCTTGCGACTCCAGCCACTTTGATGCCTTCAAGGATGCTTCTCTTAGGCCAGCTGGGGCAGGATGAAAATCTCCTAGACTTCCAATTGGCACACCTCCGTCTCTTAACAATCCAATGCAAAGGGGACTGGAATTGAAAACGCAGTCCACGCCAGCATCTCGTAGCTGTTGAAGCCCATGAGTCTCGAGCTTGGTGTTTTGGAGGGTCAACTGAGCCCAGTTTTGTACGGTATCCAGTGGACGACCATATCTTTTCTGAACCAGGTTTGCTACGCGAACAAGCTTATCAAGGGTGTATCCTGAAATTCCAATGTAACGAATCTTTCCTTCCTTCGCCATGTCGAACAAAACACCAACGGCGATGACAGCTTCTTCGTCAGTCACATATTCGACATCGTGGCAAAACACAACATCCAAGTACGGTGTCCTGAACCGTTCCAGCGAGCGGTTTACTGAGAAACGGACCCATTCGGGAGAGTAGTTGAACTCCAGAGCAGCGATCCGGCCGACCTTTGTCATCAAGATTATCTCTGAACGGGTATACTTCGATGTGACGTCGGGATGTGAGAAGGCATCTCCCAGAAGCCATTCCGAGGGACCGTAATAAGGCGAGGTGTCGAAAGTTCGAAATCCTAGGTCCAGCGCATGTTTGATGATGTCTCTCACTGGAAGTGACTCGGGATCTGGATGAAGTTGAGTACTGAACGCTGCGCCGCCAAGCACAATCTTCGAGGCGACTGATGAAAGAGGCGGGTGGTCGGAGGACATAGCTGATATCAAGATTTGGCGCTCTGTTGATGTATGAGCAGATGTGAACTTCCCTTCGCTAAAAATGACCACTGCTGTGAACGGATGGGAATGACGGGATGGCGGCCAGTTACCCAAATACCACTTTACAAGCGATGCCAAAGGTACCTAAGGTAAGGTAGGAGGTAGAGTATCTCTTAATACTGGACAGAATGCGGCCTAGTGGTTGAAATTTCGGCCAAATTATTGATTTACCCTTCCGTAAAAGCGAAAGGTGTGCGAGGCTGATCAGGCGTATTCGGCAGGCAAATTGAGAAATACTACATTGAGCTGCAATAGAAGGCACGATATACTGCGAAGTTCAACAGCATCACCAGTTGCAAAGGTGTTTTTGTCTCAATGAACCCTGCAATTAATTAAGCCGCTTTACACGTCGGGAGATTTGCCAACCTATCAGAAGTGTGGGGTGGTGAGTATATCACAGCACAGTACTGAGCACACTGCATCATAGCACAACGAGATCCTTGTCATGGACAGGCTAACCAAAGAACTGGTTAAACAATAGCTCCACACTTAGCCTACTTAACCCCCCAGTGGCCCTGGAGTTCGAATCGCTCGACCCGAAACAACCGATCAGAAAGAAATTCAGAATCTCAGATGTCCCAGCAAATAATGGCAACCGCCAGCATTCATAATGGCCAGCAGTCGTTGACCGATTTGGCCGGAGTGGCAACATCCCACTCTCGCAATCCGGCTGGCGACCAACCTCCCTCACAGTCTTCCACGGTGGGGATGGTGAATGCTGGAATTAGTAGAAAAAGGATCCGCCGTGCCTGCGATAAATGTAGCAAGTCGAGAACACGGTGTGACGGAGAGTTTCCATGGTATCTATTATTCCATCTCCCCTCAGCGTTGCATCTGAATTTGTTCGGCTAACATAATCTCTCCTTTTCTCCACTTAAAGCTTGCATTGCGTGAGTAAGTTGCCTATGATAGCTAGTGACTTTCTTTGGATCCTGCTAACATAGGCTGTTTATTAGATTATGGCTTTGACTGTAGTTATGATAGAGAACAGAGACCGCGAGGGAGAGCATCTACTAAGCGCGTGCGAGCTGATAGCTTGTCCCCACCAGTCAACGGCCCTCCTGGTTCTCATCAAATACATCCATCGTCAAGTGCCGATCTGACTGATCCGGCTTATGGTTCAAATGGAGCCTCTCGAGATCCTCACCCGGTACGACAGCATGCATCTGATGACCAGGTCGAACAACCTTCCAACTTCAACAACACTGCCAGTGAATTGCACAATCCCAAACCAGTGCATCAAAACTATGCAGAATATCTCCAGCTACAACAAGACATGGCGGGAACCCCTAGCTACCAATCTTTCTATTTTGATGATGGAAGCCTGAATAACTTCTCGCCTCTCGATTTCTTTGGCAATGGTCTTCAGGGAATTCCAGCCGGTATCTACTCTGCTACGAGCATCGCAAATGATATGACCCAAGGAAGTGACCAGGAAACCCGACGGTTTCCTCCCACCCCAAGAGATCCAAGGACGATATCTCGTATTGGATTTGTTGTACCAACGACGTCTCATCACAGGCCGCCATCAGCTTTCGTGAAATCACCAGCTGGAGAGGTCCCATCTACTTGTCGATATTTAGTATTAGCGCCTTTGATGCAGCATATCAGTCATATCATTTCGCCTACGATAGCTTGCCATCTACTAGACCTGTACTTCGCTGAACCTTCCAGTTCGTTGTTCGAGTCCGCCTCACCATATGTCTTGAGTATGGACTTTCTTAGTTTAGGTGTTCTTTTAAATAGCCATTGCGCTCCCTTCAAACGTAACCATGAGCTATAATTTATTTCTCGCTAACTTGCAATGTAGCTCATATATTCCGCAAGAAGTCCTTCTTGCATCCAACAAAGCCAAGAAAATCATCACCAGCTTTGCTGGCAGCAATGCTCTGGGCAACAGCCCAGACTTCCGATGCGTCCATATTCAAAACAGCGCCTACTTCAAGAGCGCGTGTTTGCGATAGGCTATTTGCTGTCTGTCTCCGGTTTCTGAACCCTCTACTATATGAGACGCCAAGGCGCGCCTCACGTGAGTTTATTCTCGATGTTTACATACCTACATTCAATGTCAACTAATCAGTGTCAGTTGATCAATTGCCCATACCAGAACGCTCCCACAATGGCAGTGTGAGGGACGGAATGCAAAGTACTGGAACACTAGATGATGTGTTAACGCTGACTCTCATCGGAATCGTAATATCGGGCGGAGATTTCAAGCACGACTGCCGGAAGTGGTGGAGAGCGACTTGGGCGTTGGCAAAAGAATTAAAGCTTGGCCAAGAAGTAGATGAGAGCGCAGGTTTCGGCCACTCAGATCCTCCTTTTGAGAATGATCAGGGCAATCGATCACCCAGCACAAATACGAAGCTCACAGAAGAAGAGAAGGAAGAAAGAAGGCGAGTATGGTGGTTATTGTTCATTGCCGACCGCCACTTAGCTCTCTCTTTCAATGGGCCGCTCCATATCTTCGAAGTAGAATGCCATCTCTACCAACCTCTGGACGATGCAACCTGGCAAGATACCGACCCTGAAGTAGCCAAAGAGCGGTTCTTCGGTCCTCAGACAACCTGTACTGGCGTTGGCCTTTTTGAGTTCTTCCTCCCGCTCATGGTCATTCTCGGAGATATAGTGGACATCCATCACCGAAGCTACCATCCACGATTCCGAGTATTCCAAGATACGGCTGCCATAGCTCAGGTGGAGACCTTGTTAGAAAATTATGAGCAATCTCTCCGTTCTCTTGAAAGCACAACAAGAACTCCATCCAGCGCCTTGAGTGGCACAAGTCAGGAATATCAACAAAATCGGCGCCTTCCGTCCATTCACCAGATCAACTCCTTCGTTCTTCCCCTCTCGCCATCTTCCATACCTCCTTCACCCGCACTCGAATCTCGGAAACAAATTGTAGTCGCGTACGGCACACATATTCTCCACGTCCTCCACATCTTGTTACACGGAAAATGGGATCCATTATCAATGCTAGACGACATGGCTGACTGGACCACATCGCCCTCCTTCGCAAAATGCGCATCCCATTCCGTCTCAGCCGCTGAAGCCGTCTCACAGATTTTGAATTTCGATCCTGAGCTTAGCTTCATGCCGTATTTATTTGGTATCTACCTATTGCACGGGAGTTTCATTTTGTTGTTGTTCGCAGATAAAATGCAGATCGAGGCGAATCCCACAGTAAGGTTGGCGTGTGAGACTATGATTAGAGCCCATGAGGTTTGCGTCGCTACGCTTAATACGGAGTATCAGGTAGGCACCGTTTTATTATCAAGTTCTTTGTATCAGAGTATTGTATACTGACAGCTGCCTTCCCTCCAGCGAAATTTCAGAAAAGTTTTGAGATCGGCGTTGTACGATGCGAGAGGTATCGTATCGATTGATACGGAAGACCAGAGGGTGAAAAGAAGGGAGTTTTTGTCACTTTATCGATGGGCGAACAATGGCGTTGGGCTGGCTCTGTGAGGGCACAAACAATCGGATCAAAAACTGAAGGAAACATCATGATACCAATAACGAGGCGTTTATGGTGTACCCTTATTAATACGCTGCACTTTTTATTTTTTGGTACTCGAATAATTGAATATCATTACTTGGCGCAACTTCCAAAATTTCAAAAGCTGTGAGTTAAGAGCCTACATGTCTTTATCTAATCAGCATGTGAGGTTGATCTAGTCATGATTCAATCGAAAAGCTGGCTACTTGAAGCTAGTGAAGAGTGCTCGTTTTAAGAACTTATCAAATAGAACATACGAGAAATATGGAGATACTATTTGTGGATGTTTCATTCGAGGTGGCCTAATACGAACATTGAATGTCTGTATCCAGCCCAGTTCCTACCTAATAAGAGAAACTAGAGTTCCAAGAGGGAGACTGGAGCAGGCCTTGACTCATCAGGTGGAGGAAGACTTTGTGGCACAATCTGAGTATGTAAACATGCACTCCAAATTTGAATCCTGTTGACCGACCGCTTGAATGGAGGGTTCAATTATTGTCAACACCAATTTAGCCGACTATGGGAGTTTGATAGAGCCGGGCGGGGGAAGAGCCTCAGGCCCGAACGATAATGGTAATAACTGTTCAGTTAACATCAATTTATACAAGGAGAGAAGGATAAATGAGAGAATGCAACATACCTGCTCTAGCTTCAAAACAATAAAAGCTCCATCCCTGTCAAACATAAAAATAGGGGTGTCGAGTTTGCAAAACTCGCGAATGCTAAAATAATCACAACATCAGCCCCCGGCCCGCACGCAAGTATTCCCACAACCTCCCTCCTCCTCCTCGGTCACCTCACCCCACCACCAACAACAACAACAGGCATGGCAGAACTTACAACTGCCTACACATCCCACACGGACTCGCCGGCGGGCTAATATCGGTCGCAACAGCCACAGCCTTGAACTTTCCATTGTGCCCCTCAGTCACCGCCTTCCCAAACGCAACGCGCTCCGCACACGTTCCCACGGGGTATGCCGCATTCTCGACATTCGCGCCATCGATATACTGATCTTCGTGAGTGAGGATCGTTGCGCCGACGCGGAATTGCGAGTATGGGCAATATGCTGTCGCTTTGGCGGCGACACTGCGGGTGTGTAGCGCTTCGAATTGCGTCGTAGTGAGGTTATAGGTCGAGCAGGCTGATGCGACATCTGCTGTGCTGGAGGATTGGAGGAGAGTTGGGGATGACATGTTTGCTGGAGGTAACAGGTGAGGATACGATGATATTTGAGGGTTGAGAGACGGCGGGAAGGTGGTTGAAGTGCGGTTTGGTTTGTTTTTGTGTTCTTGTGTCTTTCAGAGCTCTAGTGAGCTTCGGCCAGTTCCGAACGCTGATAACGTCGACGTTTCTCGTTTGTTTGTGGTATTCACATCTCCACTGGCAAACACCTTCTACTTTCAGCACAGTCTAGAAAGCAAAACGGCGCACATCTTGGAACGAGAGTTTGTATTTCCATTAAAATTTCGACTTTTGCTTCTTTCTATTTAGCACGGAATGTTTTGTTTGTGTTTGCGACGACAGTTTGTTCCACACACAATCTGTTGATTATTGACTTGGTTCTTGACATATATCTTCTTGAATTATTTTATGTTCATTTCATTTTCGTCATGGCCTGGGTAGTGTTTTGGGATCTGGCTACAAGCTATGACCGGCTCATTCAGAGAATTGCAAAATGTTGTGCTTTGGTAGCCAGAGAAATAAACCATGGCCTAGATGCGCCCTATTACATGAGTTTGTCTATTGCAACTACTTCCATTTTGCATTTGAAAGCTACTAATTTCTTCCTCTCATTTCCATGATGTAACTCGTTCAAAAGTCATGTTCCTCTAATGCGAAACAATCAATTGTTTCGATCTCAAATTTGGCCATTATCAATCTCCAGTCAACTACCTAGCTTTGTATTCTAGCTTTGTATTTGTCTGTAATTATCGTCGAGAACAATGCTTTCTTTCGGCTTCGCTATTCTGCAATTATTTGAATCGAATGGCCGCAACAAAGAGCGACAATAGAACAATTTTCGGTTTCCAGTTACACCCGTGTTGTTGGTTGCCTTTGTCCCTCCTTCTTTTATTCAGTGATCATACAGTAATCATATACAGTCGCTTTGTATCGTCCCATACAAACAGACAATGAAAAGTCATAAGGTGAGATTGGCCTTATTTTTATTTTTTTGATCATCAATCCTCTCAAGCTCTTGGTCTACCACACAGCACATTGTCCCAATCTCAACCTATCTCGTTTGCTAGCCATGTCTGCACAGCTCTCCTACACGCAGGACATTCGCTCAACGACAGAACGAAATGCTTTGGGAAACAATGGATTGTGGTCAACAATCACGCGCTGGTCGCCTTGGTTGATAAAGACGAGAACAGGAGCAAATGACTGCACGAGCCTTCCCGATCCTGCAAGCAGCCGTCGACGAGCACCTATATCTCGTGGAATACCCGAAACTCTCCATCTAGTGGACGTTCTTGGAGATGCCACAGCTATTGACAGTCTCTTACGCGCCAAAGATAGAGCAGTGAAGTACATGAGTCCTGTTACAGAGGCGAAGGACTTTGACATGCTGCAGCTAATTAGTGCTCAAGATGCTCTTGACGCGGCATTTGATTTCTTCGAAGATATTCACAAGGTAGAAGTTCACCCTACAAAACACGCCGCTGGGCCACTTCATTGCTTTTCCTGTTTCCGACGCCAAACTGAACTTAAATATCCAAGCCTTGAATCGGAAGTTGAGGGTATCGTATGTGGGGTTCCACTTCACTTTTGGCAGCAACAAGAGGAAATGGATATTACAGAGCAACGACTGTTGTCGGGTGTAAGTCTTCCACTAACCGCAGCTACCTTGGATTTTCTGTCAACTGCTGACTTGGATTCGGCTGCTGAAGCTTGGTCAGAACTCGCTCCACGGCCAAATCATCACGTCGACCCATTCAACGACCATCTGCAAGGTCCATCAGAAGAAAGCTTTGCTCCAGGCTTTAGCTCGTTAATTGAAGATTATAGGCGGCAGCAAATTCGCCGGCTACAAGTTCTTCGGTGGCGACAAGGAGTCGCTTCTCAGGTGAATCCACCTGTTGCAAGCAATCATCCAGCAGTCTCATTTGACATTCCATCGGGCACACCACTCTATCCAGAGACGCCAGAGACAGAATCGTCATTTTTCACACCTGGAGGAGACGACGAATCTCATTACCAAGCGGAGATAGAAGCCATGGCCGAAATCACATCCTCCGAAAGACAAGCACGCTTCGGAAGATCTCTGAAGGATCATAGACCTGTTGGTGAAGGGGATGCATCCGGTCATGAAGATTTCTCGGTGATTTTAGACGGCCACGCTACACTTACAAGTGACGATGACCCAGATCAGGGAGGAGAAGGAAACCAATCAAGGCCTTCAAACAACGGGCTTCGGGAGGTGAAGGCACTGGCGACTACCCATCCGACGAGGATGACGGGGAAGGCGACGATGACAAGTCTACAGTGTCAGTATCTTCAAGCTCCTCTTCACCCAGTGATTCCTTGGACTCAAAATCCGAAGACATCCAGAGACTACCTACTCGTCGCCGGTCCCCATCCCAAGACAGAATGGGCGAGCTAACTGACTTCAGTCAATCGTGGAGTGAAGCCCTTCGCTCGGCCGGGATGATACAACCAGGTATTCTTTCGTCAACCGAGCCTCACAACATCCCTCTCCCGATTACCGATCCGCTCCTCATCCCTCTTCCACCCTCGTCTGCCAACACGTCTTGGGAACACCAAGATGATCATATCCACCCTTTCAGCGAACAAGCAGTTATGAACCTCCAGTTCATCAAAGAATACCTCTCCCTGAAGCCAGACACCTCGTTCGTCACCACGCGCGCAATCATCTACAGCGAATCCCGCATGATGTTCGACATGGACTGCATCTCCCCTTTCGTTGCCTCCTCGACCAACGACTCACCTATACGAAAGCGAGTCCGTCGAGATGAAAATGATGTCTACAGGATGATGAACATGAGGGTATGGATAGAGGAGATCGACTTCTTTTGCTATCCCGCTACGTTCCCCCTTCGTTTGTTCCTTCTTCCGTGTCTTCTTTGGACACCGATGATGGTGAGTCTATGCGTCTCCCTCCAGATTCAATGGACCCGCCAGATGGTACCAACGATACTGAAGAGGTAGTGTGGGAAACGGGTGATGGTTGCGAGAACGATGAGGTGGATTGGGAAGATGAGGATCGTCCAACTTTGGTTTATGAGCAGCCTACACAAGTACGCTTGCCTCCAAAGGGTCCTTCTTCTTCTTCTTTACCAACCCCTCTTGGAAGGCTAGTAGATCGTTCAAAGGTTCGTATTGGAAGCTCTCTTCGGTATGAAGTTTTGCGGTATTAGCAGGAATCTGTGAAGGATTTCTCATGACTCGAGGTGAGGATTCTGTTTTTTCCGTGTTTACGTATTTTCTCGCCTATTTTATACACATAATCCTAATAAATATTTCTTGAAGAAAGAGCCAAAATGCGCGAAACCTGCTGTGTGTTGTTTTTATAGATATTATAACCTAGAATGTGAGAGGGTGATAAGTGTATGTGAACGACTGTAAGAACCTTTGTCCCTGTGCCCCGAGACATAAGCTTTCACAAGACGAGATTTGGGTGTTACGGCAGTAACGTACATCTTGTTATATTTTATTAAAAAAACTGGAGGAGTAGGTACGTCCTCCTAAATTTCTAGGATCACTAGACAACTCACCCAATTCGGGAGAGCCGCTCTATTCCGATCCTGTTATTATTTAATGAAAGATTACAGAACTAGCTATGCTACCCCAGGAAAGTCTTCTCGATCGCCATCTTAATCACTTCTTTGACCAACTCTTCGGCCACCGGCTCTTTGACCTTCTCCATCAATCCTCCCCTACGACTGGCCAATTAGACATCTTCTCCAGTAGACTTGGTGCCGAGAACTTTATTGAAATTATCCGTCAGAGTACTAGGCGTCAGCCCTGACTTCTTTCTGGTGGTAGCTGAGAGCCAGGAGTTGTTGTTATTGAAGGGGTTCAAATACAGTATCTACGAAGATGTTTAGCCAAAAGAAACTAGGATGGGCCCCTCGAATTTGGGTCGACCTCCCTCGATAGGTGTCATTGTGGTTTTCTCAGCAGAATATGCATAATGACCAAATTTCGCGCTTTTATTGTTCAGCTAAAGGTTTATTAAGACAACGAGAGGGGCTCTTGAACGAAGCCACCTTCAAAACAACTATAAATCTAGAATCGATGGACGTCGGTGCTATGATTCTTGGCAACTCTTAAAATGAAGAGTTGGTCTAACTGGCTAGAGGGTACTGGACTCTTTTGAAGTCGGAGCTTGCTATAACATAGTTTATTCTTAATATGGTTAAGTGTATGGCGTTTAATAGCGAGTCCCATACCGAAGTGCCCGCTCTGGGTCAGGCGGCTAAGACCTGCTCATGATCACCTTTTCATGATCACCATGATGAATAAGTGATCATTGAATAACCAAACGTAGTCCAAATGAACACAAAGAATTTTTTAAGAATGACAATGCAATTGTTTACTCGGATCTGGATAGTGTAACAAAGTTATGCTGGAGTGTTCTTAGACGATAGGCCTTGGCAACAAACAAAGCAACTGAACTTCATAAGAACCAGATGTTCTTCGAGTAGAGCGATACCATCTTCGACATCTGCTTGCTTGATCATGATATCGAATTTGATTTGTGAGACATTAAAAGTGAACACACATTGCCAATATGTAAACTTTTACAACACCCTTCACTTATCTACCAACAGACGTTCAGTCTTCCTCTCAGACAGTCTGTTCCGTACAGTAGCCGAACTCAACAATGTGGCTCGAGGTAGTGATAAGAATTTGCTCTCTTCTAGATCTCTCCCCTTTCTTTCTCCCATCCATATTCCATCCGACAAGAACCTCGACCGCATCCCAACCAGACCTCCTTTCTCCCATCCAGTTTCCATCCTCTAAACCTCTTCACCACGCACCAACCACACGACACTGCAAACAGCCACAGCAAACCCACCCAATATTCTCAAGTTAGGTGAGTTGATCTTCCTAATTTTCTAGAAAGTGTTTCAGAATGTGTCGAACAGAAACCTTTTACAAGTTGTGTGGCCACCGCCAGTTTCGCACCATTCCATGCGGAACCAACTTGTGGGGAGCCGCAAAACCCTCCGTTTTCTCGCGGGTCTGCCGACGCCTCCTCAGCAGCAGACGCTACAAGCAGCCGACATATTCTCCGTCTACTTGTTCCTCCTTCTACGTGTTAAAGGAGAGTGGATGCGATCAGTGTATTTCACTGACCTGGTGGGATAAGGATGGCGAGCCAATACATCCTCGAGATATGCCTGCTGCAGTGGGGAAGGGTTCCAACGAGACGATTTCTAGGAAGGAGACCAGATGTCAAGACGCCGCGGGCGAGAGGTATGTTGATGAGAGAGATTTGCAGCGAGAGCATTCCACTTCCCCTCCCCCTCCACAGCGCAACGGAACATCTAATGCAGGTCCTTTCCACCAAAGAGTGCGCAGCAATACTCTGAGTCGACAAGACCGAGAGCCTTCTGCCACACTAGATGCTCTGTCTCGTGCCCGACTGGAATATCTCTGCATTCGCTGCCTACAAAAGCAACGTATGCCAGATGCGGCACAGAGAGAGTTGAATGAAGGTTTCTGCTGTGCTCGAGGTATGTACGAGTGGGAAATTGAATTTCCTGGTATGCATGGTCCTGCCCCAGATCAGTCCAATGACCGAAATGAGTCCTTTGTCAACCCAGAGACATCTCGAAGACACCAAGACGAAGATTTGACCTTTTCGGGAGCCTTCTTTTTCGCTGAACGCCTCTACGACGAGCCAGAGCAGATGGAGTCGACATGCCTTTCTTCGGGTAGCAATAATCTCTACACCTCTTCTCCTCCCCAACGACATCCTCCACGCGAGCGATCCAGTCCGGACACGCGTATGGTTTGGAGCACCGTGCAGCCTGCGTCTATGGCAACATCGATTCCTCAGCCAACATCGGGTGCGCCTTCAATCAGACCGCGACCAGATCAGGACTTCTTTGTAGGATCACCCCCTCCAAGAAATCCGCGACGATCAGATGCTATTCGACGAACGAGCACTACCCAGGCGATGGTGGGAGAAGGAAGTGCTCATTCCTCAGGCCGTTCTCATCCCTCAGACCGTGCTCATTCTCCCATTTTGAGATCGAGAACAACACAGGAGTCTTCTTCCTATTCTGCCAACCCAAGAGGCCAGCAGCAGCCAGCCACAAACCCATCACAACCTACCATCTCATCCCCTTCCAACAGAATGGTAAGCTATGAAGAACCAGGATCAGAATGCCAAGATTGGCATGCTCGTTCCGTATCACCCGTGAGTGATGACAATGATTCCCGTTCTATGTCACCCGTGAGTGTTGACAATGACCGATGGGATGCTGTTCTTCAAGATTCACCTGTCCATCCTACGCGCCCTCTACGAACAAGACCATCATCGCCTACACTCGGCACAAGAGCTCTTGGTCATGGTTCTTCTCGTGGCACTCCGAACATCGCTTCGGCATTGATGGAGATGGATGCTGCGATCGAATTTTGGAGTGGTCCAGAGGCTATGACTAGAGCTGAGCGTCATCAGAAGGAGAGAGAAGACATGGAGAGACAAGGATGGATATAGAGGAGATTAGAAGGTACTCAGGTAAGTGAGAGACAGGTGAGAATTCCTTTATGCATACTTAGCTTCCCCTCGCCCTGTCACGGGAGATCAGATTGGAAATTGAAGGTGGGTGAGATTCTTTGTTCTGGAATTCTTCCTGTAAGATTATCACAGACATCATGACATTAATCCCAAAAAATAAATAAAAAGAATATCACTAAACGTTGGTCCACCGTTCGCAAATGTGAGTTCAAATGTGAAAAAGGAATCATACAATAGTTCGTAGAATAAATAGCAAGTCAGAGGTAATTATCTTGTAGCTCACCTTAGCACTAGCCGTGAGGTTACAAGTCTGAGTAATTATCCCCTCGATATAGTTGAACAACGACAATTTTGAATCAAAGTTTATGGATAAAGAAGAATACAAAACCCCTTGATGGCTGGTAGCCGGGTAATATTTGAAATGTCTTCATTGAATTGGCCGAGGCCTGCACAGCTATGGAAAAACACCTTGCGGAAAGGCAAGGCATGTACAGTGAATGAAACGAAGAAAAAGGCCAGCAAATCAAAACGAATCGATACGCTCCCGCACCATGCTCAAATGCTTCATGCACCTACCCTACCCATAGAAATTGTGACTCTTCTTCCTTCCTATCCCCCGAAATAGCTTCCACGATCGTATCCTCCGCCCCACAACACCCCACAAATTTATCCGTCATGTCGTTCGTGGTGTTGTGTTGTCAATCCGAACCTGCGTTCAAAATCTCGTCCGGCTTCCTGTAATCAATCTTGCTTGGTATCCCCCAAGAGTTATTTAATGGTTGAATAACGTCGTTTGTTTAGTTCGCTTTGCCATTCTTAGCATCTCCATTTGCTGCTGCTTTGGAAGCCTTGAATTTCTTGACCTCCTTCTCGACCTCGATGCTCACTCGCTTCTGCAACTCTGGTCTGTAACCTAGCATGAATAACCCCTCCATGAACACGAAAAATGGAGCCAAGACAAATGCCTGTAGCAAGTTGTCGAACAGAGCTGGTGCTCTTCCCTCGTACACCCCGTGTCCCACGAATTGTGCAACCCACGCGACAATCTCGACGGCGATGGCCGCTTGGTTGGAGGTCCTCGCGTAGTTCGCGGTGAGGTGGTTCGCATATGCCGTCCAGCCCATCAAGATGGGAAGGAGGATGGAGCCGGCGACTGGCTCAAGCAGAATGTAGAAGCCGCTGTAGAGGATTGCGCCGATTGTGCCGACATTGAGAGGAAGGTTAGGTATAGTCAGCCAGGAGGGCAAAGGGATCAAGGTGGGACTGTTGGTGGCCTGCGGATAGATTGTCAGCACTCTAAGTCGCAGGGTAAGCTTTGGGTCAAGGCAAGACCTATCGTACCAAGAGCAAAGTCGCGGCGAGAATCAAAGGCACACATGTCATATGTATGGCAACATTGGTGGGATTGTTGTGATAAGCTCCATACTGTGAGATATAAAGGTTAGCATGGCCCTCGGTGGTGGAGGGAGTGGGGGGTTTGGAGGGGTAAAACGCACGAAGCACAACTGCTTCTCGAGGTGGAGAGACATTCTGATTGTATGGAGGAAGGGGGAGCTGGACAGCGACAAATGCGAGCAACCGCGATTATCTCGAGATGTTAAAGATGTAGAGACTAATCGAGGGGCTGGTGCTTCTACCGCAGACGCATTAGATGAAGAGTGAGAATCCGGGGGAAGAAGTCGAGTGTGTCGGTTGGTTGGGAATGTTGGGGAAGTTGGTAATGTGGCGAAGGTGGTAGGTTGGGTTGTGTTGTGCTGTCGGAGGGTCGGGAGAAGGAGGACGAGGAGGATCGCGAGATGAGTTGGTGATGTCTCGGTGTCGCATGTGCTTTTTGCTAGAAGCCGAGATATACGAGTAGCCCAACGGGAGGTGTGTGTGTGGTGTCGTTGTGCCACATTATTTCCGGCCAGAAATAGTGATGAGGTGTCCGGTGTCCCTGGCTGGGATGGTACGCTAGAGCGCCAAGAGGGAGTCTTTAATTTACGAGTACCTTGGTATACACAGCTTCTGCGTACATCTCGTCCCTCACAAATCCCCACAAAGACGGTAAGCTTGGCACTAGTCAATCTCAACCTCAGGCTGGTTTATAGAAGATAATAATTGTTCCTCCCTTGTTCCTCGCTCTTGATATTGACTTGTATTTCTCTTTATTCCCTCCTTTTTGCGCCGACCACCCAAGTCCAGTGCAGGTAGGGAGTTCTTTACCTGGAGAACCAAACGAATCCCGCCATTCTTTCGCAGCAGCGTACGTTCGCTTTTTTGCCATTGCTACTACTGTTGCCTCTCCTCCAGCGCCTGGACGCGCTCTGGGCTGATGATGACTGTAGATACCCTCAGACATCCAGCGCATCATTTTTACAGCTGCAGAAACATCGGCGCCATTGAGTAGGTCTTTCTTTACGGCGAATGGGGTTGGGAGCGCATACTTGGGAAAGGCGGCGCATCTGAGCGCATCTCCATTCTCTCTGATCTTCACTTTTGAAGCGCCCTATTCACTTTCGCCAACCTCCTGAAAAAGCCCTTCTCTGCTTTCTTCGAGCCGACCACCTTCTATCAACTCATCCACACCTCACCGAGTCGATCGAGTCTCTGCAACATCAGCAACGATGTTTTTCCTCTACAACCTCGAGCGCCAGGTCACTCTGCATCCCTCGTACTTCGGCCGGAACATGCACGAGTTGGTTACAGGCAAACTTCTGAAGGATGTAGAGGGCACATGCACGGGGCGATACTTCATTATCACCATCATGGACACCTTCAACATCTCTGAGGGGCGCATTCTGCCAGGAAGTGGTTTGGCTGAGTTCACGGTGGGATACAGAGCTGTGGTTTGGAGACCCTTCAAGGGCGAGACTGTAAGACAAGGCATGAGGGCTTCTAGCAGATGTGTTTTACTTACGCATGTCCTAGGTTGATGCCATCGTCACTTCAGTCAATCAGGTCGGCTTCTTTGCTGATGCTGGTCCTCTACCATTGTTTGTCTCTGCGCACGTCAGTACATGTGCCATATCCGAATCAATGGCTGTTAACTCTGCCTAGTTAATTCCCCCGGACATCAAGTTCGACCCCAACGCTACCCCTCCACAATTTACCAACAACGAAGACTCTGTCATCGAAGTTGGCACACATGTTCGAGTCAAGCTGATTGGTACACGAGCCGAGGTTGGTGGAATGTACGCGATTGCTAGCATCAAGGAGGATTACCTAGGGTACGCAGTCTGGACCTTCTTTTGGTTCTCATTAACTCACAAATCTAGGTGCTTGCAAGCCTCGTAATCACCATTTGGACCAGCGATTCTTTTCTGGGCTGCTATTACAATAGCAAAATCAGGTGAAACGAACACGCTAGTAGAAACCATACGAGTAAAACAGGTTGTTCTAGCTGTTGCTAATATAGAAGCCACAATAGTCATTCATGACTCTAACTTCTTTAGACATCTCACGCTTCGCAGCTAGTCGAGGCGGTAGAATCAGCCCATCGATCTAATTACTTTCCAGATATTGGGTAATGGATTTGTCCAATTTAAGTGGTTTCTTCCCAGACTTAATCATGATATCTGTTGTGGTTTCTTCCAGTTTTTTAAATTTGAGTTGATCTATTTTTCTGCATTCGAATTTCAAGTTTATACCCAAGTGGTCGTTGAAATTCCTATTCAGCGGGTTTCCGCAGCCGACAAGTCCTGATGTACAGTACCTCTCAAACCTTAAATCTCAGCTTTGATCCTCGAGCTAGAACCTGCCTTAGATGACGCTTTGTTACTAAAAGCTGCGTATATTTTTCATGTTAAAATATCAGTCCAATTTTGATTTCAACTGCACACTCCAAAACTTCTCATAAGAATGCTTTCTTCTCCCCTCTTCGTTCCCTCCTGCTCTTCATTCAAGTTACGTTATATCATTCAGCAAATTTTCTGCCAACAGCCTTTCACATTTACTCTTTCACACAGTCACATTTCACAACACCAGTCTTTCAGATACATTCCTCGGCATATTGTATACAATCGCTCAGTTACATCATTCAAAACCTTGCCAACAACACTCACTCCTCTGCAACTCCTCAAAATTTCTACAAGCTATGACTCCATTTCAATTTTAGAAGATCTTTCATAGTATCATTTCAAGAACAACATTCAAGTAGTTCTTTAGCTCGAAGACACTCCGCCCACATCGTTCTACGCCAATACAGATAGTTCGCTCAACATGGCCATCCACTCCGGACAAAAATCAACCGCTGCTGCTGCTGCTGCTGCTGGTGGTGAGGGCGCTGCACCACCTCCTTTCAGCCATCAATCACGCCCAGCACCAGTCTACAACGTCATGGGCTGGGTCTACTGCCCCGATAGCTCTCGAGTCGTCGAAAACGTCCAGATCAGCTCCATACCAGAACGAACAACACCAACATCGCACCTACAAATCTTGCGTAATCCAAGAAGTGTCGACCAGCACTACTGGTCATCGCTCAGCCCACAGTTATGCAATATCTCGGATACCTATGTTCGACTTGTCAAACGTCAATACTATACTGGGCTCCATTTCCCCCTTGCTCCTGGGTCATATAAGAGCATCGCAGGTAAGAATGACGAGGAAGTGGTCGCCTCGATGATCTGGACACGACAGCTTCGTCGCGATGCTAGTATGTGGGTTCAGGCTGCCGAGAAGGTGAAACAAGAGAAGATGGAAGCCTCACTCCATTCAACAAGTGAGTGTCTGACTCTGCAAGAGACCGAACGCATTCGGGGCATCTACCGCAAATTCGACGCCGCTGTCAAATCGGCAATTGATTTCGTACCGGCAGGGTCAGTTCGCAAACTTGCCATGGATCGTAATCGTGAAGACAATGATGAGGCTGCTCAGGTTAAGCAGGATTACTATGATGAACTTGAGAGACTGGAAAAACTGGAACTGCACTTGACTCCGCAAGACCAGCTTGATATCGACGAAGAGGTTCAGCGCAAGTTAGGTGAGAATGGGCTTGTCTCCCCTACAGGAGAGTCTCAAGGGTCGCAGCAGAGCCTCACCGAGGTCGAGTTGATTAAGCAGTTTGATGTGACGGAGCAACGTCAAATCGAAGAGTCGATTAGACAAGAGTCGGAGAGGGAAAAGGGTCTTGCCTCTGCTGCAACAAGAGCCGAAGAGAGGCAACAGAACTTCGAAATCTTCGAGCAACTGCTTGCTAAATTCGCGGACAAGCTCGCCGAGGCTTCATCGTCCACAAATCCGTCAGAGGAGGCCATAACCGAGGCCTCATCATCGACAAGTCCGTCAGGGGAGATCGTCACCGAACCTGAACTACCCAGCTTCTATTGCTACCATTTCGACGAATGGTACGATGTTCCCACTCCTGTTGATACTGACGTGGAGGGGGACGAGAGATATGAGGACCGCATGACATGGAGATATACTCCCTCTGTCACTCCCAAACTCAAATCGTGCCTCAAGAAGGCTGCCTCGGTCTCTTCCTCGGTCGCTCCAAGGGTTGAATGGAATCCTGTCGAACCAGCGGATGTCTTAATGATCCCTGGTCGCCATGAGGGACCCATGGTTTTCACAGCTGACAATATCGATGAGCTGTGTGACGATTTGGACTCGGACGACGACTCGAACGATGACGGAGGGTGGTATGGGGATATTGTTGGTGGGCCACAGAGCTCGATCATGGAGGCGAGTTCGACTTCGACAACATCAACAGGAACAACACCAGAACCCGCGGATGAAGCAGCTTCGACCATCAATGGAACTTCTTCGACAACAGAAAATTGCGACATTACTACCGTCGCAAATCACTCGTCGTCACCACCGCCGTCGCCGTCAACCGATTTACAACATGCCGCCAGTGAATCAACTTCAGTTCAAGATGAAGTAGATATCGCCTGCAGACAAGAACTCCCCGGCTTGTCTGAAGATGATTCTGACTCTGACTCCGACTCGGACGACGACTGCAACGGAATCGGTGAAGCTGACTCAACACCAGCAACATCAATCATGCAAATTCCACTATTGCTCAATCCCCTATCAAACGCTCCAACCACCGCCGAAGAAAGCTCAAAGCTTTCTTATTCTGACGACAAGAGTCAACAAAAAGACTCCAACTCCGACCAACCTCAATTCACACAAACCGATATCTTCCGCTCATTATACAGCGATCCAACAACATCCGAAGAAGACCTTTCCTCCATCTGCCTCCTCCACAATCTTCATATCCACTACGCTCATCTCGCTTTACAACGTCTCGAGTCTGCTTATCCTAGAGCCCTCAGGTATGGTCGCCTTTCACGCTGTACATGGCACCTCTATCCTTCTCTTCTGAGTGAAGCTCAGGTCATCGAGCAAGCACAGAGATTGGAGATACCTATTTTGAGGGTGGTGAGTCCGGATGGGGTAGTATTCGGAGTTGAACAGGACGAGGAGATGTGGTTGGAGAGGCGGGGAGATACGACAGAACGGGAAAGGGAGATGGATGATAGGGCGAGGACTGCTTCAACGGGGTGGTCAGGGGCTGACTTGTCAACTATTTTGGTTCTTGGAAGGAGGTGGTAGATGGATCATCACTCGTGATTTTCTGTTCTAGGGCTTAGGAAAAAGCCTGTGGTTGATGGACCACTATTTTTAGTTTCCTGTTTTGAGGTTAGATAGATGTACATGAATATTTTCCCTGTATGTTTCCTTTGCAGCATTCTCGTTGTGGTCTTTCATGAAGTATCGCGCTCATTCCTGTCGTTCGCAGTATAGGTGTGGAGTGCACATATGCGAAAGTATGGTGATTTTATTCCACCCTGTCTTTGTATCACTGATCTTTCTCTTCTCCTCAACTCCATTTACCTACATTAAGAAAGCACCATCAACCATCTCATCAACCTTCTCACATCCCAAGAGACAAGACCTCTTGGTCACCTGAAAGTCTAAGCAAAATGAACATGTTTCCTTCTCTTCCCTCGCTTATCAGTCGAATCATCAACTGCATCACCATCACGATTCCTCTTGGAATATGCCGCCGTTGGTGGTGAACTAGCAGGACTAGTTCTTTCTCTTTCATATCCCGGTGAAAGTATCTCTACATGTCCTGTGTCTTCAGCATCCGAATCATCTCCATCTTCATCATCAGAAATCACAATGACGCCCGGACGTGGTGGTGGTGGTGGTGGTCCCTTCAATCGAGTCGGGGCGGACGTTGGCGCGATATCGGTCATTTTGGTAAGTCCAGTTGATTCATGTCGAGGAACTTGAATATGCGTATTGAAAGATTGGTCTCGAGGGTCACTCGTTATGTCGGGCTTGTTGCATTATTAGTTCTGATTGTTTTGCGGATCTTTCCTCATTTTCTATTTTTGTTTCCTTCCTAAAGAGAAACGAGTATAGACAGTACTTACTGGTAAATCACTGCCTACTGGTGCACCAGGTCTGCTTCTTGTGGCATTCTCAAATAGCCTTCGCCGCGTTCGATCCGGATTCCAATTTTGGGCCCATAGGCTAGGTTGAACTGAGCCAAAAGTAGCGTCTGCAGCTGCAGATGGAGATGGGAGTTGAGCTCCTCCTCGTCGCCGCACATTACTGTATCTCATTCTCTGTTTGCAATTAGTACTGTCTATAGTAGTTACCTACAGAATTGGTTTATTGGAATAGAAATCAAGAGCTCACTGGACTTCCATCTTGAGGCGTTGGAGTATCGTTACCTGCCCTCGTGCGACGTGCAGTTGGAGTTGGAGGCGGAAGCCTGGGTATCGACGAAGTCGCTTCATCTTCCTCTTCTTCTTCCCCTTCTTCAGCATCATCGGGAACACTCAAATCTTCCAAGTCATCTCTGAAATGCTCATTATTCCTCCTCTCCTCAGCCAACAAACTCATCACATTACTCCACCTCGCCTTCCTATCTTCCCACCACTCCACACCCTCCTTCTCCATCCCCATTAAATTCAAAAGATCGAACACATTAATCCTACTCCCCGTCGCCATCGACTCTTCGTCGCCTTGGGCATATACATCATCCCATGCATCGACGGGAAATTCCTCAGGATGAACAGCATAGTATTTCGCGAGACGCACGAGTCCAAGACACACCTCAACCCACCTCATCACCTCATCCTCCTCAAGCGTTCCACGCGCCGCACGAAATTCAATCATCTTCGGGAATTCCTCTCCATCAGTTCGCACAAGCGGCACGAAATTAACCTGACGAAGACGATTCCCATGTTCAAGACCCGGGCGATCTTCGCTTCCATGCCAATTAAACCGTTGCACAAGTCCATCTACAGATGTTTGATCTGTAGCCCATTTCTTAATACCTCGCACAGAAATATGCTTCTTGTACTTCATATCTGTAAAATCCTGCGACTGCTGCATGCTCCTTGTGTAGTGCCAGAAATCATCCACGAAGAGTTTCTCGGCATTGGGTCGCCTTTCCAGAATCAAGCCGGATCGATTACTTTCGATATTGTCATATGAGACGCGATGTCCAGGTCTGCGAGACGGAGGGTGTAACGTTGATAATTCCTCTTCGTATATCACCAAGAGATATGCGAGTGTTTGCAGCTCAGCTAATTTGAAGCCGCCCGTAAGATCGCCAATGTGGACATGTAGACCACATTGATTAGTGATGAATGCATCTGTCCCCCTCTCTTCAGCTGTGACAGCGGCGAGGATCTCACTTATTGAAGCTCCATCCCCGTGGCTACGATCCTTTCTATTAACCTCCGTCTCGAAAACGGGCGAGATGAGTTTGACGCCGAAAGAATCCCACCGCGTTCGTGCGCCTCGTTCGAATCGCTTGTTGGGTGCAAGCCTCTGATATACATTCCGTGGTCCCACTCCCGGCGCAGTCCTGGCTGTGGAAACAGTCCAGGTATCGTGTTTATCTTTTATATTTAGTGATTCGTGGAATCGTTTTTGCACTTCGATTGGAAGATCACTGGCATGTCTTCTAATCTTTTCATGCGCCAACCGGACCGGCTCGAGAATCAAAGGTTGATTCTTTGCATTCTGCACCCCAATTTCCCTCACACCCCATGAATTATGCGCGTGGTTAGGTAATTCTATATCTGGTGTTGTTGTGAATGCAAACGGAGAACTTTTCGAAATATCGTATTGCCGCTCTTTTCGTGGGATGCTCTTGACGAGTTCGAAGGCTCCACCGGTTCGTGAGAGGAGGTCTTTTATGACTTCATCTTTGTAGGCAAATAGGAACTCGAGTTCGATAGCCCATGTGAGCTTTACGTTGAGTATCTTGTCTTTAGGATGGTACTGAAGCGACATACTATTGATTGGTAAATTGAAGTTATTGAGGCTTGTGAAAATGATTTACAAACTTAATTTAGTGTTGGATAGAGAAGATAATTTTTGAATTATAATTGATATCAAAAGATTAGAATACAACATGAGCATTGTTTGTTCCAAGAACGCTTTGATGGGTCGATGGTCCTAAAGCGGATTTGCTCTCCTTTGACAGCCCACAAAGACAATCGAACTAGTGACTGAGAGGACCAAAAACATGAAGGCGATAATGGGAAGAAAGCGATTCATTCTTTCCGTAGCCAGAAGGCTTTTTGCATCCCGAACCCGAGGGCTTTACCAGATGGCCAAGCCGGCTTATTCTTGACTCAACAATGCTGAGTATTTCTTAGAATGATATTGTTTCGTTATATAAAATGGAATCGCTTTGGGTGTTAGATCAAGCTAGAAACTGAATATTAGTAATTGGGAAAAAAATAGCTAGTGGCATGCTGTGTTCTACAGGTATGGCCTAGATTCTGGAAAACTAAGATTCAATATCTCGACAATTTTCTAAATCACTGTGTGCATCACAATGAGCTTACAAAAAAGGAAAAATAGTAGAGAAAAATATTTTGTGCCTTTGGAAAAGCTTGTATTCAATATCATACTTTTACTTAATTTTCTATCATAACACATAAAACATAAACATACAACCGCAGCCACCAAAGAAAGGTGGCAATCCAGAGTCCGCATGCAATTTTGTGATGTCCACCTCTCATATCAATCTCTCTCTTTCCCATCCAATAGACACTAAAGTTCCTACCACTACAGCAAGAACGAAAGAACCCAATGGAAAAAAAAGGGTGGCTAAGTTAAAACAACAGAAGAAAAGTAGTAAAGAAAAGGTTGGGTAATGATGGGTAAGGTAGGAGCAGATTCTCCATCACCTGACTGTTTTGATTTCCGAGGAAAATAAAAATGCTTTGCGAACTCTGTCGTCTTCGTTGGGGTGGTTCCTTTTCTCTTCATAACATATTCATCATCGGCCGTATCATGCTGTAGTTTAGCAAAACGCCAGCCGTAACACACAACGTCTTTTTCCAGTGACCCAAAGATACCCATCAAACCACCCCATGGCAGGAGATAAGAGGATTGACTTAGAAATCCCAGAAATCTCCGCCGGTTGGTTGGCGTTTGCCCTGAGTTTTTCCAGTCTTGTATTTTCCCTGGACGTTTCTACCACCCTCTTCCTCGCCATCACTCTCGTCGCCAAATCCCCATTGTCTGCCAGTCCCTTTCTTGCCTCCCATACCGTCACCACCCGTTGCAATACCGACTGATCGTTTTTCCTCGTTTACTGCTACCTTTCTTCCTCCCATTCCATCACCTGCAGTATTGATGCCCTGGTTGAACACATTTGTGGTTTCTGAGAGAGGGGCTTGTTGGCATTCGCGCGACTGGTGGTTGGGGATGCTGGGACGTTTTCCTTCTGGTTAGAAGCGGATGGCGACTGATCGTAGCTGGACCAGTTGGCATCCATCATCTTGACCGCCTTTGCACGATCATCGGAGATTTGTGCCTTTGGTTTTGCGGCAGGGGAGTCATCAGTCATGGAGAATTGTGAATCAAAAACCTTGCGACGCGCTTTCTCGTCTGCAATGAGGTTGGCCTTCTTCTGAACAGGGGTTTCGTTGTCATCCTCATCTCCACCATATGTTCTGTCTTTATACAATCCCATGCCGTTGTTAGCTTGAGTCCCACGAGGTCGGCCAACAATGCGACGTTCAGCATCTGGTGTTCCATCATCCACGAATTCAAAATGTGGCTCGGCGTCCTTTCTTGGCTTATCAACCTTCTTGAACTTGATTGGGCTATCGATCACCTCGTCGTCGCTGTTACCCCAGTGGCGAACATCATTCGAGCGAAGAACCTTGCCTGGAACAGGTTTCGCGGGCGTATTGAAATCATCAAAGCCCCATTGACTAGCGTGCTTAGTCTTCCCTTGGGGGATAGCAGGGCGAGAAGTCGGTTCATCATGTTCATCGTTGAAGTCAAAGTGGTTGAACTTCTTTGCATTGACTTTGGGTGAGAAGCTGTCAGCGACAGGATCATCGTCCTCGTCAAACAGTCGAGATCGGGCGTAGTTCTTGCCAGCACCCGCTTTAGCTGCTCTCTCTGGGGAAGGCTGGCGTTCGAATTTCTTGTCGGGTGAAGCTGGAGATCGATCGGATTCGTTTCCAACAAACAACTCATGGTAATTTCGGGGGGCAGGAGCGGCGGATGTACGAGTGGCAACAACGGCTGGGAGAGACTCGCCCGTGTATTTTTCTCGTGGTGCAAAGAGCGAAAGTGTAGCATGCGGATCCCTTGTAACATTGTTGGAATTTTCACGAGATCTAGCAATGTCTCTCCCGTCTCCTTTCTGGATAGGATCTGGGCCGGATTTTCCAGTCAACTTCACGCTCGATGCGATCAGCTTGATTTGATCTCTGCCATCGCGAATTGGCCAATTGCGCCCAGTTCGGCCAATAATATCGATCAGTTTGAGGAGAGAACCTTGGTCCCAGTTCTGTCGGACTTGTAGAATCTTTCCCTCGGTGTTGAAGGTGACAATGTGAATCTGCGGGCATTAGAAACTTGCGCGCAAGGGAACTGTGGCATACTGACGATTGGGAAGGTCACAACGCGATCTGCCAAAAAGTTGTCGTCCAAGGCTGGCAGATATGCGCCTCCTCCGGTCTCGAATTCGATGCAGGTATGAATCTCGACAGCGATGGAATCTGCGCCTTCGACCACATCCAAGAACTTTTCCTCCTTCTTCTTTAGCTCGTGGTTTTGGAGGTTCAGGTGCTTGACGATCTCTGCAGAGCCGTTGATCGACGTGAGGGTTGTGATATAGTGGAGCGAGGCGTTGCTGGCGAGCAGGGCGGCGTTTGGCGCAGCGAGAAACTGCTTGTATGTGCTTGAGAGCGACATGATGGAGGTAGCGTTTGCGGTTGGATGTTGGATCGTTCAATCGGGGAGTGATGTTTTCCCTTTGAAATGAGGGTGACGTGGTGGTAGCGGTGGTGTTGTGGTAATGTTCAAGATCGGGGTGATGGGGAATCTATGATGCTCGTGCTCGTGTTACGTATGGGAGCGGATTATCGTTGTTTACTTTCGGCAGCTCCTGACCTGACCTTAGTCTTTCCTTCGACGTGGAATGTGTTGGTTTGTTGATCAACAAACAATAATAACAGAAGCAGTAAGAAAAGAAGGGAGGATGTTGTTCTCTGTTTCGCAATCTTCCTTCTCAGGGGGCACGTCAATGGCAGTTGTGGGGAGGGGCGTTCTTGGGGGTGTCCCAGGATGCTTGTTTTCTGCTGGATCTCCAGCTCTTGGAATGTTGACATTCCCATGCTGATCCCTCCATTGCCGCCCAAAGCGATCTAGCGTGTTTATGCGGCACGTTTGACGTTTCAGAGTCACTAATGCAGGCAGCTGTCTCGCTACCGACCTCCCTTGTCTCTCTCTTCCTCTTTCTTGATCCATTGTGATGTGGAATTCTCGCAACAGCGGTATAATCAGTCATCCCATGGTCATCCCTTTCCACAGATCATCTAGTGCTCATTGCGTACTTGACTACTTGGCATGTCACGCATCACCAGCACAACATCACCACCCGCCGCTCTCAATAAACTTTCCACCATTCGAGGACCCTTTTTCTTATTTAGGAGACCCCTTGTACCTCCCCCGTCATTCGGGTATCTCGTCGCTCATCGGTGTTTACAGATATGCGATGGAAGCTGTGCTACTCCAGCTGCACAAGTTGCTCCGGAATCAGCAAAGAGATCTACAATTCCCCATGACAAAGTGTCCAAGCCTTCATTTAGGCGCCTACCGAAGTATGAAGAGGAGATCCAAATTGGATGTGTTCATTACGTTAGTATGGAAGTACTGGTCAGGGGAAATATTGCAAGGCGAGGAGGCATGTAAAAGACGGTAATCGTGCAATTTCTGTGAACCAGATGCACAAATCCCGTGCTCCTCGTACGACGACAACCCCCAACTTCATAGATTGGCTATGATTCAACGGGCGTCAAGAGAGTTGAATTCAGATTATTCAAGTTTTGCTAACCTCATTACAGGAGAATACATTTCATTATCACCTGATCAATCAAGTCTGATTCTGTGCTTCTGGGAGTGGCGGTATGGCACTCGCGGTGATCTCCTTCCGCCGTCCCGTTTTGAGTCGAGACCTCAACATGAGACATAGTCATTATCTCTCTCTATATACATGTATATATGAGCTGAGCCGCTGGCAACCTAGTCTGGGGAAAATTCAGACAAGAAGTCGAGACAGTGGTGTGCCAAGGCAGCCCCACGGCTACAACAGCCGCCGGTTAATATATCTGGAGAGATTCAACCACCCGTCTCGCTGAAGATCACCTTCTCTCAAGTCTCAACTGCCTTGCTGGATGTCACAGATTCAACCTCGTTCTACTTGAGCACAAACCCTCAATCTGTGAGCCACATCAGAATCTTTGCCTGCAATATGTGCACTCGTATTCTCGAGAAGCCAGTGACACATGATTCTATCTGATTCCGAGGATCCGAAAGAATGATCTCTCCTGGTTCTCTGTGCGTAGTATTCAAGGCTCGTGCTCCTAAATCGTACTACCCTTCGTACAAAAGCAGGCAGTACTTTGGAATGAGGCATCCAGCGAAGAATATGGAGAGATCTTAAGATCTGCGAAACGGTCGTCGACCCGAGCCGCGCAGATTTCAGTCAGGAGGGCATGATACCCAATCTACAACCATCTTGGCGGAAAGGCTGCTATGGGGAGACTTCTTGGCTCACAGTGACAATCCTTACTTTCATGCTAAAGGATTTAGGGAAATCATCCCATGTCGGGAGTACATCAAACTTTCCCCATTGGCGCAGTCCTCCGGATGAGTGGATGAGTCTTCAAGACATGCTATGATTCTACAAAGGCTTGATTTCTTGGGAACGGTCCCAATGGTGGTGATTCGCACGGGGTCAGGCCAATAGCCAAAGACTCATTTGAAGGCCAATCGACAAATGAAAACGGTGACAAACAAGTTCTTCGAACAACACGTCAAGGCTTTGATAATGTCAGATTGTTTTCTCTAAACAAGATCCCAGATGCCCAGCCACGCGAAAATGCAATATTCTATCGAAACTTCTACAATACTCATGTCACAGCTCCCCGGGCCCTCGCTATGCTTCATCGAACTCTAAGCAGCGCAATATCCAACTCTAGACACACATCTATCAAAAATCCCACAAAGTTCCGAATGCATGCATTCCAGCTGCGAACTAATGTCAGTGGAGTTCCAGTCTGTTTTGTTCACTATACGGATGTACTCACCTGCATGACAGCCTAGCATCATCTCGTCATTTCCCTGTCTATTGGAAGTAATGAAGATGACCTCTGCTCCAAAACTCTTCCATGTGTTGGTAAGGAGTTCCATGGTATCTGGTCGTCCTCCTCGTTTCTTCGAGTCCCAAAGGATCATTCTCTCCGGTTCGATATTGTTATGAATCAGACCGGTAATCGTTGGCCCAAAAGTTTTCTCCTGATCAGAACCAATCCAAATGAGGAACCTAGCACAAATTTAGCGCAATGTTTCGAGACATTCGCTAAGAGCGACATACCAATTTGGACTCTGGATGCAAGTGGATAGCGCCGCTCCAATGCCCGTTCCAGTGCAGATACGAATTCCTCTTTTGAACATCGCGGATGCATGGCCCACACCAGCTATTTATGTTAGCGAATGTATCGGGAAGTTGAGCAATCAAGAATACCAAATTTGAGCTCCCTAGTCCACACGGCCTTGGGAGGTTCGTCAACAAGACTCTTCGTAAAGTCGCCCTGAACACCACAAATCATATAATGGTACGGAGATTTTCGGCCTTCGCTGATGATTCCAAAAGCGTGAAACTCCATGACCGATGTGCGACTGATCCTGCCCAAGAGTCCCTGTTGCATTCCTCGTTCGAATCGCATGACTGCGACTTTTGGCGATGGCTAAAACAAAACATTAGCCAATTTCGAGCAAGAAGCATAGAGTTACTCACAATCTCCACTTCTACAGGTACCTTCCGAAGAGTAATCCAGGGGATTAGAACACTACAAAGCATGAGAGATGTCCCTTGGCCGATGGAGGGGATAAATACAAGATTGTCATGAACACGGCAAACCAGAGCTCCTGTGAGCTGAGAAGAGCATGAGCGTTGCAATTCCATGTCTTTAGATTTGTATCGTATATGTTCCCCAGGATTACGAAGATCCAGGTCGCCTGTTGTTTGTCAGCAGAAGATTTGCGGTCGTGGACGTGTGAGCATACTGCTAGGCCGAGCCATCCAATGAAGCGGTGATGTCCTTCAAATACGTTATGGTGGTAACTAATTGTTGATTTAGTTATGGGAACATCAGATAGTAACTTGAAATACTGACTTGCGGATCCATGGGAATGCGCTTAAAACGGAAACGAGCACCAGGATGTTGGTGATGATACCAGCGGCAATCACAGCTCTGTGCTGAGTGGCATGATGCCGCACAATACTGACGATCTTAAAGACTAGCCAGCTAAACATTCTGTCAGCCAAGCCATCGCAAGCTAGAAGAGTATCTTACGCGGCTCCGGAAAGGGCACATCCTGAATGTATTCCCCCGACGTGTTGCAAAGCCGAAACCACACCCAATTTAATGCACGTCGGAGCCCACTGGAAAACACCATTAGTACTTGGGCACATGTGTGATGGAGAGAGGGACATACACTTCGCAAGCCATAGATGGCGATCATGTACAAGAACCGAAGGAACAGCTCATTTCGCATCAGAATTGCGCAAAGCAAGTTTCCAAGCACCAACGCACCTAGATGCTTGTCAGCGTAAGGGAAACGGCCGAGCGCCGCCATGATTATGCCAGTCAAATTGAGCAAAGTAACCAAGGTGAAGAACTTCCGATACGTGTTGAACCAAAGTTGGAAGACATGCACTTTTCGTTTCTTGATTGTTCGCTTGGGTGCTGCCGCTGTTGGTCTATTGTTGCTGTTGTTGTTCTGCTCTTGTTCCCCTGCAGGCTCTGTTAAAGACAGTACTGGCATGCTTGTGGACGGCGTTATGCCCTCATGAATGGGTGAGATGGGAGAGAAAGAGGCGTCGGTGTAAACTTGCGTCTTTGGGTCTACATGGGCGGCCAGTGGTGGACGCACTGGCAGGCTGTGCGTCTTTTCGTACATGCCTTTCTCTGCATCATCCAGATCCTCGATGTGGGCGACAGCATGTTTGGCATCTTTTTCAGACGATGTTGAAGACATTTTTGGTGTTCGTGTTCGAGATTTAAAGCGAAAAGAAGGGAGCTGTTGTCGATATGGCAATCACTTCCGAATTTCGCCAACACCCTTGATTTTTCTGGAACTTTGTGTAGCTCTCTTTAATATTTTGAGAAGTTTTCGAGTTGATTGAAAGTCGATGAGCAATTCGAACGAGGTTTGGTTGTGGCACAGTAGTGGAAAGATAGTCAGTATGCAGGGGCATTGGCTCCAATATATATACAATTTCAGCTTCATGGCCACAACATCAGACACGACAATCAAAAAGAAAAGAAAATCATGAAAATTACACGCAGTAGCAAAAACCAATTCGGATGTTGATGAGTGAGACCCGTCATCCAATAGCCTGGACAGGGCCAGTCGGTCATTCACAACATCAGGATTCATTCAAACAGACCATTCCATAGATGAGAAAAGACCAACCACCCACGTACTATCCTATCCATGGACGAATGAATTCTCTCGCTGTAGTCACAACAATCATTATCGCTAGATTATTATTTCCTTGGCGCTAGCACCAGTTTCGGCCAAACCTCCAGTGAAGCCCCGATTATCCATATTAAACCCGAAAGCAAGGCCGCACTATACTATACACACCCCATATTATGCCCACGTGAGGCGTCTGCAGAATCAAAGAAATCCTGTGCGGTCTCCTGAGCCTAATTTGACCCCACGATCAATCACGCGAACGAGGAAGTTGATGAGAAGCCTCCTTTCTTTCTCAATATAAAGGGCGACCATGTCAGGTTGGGCGTTCAATTTTTGTGGAAGCGAGCGCTTCTTCGTGGGGAAGCGGAAGGGACTTTAACCCGCAGTATCTGGGGAAGTAGGGGCAATTCTATGCCGTCATCTGGCGCATATTAAAGTCCTGGGCCGAAAGGTTATATTCTGCACGGCTTGATACGAGCGAGGATTTATCTGTCTTGCTATACGATATGATATCACGTGTACTCACATGATTCATTGAGCACCAACAACACTTCACTATAATTTCACCACCAGGATCGGGTAAGCTCGAAGTCTGCCTGTAGTTAATGGCACAGATAATCATGGTCGTGCCCAAGAATGTGCTGATCCAGGATAGACACTGTAAGATAACATGGCCATTTCTTTATCATCCCAGATTTGAAACCCTCCAGAGCAGATCTATCTCGATCTGGATCTTGTTGGATTTCTTTCTCTGTCAATCATATCAAGATTTTGACCTTAATGTGTAGTAATCGCTTGGATAATTCCAAGTTCGGGCCGTCCTAGATCTCCAAGCTTTGTGGAGAATTGGATGGGGGTCTAGGTAGGTAGGTTGGGCACAAATGGAAAAAAAAAACAGGACTAAAAACACAACTTAGACCCAAATATATAGGAATACTGACGATATAATCTGAGGGGTTTTAAACAATTTTCTCGAATAACTGATAATCGTTTGATATCGTGTGTTTGTAAAGGAGAGTAACCAACGCGAGTGAAGAAAACAATAGGATGGAATACGCAATTAAAATTTCTAGCAACCAACTGGCCATTGGCTAGCGCTTATCTAAACCGATTGGGAACTAACACAACCTCGCCTATTGATTAGTATGGCATGATGTTCTTAATCTCATTTGAGAGGGCTGCCGAAAATCACATGTACTGTAAAAAGATGTGGTTTGACTGAGCCGACCGTGGCTCACGGTAGTAATACCGAAATACCAGAAAAGGAAGAAAAGATCCCAAATTCAGTCGATCATGAGATCTTGCCATGTTTTAATGTACTGCAAGATTTCTGCTTTGTTGCCACCACACTGCCACCTGCAGGCAACGAACAATACGAAATGGCTTCTCTTCTCAATGGAGTCGACCTACATTAGGCCCCTGATCATCAATTCGCCGAGTACAGCACAAAGGCTGATGGATAATAAGCCCTTGTATCAAAAGAAAAACGCGGGAGGATGGTTTTGCCCATCACTTTATCCCGCGCTCGTCTCTATCGTTGGTGGTTGGGTGGATGGATGGGAGTCTGCGGAGTGCTTGGCAGTACCTTGCTTCATCGTCATCTCCAGGCTTGTTTGCATGTTCGTTGCTTTCGGAATGCGCGATTATCTTGCGTCGGAGCTGAAAACATCAGATGAAGTCTTGTATCTCTTGGACAAATCATTGGAGACTAGAGTTATCGTGGGGCTGTTGGGCAGGGAGGTGACGTCGACGAGCAGGTGTGGAACAGAACCTATTTGGCCGAAGATAAAGAGTTGTGCTGACTTGCATTATTGTGATGCTATGTACGAAACATTTATTGGAGGATTCTTACTCACTGTACTGGAGTAATTTTAATTATCTTCATGGTTTTAGTACTCATGAGAATTCCAGTCAAGGTCTTGAGGCGGGGTGAACCAACTTCGTCCATGAGAAAGCTACCTGGCAGGTATTCCACGCTGAGACTCTCTTTCGCAATGAAGTTCAAAAAAAGGATGTATTTCGATTTTCGCGAAGATACTAGAGCCGTGAGAGATTCGTTTTCAAACCATTGGCGATATGTATACATACCGCTGTCCAAATTTTGTCACTTGACAAGACGCGGCTTCCTCGTCGTCCAAAGTTACTCGAATAATATTCATAAAATTCCATACCATCTTCAATCAGCTCAAACTCAAATCTACCCATGTCATGACTTCTTGGTATGACCATCAGAAGTAGATGAGGATGGATAGTCATTTCATACGGTGGGTTTTTGATGAATTTAGTGATTGAAATTGAGAAATTATCGCAAAATACAAATTTCTGTTCTATTCACAGATATATAATACAACTGAAACTCAAAATCCTCGTCCTGAGCTCTCATCCCAATTTTCCTGCACTTCCCCCACGGTATGGTGCGTCACGAGGAAAGCACAACCAAACACTCTTGCTCGCAAACCGCCGCCCACAACGAAAAGAAAAATATTCATGATTCATTGTCCAAAATTGATGCTCCGAGTGTGTTGGAGCGCAAATCTGAATCTCCAAACGTCTGCAGCTACTCGTCGGCTCTTCTTTCGGGACTTCGAAAGGTTGAAGGTTCACTGGCAACTTTTCGTTTCTCGCAAAAGTTTACGCTGCCACCGTCCAACTGTTTCGCAGCTTGCTAGGCTTACTAAAATACTTGCGGAATTCTGGGGTCTTGTGGAGTCGCAATTCTTGAGTAGTAATCGCCGTTTCCTGCTCTACAATCCCGAGTTCTTTCATCTCTTTCTGTTGTTTCTTTTTCTGGGTAGCGCTGGTGTAAGTAAGATGCCCCTTAAAACTTCGCAGTATCGTTGGGAATAGTTTCAAAAACCTCTTTTGAAATGCACCGGGGTGTGAGTAGAGTGGTTTTGGGTAAGAACTGAGCCCGCCGAAACAGCGAGTATGACTCAGGTGTTTGGCATTTAAGTAGACTGATTGATATGTGATGACCCCTTGATCCAGAAGCGCATACACTCGATCATTCCATTCATCGAATTTACCCAGAGCCAGTGCTTCTGAGAGGGTGGAGAAATCTTCCGTAATTTGACCTTGAGAGTCGTTACTGTTTTGATGGTTGCTTGAAACACTTTCGCTCTCTTGCTCATCAGAGCTAGAGCAACTCACAGAGAAATCGTAATTAATCCAGTCATCTATGTATTCATTGAAACCATTCTGCACTGGAGGGTTGCCAATATCATTCTCAGAGCGTGGCTCAGGAGAAGGAACGTCGTAGCCGAATACCTGCTAGCTGTCAGTACGGTAAATTATTACGATTTTTCTAGAAATACTCACTGGCTTATCATCCTCAGAGCCATTGGAGAGTGCTCTCTGTTGCGCTTTCATCTCTGCGATACTATTGTCGGTCCAATTGAATGACATTCTGACGACCTTAGATGAAACAGTGAGAGGAGATAAATAGCTGCTTATTGTCTGCTGGTTTGTAAGTCTCCGAATTGTGACAGAAATATTGATTAGAAGTGATGAATTACCTGAAACTTGATTTAGAAAGTCTGAACGAAGAAGTTAATGCTTGGTTGGTTTAGTTATCCAGAAAACAAATTGGGACAGGACGAGCGAGAGAACTTCAGTTTATAAAGACAAAAATCCAGTCGAAATCAGAACCAGAAGCCAACTTATAGTATATAGTATCAGTTTGAAGGAGTCGAAATCACAATAGGCGGCTAGCCTGTTCCGCTAATAAACTCAAATTTACGGAATGTGCTAAATTCTCCACCAAGCCTCGCTTGCAAAAGACTGGCTGAAAGGTATAAAACCTGTAAACGGGTGGTGAGTATATGAACTCTGTATAAATTTGGAACAATCAAGCATACTGCATTCAAAACGTTGTAAGCGTTTTCGCATTCTTCAGATTTATTCCCCTTCTCGCTTAAACAAGGAGCGATCGCCTAGGGCTGCCCGCAACGCTCAAAACAATAGGGCTATCTAGGTTTTCTGATTTTAGACATACTAGCTGATATAAATAAACTGTGCTGTTAAATTATCCCATTCTTTCGTTCTATTGTCAAGAGAAATCCCCGCCTTCAACCTCAGCAGAGTCACCATTTGCCTCAACCGAGGTGGTGACTATGAGTCTAGAATCAGCTGATAGACTCTTCAGGCTATACAGGGTAGTTATATATCCAATTAGTTAAGTTCTAAATAGACCTAGCTTCTACCCTTTATTATCTTGACTTTAATGCTAGACGACTATGAAAATATAGACTGAGGGAATGACATTGTCGTAGGTTTACGCACGAAATGACGACACAGATGCACACAACAGACAGCGGATGAAGTGAATCTTTTATAAAACAAGAATAATCTGATATTGGAAGTAATATTAAAAACAGTAGTCGTTGTGATCCTTTCACGGTATCTTTTACACATGGTGGGTCGCTGTCCGATCAAAGTAGATGTCGATGGAGTTCCTCGAATTCTCAAAATTGGTTGGACCCTGTTTCATTATCATCTTCACTCACGTTCATTGGCGTAGATTTACTACAAGTTCTGCGTTACAGGTCTGTCAAAAGAATTGTGGAGGTAGCTTTTATTGCGACTAGCCAATATCTTGCTTCTGCTTTGCTCCATTCTCAAGCAAGCAATCAGAACGAGGGAAAGATGTGATAACTGATCTTAAAATAAAGTAACGGAAAATACAAACCAGTTTCCATTTTTCATTCATGCATGCTAAAAACTGAAAGAATACGGCTGATTGTCTTGTCGAAATTTGTGTGTGTGAGGGAATCTACCGAAATAAAGGAACAAGTGAGGCAAGCGATTAATTTCTCCCCTTTACATCCTTCTTCGCCCCACCAGTTCTAAGCCATCCTCCTCCATAGCATACTAGATCGACTCCTTGAACTCCTCACTATCACTCATAACATTCCATGACCAATGCAAGAGAGAACGGGTAAAGCAGCCGTACTTGCTCTTTTCGACCTCCATCTGCTCTGTCCAGCTCAATTTCACACATTCAAGCCGAATTCCCACCTCCCTCAGAGATTCCTCCGCTGATTTCACCAAAATCTCCGAATCACCCCAGCGATTACCATCATTCCAATTTTGACCCTCTAATACCTTTACATTCCATTGGCTGACTTGTCGTTGTCTGTTGAACATGGTTGTCCGGCGGTAGAGTAATTTTTTGGCGATCGATTTTTGTGAAGCGATACGCAGCATTTCACTGACTGATTTGGTAGGAACTTCCTCGGAGTCGTTTTCGATTCCCAAGACAGCATTATAGCTGGGGCGAAAGGGGTTTTTTGGTAAGATCGAGTGGGGTCCATGGCTGGTGGTGAGGATTAATGCATACATTCTTTGGTGTCTTTCCGACATTGGCTTTGGGGTGGGATGTATGGCGGAAGGGTCGTGCAATTCAAGGGTATTAGGGGCGATTGAGGATAATTCTGAGGGTTTTGTGGCGATTGAAAAATTGTTGCTGAAACTCTTCTGCTCCATGGTTGCGTTGATGAGTTGTTACGCCGCTAGGTAGTTGATAAACTGGAAGTTGAGGATTTCTAGGTGTCAGAGACGCAGACTCCAACAGAGACAAAGGGTTCAATACACATCAGAACTTGAAAGGTGAGAGTAAGAATGTCTAAGAAGATAAAGGTAATTGTCGTTGTTATTGTGGGATCATCTCCAAGTCTGCTTCAGTTTTAGATTGTTCCTGAAGGTGCCAAGAACTAAGGATCAAAGTCCCGAGGATCGAGGAGGTACGTCCCTTCCCCAACTACACTGATAGGCAGTCAACAGCGATTAAGACTAACCGAATGACTCCTTTCCGTCACAAAATTGGTAAAAGGTCAACTCCACTGGGCCTGTGGGCGAAGTCCTTTCTTTGTAAGTATGTATTTGTTCTGTCGAACATAGAACTAAGATGTGTACTTTGTGTATATTCTTTGGCATTGAAATTGATCGCATTCTTTATTTCAAGATACGACGGTCTTGCCTTTCTATTCAAGATACAATTTCTCCCCAGTTTTCACTCTCATGTTCTCATCTCCATCTGCCCCCGCCGCGTTTCCTCCTTTCTACCAATCAAGGTAAACACTGGCCTAATCAAATCAGTTAGCCACACTTCCCAGAGTCCCACTTAAAACTAAGGAAAGAAACAAACTTACTATACCAAGGATTACTATACGTGCAAGTGCCTTGCGCACATGTAAATGGTCCTGGCCAATCCACTCCACCACATTTCCCCAAAGGGGGGCTCCCACGCCTCCAGAACTCGACGTAGTAGTCGTTGTTGTCGTTGTAGTCGTACTTGGTGTCCTTGAAACCGTTGTTGTGGTTGATGACGTTCGAGAGATTGTGGTAGTCGTGATTGAGGAAGAGGTTCTGGAACTCGTGGTTGTGGTTGTGGTGGACGACGAAGTTCTTGAAGTCGTGGAAGTCGTGGAACTGGTCCTCGGAGACGTAGTACTCAATGAAACAGAAGAAGTTGTACTGCCCGAGCTAGAAATCGTACCCAAGAGTCGGATATCTCTCGAACTGGCACCGACGAAAATACTGAAATCTCCAGTGGGCAGAACCCATTTCTGGGCCGCCACATCCCAGTAACTCAGATCTTTCCTCCTCAATTTAAAGGTCACTGTGCCAGAGGCTGAAGGTGTCAGCGAGATTTTGCTGAATCCACGGAGTTGCTTTGGGGGAGAAACTGGCGCGGACGCGGGGAGACCAATGTAGAGTTGTGCTACTTCGGCACCGGTAACAGAGCCACTGTTTGTGATTGTTGCGCTGATTGTTGCAACAGTATCATATAAATTCGAGATACCCCGGGGAGTAGCGTGGAGCTTCCTGTTGCAGTGCTAATACTCGAAAGCGTAAGAGCAGAATAAGCAAACGTCGTGTACGACAACCCGAACCCAAACTCATAACGCGGCGTGATAGAGTTCTTATCGAAGTAGCGATAATCAATATACAAACCTTCAGAGAAATTATCATCTCCATTGGCGATGGAGACGCCATAGTCAGTTTGGGATTTGCCTATTGTGTAGGGTAGTTTCCCGTTGGGGGCAGTGGAGCCGTAGAGAACATCGACCAAGGCATTTCCGGATTCTTGACCTGGGATGCCAGCCCAGACTATGGCTACGACGTTGGGGAGGGCGACTATGCTTTCGAGAATGATGGGTCCCACGCTGTGGACGATAACAATCGTCTTTTGATTTACAGCTGCGACAGCGGCCACAAGTGCGTTTCCATTGTGCCAAGGATCAAGATTGAGTCTGTCGCCTGCAGCTCCCTCGACCTGAAGTTGTTAGTGTACGGTACACAGAGCTTTGAGGAATCAACACTAACTGTTATGTACCCCTCCCCAGAATCAGCATTGATGAAAACCAGAGCCGTTGCGGCAGCGCTGGCAGCTGAAGCACCAGAGGCTGTGGAATCGGTTGTTGATGTTGAGAGAGTTGTTCCATCTGCTGTGGCTTTGACACGAATAGCATCAAGAGGTCCAATCAAGTAGGGAAACTGAGCAGTACCGGAACCCCATCCCATCGCCAAAGTTCCTACATTACATCCCCGATCGACACAAGCATTCGGGCCATTGGGATTGACAATCGCATCCGAGCCAATGATAGCCAAACTAGCAGGTTTGACCAATGGGAGAGCATTATTGACATTCTTCAATAAGACAATACCGTCTCGAGCAACTGTTCGAGCGATCGTCTTATGAGTTCCTTGAACATCTGGGCCGCCACCTCCGCCATTCCAAGAGCTGAATGTAGTGCTCGGATAGCCTGTGTCCTGATTGAGGAAATACCAAGCTGCTAGAATACGGGTGGCCATATCATCGAGACGAGATTGAGGAACTTGTCCACTGGAAGAGTTAGTGGTAATAGTCAACCAGGAATACCGAACTCACGAGGAAACCGCATTTAGAAGAGCCTGACCCCAGAGAAAGACGTTGTTGCCAAAGTTATCACCGGGCATAGTCATATCCTAGAAAAAGTGAGTCAAGATTGTCTCTCAAAATGGGACAGGGAAAATACAAGTCCGGCGATTGCACTTCCAGCGGTCGTGTGTTGGGCATTCCAATCTGCGATCTAGGTCAGAGAGAAAGAGATCGGCTGGACTACATAAGACTTACCGCTTACAACGTAGCCCTGGAAGTCCAATTCTTCCTTCAAGAGACTGGTGAGCAAAGCTTTGCTCTCGCAAGCCCAGGTCGTATTGTATTTGTTGTATGAGCACATGACGGAGGCAACATTAGCTTTGACGGCATCTGCAAATGGCCACAAGTACAACTGTTTTGAACATGAGGGTCAATACATCTTTGAGGGACAGGATCGTGCATACCTCATGATTTGTACGGTCGTCAATATTTGAGCCTGAAATTTCCAAAATTAGCCACCATAGTCTAAAGATTTTCGGAAAACCTACTCATCGTCTCTCGATTCCTTTCTTGCTCATTTGCCACTTTCAAAATGTCAGCCGCGCATCTTATATACGATAACAGAAACTTACAATAATGCTTAGCACAGGCTTGCACGCCAGCTGCTTGCATTCCAGATATCGTCTATTAAAAAAGTCAAAACATATCCCGTCAAGAAGATAGGGACGATCGTACATTCGACATTGCGATACCAGCCAAATATGGATCATTCGAAAATCCCTCCCAATTTCTCCCAGCCTGGAGTCAAATCAGTAAAGATACATCTCATTGAAATTCACTTCCAAACTCACAGCAGGAATTTTACCAAGAGCTCCGGCAACGGGTCCAAGCTGAACGTGAATTCCAAGAGCCTTTGCTTCCGTACCTGCATGGACCATTAGCAACCAAAGCAAGAAAGAGAAACATATTTCAATACATACCCATAGCATTGCCTCTCTGATACATCAAACTAGTATCCCACGTGGCCCCCGCCATGATTCCAGCCGGAAAAGCTGTGACACCTTGAGCGAAGCGAATTCTAAACGAAAGCACATGTTAACGAACAAATATTTTTCAGATTTTCCAACACTCATAAATTTAAGACTAGGTCAAAGACCTACCCAAGCGGCGAATCTTGCAAACAAAGAGAAGGAAACCCAATAATTGGAACAGCACCCGTGTTGCCAACACAAGGACCTTTCTCCCATCCAATTCCAGTCGCGAGGGCCACCTTGTTGGCGTTAGTTAGTTTAGCGAGGGCAGTAGCTGCTTTGGCGTAGGCGGGGCCCCAATCCCCATCGCCTGGAGCGGCGAGGATGGGTGTCGTTAGCAGAGATAGGAAGGTGAGAGATGAGAAGTACATTTTGAAGAATTTGGCGGAGGACTACATTAGAGGGTGAAAAGAGGTGGACCAGATGTTGAAATGATGGCTCTTATATTTATGAAAATTCGCATGCGCGGAGGAGGGGCTTTGCGAAACTTCATTTGGAAGTTGAGCATCCAAGTACCGACTTTGGATCGCGTGTAATGAGACGGCATCTACGATTTAGGATCCAAGACGCCATAAATGATTACCAAGTACTTGTAATTCGGAATTGTCCAATTGAGACTCTGTGAAGACAATTTGCGGGTTTGGCAACCTAGCCACAACCGTTCCGAAAGTTGATGAAATACAGAGTACCAAGCCATATAGAGAGGAGCCTGTCCACGAGACTAGGAAATGCGGATCAAAATACGATGGATACCCCATCGCCTCCGCGAAAGTTTAATATGGAAGAGTAAGTAAGGGATCACAGATTGGCTCTCTTAGCATTTAACCATCGGAATTAATTGAGGATCGACACTTATTTACAACGGACCGAAAATACCGCCTAAAAAGGAACATGAAAATACATAGTGACCAGAACAAATAAATGAATAAAAGTTACGCATTATAATTTTGCAATGGCAGACGTCATATCACTCTCAAACGCCAGATTTTGGCTAGTATCGAAGATATTGTGCTTAAAATTGTTCTTCATTTTATTCAAGCTGCGCATCCACATCATAAAGGACGTCGGTTCGAATAACATATTTTGCAGATGGCTTCGCGTCTTTTCTGACTCCAGTGCCTTCGTGTAACAAGCTTCCCTCTGTTTCACCGTGTGGAAACATGAGGATACTTCCTTGAATTGGCTTAACCGAATATGCGTTCATACTGCCTTCTCTCACACTTGGGAGAAAAACGTGGTCTCTCCACCTTCAAATTCATCGTTCAAATAAATGAGGAACGTAAAAAGGGAGGATTGTTTTGCGTCTGGTGGGGATGAGTCGTAAATATAACTGTCGTCTGTTGGATTAATTCCGGACGGTGGCCATGCTCCATCTGTTGTGGTGTTAGTAAATATATCTGTACTTATACATGAGCAGCGACTTGCCAATATGTGCACGATACTCAGCACCAGGAACATATCGATAGACTCTAAATCTCCGATTAAGTCCTCGAACTCTTCTCCCGCCAACCTCTTTAGGTATGAACGCCTCTACTCTGCTCCACAGCTTAGAACAGAATGCAGGATCAACGATCCAGTAGAAGTTATGAGCAAGAATGCTGCTTTCTTCGCCTTCGGCTCGAATTGGTGCATCGGGTTCAAAACCAAGGGTCTCCCCAGCGGCAATAATCTGTGTGCATTCTTCTGGCGACAACACATCTTTTAACATATGTAAATTCGGGACCACAGGATGTTTTTGATGCGTCGTTGTCGCAGGTCCGGATGAGAGGAGAATGGTATCGTCTTTAGAAGTGTAAAGAATCGCGGGATGAAGATTTGGTGGTTTGCGTTCGGCGCCAGGCGTCGTTTCGATGATTCTAAATCCATCCTTCATACCCCCAGAACAAGAGTTCAATATGCTTTTATCCAAAACACTGTCATATATCTTCCTCCTCCTCGCACCCTCCCTCAAATCCCAGGCTTTTCGTGGTATAATTGGTTCGGCAACGGCCATTCCATTTGCAGAATAGTCGATAGGTCCCGTAAGTCGTAGGATAGCATCCAGGACCACCAACAATTCGGCTTCTTTCTCACTTCTTTTCGGACTCGACTCATCCAATTGCTCGGCCAATCCACTGACAACATCTAGATCTCGAACCCACCTGCAAAGAGCACCAAGTTTTGGGGTATTTCCTCGTATCCTCATCTCCGATAGTAAAATCCTTGCCTCGATGTACCCTCCATCTGCCAATGCGCCACTTACCCGTGCCGTCAAGTTTGTATCAACTGCATTACGTTAGTTTTGGTATACTGGGAGGAGTACTTGGACGAACCTGATGCATTGAACCCAGTTGTGCAAGCCTGTCGAAAATCGTACACGGCTGTCCGTAAATCCTTGCATGCTTTCGATTTAATGACGCTTGGATTGGATGAGAGGGACCTTAGGGTATCAATTGCTAGCTCAAGGTCGTCATCTTCGAGACCTATGCTTTGGATGGTTTTGGGTTCTCCAACTGGTTTCTCTGGTGGAGGCGTAATAGTAGATGAAGTTTTGGGCTTCTTCGATGGGCCTTCATTGGCCAAGCTGGCCTGCTTCCTCTTGCTCTTTGTTTTGGCCATCGTCGAAATGTTTGTTGTAGATTTGAGAGGAACTTTGACGTGAACACGCCACAATGTGGGGAAATTATTTCGGGGTGGCGATAGCGGTCAGAGCTGGCAATATTTGGGTAAGTCTTGGCGTGGGTGTGAGCTCCTTCCAAAAAGCTAGCCTTCATATACTACCTAGAAGGAAGACTAACCTAGAGATAGGTAGGTATATTTCTCAATAAGGTTGCGATTGCTTTCATTATTACTTTTTTTTTATTAAAAAAAAGTATGTTTTTGGCCACCGTGGCAACATGTTTTACACCAAAAAAGACGAAGATTGCATCCACCTTCAATACCAATGATCTCCATCCTCCCCTAACTTTTCATGCTTCGGATTCAGCGACATCAGTCGCTGCCCTGGAATAGCGACACCTGACTGTGATTCAAATTTTCCTGAAACAGTTCGCTTCCCAATAGCCCCAAATGAATCAAAATCCGTCACAGCCCCATTAATAGCAGCCCATTCCACAGAGTTCTGACAATTCCCCAAATCACTCCATCTCGTCACAGCAATAACCTGCTTGAAGCGATTCAACGGATCATTCTTGTCCTCTGCAAATTTCAACTCCACCAGATACTCCGTCGGACACTCTGGGCACCTCCTCATCGGCCGGCAATAGCTACACAAGCTGACAATTGGATTTGGATTTCGGGTTGGTCGGGTGAATTGGGGTCCCGTGTGCAACTGTTGTGAAATGGTCTGTACAGGTTTCGGGATGTGACTTAGTGCACATTTGCAGATATTCATGAGCTCGCCATCTCTCCAGTGCGAACAAGTTGAGAAGTAAGGAGTGTAGTCTTCCCTTGGGGAGTAAAGCAAAACCCGTTGTGCGCTTGGCGGCATTGAGGCTGACGCAAAACTTCGACTGACTACTCGCATTAACAGATGGCCCTTATGGATGAAATAGCTAGATTCAATCATCCATTCGCTGTCTCGATCTTGCCAGCGTCGGAAGAGTGTGTGGAGAGGAATTCCATGCTCTGGCGAGTAGAGATGGGCTCGCATAACTAGCTGGGCGAAGGGGAATGGGAGTGTGTGTCCAACCGCGATCCGAATCTTGCGGGGTGTATTGTTTTCAGGCTTGCCAGCGTAGGGACATTTTACAACAGGATTGATGACTCGAGTCATTTTCAATCGCTCTTCGCCTGGATTAAGTCTTGGGTGATAAAGCCCACATGAAAAGCAAAGCAAGTGATGTGGTAGAAATCGATCCATGTGAAGGAGAAATTCGGTTTTGAACTTCAGATTTTCAGGGAAATCCAAGACACTCCACGGGTGCTTTCCAAGTCTTAAGAGCAAAGTTTTGCTCGAGAAAGCCAAGCTTGCAGCATCGGATGGCGATAAATAAGTTGCAATATAACTCCAGAGCCCATCTGGCAAACTAGCAATGGACTGTTCTCCGGGCAGTCTGTCCCCTTCTTCCACCCGCCGACGATTAAACTCTGAATCCAAAGAGTCCATCGACTCATGATGAGCTAAGCCATGTAGCAAAGCAGTATCATCTCGACGTTCCCCCGTTTGGATGTCAATATTATCGGTTGATGGCTTCTCAAATTCCTGTTGAAAAGCGCTCCGGCTACTGGTGAACGAGCGCTTGCGAGCTATCTCGAGGGTTTCTGACCTGGAGGGTACTTTCGTCAATTTTTTCGTAGCCTTTTTCGTCCTGAAAGCAGCGGCGAGGCGGTCTTTGAGAGTCATAATCTCTGACAAGATGAGGGAGACGTGCTTTTTTCGAATGGTGGTAATCTTGAAAACGAACAAAACGAACAAGAAAGCACCAGGAAATACAACCCGACGAAGGAAGGGAGTATGTAGATGGAATCGATTGATAGTTGTGTCTCAATCTTGAGCACTTTAATAAGCAACTCACCCTGCTTGACTGTAAAAATGAGGAGGCCGTTCCCTCATGATGAAGGTTTCTGCTAGTAAGCCACCGACATTTCCGGAGCTTAGGTAATCTGAAAGCATTTGCAAAAGTCTATCTGCTGCAAAATTGGATTGCTTTGGGATTCAAGTCTGTGTTTGATAAGATAGTTAAAGCTGGAAATATATCCTGTCTTTTGTTTCTATCTGAAGGACAAGACACTCCAAGAGTCCAGCATGGCGCCTTGGTGAGTTGGTTAATGCTTTGGGTCTAGCGCCATTAAAGCAACTTGGCACAATTGGTAGGGAGGAGAACTTAACCCGCCTCCTTTCCCTTTCCCCACCTGACTCTGACTTTTAATTTAACTTCACGCCTTTATCATTATGCAAATATCTGGCTGCCTACCTAGTCTCAACAGATATTTCGAGCCTCATCCTTCCCGAAGAGTACATGGAGCAATCAATGGAACCGGTCGCTGCATAACCAATCGCTCGTATGCATATCACATTTCCGCCACTCTTTCGTAAAAACTGGCTCTGAATGACACTGGCGAGTATTGTGTATTGTGGCTCCTTAAGTTACACGTGTCTCACCATATCACTTTTCGACTTTTCGCATTTTTTAATTTTCCGCTGTTTCGACTTTTCGACACTGATAATCCGGTTTGCCATCAAAAAGCCGTGGGGCTGTGGTAAATTAACTTCTTGTATTCTAATATCAGCACAACTTCTCCGTCTCATCTGTACTACTGACAAAGGAAACAAGTATCACTATTTCGACATATGAAAATCAACGCTATGAGTTAGTTCTTCCGCTAGTATGCTCACACAAAAATTCCCGAGTCTGGATTCCACCACAATCGATCACCAAAAACCTCACTAAACTTCTGCGGAAGCGGATTTCGTCCCACGATCATCTTGGGTAGCAACAGGTGGCCACTCCTCTGGTCGCTCCCAGTATCTGTCCTTCACCTGATCACCCTTACTTCCCAAGCCCATATCAAGCAAACTCATCCACCTGATCGAACTCAGAGTAGGCGCTTTCTGCTCTGGACCAACACGTTCAACTCTATTGTAGTCTAAAAAGTGGTTCTTGTTGTGTGGCAGAAATCTACCTGGATGGATGGCATTAATCCAAACCATGTAGATGACCATGGGAGCAGCCTCGAAAGCATACAGGAACCACTCATTCAACAGCACGGTCCTACACGATCCCTGGCAAACTCCCGACTTCAGCACATCCACCCTGGCAAACTTCTCAATCGCACGATAGACACAGCGGAGGATAACCAGTGTCGAGGTACCGTAAAGCATGATGAACTGAGTGCGGACCTTGGGCGTAACCATATTGGCGCGAGCAGTTCGTTGATGCATCGTAGCCACAACCGACGCGAAACCAACTTGCACAACAGCCTGCAATATAACCGCAATAGCAATAAGCGTGCTTCCCCGCTTCACCCTGTCGATCCCAGCATCAGTTCTTGCCATCATTCCTCCTCCTGCTGCTGTCAAGCTTTCAACCAACGCGCTGAGGTATGTGAAGAAGAAGATCACACGGTTGGGTCCGATGGGTGTGTGCATGGGGAGATATCGCATAATTCTCGCGAGAATGTTGTACTCGGCTGCTGCGAAGATGGGAGGACCGCAGAGGATGAGGATGGTTTGGGCAATATAAAGAGACATGCTTGATGTATTATGGGCGAAGACTGCACGGGCTATCCAGCCAATTGTGAATACAAGGCCACCATAAAACATCCAAAAGGTCACTCTCCAGAAGCGATAATAACTATCACAGAATTAGCAAAGTTCTCAGGAGGAGAGGTCGGGCCAACGGACAAGTTCTGCCATATATGGGCAAGCAGTGAGAGCCCCACCAACACAGAAAAGACTATGGGGAGAACTTGATTAGGGGTATAGGGATAGAATTTTGTTGGTTCTGAACCCATCGCGAAAGAGGTTTGATGTGGAGGTCGAAAGTGCTCGCAAAATCTGACGTTTCGAATGGTTTGGCGTGTATTTCGAAAGATTACTCGCAAGACAGGTGTGCAGTTCTACGAGTCTCTGTAAACTTGCAAGTGAATGTTGTGGTTCTGAAAAAATAGGTACGTAACGGCGAATTCGACAGATTATATATACGGTACCTCTCCCTTCTATCATTTCGGTTGCAGGAAGAAAAGCTATCAATACGCGGGATTGACAGTGCGCAGCACACTGCAGAGCAAACATGGGCTGCAGATATCCGATAAGCTGGCAAGATCTACAGGTTAACATCATCTCGTTTCAAGCTTTTCCGCCTTTCCAGGCAGACTGATATTTGGCTGAGCCGCATTGCATGGGGTGAGCGTTTTATTACTGGCCAATTTGCCAAGATTTACGCGTATCTGGACTTTGCAGGCCAGCGCCAGCCCAAGCCAGCCCTCACGTATTTACAGAATCCGCGTATCTGCACGCCAAGATTCCCGGAGCGCTAAGCCTACTTTGGATTAGATAAGAAACCTGCTTTGGTTCAGACACTCGCCGCTTGAAACTCGTCAGGATTTGGCACCAAAGCATACAAATGTTAATGTTGTATTGCTCTCATAGGCAGTCTGCGAATTAGGCACCTAAGATGATGTCCTTCGACAATTTGAAAATCTCAGACTTCTCATGCCCTCTTCCTAATGCGACATCTCAAGTCTCCATCTGGATGCAAAGCACCAAACCCAGCACCTGAACGATCATATCCCAATTCACCCTTCTTTGGCCTTCCTTTCTGATCAACGACTTCAACAAACTCAATGTCGTACTTCATGACCATAATCGCCACGGATATCAAAATCTCCTGCTTGGCGAAGAAACGACCGGGACACATCGTCGCTCCACCTCCGAAAGGAAAATACGTGCCGGGTTTCGGTCGAATGTTTGTTTTCTCCTTCGAACCCTCCGCAGTTGTAAGGAATCGTCCAGCCCAGAATTTAGAAGGTGGGTGCTCCAGTGGTGACGGGTTGTTGATGATCCATTCCGGGTCATGCAAGTGTGGAATCCAGTTTGGAATCATCACTTGATTTCCCTTTTTGAGGAGGTAGCCGTTGACTTCCAGATCGTCAGTCAGTTGGCGGTTTGGGTTGTTGGACATTCGCAGGCGTAAAGTTTCGGTGAAGACTGATGATAGGGTTGGAAGAGCAAGCAGTTTTGGGATATCCCATGTAAGTTGGCCCTCGGTTCCCTCTAACTTCGAGTTGGGCTCCTTGTCCACAGCACGAGAGACTTCTTCACGGATGGTCGCGAAGAGATCTGGGTCGCGGGCAAGCTCAATTAACATCCAGCTGGTGACAGGAACAGTGTTACCCTGCATGGCTATCATGAATCCAGTCTAAAATTATGTGTAAGTAAGCAAGGCGAAAAGGGTTTTGGTTTTCTATTATGTTCACTCGGACACTGGTTGGGAGAGAATAAATACCATTAATGCACCTCTTCCCCTCGGACTCATTCCACATCTCTTATTGACTTCATCTCTCAATCGGTTAACTCTCGCGCCCAACTCAGGCTCCCACTCAGCATCCTCCTCAAAGATTTGGTCATACTTATCCGCAATCTCCTCAAAATGCTGTGCCCACCCATCAGTAAGTCTGGCCCTCGCATCCCACACATCCTGGCACATGAACTTTGGCACTCCCATGAACAGCTTAACTGCACCTCCCAGGAAAATCCAAAAATCATCTGTCATAGTCGGGTTTATCTTGAGGATACTCCTTCCCATCATCGATCGTTCCGTCGCGGTCGACATGTTGTTTCTCGAAAACTTATGCAGGAGGATCGTTTGCCATTCGGTGGTAATTTCCAAGTCCTCCATCACCTCTTGAAATTCACGACTGAAAATTCTCGAAAGGCTATCCAAAGTATGCGTATCCTTAATCTTAGTATTCTGAATCACGTATCCCATCCGATTGATCCTTTTCTCCTCTGGAATATCCGTCAAAGGGATGATTCCATGGCCCGAGGTATCCGCCGCCAAAATATCCAAATCGGCTTCTGGGAGATCGAAGCACTTGCGTGTCACTTCCAGAAAGACGGCGTCCATCGATTGCACCTTGGAGGCGTTGAGGACCTTTTGGATGTTAGGCCCTGTGCTGATTATGTAGCAGTACATTGCGGCTATCTTCACGGCCGTGATTCCGTCCGGATGGGCTTTGCTGTAGTTTTGGTGGTTAGATCATGGATTTCTCTCTTTCATGGTGGGTAGTTAGTGGGGGAAATTTACGCAGCAGCTTCGTAAAGACCATGTGCATCTCTTACGACCCAGATTGTGTGACCGATGAAGGGAATCCAGTAGGGAAGCGTAAGTGGTGTTTTATGAGTATCGGGTTGAAGGATGGACTGGAGGAACCATCGCAAACTCGTGTATATGTACGTACCAAAGATCACGAATGTTCCGATGAGCCCCAGAGTCAACCATGATGGATTGGCGATCAATTCCGATGGGAATGATAGCGTTTTGAACATCGCGGCTAGCTCCTGGTATTTCATTTTGTCGTTGATTTGTTTGTATCAAGAGGATGTGAAGGTCTCACCAGCTTGATCAAGATCAAAATCACTACATCAAAAGGAGGGAATAAAGGTATTGTCGATGTACCGCATCAGCCTTTTACGGCATAGAACATTGATACCATCCGGCCCGCAAGACCTCTCAGCCTAAGTTACGTTACCTAGCGATATTAATTCAAGCATACTTTTGTGGTGTACTCCTGTGCTCTTTTGGACTCTGCGTCCTTGGAATCTGAGTTGATGTCCAATCAACAAATCTTGTCGTTCTCGAAGGATCGTACAGAAGCTAGCCGAGAGCCGTGACCCTCCAAATACAAGAATCATGATTGGTGTATTGAGCTTCAATAATAATGTATGTGTACAGTGCCGCTGAAGAATGCGACGCTGGGTATTGAATAGAGCTGCTCCCCGAATACAGGCAATTTAGTGATTTTGTGCCTAAATTCATGTCACGTATTTTCGTACCGTCCATTAGTGGGATGGCGACCACAATTGCATTCGAGGATGAGAAAAACCAACAAAGCAAGAATACTTATATGCTACTTTTTGCTCGTGAATGGTGCAAGTTAATTTATATTGCGGCACTTGCATATGACATGATTCCTTTAAGGATGTGTCCCAAGTTTGTGCCACAACACTCACCTTTCTCTGAGACAGAACTGTACGGTACAGCGGCGTCCGATACACCCCAGATTCAATCAATAACATTGCGTCATTTTTTCTGGAAATTTGATAGGCTGCCTCTGATATTAGTGTGTTTGAATGCGACCGCAATTGTTTGGTGAGCTCGGTGAGGCACAGTCGCGAAGCTCTCTCCTTTTCCGCTTTTCCACTATATCTCCTATCCAGCTCCTCCTCCACCCACACTTGCGATGTTAATGCCCTCTTTTTTCCATAGGTTATGTTGGATCCTTAGTAATACGTGTCTCACGCCATATCTTTTTCGACTTTTCGACTTTTCGGTTGCAAGGGAGGTTGAAATACACTATGCGCCGAGCGAGCTACTGAGATCGTTTTCGCTTGGATATCCATGACTTTCATTTCCACGACTCCAGGACTCAGATGACGGCCGTTAAGTTTGAAGCCAATAGAGGAAAAAAGGGAAAACTGAATGGCCGTTTCTAAAGAACTATAGATCATTATAAGCATTAGAAACAAGTGGCATGGTGCACGCATCACGGTGACTCCTTAGGAAGACGTCTCACACCATCACTTTTTCAACTTATGAACCCTCTTTAATTTTTGTTAATAATAAGAGAAAAAGGCTTAAAATTGAAAGAATTCAAAAGTCGAAAACTCGAAAATTCGAAAAATATACTCGTGGTTGGTTCAGAGGACCATCAAGATCAGGATCGAGAGTGATATTTTAGAGCTTTATTTTCTAGGATCGTTCGAGCCGAGCGAGAAATTGGACTTCTGTTTTCACTGTTGACGTCGCTGTAGGATTAGGTGTTTTGATATCGACCTTGTCCCCCTAATACCTGTACAAATGAAACCATTAAAACAAATCATCCTGCCATTCTGAGGTAATTCCCAATGGGCGATCAATTCCCATCAGCGGTGTTGTATCACCCAAAGAAATTCTCAGAAACCGGACAATTGAGTTCTATTCGTAGGGCCCCTAAGTACTTATTAATAGCTCGTTAATTCTTTACTACTTTTTGATGTTATCTTTAAACGTATCGTAAGTATATCTCTCGAGATTCTAGTATCTGTTATTAGCAAGCTTATTGACTCTTACTTATAGTCGGCTTAAATCCGCTAATGCGAAGTCGAAGCTTTACTTAAAGGGATTTAAGATAGAATTAACTTAAATACTCCGGATTCTATTAAAGAAATAGTTGTAACGGCACTGTTCACCGGTACGATCACGTAGCAAGGCAGGGACGTATGGTGATGTATGCAAATGAATGATGATCGATCGGACAAATAGGCTCTAATACTAAGAAAAGAAGAAAACTACCGATCAATAAGTGGCTAGAAGCCGAGCTATATACATGTCCGTAACAAGGCCGTAAGGCATCCGTTCCTTCTAGTCCATCAGGTGCTCATGCCTATGCATCGGAAATTTGGTCAGTAACTGGCCCGGTACTGGTGCGATCTTGATGGTCACGTGTGAGGCAGGTGTTGATGGTCATCACAATAATCGCTCATCTTCCACTTATACGATTCAGTGTTAAGACGATGGGCTGTAATGCGAAAGAATAAAAGGGGTGTAATAAATTATTAGAGTAGTTTGAATTTAAGCTCTCCAGGGCCTTTCTTGACTTAGAATTCAGTGATATATCATTAAGTGAGAATCAGAGTGTTGAAAACTCACGTGCCCCTGAACACCCCGACCTGATTGTACAGCATTGAAGCAATCAATGCCGACAAAGGGGAAAAAGAACCCGAAAAGACTACATTACACCAACAAAAACAATCAACTGCCGAATCGATTATTCTTTCGCCAATAAATGTTTGGGAAGGATGAGTGGTTAGAGTAAGGTGAAGTAGCTGACGAACATTCGCTTCGCAACGGTTCGACGACTACCTCTATCTTGGCTCATTCTGCGTAACGGCGATTGTGTTCTGCCGTTAGTGGTGTTAGCCTACTTTCTAATATTATGGTGGCTGGGCTGGGCTGGCTAGGTCGATACCTTACCTGAAAAATTACCCACCTTCATCCGCTTCTCACAGCCACCATTGATGAGCATCCCCTTCTCCTTGGTGTCGACGGAGGGGGGGAGCATCTCCTTCTACACGAGGCTTTCGGCTAATTTACCGAGTGCTCTAGTCTCCGCACAGCACAGTATACTACAGTCCGCACCACAATGGCACTTCGCTGAGTACCAGAAACATCCACAACAACACGAGACAACGAAAACGAGCCAACTCGACGTATTCCGTTCGTTTCAATTGCTGTCCAATCTCTTGTTGCATGCCAAGGATCTTCCATCGGACGACGCATTTTCTGCTTGTGAAGTCTTTCTACACCCATCTCTTTTCAGGATGTGGCTTGAAGCTGAAAGCCTTTGTGCCATTCTTCCAGGTCTAGACTCAAGCCTCAACCTGATTGAGATGACAACCATAAGATCTTATTTGCTAACCACCAAGCAGAACCAAACACCATCCAACTCTATCGCATTACACGCAGCCCCTCCGAGTGTTTAGATTATCGATTTTGCATCTGCACATCCATACTCTGTACTCCGTACCTGTGTAGGCGAGGTAAGTACATATCCCGAGCCTACAAAAGGGACTGCATAGATGCACGCAATCATGAAAAAACAACCCGCATCCTTTCACTCTTTCTCCCTCACATTCATTATTTCAAAATCCCCCGAAAGTAAATATCAAAATGCTCATTCTCACTCCCCTTCTTTCCCCCTCCTCCTTTCTCTCTCTCTTCACTCCTCCCTCGCCTCGGCCCAATCAGGAACAACAATAGCAGTGACCCCCCTCCTCGCCTGCTCCGCTCTAACATTCTCCTGTCCAAGCGGTGGGTGCTGCACGATCGGAGGCTGCTGTGGCTCTGGCTGTTGCAGGAACGGCTACGCCTGTATTAATGAGGGCACAGCGAGCGAAACATGCTGTCCGAGTTTCGATCCGACGAAGTGCGGAACCGTGGCACAGGCTCCTGTTGACGACACTCCTTCCGTAAGTACCACAACCTGGAATGTTATGAGAGAGAGCCGTAATTCAGTACCTTGCTGTGCCTACCTATGCTAATGATCTTGCTACAATTCAGTCATCAACACCAGGCTGTACCGCCATCCAAGCTTGTCCACGTATCGGCCCCAACGAACCCGGCTGGACATGTTTTTTCGGCCAAAGATGCGGCTTCACGTACCGTTCATGTCGCCCATGTCCCAACCTCATTAGCGGAGGAGGAGGCAGCTCAGACTCAAACTCCGGAAGCGACGATGACTCCACCACAACAAGCCTCGACGACAATGAGGAGACCTCTTCGACGCAATTTGGGGGTGGCAATGCGGAACCTACCACGATTACGACTGCAACGAGTAGTGATGATTCCGAGAGTGTGACGAGTACGAGAAGCTCCTCGAGTAGGAGTAATGCTGCTGCTACGAGTTCGTCGCCGGCTACTGGAGGAAGTGGTAGTACAATTCCCTCTGGCGGCATGAGGAGGAGCCAAATTGCATTCGGAAAAGGAATAGTTTTGGTTGGTTTGATTGGGATTGGTGGTTGGGTCGTCGCGCTGGTATTGTGAGAGCTTTAGCAGGCAGGTAGCTTCACTAATTACAACTTTTTTCAGATTTGAAGTTTAGGTAAAGGAGTGAAAGCAGGTCTTGATTACTGAGACATAGATTAAGATACCCAGGTAAAGTCAGGCCCCCTATAACCCAATCAGGTACAATTCAAGGTTATGTAATATATCGATACCCCATATAGGTATACTACCAACCTAAAATTTCGGAAGAAAACTTCACTTTCTCACTTACTCACTCATTTACCAATTTCTTATCCACATGATGTCAACGAGCGTGGCGAGCCTGGGAGTTCGGGCAGATTGTGGGGAGATTTTAGTGCACGAGGAATCGGGATGGGAAATTCCTTCACTCGGCTAATAGTTTGGCCGCAGAGTTATCAAAACAATGCGCCGAAAGACAACACAATTGAAGCATAGGACCAAGATAGAGATTATGCTCTTCTTGCTCTTGAATGTGGCCATCATAAATAGAGCCAGGTTTCCACAATACTCTCCATTGACTACTCATCCAAGCGACACATTTGTCACTCTATAAACACCCCAACCGATCAACTATTCATCCAAAGTCAAACATCCAATTCCAGCTTCTTCTTCCATCACCCAATTCGAGGAGAAAATTGATACAATAGCAGTCATGACGGCTCAGAAACCTCTGATTCTCTTCTTCAGCCCTGTCAGGCATGCTCTCGCCGCCTACAAGAAATTGTCCCTTGAGGCTCGCACCGAGGTAGTCTCCAGCACAAGTCGAAAGCAATTCTTTGAAGATATCAAGACGAAATACAACAATCCCATTGCTATATATCGCACATCAGCCAGTGGTAGTGTAAGATTAATCCACCATAAGGTGTCATATTAATTGACTAATAATTTCCTCTAACAGGTTGCTGGAAACTTCGACAAAGCTTTCATTCAGGAACTTCCATCTTCTTTGAAATTCATCTGTCACAATGGCGCTGGTTAGTTCCCATCGTCACGCATGATTGATAGTTAATTCTAATATACTGGTATAGGATATGATCAGATTGACGTCGACGCGTGCAGCGAACGTGGAATCACAGTAACCTACGCCCCAGACCCCGTCACAGACGCCACGGCCGACCTAGCCCTCTGGCTCTTGCTCGGCGCCCTCCGTCAATTAAACCCAGCCTTGAACACCCTACACCGCGGAGAGTTCAAAAAGGGAGTTGACTTCGGCCACGACCCCCAAGGTAAAATCCTCGGCATCCTAGGGATGGGTCGCATCGGACAGGCCGTCAAAAGACGAGCTGACCCCTTCGGACTGAAGTCCATCTATCACAATCGAAATCCGCTCTCAGATTCTGAAGCCGCCGGCGCCAAATACGTATCCTTTGACGAGCTGCTGGCACAAAGCGACATTATCTCGGTGCATGTGCCTCTCAAAGCAAGCACTAAACACCTCATTGGGGCATCGGAGATTGCGAAGATGAAAGACGGAGTGGTGATTGTCAATACTGCGCGAGGTGCGATTATTGACGAGGCTGCGATGGCTGCGGCGTTGGATAGTGGGAAGATTGCGGCGGTAGGATTGGATGTTTATGAGTTTGAGCCAAAGATTGAGGCGAAGCTTGTTGCTAATGAGCGAGCGTTGTTAATTCCTCACTTGGGAACGCATACGACGGAGACATTGGCGAAGATGGAGAGTTTGGCCATGGAGAATGCGAGGAGGGGGGTATTGGGGAGGCGCTTTTGACCGTTGTTCCTGAGCAATTGTCCACGAGTTAGATGTCATGCTAGGATTAGCTTGGCCAGACGAAACTCTTGTAGAAAACTTCTAAAATATATATGCATTCAGCTCTTGTAAAAATTTGAAGGTTGTGGTGATGAAATCAGTACAATTAAAAAGCCAAATAACAGTTCAAGTTATTTTGCTCCTTCATCTTGCTGTGGTTGCAATGTATTACACGTATCCAAATATTCTGTGTTTTTTCCCCTTTCTCTACTTTAATGAACCAATCAATCGATGGAATGTTAAAGGAAGATACGAAATACCATGATAATCGTTTCATGCCAACCACATTATTGTATCTAGTCCAGAGCCGTAATGCAAGTGACTTTAGAAGTAGTATATGCCAAGACCTTGGATGGCTCATATCATTTGTCTTGGAACACTTTTGCCCCAATGTCAACAACACAGGTTATTAGCCTCAACTATCCCCATAAAGACTTTACTTCACATACCTATCAATCTAAATTTTGCCGATAGCAAGAATACTCGATAGCTAAGATGATCTTCTGACAGTACCAAGACTGCTAGCTCCTGGCTAATAGATTCACCGACGTCCCTCGCTTAATTCCCCACCTAATTCCCCCGCATCGAGTTCCTTGACAGCAGTCCCACCTAGGGCTGATCCTGGGTTCGGGCAATAGTTTACCCTCCACTTCTTTGTGAATAGTAATCCTCACGACGAAGTTTGAAGTTACATATACAGGCACTCATGCCAATGAGTTTGGAATAAAAATCAAACAGACAAGATACACAACACTCACAGTCAACAGAACAGCGGTGCACATCACAATCAGAACAACAGTCAATCAACATCCAGTCTTTCAAGTAAAAGATCATCATACCTATCATTAATTAAACGCTCTCGCAATCATGACTAAAGTCGCAGTTCTCGGAGCAGCAGGCCAAATTGGTCAACCTCTCAGTCTTCTTTTGAAATCGGTATGTCTACCTGCCTCTCTTCTACGTCTCAAATGAATCATTGGCCCCCAAAAAGAGGAGAATCCAAGCTAACAAAATCTGAAATTCAGTCTCCTCTCGTCTCAGAACTTTCGCTCTATGATATCGTTCACGCAGTCGGTGTTGCCATTGATCTTAATCACATCGACACGCCCGCAAATGTCACGGGCTATCTTGCCGAGAACGATGGATTGAAGAAGGCCTTGACAGGCGCTGGTCTCGTTGTGATTCCCGCTGGTAAGTAGAATTTGAAGTCTCGAAAATCCATCTCCAAAAATCTCGCTAACGGGGATGTGTAGGAATTGCGCGCAAACCAGGAATGACACGTGATGGTGAGTCCAAACTACATCTCAAAGCAAATCCACCCCCAGTATAGTCAAAATAGAACTGAGGTGTTCGGTGGTAGATCTATTCAACATCAACGCCGGTGTCATTCAAAGCCTCGCTGCCGCAATCGCAGAAACTTGCCCAACGGCATTCGTCCTGATCATCACCAATCCAGTCAACAGCACGCTCCCCATCGCCGTAGAAACACTGAAGAAAAAAGGTGTCTTCAACCCTGCCAAAGTATTCGGTGTCACAACTCTCGATGTCGTGCGAGCATCGACTTTCACCGTGCAGGCATTGGGTAGGAATGATCCTCAAGCATTCAAGATCCCCGTCGTCGGCGGACACAGCGGTGCAACGATCTTGCCGTTGTTGAGCCAGTCGAAACCAAGCGTTGAGTTGACGGATGAGCAAAGAGATGCCATTACTTTCCGTGTTCAGTTTGGTGGTGATGAGATTGTTAAGGCTAAGGCTGGTGCTGGGTCGGCTACTACGTGCATGGCATATGCAGGTTTCCGGTTCGTCGAATCCTTGCTCTCTTTACTCTCTCCGAAGAGGTACGATTTAGAATGCTAATCAAAATCCACAGATTCGTTCAATCTATCCTCAAAGCCGTTAGCGGCGAGGCCGGAATCAAAGAGGAGACTTACTTGTACTTACCGGGCGTTCCAGGTGGAAAGGAAATCGCGGCGGAGCTCGGAGTAGACTACTTCGCTGTGCCAGTGGCATTTGGGGTCGAAGGAGCAAAGCAGGCTTTTCCTCTGGGGACTTTGTCGGAGTATGAGAAGGGGCTCCTGAAGATCGCTGTGGATGAGTTGAAGGCGAATGTTAGCAAGGGTATTGCTTTTACTACGAGTTCTTAGATCTTTTAAAAGTTTACTATTCCTGAAATTATATTTGTATCGTACCACATCTTTGACATTCACAGTAAAATTCGATTTACCTATTTTATTTCACATCTACATCTGCCTTGGGTAGTTCACTACTATTTTCTTTTCCTTTGCTCGCGAACTCGTGTACATGTTCCCTCCACTGCCAAAGCAGACACAATGCTTGGCGCTAGAGTTCATTAGTGTGAACCGTCGATAAGCTTAGAGTGGCTCCTTAGTAACACATTTCTTTGTTACCTCATTACTTTCTCGACTTTTCTCGATTTTTATGTTTTTCGACTTTTCGCTTTCTCGCTTTTTCGCTTTTCCGACTTTCCGACTTTCCGACTTTCCGACTTTCCGACTTTTCACGGCGAGACATGTGTGACTAACAAGCCACTATATAAACTGCCTCTATTTTAATAAAATGCTTAGCTACTTGTCATAAATGCGTTTTAAGTTGGCGGCAGCGTAAGGGAGATCATACCACTCCTAACATCCGTTCTTTGGGACTTGTTCGCATCAAGGGCTCAACGACTTGCCCAGCCTTTGTTTTTTGTTATTCTCGATCAGCGTGCAGAATCAAAACGCCATAACCGCGCCGAAATGTTTTTCTCTCTCGTGCGCAAACATTCCATCGTGCTTCTTTGCTTCTTTTCTTTTTTCCTCTTAGCATCTACAATACACCATCTCGAAACTTTTTAGGATAAGGTAGGTGGTTTAGAGAAGAGGGGTAGAAGGAAATACCTACAAAAGAGGTGCAATACTCTTTATTGTCTTGTGTTTTACTTTTTCTCTCCTCTTCTTTTCTCATTTTACTCAGATAACATCAAATCACCTCGCAAAACAAACATTCGAATCGATATAATATCCACTTTATCTATCAACCCATCCATCAATTTACCTACCTACCTGCCCCCGATGCCCACAGAAACCGAAAGGCTCCTCCTTGCAGTCCTCTCTCAACTCTCCACTCGAAAACTAGATTATGACCTCCTCGCCACACCAATCGGCTCTCCCACTCCAGACGCTGCCCGAAAGCGATGGAGCAGATTTCAAAAGAAGCTGCAAGTTTCGGCATCTCCACAAACCCCTCCTTCATCTCCGTTGAAAGGAAGTGGGAAGGGATCTACGATTGGAAATCACACGGGTGCAAAACCAGTTGGGGTGGTGAAGAAGAAGACATCTGGTACTGGTGGTGGGGTGAGGTCTAAAAATTATTCGTTATACGGGAAGGGAAGTATGGGAAATGGGAAGATGGGGAAGAGGAAGATGGAAGTGAAGAGATGGAAACTCGAGCAGACACACCACCACGCATGACACCAGAGAGAGTTGTTCAATTGCCTTCACCACCGAGGAGATGTCCATCCCGTCGAGCGAGGTGTGTGGTGTTCAGAGAGGATAGTTTGAGTGGAGAGGAGGAAGTCGTGGAACAGGGGCAGGAATCAGACCATGTAGCGAAAAAGGAAGAAACGCAAGACGAAGTTTCTATTTCCGAATCTCCTGCTGGTGGAGAAATGGGTAAGCGGGAGGCGTATTATGATGACGACGATACTGATATCGAGGGTGAAGATGCCTGAAGATCCCAGGGTGTTATTTCGTCTGGATGTTTGAGGTGAAAAGATATGTGTGAAGAGGGGGGAGGTGGAGGTGTGGGATATTGTTGTTTGCGTTGACCAGGGGTGGGTGAGGTGGTTGTGTTTGTTTCAGCGCGGTGAGGTCTGTGGCGGCGCATTCTTTTGACTCTTATTTGTTTGTTTGTTTGGTGTTACTTACGTCTGCTCGCTTCTTCTCTTTTTATTTTTAATGGAGTGGATGATTCGTTACGTTTGAACGGCTCTGAGTATCACTTTTGATTGTTTCTCCTTCTGATGTTTGCAATGAATAGGAGTCTCCGGCAATGGTCCTCAGTCGTGCGGAGGGAAGGCTTGGCCTCTACGACTCTTTTCTTTTTGGAATTTATAACAAACTTTTGTCCCTATCATAGATGCAAGTGTTATCAAAAAGCAAACAATTATCTCCATCTCTGCTCTGGTTATTTTTACATTTCCCCTCGTCTTCTTCACCGCCCTCCTCCCACGCTGAAATCCCCCCAGTACAAATCAAATTACCTCACCCTCCCAACAATCACACTATTAACCACATAATTCCACGGGTGCACCACCACCAAAACCTCCAGGATTCTCCCAATTCTTTCACTCGTAAAGTCGAATTCCTAACCACTCTTTCATTAGCACTTCTCTTCCTACTAACACCATCACCACTACTACCGCAGAACCGAAAGCTAAGCGAAAAAAGAAACTCAGTTCTCCAAAACTTACTGGATACAACAATCCCCTACAACCCCTCGCACTTCGTATAACCACCAATCCACCCTTTCTCATTCTCCCCACAACACCCTCTAACACGCACTCTTTCTCCTCCTGCGTGTTTCCCACCAAAGCCGCCAAGAATACCACATCAAAACAGTTTAAGTCCTCCTCTCCAGCTGCAGAATGCGAGAATTCCATCCCATCACTCCATTGCGATCCCAGAACCTCGCACAGTCGCCTCGATTGCGAAATAGCGACAAACGAGCTATCGATGTTCAAAATGACCGTTTTGGCACCTTTCTTTTGGGTAGGTGACTTGTTATTGTTTTTGCTGTTCAGTGATTGCAAGAGACACAAACTGGTCAACGGCAAGGGTCCACTTCCAATAAATGCAATTCTAGACAGAGACTCGTCGTCACGCATGACTCCCTTCAAAGCGTGGATTTCCATGCGTGCTAGATCGATGTAATTCTGGAAATAGGGGAATGCCGTTAATGCTGAAGAGGGAGTGGGTGAAGTAGTGATTTGAAGCGCCCAGTGGGATTCGAGGTGGCTTTCGGAGAGGGAGCAGATTTGATGGAGGGAGGTTAGGATGGGCTGGATGAGAGAGGATGCCATTATCTAGGTAAGATTTCATTAGGATATTTCTCGGTCTGCGAGGTTTTTCTTGGGAGAGAGGTGAATTGAGGGAAAGGGGCAGTACCGTCTGAGTACTGGATTCGGGAAGGGGTTTGATGGCCATGGAAACGAGATCACCGAATAGAGAATTAATTTCGGGTGAAGGTTCAAGGGATTTGGCTCTGCTGAGTTGGCTGTGGATATGGAGGATTTGGTTGATGTAGTGTTTTGCTGGAATGGTGGTTGAAGAAATTTGACTTATGAGCTGTGTGTTGGTATTAACACTTGGTGTAGATGGCGGGGAGGAAGTTGAAGGTCTCGTTGAGGGGCTTGTGCTTGTGGTTGTCGTGGTGGTGGTGATATTCTCTAAGCTTGATGTCCCGCTTGTTTGTTCGGAACCCTTTCCATCTCTTGCTCTGTCACCGTTGACTTTCAGACCACTCCTTCCAGATCTTTGCGAGCTGACCATGCTGTCGATAATTTGTTTTAATTCCCTCAGAGGTCCTTTCTTTGTTTCTTTCCTATCTCCCATCTTCGTGTTTTGACTCTTCATTTTTGGAAATGTCCTTGTTGGCTTCCCTGCAAGCAGTAGGAGTTATTCTTGGCAAAGAAATTGTCGTCAACTTTGTCTTCGTGCTGAGTCTACGGAGATTATCAGAAGATAAGTGATGTTTGCCCTTGCTGTTGGCAAGATTCAGCCTTATTCTGGACAGTGATTTTGGTATCTTGGAAGCAATTGTCGCCTTCCCGCTCTCCCAACACTTCCTTGAATATTGCTGATTTGGTTCTCTCCAAGTTTGCTTTTGGTATGAAAACTTCAGTAAGGCATAAGATGATCTCGGAGAGTCCGGTATCCGTATGAAGAGATTTGTTCGCGGGAGGAGAAGTGGAATGTAACATGTGGAAGACGGAAGTAAGGGAATACAGACTTCTTAAAAGAAGGTGGAAAATGAGAGAATTAGGTCGTATCACACGATGGAAAATTAAAAAAAAGGGAAACATGCCCATTAAAACATACAAGGTGACTTGCATATGCAATGCAGGGACAATCCATCCCTTCATCCCATGCACATCGATGAGCAGTGTGATTGATGCCTTAAAGCAAGGGAGGAAACATGATCGATCTACCCAACTTCTCTACGAAGGCAATGCTCCCTCCATATTTCTCATGTGCCCTGGGACTGTGCGGGCTGAGATGGTGAAGATGACGATGAAGAAGATGAATAGGAAGATTCTTTCCTCTTCTCTTCTCTCTCAAGATATTCGTCGTGGCAGCTTTCGCCTTTCGCCTTTCTTCTTCTTATACTCTCGGAATGTGGGCGTTACTGAGACCATCAAGGTGGATGGACAGTCGACGAATCTTCCAGGACCCATCCAGGTTCTCCTTTGGGCCCCCACTCTCAAACTCAGATAGACCAATGTACAAACTCCCATTACTCATGTTCCTCACTCCCTTGAATTCCTTCCTTCACATCATTGTTTGCAGGGTGGAATTTACTGTTACAAGTTGTATTGTTGAGCAAGTTTATACATGATGTCTCTCCCACCTGGAATGAGATGAGATGACTGAAAGCTACAAGCAAACCAGAATCATATCTTCTTCACTCACTTTCTCCCCTTTCCCAAATCCGAACGCCATGCTAAAAGCTAAATAAAATATTGTGACAACGACATGACCACACCACAGCCTGTCAAAGATCAAAGCAATCATTAGGTAGTCACTGCCCCATTCCATTTTATCCACCTTTGATTTTCCGAGTACTCCCCCCCCCCCCAAAATCTCAATCTATCAACCTTCCCTGCCATTCTCTCATAGATAGGGCATAAACAGCGCATCACAGGTCGCCAAATTGACCGGATTGACCGCCTTCGAGATCAAATCAATCACCGTCTGGTTGGCTGGCAATGCTCCCGGCGGACTCTGCGCCAAACTCAAAGTTCTCTTCACGATCAACTCACTATTCGCCTGTACCGTCTCCCGTAACTGCCCATCCGCAATGCCATTCGCGGCTCGATTGGTATTGGTGAACCAGAAGATCATCTCATCGCGCACAAACAAGCTGAGTTGGTGTTCGAGTTCAAATTCCGGCTCCGTGAGGCAGCGCGCAATGGCCATGATCGCGCAACTGTAGATGCCCTCGGTGGCGAGTGGTCCCATAAGTGTTTGTAGATTGGGCGTGAGTCGGAAGGGGACGGGTTCAGGGTTATGGAAAACAGCTTTCCCGGCAGCCATGCATGCCATGAGTTCGGAACCCCAGACGTTTCCGCTTCCACGAGCAATCGAGATTTTGTGTGGGTAGCGATTGCTCATGTGGAGGACGTATGTCATGAATGTGAGAGAGGCGAACTGATAGGAGAATTGTCTGCGGAAGAGCCAGAATTCCGAGAAGGACGGATATGTGCGCGTGAAATAGTCGAGCGCAATATCATGGGAAACCCATTTCTCTTGGATAGCATGGTATGTTTCCAGCTTACCGCTAAGAATCTGCTCCGATGGTTTCTGATCGTAGTTAGCACGGCAAGTTGAGGAAGGGGATCTGCTCCTTACCTTTGATTCTGCCAATGACCTCATTTTTTCCATATTGAAAAGAACAGGATCGTCCTTAGACATGCCACTCTTTCTGCAATGATCTTCGAAAATGCCTTGAAGAGAGATGTATGTCGGATCATCCTCTACCATACGAATATGAGGAGCTAGAGGAATCATCAGAGGAAGATGGAAGTTCAAGTTTCGTCGACGACTCTCTTTTCGCTTGCTCAGACTACCGTTGAAATGTCGGAACAATTGCAGGATACGCTCCTCGCGTCTGCAGTGACGAGCAGCTGGATGCTGAATGGCGAATGGATGAACACTGCCATCATGACCACGAATTTTCAGTCTTCGGTGACAGACACCAATCGAGCGGACCAAGTCTACGACCGGTAAGAAGCGTTCAATACGAATGAAGTCCTGGTTTTTGTCTTTATGTTGCAAGTATTGACCGGGAACCTCAACCTCATCAAATTTCGAGAACCTGAATTCACTGAGAACTTGACTGTACTGCTCGAGATGGGCGTACTTTTGTCTTCTATCAAGCTTTGCCTCAAACTTATCTCGCCACTTTCGCAATTTCTGGATGTACTCGTGCATCGTTGGTTTCTTTTGCACAAAGTCGGCCTCAAATGATGTGCGAATATGTGCTGGCAGGATGGTTTCGGCAAATCGAGTGATGTTTGCTTCTGTAGCTGGCGGAAGCTTCACATCTTGAGCATATGAGGTTGGCATGCGACCTACGTAAGAAAGTGCGTCATTGAGAAGAGCTGTGATCAAACGGTAGGCATCCTCATCCGGTGGACACTTGAAGTGCTTGTGAATTTGATCAACCATCGATTCCATTGAAAGTGCGAGGAGAGGGAATGCGGTTTTGAGAACTGCCATGATTTCTTCGGTATGTTCCCACGGCTTCTTGACAGCTTTGGGTGCGCTCGCGTCCACTGCGTTTGCTTGGGGTTCAGCTTGCGGCTCACCCTGCTCTTCCTTAACAGCCTCGGGGTTCGCTGTTCCGGGTCGGGACCCAGCAACACTGTCGGGGCGGCCACCTGGAGTGTCTTGACGCTGCATGTTTGGAGATCCGTTCAGCTTTGGGGTCGATCCCTTTGAAGCAGCCGCTTTCTTGCGTCGCTCTCTTTCCTCCCTCTGTTCCTGGTTTCTCTTAATCTGAATCATATCTTCCCTATTGGTACGCAGCAGGAAAAACAGAGCTTGTGGATAAGCCTTTGCAATCTTGGCAAGAATGGTATGCGCCTTGGAAGCCTCCTTGTGGCCGAGACCAGTCAACAATTGAGGAATGAATGTGATCCAGTACCAAACAGGAGTCTCTCCTTTGTACTCGTCGAACTGGGCGGAGAGAGATCCTGCGGGATCATCTAGACTTAGCAACCACAGGATACGAGTGAGGAGCTTCCTCGACTTGGCGTTCTTGAAAAGACCGGCCGCCTCAAGATAGCAGCTTAGGGCATTTCTCGCGTTGGTGTAATTGGTAGGATCCTCCTTGAATTGTCGATCGTTGTAGTATCCCCATTCTGCCCAAGCTTTCGGCAACTTGATGTCAAAGAATAAAGCCATGCCGTAGGCTTCGGCTGCATCATCTCGTTGGTTGAGCTTCTCTAGGAACATTCCCTTTAGCGTGTAGAACTCGGCCTTTTGGTTGGCACCAAAGTAGTTGAGATTGGTATTGTTGATGACATCTAAACCATTGCTGAGTTCATTTGGATTCTGGTAATGGCACTTGGCCTGCTCTCTTAGCTTCAAGAAAGCTTCTTGAATCTCAATGTTCGGCAGAGTGTAGATGCGACTCAACTGGCTGATGCACACCTCGGGAAGCTGGTGTTTGCGAGCAACGTGAGCGAAGCGATTGATGATCCAGGCAGTCTCATGATACCCTCTATAGGCGAAGGATGCTCCATTTGCATTTTGACCTTGGTTTGGAAGGAGATTGAGATACGTGACATTGATGAGTCCAAAGATGTGCTGTCTCCAAGTTACCAAGTCTTGCCAAGCTGTGATATCGTCCCAGACATTTGGGAGACGATCGCGCCATGTACCAAGCAGTAACTTGAGTTCACCAGACTTGACATCGAGATTGGCTTGATTTGTCTGTGCGAGACTGGAGCAAATTACACTTGCATCATGAAGCTCAACAAGTTGCTGGAAATTTTGCAAAAGCGGTATATGAGCGTTGGTAATTCGCTTTGGGAGTTGATGCCACTTTCGGATTGACAACTGAATTGCTTCGTCGCAAACCTTGCTAAATTCTGCCTGTGTTTCAGTCTTGTTGTGGAGTTTCAGTAGAGACGTGAAAGCTTGGAAAAAGGTTCGCCGAGGAGTTGGTGCATCCATAACACCTTTGATAAGGTTGTCAAGAAGCTCGCGGTTGTCTGAGTTGTTCCAAGTGTCGATCTGCTTCCACGCACATTCCAAGAGAAGGTCCTGGAAGTTTTCATGCTTCGCGAATTCGGACAAAATCTCCCATTGTTGCAACTTCTGAGCACAAAGAACCCAATGATCTTCCCAAAGCATGTACTCGCCTTGCGAGAACGGAATGGCACCGGTTCTCGCTTTGATCTGAGCAGCTTCGTACATGTGTTGGGCCTTGTCCCACATACCGTTCTGCTCGTAGGACAATGCAGCATTGGTCTCCACAAACTTGCATCTTCGTCGCCAGGTGCCATAGAACAAGTCGTCTTCTTGAAGTCCAGCGTACAGCTCAACGAGTGCGTCCAGATTGCTCTCGCGGACTGTAGCACTGTCGATTTCTGGCTTGATAGCGGCGTTCTCGAGTTGAACAAGAGCAGTGTACCAAGCATCATAGGTCCTGGCTTCGAATTTCATAACATGGGGCGGTATCTTACAATCTGGCCAAGCTTTTGCAGCGCCTTCAAGAAGAGACTGCACAACGTTGGGTCGTTTGTCAACTTGCCTCGAATGATAATCCTTTGTCAATAAAGCAACCATTCCTCGTTCCAGATCAGCCCGTTCATCTCTGGGTGTAGCAGACCAGTACAGGGGAAACAAAGCTACCCACATCTCGTGAGCCATATTCGGATCGAGGTGTTGCAGTTGGCTGAGTGGCTCAACAACGTCTCGAACCTTGACGTCATTGAGCTCGACGAGGAAGCGCTTGTGAGAAACAATTAGGCTGTCAAAGTGAGGGTCGTGGGGAATCGTTGGGAGACGGACATCATGAGAGTACGTTCCGATCAAAGTGGCAGGGGACATTGTCCTAAAATCTTCGTGGTGCAACTGGATGGAGCTGCTCATATCAACAGCTCCAAGCAGGAGCTGTGAGGCCTGAGCCAGCCAGTATGATTCTGCAAGTGTATCCCAGTTCTGAGCCGTGATTACATAATTGAGTCGTGCACTCGCGGTCTTGGATTGACTTCGGTCGAAAATAGCCATGAATCGGTTTCGCATATCAACGTCTTGGGCCCGAGTTCCAATGAGGAATGCATGCTCCATGCGAACAGTCAACTCCGTACGCGTGATCTTTGGATCTTCATAAATACGAATGACAAGCTCTAAGAACTTCATCAGAAGTGTTTGATCAGCACGATTTTCGAAAGTGAGCATCTTGTGAAGCACGGCGGTCTTCTCCTTTAGTGTTGGCCACGAGCCTTCCAACTTGAAAACCCATGCCTCAACCATCTCGAGAATCTTGAGGCAAAGCGGGTTACTCAGAGATTTCTCGACCAAGGTAGCAAGCACACTCAAGAACGGTCGTCGATTGTCTCCGAGAATGTCCATCCGCAAAGAGATGATGTCAATAGCTTTAAGCATGAGGCCAGTTTGAATCTCCAGATCGTACGGATTCATCAGGCCAGCTGCCTCGGCCTCGGCTGGGCGAAGGGGAGCGACCATCCCAGGCTGGCCGATAATCACATTGTAATGGGCAACGTGTTCACGAGCTAGCTTCTGTTGCAGCGCCTTCATGATCTGAGTGATATGCTGGTCGATTTCCGAAGGCTTTCGTTGGGCGACAGTCCAAAGAATGTTGATCCCAGAAATATAGTTGCTCGCAGAAAGAGTCTCTGTTGCTATAGTGGAAAGGAAGCTAATAATCTCGGAGGTTGAGGCTTCTGCTTCGCCTTCAGCATCAGCATCCTCCATGGGAATGTCGTCCGGCACAGCATCAAGAATTCTCTTCACCAAAGGTTTCAGTTTTCGACCTTCGTCCATTTGCTCGTCACTTGTGTGCAAGCAGTCCTGAATCTCGGAATTATCAGATTTGAGAGATTTCTCCAAAATATGTTGCAGGTTTGCCATGTTCTGGAGAATCCAGCTGTCAGGTTTAACATTGACAATGATACGCAGAATTTGTAGTGTGTTGATCATGTTTGTGAGGAATTTTTCGTCCGGTTTGTCTTTCTCAGAATGTTCGCTTGCAAGAGCTGTGGCTGTTCGTTCGCTTGCCAGAACTTGCTCGGTAACATTTGGGAAATGGTCTGCGTGAGCGTCGCCCCAGTATTGAGGTTGGAGCAGCCCATGCAAAAGAGCAACTGCCTTTCTGCACATTTCTGTTGATGGCGGTGCAAGCATGGCACTGTGGGGTGCGGAGGTTTCCTTTATCTTTGCAGAAGGGACAGGGAACCGCTCCGTGAGCGATGCGATGAATTCTACGAGGTACTTGATCATCTTAGCTTGTGCGATACCAGGCACTTTGTACTCCGGACGATCCGCAGAATTCGATGAACCGGGCTTGGAGGGCGACGGAGAAGAGATCGATTCACTTAGATTTTCAAGCTTTCGCTTCTTGGTATTTGGGGATTCGGAGAAAGCACGGACTGGCGAAACATCTTTCCCTTCCACTCTTTTCTGCTCCCATTGCCAAATAAGGTTCATCAAATTCAAAACCAACTTTTTACTCTCATTCGAAGGATTTGGCGGGGAGGCAATCTTGCGTAAAGAGCCAATGATGAGCGGCACGAACTTGTCCCGGGTTTCGTAGAACAGATCGGCATGTTTGACAAGGAAGTTGAAAATGCTTGTCATTTGCTGCACATTTTGACCCTCCTCTGAAAGAATGCGGCGAGGAGCTACAGCCCACACTGGGTTTCGGTCCCCTGGTGAGACGTTGCAACGTTTTGGCAGAACTGGTGCAATAAGCTCCAGGGCCTGGGTAACCAAGGTTCTTCCTTCATTTTGATTCGTCTTCAACAGGGAAAAGTAGACTTGCTGAACGATCTTGGCTGGTGTCTCATAGTGTGCAATGAAGTACCCAATAACAACATAAGCAGCGTGTTTGTTGATCACATCTTCAAGTCGGATGTAAGTCCAGCCGAATTTGATGATGTCCTTTCTGGCATCTTGAAGAATTGAATGGTGATATTTCACAAGCATAGCTGTGAGTTGGAGAACCTCCATGCGTGTATGATCAATACCTGGTTGGGTCAAATCCTCGCTTGGATCTCCCAAACTGACCTTCCAGATCTTGGTATGAATGGACTCGATCACAGACTTATCCATCAATCGACCTTTGCTGGGCGTTCGCTGGTTTGAAGTTCGCATAACATCCATTGCAATGATTGGGTTCACCAGATTGTGAAGCAAGAAGGTCTTGGTTTTTTGGGTGGCAGACTTCCCAGCGTAAATCTCCAGACTTCGCATGATCACCATTTTCCAATACTCCACCGAATCACTTTGAATAATTCGCTTGTAAATATGGTCGAAAAGTGCTTGGCCTGCCTTGAAGTTCTCGGCAGTAACGGACTCAATGAGACTGAACAATGAATCCAGGTCCTTGGGGTGATGCTCCAGGAATTTGGTGAAGATGACCATCAGTTGCTCGCCGGATTGCTCCGCCGCAAGTCGAAGATTCTGTGGCAGATTGTTTGTGCGAAGATGTCGTTCCAAGTTCTTTCCAACGGCCTTGAACCAAGTTAAGTTCTCTTTCTTCTCCATCCAGGTTCTGGTCTCTTCAAATTCGCAGATGGAATACATTATGTTGATTGCGTTGATCACAGCGGCGTAGCGAGTTTCCTTGTTCTCGGCACCCATGTCTCCACAATTCTTTATCAAGGACTCCACATTTTCGACAACCACACTTCGTAATGGCTCACTCTCTGGATCCTGGAGAACCTGTGCTAAGAATCGTCCGTACTTCGGATCTTCAATCTTTCCAAGTAGAAGCATCCAAACTTCTTTTGGATACCGATTCAAGTACTTGTATAGAGGCGGTCGGAATGGACTGTTTTGGGTTCGGCGGAGTTTGTCTTCGAGATCGAGAACGGTATCGATGAGTCGCTCCTTGAATTGCTCAGCAGCTGGTGGCAACAGATGGAAGATATTGAAAACAGCGGCGATGATCTTCATTTGTTCATTTTGCTCAATCAGTGTGAAGGATATCCGCTGGAGAACGTTAATATCAGCCAACACTTTGATGTGATCAAGTAATCGAGCACCAATCTCGACCTTGAAGTATGTTGTCAGGAGTTGCAAAAGCCTTGCAAGGCCGTCAAGGCCATGTGTACTCAGTCTTCGAGGATCCTGCAGATTGGCCAACACAGGACGGAGGCCATTTTGGAGAAGGTCTTTTGGCAACTTCGTCGTGTGCGACAGCACTGCCTTGAGTGCGTCATTTGCTGCCTCGATTGTCTGTTTCGATTCCGAATACAAGCATTTGAAGAAAACGGACACAATTTTGGTCCGAGTTGCATTTGCCGGTCCCTTGTGGAAGTCGTCGAAGCCCATTGCCGTCGTTAAAATCTTGATGCATGCGACTCTGAGATTGATAATTGACTCGTGTGTACGTTGCTCGGCAGGTTTGCCAGCTAAGGACTCGTCTGGAGCGTCGGCAAGTGCGAGAGACTCCATCAACAGCCTGTTCAAGTGGTCCTCGAAGGGGACAAAGTTTGGCTTGAGGGACATGTAATATGTGATGGCATCGATGAAGCCAATTTGTACTCCAAAAGGCAAAGCTCGCAATGGCTTCGCATAGATGGGTTGAAGGCAACGGTCTTTTGTAGGTTCCAAAAGTTCCCAGACCTCCACTCCGATTGACTTTGAGATGATCTCGAGTGCACGTTTTGCGGCTACACGGACATGCGGGTTCATGTGTGCAAGCTCTGAGTTTAAAAGGCTACACAACCGAATGAGCTCAGATGGACGAGTGGGTGGTTGACCAGGCTGCGGGGCTGGAGGTGGCTGGAGATCGTCTCTCGATAAATTCTTCATGCATCGGTTGAGTAGAATTTCGAAGGTATCTTGTGCTCCACGGCGTGTCTTGGCTGGAAGATCCGATGGCATGTCTTTTACGACGTATAGGAGTGCCTTAGAAAAGTCCAATAGCTTTTCTTGAACCCATGTCTCGCCCATGGGGATTTTGGTGATTAAGAGGTTGATTCCCAGACTGCCACCAGCCTTGGAGAACCATTCCTCTTCATAGCAGCCATGCATGAAGATTAGACTGAGGTCTTGGAAGAATTTGAGCTTGTGAACATCCTTCTCTGAGCCAAAGATAGTTTTTGTTGTGTCGAAAACCTCTTGAAGCGCAGTTTCCGCACCATCCCGAACAGCAGGCATATCGGAAGAGAGTGATTCTACAATGGCATCGGCAAGAACACGGGTATCGATGCACAGTGGACCCTCTCCAGCCTTGACGTCGAATGGCATGGTTTTCTGTTTCATTTCCACCAGAGACTTTCCAACCTCGACGATCGTAAGATGTCGACAAACATTGATCAACAGGGCAGTTGCTTCCGTCGAGAATTCTGGTAGTGAAATCGCAAAAATAAGTGCCTTGATCAGCCTCTTCAGTAACAAATCCTGCCCATCCTTTTTCACAACAGACCGTTCACGCTCCGAGGTCTCAAGAATGGAGAAGTCTGCATCACATTTTCGAGCGAGGAAATCCTGGGCTTGTAATCGAATCAAGCGCCCAAAGTCCTCTGGAACGTGGTCAAAGCCAAGTCGCAGCTTCAACTGAGTTTTGATGAGATGTAAAGCTTGCTTCTTGTAGTATCCGTCCGACTTCTTTGCGGCAGCGCCTTTTGGAACTTCCATTAATTTACCGATGGCGAGCTCAATGCCAATCTCAGATGGAAATGCCCGGTCTTTCTTTGAACCGATAAGTTTCAAGTCAAAGCTCGTCACATCGTCGGAATATTGCTGGAAGGTGAGGCTGGGTGCTCCAGTCATGAACTTCCTGTTGCGGCCACCAAGTTTCCCAAGTATTCGCATTGTTGTGTGAGCGTGGAAGTGACTGTATGGCGTGGGACGGAGATGGTCAAACAAGGCGGTCATCAATTCGTCAATGACAGGGGCCATAATCGGGTCCAAGTAATCTGCAGTGAGATTGTCCACACACAACTCTAGAGTTCGGAGACCTTGACCCACCAAGTCGGACCCAGCCCGAAGAGCAACAACAAGCGGTCTCATTAAATAGCTGAGATGAGGAAGGAGATTACTCAGTCTTGCGGGAACTGTGAGGCACAGTTCGACGTAAAGATCTCGATCGGCGGGCTTGCGTGCGGCCAGAAGAAGATTGTTCAACACTTCCAAAAGCATTTCCAGCAATGGAAGAATTTGTTTGTAAAGATGCTCGAATTTGCCGCCACCAATGCTTCGGAACAGTGATCTCAAAAGCAAAAAGTAGTTCATCGGCTCCTCGGCAGTTGTTGATAACTCAATCGACTTTGTGACAATATCGAGAACATGCGGTAGGAGAACCTGCTCATTTTGATTCGAGAAGAGAGTCACTGCCATGAAGGCAAGTTTGAATAGTCGGAGTAAGATGGAAGATTTCTTAACATCTGCAGTGCCGACTTGATCTATTCTGTCCATGAGGAATCGCAGTAACATGCCAGCAAAACTGGGGGAGGTTGCTTCACTGGCGAGGAAGAACTGCGGGACATGAAGCAAGGCAGTGTGTTCGAAGATCATGTCGTAAAGTTTGGGGATTTCTTCGTGGAAGACTTCATGGAAAGTGGCTGGATCGATGCAGTGGAACACAGTCGCAAAAGTCTCAAGAAGATCTTTTTCTTCCTTGCTGCTTGATATCATATAGTGATTTGCCATGAACTCAACAGGAGAAGTATACTGAGATTCAGCCGCAGGTTTCTCGATTTCGTAGTATCGGAAGACATAAGCACCCTCACGGAAGAGCTTGATAATGACTTGAACTTCTTCGGCAGAGAATCCATAGGAAACTTCTTGCCAGTGGCCCGGGGCGTTATTAGGATCAATGACAGGGCCCACGTTACAGGCTTTCAGTTGATAGAATGTGTTTTTGAGGCCATTCATGAGATTCTTGAACAAGAATTTGTTATCCACAACAGGGTCCGCTCCTCTGTCTCGCGGGTTCGAGGTCTTGATAGGCATTGCGGTAAAAATATCTATCTCATCCCAATCCGGAGGCGACTCCTTGTCAGCGAGGTAATTGTCTGGTGAAGAATCGCTGGTTTGCTGGGCATATAGCTTCGACAACTTCACCGCATTAGGGTATTGGCGGTTCATTGCTGCAAACTTATCTCCAATGGCGTTGAGAATCATGATGAGATAGTGTCGCGCATCAGCTTTGTTTTCCATCTTCGAGATGCATTCCGCCATGTTCAGCAGCAACTTGGCACTCATCGTTTGGAAACTTGTACCAGGGAAGCTGTCCTGCAGATTCTTGGTGTAAACCTCAACCGTCTTCCGAATTTGACTTGGGGTCAGAGCATCTCGAACATGATGAATCAAATCTGCAAGCATGCTATAGGCCAGGGGTCGCATATTCTCATAAACTGTCAGTCCATCGCCGATTAATGTCCTCTCATCGAGCAATTCGTCAATGGTGGTCAAGAAAATCTTCCTGAAATTGAAATTGATGATATGACGAATGGCGACCAGGAGTTCCTTTCTCGCTCCAGACTTCTCACGTGGGCAGTCTTTCAGTAATCTCACAACGATGATTGGCAGTGTAGGGAGAAAGTCCGTGAGTTGTTGTGAATAGACTCGGAGGAGGTATGCCAGAAAACTCATTGTCTTGACTTGGGCAGTAATGAATTCTCCGAACGCAGCTCGGTTTCGGATATTTGGGCTGACTCCAGTAAATATGGCTCCCTTGGCTTTTGCATCAAGATGGGCTTGCTCTTGGGGCTTCGCTTGCAGAAGTAAGACGCTTTTAATCAGAGGAATGAAGAGCTTAACATTGTGGGCAACTGTTGTTCGGTAAACCTGGAATATCGAGACAACAATGATAGGACATTCCGCCAGCACCTTGAAGGACTGCATACCCTTTAATAGGGGTCGAGTTTGCTGCTGTGGATCTGCACCTAATTCAGTGTTGGACGCGACAGGCGAACCAAGACGGGGAGAATTTTGGTATGCTTGACTACCCCCAGGCGTAGATGGGACGGGATTATCTAGCTGATCTCGTACCACCGACTCCATCTGATCGAAGAGTTCCTGGATAAGGCTCAGGAAAGGTTGTACTTTTTCCTGCAAAGCCTTGGTTTGGTGTCGCATAATGTCCATGATTGTCTTGACACAAATCGAAGCATTTTCCTCGTTGTCGCATCGTACCAGACTCATTAATAGGTCCACAATCTCCTCTGCGTATGGCTCAAATGGTTCAGGGGGGTGGTTGGAAGTCGGTGCAGGATCTCGAGCACACAGTTCCGTAGTTTCTAATCCACAATCAGTCTTCGCGATCTATTCATATCCCACAATGCTACGAATATCTACCTGTTCTGGCGATGTGCTAATGAATACTGGAGGTCCCTTGAGACAATTAACAAATATGGGTATCAACTTCTTCAAGAACACAGGATACATCTGCCCCGAGACATAATGTTCGAGGTTGTCGCGCAACTGAGTTGAAGCCTCCACCTTGGCTTTAATATCTGTAGAGCTTCCAGTCAGCCAGTATTCGCAGTGGAAATGGCGGATCAATTTGCATAAGTCCCGCAAGTCCAGGAGCTGGGTCGCTGCACATACCAGAGTCTGGGGAGCTCAAGCGCAGAGCGACCGAATCGATCATCGAGAGTGTAGACATGGCTGCGACCGTCGCACTGGCGCAAGCCTTCACGAACCGAGCTTCATTCGACGTGTCTCCTCCTCAAAATATAATGTATGCAATCGCAGATGTAATTCGTTATGCGTAGGATCAATGGGGTCCTAGGATATTGTGGGGTGCAGTGTGGGAGGAAGAAGTCTGCAGATTGAAGATTGAAGGTTGGCGGCGATTATTGAAATGGTAGGGTTCGGGTAGCGTAGGTAGTACCTGGAGAAGGCTGTCGCGGTCGATGTCGAAGAGAAGAATTATCGTAAATTAAATGAGATTTGCAGCCGTAAGTGAAGGGACCGTATGGCGCAGAAGGGCCAGAGGGGGTGGGGTCGAGATGAGTGAAAGGTCGTTGGTGGTATGTGGTGTTGGAGGGAGAGTTGAGGATGAGGCTGTCGCTTCAAGAATCTTTTTGGAAGACGACGCGGTTGTTGCTTCGACACTCTCTCATCGGGGGGATCACTTTTGACCCTGACAGCTTGAAATCACGTGTATCTTGGCATTGTGCTTATGTAATTCTATATGCCAATGAATGGCATCCAATTCGTCGCAACTTTCCCTCTTCCTCCTCCACACATCCTTGAGTCTGAATGAATGCAACAACAACATCACGCTCTTTCGTGATTATTGAGATATCTCCATCATCTTAACACCGTCACATTTCCGCAATGGCTTGGAACATTCAGCATCTCCCCTGAGTCGCCTTTCTCTTTGCTGTGTTCGCTTCAGCAACCCCGCCATATCCGTGCGCCTCCACCAGTCAGGAAATCTAGCTTTGGAGAGTCAAACCTGGCCATCAACCTACTCCTGAACACATTTCAATAGGCGCATCGCCATCATGTACGCGTACAGAACTCAAGGTGTTATGACCTTCTGTCCGTCGGTGGGGAAAAGAAGAGATCTTTGTCTCTATCTATCTCTCTCGCGCGCGCAAAACTAGTCGGATGCAGAGCTGGCACCCAATTCCTTTCATTCCTTCTATTCCTTCCGTCATCATTCCTTCTCTGGTTCCTCAATATTATGCGAATCGAGTCCTGGTTAAGCTAGGGAGGGAGTCAGTCCTACATGTACTCCTCCCCGAGCTTTTCAGCCCCAACCCCTTCGATCACATATCCCTCAGTAGGGAACGCCATTGGCTTACATTGCCTTTCTGCAAGGCAGACGTTGCGTGCAATTGGTGGTGGCAGCTCTCCAGGCAGAACGCCAGGAGAGGTGAGGAACCTGCCGCCAGCCTACCCCATGTGATTTATTCTTCCTTATCTCCTGTACATTATTGTATACTTGATTTTCAACCACAACCACACCCACTCACACACACAAACTCATTCTTTTCTTATCATCTCTAGCCGGCTTCGACTTACTCGATCCCTACACATTTGTCTCATTCTTGTCCGCATTTGCCCTGCTATTCTCCCTGTCTGTCCTGTTCGTCTGCCCGATCGACACGGGAGAAGCCAGCATCTGACCGAGCCTTGGCAACGCAGCCTGTCTCACAGCGGTCGTGGCTTGAACGGCAAGTGGTACTAGTGGGGAGGACTGCAGACTTGCACCTCCATCAGGCTGCATATAATGCAGCTTGGCCCCTTGTGACAGCCTTTTGCAAGTTCAACTTCGTCTTCGCACTCTGTGAAAAACTTGAAAATATCCCTCGTCTTTGTTGTTGTTGTTGTTGTTATTACGGTCGTTGCCTAGCATTCTGCTCGCTTGTACTAAAAGCCGCCAACATGGCTCAGCTTGCTCGGAACTACTACAACATTCTCTTCAGGCTTGATTACCGACCAAACCGGAATCTCAACGGAATGGAGACAAACCATGGTGCTGAATACCAAGTCGCTCTCGATGTTAGTGATTTCGGCTCCCCCCTTGGCGTATCAGAACTCTTACTGGAACCCCCAAAGGCAAACGGCGAGGAGATCGCATACACCGTTGGTGACTTCCATGGGCTGCGAGCTATTTCTACGCGTCCCCGAATAGTCTTGATACCAACTCCTCCACCACTTCCAAATGCAGCAATGTTGACTGCCGTCACAATATCGCTAAACCCGCTCCGAGCAAATAGTCAACCTACAAACATACCATTACCAGATTCACCACGGTAGGTTGTCTCGTGACTCTTCCGACAGCCTCACTAACCAACTTCCCAACAGATCCTCAATGTCAAGTGTCTCGTCCTCTGTGACGAACACCGACCTCAGCATTGTCCTTTCACATGAGTCCGCAACCGAACCCCGCCAGCAGTGCATGGTATGCATGTCACTGCGTCGAGAGAGCAAGTTCCCCATCGGCAAGGTCACAGAGCATTGCTACCATCCTTCGTTAACCTGTCTACGCTGTTTGGAATTCAGCATCGCAAGCGATCACACCACGAAAATGTGGGACAACATCACGTGCCCACAATGCTATCAGAAACTTTCGTATGAGGAGGTGAAGAAGTTTGCTGATCCTGTTACTTTTAAACAGTGCGTTCTTCCCTCAAAATATCTCACGTAACTCAGACAAACAACAGAACTAACAAATCCATAGTTATGACCACTTAACCACCCGTTCCGCTCTCTCCAAAATCGACAATTTTGTAAGTCATCTTCCCTCTTAAGTCCTAGCTTCATACTAAACACTTCTTCCGCGTAGGTATGGTGTACGTCGTGTCCCTCAGGCCAACTTCACACCGCCGCCGACGGCTCCTCCCCATCCAGCCTCTGTCCAGCTGTAACATGCAATTCCTGCGCTGCAGTAACCTGTTTCAACCATCGTGTTCCCTGGCACACCGGTCTCCACTGTTCCCAATACGACCGGCTACTCCATCCCTCTGCTATAGGATCCTTGAAGAGCCTCCTCTTTTTCTCTTCCAGAGAGGTGAAAGGCGCCAAGGGTAATGATGGAAAAGAATTGGTGTTAGGCGTGAAGGAGAGATCAAGGGAATATAGGGCTTCCACGAGAGATATCAGACGCGTCTGTAAGCCTTGTCCTGGGAAGGGATGTGGTGCGATGATTTTCAAGATTGATGGGTGCAAACATATGACTTGTGAGTAACCTTTGATTTCTTCATTTACGACACTCCCGGCAATACTAGAGAGCAGCTTTTGGATTTTTTTGATTTTTTTTGGGGGGGGGGGGGGGAGGGGCAAGGGAGTTTGAAGAACAGTCAGCTGATTGCGTATCCATTTAGGTCTAAAATGTACCCACGAGTTCTGCTGGCGCTGCAAACGAAATTGGTTTTACGGCCATAAATGCTGGAAGCCATGGGGTCGTCAAGACTACTAGAAATCCTTACAATCCTCGGTCGATTCGGGCACTTATGTGCGAAAGGAGGACAGAGATTTTGCAGCAGAAGATCATTGATATTTATTCAAAATCGACAGCAGCGGGTAGCGTTTGCGAGGGGTAGGCGAAAATTGCGAAGCAAATTATGGAAGGGCTCCTCGAGAAGAAGGATGGAAAGAAGGAAGGAAAGGACATGGGAAATTGCTATACTCCAGAAAGAAAGATATCGGAGATGCATGAGCCTCGGCTCATCTTTGAATTTAGGAGTTCTGGGACAGTGAATGAATGCCACTTGGTTAGATATGGGAGGGGTGGGACAACAAGCGATGATAGAGATGGATCTTATAAGGACTCTCGGCGCGCTGCTTATGACTTGGCTTGTTTCATTTGTAGAAAATTTGGGTGGCAGAGAGAGAGAGAGAGAGAGAGAGAGAAGAGACGGAAAGAGAGAAGAGAGGGATCGTATTCTATTATACCCAGTGCTATATATTTTGTTCATTTGTTACTTCTCATTTTCGTGTGTTTTACATGTATGTCTTTGCTCTCTCCCAACAAGCGTGTTTAGCAGGTATTCTTTGGTGTTTTAGTTGTGCGGTCACGAACGGTAAAACTCGTTTCCTTATATTTTGTCCGTAGAGAAGGACTAGGAACAGAATTTTACGAACCTCACACACAGAGAGACTCGAAAGAAAAAGATCAGTGACAAAATTTAAATTAGGTAGCCGTGATGTGTGCGGATGTATCAACCTCACAACACTGAGTTTCGGATTCCATATCTTTTGATTATAATACACTTAGATGTTATTGTTACAACTACATGCTTGCTTCTTCTCCTGTTTATGCTCTATGTAGATGGTTTGAATCCCATTGACGGAGGTAGCGGTACAGCAGCTGCTCTGATTGTCGAGAAATCTGCTTCATCCGTGACGTCTGTGTCAAAAATTTCATCTTCTTCAATTTCGGGCTGCTTCTCAAATGCAGTTCCTTCATTTTCGGATTCTTCTCGAATGGCTTGTAGTTTTGACTGTGCATGTGACGGTGCCTGTGACTGCGACTTTGTTTGTGACTGTTTGTATTCCTCGCCTTCATCAGAGTCACCATCGCTTGAATCGCTTTCTTCGCTTTCGCTGTCTTGGTCTTCGGAATCCACTTCGTCGCCTTCTCTTTCTCCATTTCTGGCTTGACGACCGGGAGTTTCATCTTCCTCTTCGTCCTCCTCGTCATCTTCAGGACTACTATAGTGATCTCTCAAATCGCCGCCGTCAACCGATGGTCTTCTCGCCTCCTCTACTCCATTATCCATCTTGTGCTTCTCGGCAACCAATCTTCTTCTCTCCTTCTCCGCCTTCTTCAAAAGTGCATCTACACTTCCTCGCGGTTTGTACGGTCCCCTCTTCTTCGCTGGACGATGCTCACCCAACCCAATCGTTCATCGACACTCCCCACCTCGGTCTTCTTCACTCTCTTATACTTTCCCCTTGTCTCTCCGGCTTTCCCCATATTCCTCGCTCTCTTTGCAAATCCCTTACTCGTTCTCTTCCTCAACGCTGCCACACCCATCCCCTTGACATCAATGCCCTTCGCCTCCAACTCCGCAAGCTCTTCATCAGTCAACCGAAGATCCGGCGTCGGAACGTGGATGTTACGGTTGGTCTTGTCGGGGAAATGATCATCCATCGCTAGCGCCGTGGCAAAATCCTGATCGGTGACTGTCTTGTTGGTTCGAATAGCAATGAGTTTGACTTTCATGATTGCTTTTATCTTGGCCAAACGGCCGTTGGTGAACCAGCCATCGGCGTGGATGTCACATGTTTTGGGATATGGAGCTGACTCAATGAGGGATAGGAGGAGCGGATCGGTGATATCGCAGACCTGCCAGATCTTACCGTCGAGTGTGAGATTTACGCCGTCAAAGATATGGGTTTCTTTGGTATTGGGAGGTGCTTCGCCGCTGGGGTAGTAGTGCTTTGCGAGTGAGGGACGCATTTCCTCCCATGGATCGCCCAGAACAGAGGTGGAGTCTTTGGCGAAGAGTTTGAAGAAGAAGACTTGGTATTTGCGGTACTTGGGGTCGGTCCGTGGGTCTATGCCGTATTTGATGATGGAGTCGCGAAACGGACCGCCCTTGAACATGTAGCCTACGTAGGGAATGGCGTTACGGAGGAGATAGAAGGAGGGGAAGTGGCCGATTCGGTTCATGAGGCCGCGACGGGTCCAGAGTGGTCGCTCGTCAAATGCTTGCTTGAGGGCGTTGACGAGCGCAAGGATGGGCTTCTCAGTTGGGAGAATGGGAGGGCCGCGTTTAGGTACGTGGATGGAGTCGCGGGGAAGGTATTTAGCGGTATGAAGAGCGTTGGCGGAATGATTGACCATGATCTGGGCGCCAGTCTCCTCATCGTTTTCGACGAATATGTTGGGATTTTGCTGCCATGCCCAGTTGAAGGGAACCGTGTGGGTGGTGAATGATGGAGGGGGCATGACTTCGCCGAGTGGTTTAGGGCCCATCGACGGATCAAACGCGAATTCGTGTAACTTAGAAACTGTATTTTATTAGATGTGGAGATCTAGATGATGGTAGTACGTACCATTGCCTGTAAGCAACGTCTCGTTCATCTTCGACATGAAACTTCCTTTGCTTGTTGACTGTTGGAAATCGGACATTCCTGAGCTTGTCAGTACTGCATCAAATAAGATAATGTTAATGGCACCTACCTCTAAACCGATGGGTATGTGATATTCTGGCAACTGGTTCAAATTTATACTTGCCAACGTTGTCTCGCATAATTCTCCTTAGCAGGGCCGGATCATCTTTTCTTGAGTGGGAAGCGATATTATGCTCTGGGCCAGGTGACGGAGCGGAGGTATCGTTCTGCTCGTCAAAAGTCGAAACTATTTCGCTTTGGATAGGTAAAGCTTGCTCTCCGGAATCCATAACTGACTCTTCTCCATTCTCAGAATTGACAATACTTGGATCCAGGTATGGGTCTTGAGATCCTCGCTTGCGTTTTCTGCCCGTCCGCTTGGGAACGGTGATTTGGAGGAGAACATTTGTGGTCGTTCCATTATGAGAGAGAATTGGAACACACATCGGATCGTTGGGGCGAAGGTAGAGCGGTAGACATTCTTCCGGGTCGCCAGAATCGAGGATCTAATCCTTCCATTAGCATTCTGTGCATACAACGAGGAAGGGATCACGGGATTCGGATGCTTTCTCGAATGACAAACTTACTCTGCGAAATGGACGGTTGGTGCCAAAGGTCTTCAATGCCTTGTCGAGATTTTGAATGATCATGGGATGTTCGACGGCATATACTTCGCAATCTCGCAGTGGGATTGCTTCCGCCGGCATCTTCTCCTTTGAGGCGGCGCGCATCTTGTGTCCTGTTTTCTGTGACAGCATCATATTTGGTCGTTATGATTTTGTGGAACTGGCTAGATTGCCGTCCATATCTAAATTGACCAACCGAAGAAAATATACTGCCACCACAAGGAATGATTCTCCAAGTATATCTTCACTTCACCCAACTCTCTCCCATGGAACCATGGAATCTTCACGTGGTTGGATGCCGCACAGAATCTGCGGTGGATGATGATTCGCTGGCTTCCCTTCGAAATGAAATGGAGTAGAGGATGTACCGCCAAGTCCCATTAAGCTATATTAAGCCTAGCGCACTCTCCCGACGACGCTGCAATGGCTGTGGAGGGGAGAGAGAGACGGACGACCGACCGATCGAGAAGATTGAACAACCGCCCCGTGGAATGAGATCACCAGAGATACTTTGAAGCTTTTTGCTGCCCCATTGATTTATCTGGCCGCCGTCGCCGTTTGCCGTGCATTTCTTGCTTCTCTTCTTACTTCCCCAACCATCCCTCCCTTCTCAACGCGTTAATCGTCATCTGCCAGTGCCCGTCCATGCTACACTAAATAGCTAGCCCCCAAATTCACCGCCAGCGCCCACATTCCTCAGAAAGAGCCTCCAGCTCCGCAGAAACAGAACGAGAGAGTGCGTGTGCGTGTGAGAGTCAGTTCTTGCAGATGGTCAAGACGGAAATTCAATTCTAGATTGTAAGATTTCCGTGATTCCTCTGACGTTCTTGAGCTCCCTTTCCCCCTCCTTCCTTAGCTTTCAACCCCGTCTGACCTCCGAGCTCTGCCATGCTTTAGACGACCCAGCAGCGCATCCCTCTATCGTCAACAACAAGACCCGAATCAATACCTACCCTGCTGCAAATACCCTGGGTCAACCGGACGGTACGCGAGATTCGCGCATTCGCACAGCCTGTCGCCCCTCGCAGTCCTGACATCTATGCAGATAGCCTTACCCGAGCCTCCTCGACAAGTGCTGCGATAGAGCCTGTTACATTCAAGCCTGCCAATATCTTACGACCTCGAGCTACAGGAAGAGAACATTTCCTAGGATCTACAGCGGCCAGTCGTATCTCTGATCTCCAATCAGTCAACACCATCGCCAGGCGCCAAGCGGATCTCTTTGGGCATCAATCCACCCCGGCGGCCATTCTACCGACTTCCTTTGCAATCACCAACATCTCCAGGTATAGATTGCCAAGTAATAGCGCGTAATTTAGGGCGCAGGATCATATACCAGTCACTCCGTAACAATGAAGGGCTTCCGGCAGAGAGTTGTAAGTCGCCCTATCCAGTCGAGGACCCAGAGATATATCATAACGTGTTTATGGGTCAACCTCTTGGATCGCATGTTAACCCATCCAGCATGAACAGCTCTCGCGAGCAAAAGATCCGAGCAAGTCATCAAAATCAAAGAACAAGGAGTCGAAGGACGGTACATCTTCACCTTTACAAGCAGGGTCGTCGAGGGACGCGGCGCAGTCACCCGTCGCGACACCTTCATCTTCTACAACCGCGCTCAACGACTCTCGCAATAAACCCCTTCCCCCAAGTGATGGCGGACCGTTGAATGCAGTTCCTCCAAACCCAGCCCTACAGCCTCAATCAGGCTCGATCAACTCCCTCAATCCAGGGCATACCGCAACTACGTCTCCTGATCGTTTTAATTCAATCGGTGGCGCATCACCAAGTGCTGGTGGTCCAGGAACACCCAATCGTCACAATCTCCCCCTAGTGTTGTCATTAGCCCTAGTGCGCCGGTAAATATTCAAGACTTCAGTTTTGTTACGTCTGCTAATGTTGTTCCAAGCACATCCCTCCCCCAGGTGCTCCTGAAACCATGCCTCACGATCTCGCACCGCCAAAGGCTGGACAAAAGTCCCTGATGTTTGACCGCTTGCAGACCACCCCTAAGGATGTGCCAGAAGGCATTCGCACTCCCAAGAGGCAGCATTCGTCGAGGTTCGATATCTCCCCTCAAAGAGAACTTGAGAAACTGCCCGGATTCCACGAAGTGCCACCGAACCGTCGGCAAGAACTCTTCATGCAAAAGATCGACCAATGTAACGTCATTTTCGATTTCAACGATGCAAGCGGAGACATGAAGTCAAAGGAAATCAAGAGGCTTGCGCTTCACGAATTGTTAGACTACGTCGCGAACAATAGACAGGTTATTACAGAGGCCATGTACCCTCGAGTGGTTGACATGTTCAGCAAGAACCTCTTCCGACCTATACCACCTCCGATGAATCCTCAAGGAGAGGCTTTTGATCCCGAGGAGGACGAGCCTGTTCTTGAAGTGGCATGGCCCCACATCCAGGTCGTGTATGAATTCTTCTTGAGGTTTATCGAGAGCCAAGACTTCAATACAAACATTGCCAAGGCGTTCATTGAACACAGCTTTGTACTGCAGTTATTAGAGCTTTTTGATTCCGAGGACCCCCGAGAACGCGATTTCCTGAAGACAACCCTTCACAGGATATATGGGAAATTCCTCAATCTCCGTTCTTATATAAGACGATCTATCAACAACGTGTTTTTCCAGTTCATCTATGAGACCGAGCGGTTCAATGGAATTGCTGAATTGCTGGAAATTCTGGGTTCGATCATCAACGGCTTCGCTCTTCCCCTAAAGGAGGAGCACAAATTATTCCTGACAAGAGTCCTCATTCCTCTGCACAAAGTCAAGAGCTTGAGCATGTACCATCCACAATTGGCATACTGCATTGTCCAATTCTTGGAGAAGGATGCTGCCTTGACTGAAGAGGTATGCACACTGCAAATATTCACTTAGGTTCCGCTAACAAATCCAGGTCGTTCTCGGTCTACTGAGATATTGGCCCAAGGTCAACAGCACAAAGGAAGTCATGTTCCTGAACGAGGTGGAAGATATCTTCGAGGTAATGGACCCAGCAGAGTTCGCAAAGGTTCAGGAACCGCTTTTCCACCAGCTCGCCAAGTCTGTTGCAAGCCCGCACTTTCAAGTTGCAGAACGGGCTCTGTATTTCTGGAACAACGAGTACTTCTGCAATCTGGTTAGCGACAATGTGGAGATCATACTTCCAATCATGTTCGCACCGCTGTATGAGAATTCCAAGGGTCATTGGAACAGGTAAATCTCATTCCAGTGAAGGGTCTACATCGACTAACAATTCACAGAACCATCCACGGCATGGTATACAATGCGATGAAACTTTTCATGGAGATCAATCCTCAACTCTTCGACGATTGCTCTCACGAGTACACAGAGCAACAGAACAGCGCCGAGGCAAGAGAGCAGACACGGGAGAATAAATGGAAAGCGCTTGCGGAACAAGCACAGCGGTCGAGGACGAATGGTGCTGGCAAATCTGGAGGTTCCACTGCCCCGATTCGACCAAAGGTCTCGGCCCCATTGCGGATCGACGAGATGGACCCAGTCACAGAGGACAATCAGAAAAGGCTCGACTCATTAAAGCTTCAAGACTTTGAAGATCGAAGAGACCGAAGACCTGCTCATGATCGGCAAAATTCGGTAGGATCCTCCAGAAGCCAGCGATGATTGCAACTGAAATTCTACCCCTGTGTGTGCTTTGTTCTGTCTTTTGCGGCGCATTCGGCCTTCCATGCTTATGGGAGTTATCTTGTCTGTGTTTTGCCTCCTGGAATAGAAGCTCTTCGCTCACGCATACCTTGTTCTGCGCCCCTTTTTCAACAACCTGCTTTTTCGTCTCTGCGTGCGTGCATCCAGCGTTTATACTGCATGATGGTTATTGACCCCTACTTTCCAGACCCACACGGATGCCGATGCCTGGTCCGATGTCAACACTCCCGCTGAGGAACGGCCTCAAAGCGCTGGATCTTTAAATGCAGTGGTTGACTTGGATACTTCGGAAACCAAACCGCCGCTTGATGGATGATAGACATATTAGGGGGACGATTTTCTCTTCTTTCTCGGGTGTATGGGGGGCGTGCTTGTGTGGTGGTCTCTGCTTATGAATCTCAGAGGCACAAAGATGAAATAAAAATGGAGGGAGAAAGAAAGAGCGATGTTATCCTGTTTTGGGTATCTATTTATGTACGAAACGACCACTCAAAGCATACAACTCTTATTCTTTGGCAGACGGTCGCTTGTTTCTCCCCCTTCTCCTTCGTCTTCTTCTTCTTCTTGGGTCGCAGTGATTCTTCTTCTGTTCTTCTGACTCTATATTCTTTTAGACATGATTCGTGTTTGCGTGGCAGGATTTGTTGAAGGCTAAAATCAGGGACATCCTCCTTGGCGTTTCTCTATTTCGAGATGTGAGGGAACATAAAAATGAATTGTGATGAACATTTCTCGCTCAGAAAACCTTTTTGGATGCTATTAAATGTGATATAAATCGTGATTTGCTACGCAATTATTTCTTGATTTCATGACAATTCTAAACGTCATGAAAGCTCTCCGGGCAATGACAACCCATTCATCAATTTTCTCGAAAGTCCATTTCTTTCCTGTCCAAGAAATCGAAGAAACCTTGCTACCCAAACGCCTGACTCCATGCTCCTTGAATCCATCATATATACATATACAGAACCTCTCTACTACTTAACCACTTCCCCATGCAATCTGATTCCCCCACTCCACCCCGCGTCCTCCCTTCCCTTTCTTCTCAAACCCGACCAATCAGTCCACATACATCCATCTACAGCACCAAAACCAATACCAACAAAAACACCAGCACCGCGATCAGAACCGCGATACAGCAACTACTCAATCCATCCTCATTCTGCCTTATCACGACCTTCATCTTCTCCATTCCCGTACTTAGTCTTCCTCCCACCCGATCAGCCAACTCATCCGTAACCTCCAACATCACAGCCTGTTCTTCCAGCTCGCGACCCATAGTATCCGCCTGCTGCCGCAAATTCCGACAGTGTGAAAGACCGATGTCAGAGTCTGGTCCTGCTCGGCCATGATCTGAGTTTGTTGCTGATGTTCGAATTCTGCGTAATTATCCTCCTCCTCATTATCAAATTGCCTCCGATGATCGTCTCCATTCTTATATACATTGCCAGAACTGCCATTTGATAAGGCTTCCCGGATTCCTTTGACCTCCGTCTCCACACCCTCGATAAATCGCTTCCGTCGGCCTACCTCTTCAATCTCAAGACCGTAGCTGTATGGATCGCGCTGGATAGCTTGGATGGAGTCTTTGAGGTCAGAAAGATCTTCGGAAAGCGTTTCGAGCGAGCTGGTGAGGTCCGCGTGCGCGGATGTGAGTTCGGGGATGGAGTGGATGTTGTGCTGTGTGAGCGAATGCGGAGGTAGGATGTGTAGAGCGGGCGGATGGTGAGAAGTTGAGCTTGTACATCTCTGATGGGGATTGATTAGCTGGGGATGGGAGTGGAATAGAAAAGGGATGGAGGGGGGGTTCTTACGCCTGAACTTGGAGGAAGGGGTCGTTTTCGGTGGTTGAGGACATCATTTTGTTGAGGTTTAGGGGTATAGAATTCTTCGAATTAGAGAATGCTGGTTGATCTTGGGATTAAATGATGATTGTCTTGTGTTGTCTTGTGTTCCGGATTGATATCAAACTTCTGGGGGTGGTATGTGTCGTAATCGACGAATGTGTGTATGTGGTCCACAAGGCTGACGAATGCTACTCTGTGAACAACGGACGTGGCGCGGCTGTCAACGTGGGGAAAGGTCAAGGGATGGATCAAATTAAAAGAATTAGATTGGTAGCCTTGCAGTTGATCTTGCTAAGTAGATGCGCTATCGTCTTAAGGGCGTCTGAATGGAGATCCGAGGAATAATGTCGATTGCTTGGTGTTGCTGCTCGACGTTGACAGATTGTGGCAGGTGATTTTCCCAGCCTCGGCATCAAGATGCCATTTCTTATGTAAGCCAACAATGGAACAATATATCAACTCTAAATCCATAACACTCCTAATTCTACAAAATATTTCATCCTATTTTTAATACCGTAGATTGTGGGTTTTCAAGCAATCGTCTTTAGCATCGACTTCTACTCAAGAGAGATATCAAGGCAACACCGTTCGCCTCATCGAAAGGCTGGTATGACGTGGCTGAGGCTTGCCTCTGCTTGGTACATAATGTATCCATAATCTCGCCACTTCCATGGGCAAACTCAGCTTGACTCCCAATCCCCTGCATCTTCTTTGCATATTCTTTGCAGGCTTGTGTTTAGGACCTGGATGCTCCACCCACCGGTGACTGTTCTTCGCCATCCTCATAAGCACTCAAAAGTTCCCCAGCCTTCACAGATCTATTCCTATTGGTCAACTCATCCACACCATATTTCTTCTACCTTTCCTATTCCACGTCAGGTCCAGATCCACTATCTCTAGATCAAGTGGTTTTCGACTTAGCTATACGGAGTTCGGAGTCGAATCTCGAGTACAAGTAGAAGGCTGTGGAAACATTCATGTCAATGTTGAGTAGGTAGGTATCAAGTAGGGTAGCTGTTCAGGCAAGCAAGTTCATTCACCTTTCAAGTGCTCACATTCATCAACTTGTCTCGATTGTTTCATTCATAAAAAGAAACATCCACCAACTTGTTTCATCCATAGAACAAAAGTAATTGGTCTTTGAATGTCAAGATACACCAACAGTCTTTTGTATTTAAAGGGCGCATTGTTCTTTTAGGATTCGGATTCTCCATCTTAGATACTAGTATCGAAAACCGCCACCCACCATGAAGGCTACACCACCTTTCGATTTGGGTGCTCTCTTCGAGTCTGCAACTTCTAATTCTACAAATGGAACAGGCTTTTCTGTCACTACCAGTACGTACAAATCTCATCCCGTTCGTTGTTATGACTTTATCTTCGTGTTGTTTTAAGCCGTCCTGGACGCCAAGCTTTTACAGATAAACATGTTCAAAAGAACTTCGCTGATGATAATGAAGTTCTCGAAAACTTTGTCCCGGGATATGGACCAATTCATAAATTTGTTCTCCTCTCCCTGGGTTTCGACGTCACAATTCTCGTCTCATTCGGCGTCGCCCTCTATGTTGCCTCCAAGCTCCTAGACTCCCTCTTCAATATCATCTACAGCCTACTCCAACAGTATTACAAATCTGAGATCAACGTCTCCTCTATGGATGAGATCTACCACCATATCCTCCTTTTCGCCGCTCGTAAATACGAGACTGTTCCTTCCCGCCGCCTGATGGTCGAAACCCGCTCGAAAACCTCTTGGGAAATAGACGCTGAACAGACAGAACCAGACGCTATGACTGACGCAAGTGGGAAAATCAAATGGCTAAATTTTGCAAATCAAGATGCCAAGAAAGCACCTCGATTTATGCCCGCTATGGGAAGCCATAATTTCTGGCACCAAGGCACGTATTTCAACCTCAAGCGTAAGGAACAAGTAATGTTTGACAAAACAAGCAACAACGGCACCTTAAAAGACGAGGAAGTTCTCACGCTCTCATGCTTTGGACGTTCTACCAAGCCGATCAAGGATCTCATCCAGTATTCGAAAGAACAGTACTATTTGAGCTTGAATAAGAAAACCGTTATCAAACGTCCCTCTGGATTGGACAGGAGATACGGTGGGAAAGGGACCTGGGTCAAGATATCTGAACGGCCTTGTCGACCAATCAATACAGTTGTTCTGGATGATGCCCTGAAAATGGAGGTTTTGTTTGACATCAACGAGTACCTCAGCCCTTCCACCGCAGTATGGTACGCAAACAGAGGTATCCCTTATCGACGAGGCTACCTGTTCCACGGAGCTCCGGGCACGGGTAAGACGAGCCTGACATTTGCTCTGGCTGGAATTTTTGGCTTGGAGATTCATGTTGTGAGTTTGTTGGATCCAACAATGACGGAAGAAATTTTGGCCACCTTATTTGCTGGTTTGCCGGGAAGATGTATCGTTCTACTTGAGGACATTGATACGGCAGGATTAGTGGAAAGAGAGACAGAAGTTCCGAAAATTAAAGATGGAAAAGATGCAGAGTTAAGTGTGACGGACCTTGCAAAGGCTTTAGCCAAAGCCAACAAACTGTCAGAAGAGGACAAGAAGACTGGCATCACGCTCTCGGGACTGTTGAACATCATTGACGGTTTGTTTCTCCTCTTTTTTCTAACTTCTGATTCATGAATCACTTGGATCGACCAAAAGCTAATAACAAATTTCCTTCACAGGTGTTGCATCCCAAGAAGGAAGAGTCCTTATAATGACAACCAATCACCCTGAAAAACTTGATGAAGCACTCATCCGAGACGGCCGTATCGATCATCAAGTAGCCTTCACCAACGCCACACGGCCTCAAATCGGGCAACTCTTTGAGCGCATGTACACCAATGACCTTCGCGCCCGGAGTTTACCTACTTTAGGTAAAATCGACACTGTCTCACCAAGCTCAGCGAATGAGAAATTCTCCCCACTGCCTGTTACACCACCGCCTATCTCTCTAAAGCCAAAGGAGGGAGAGGTGGAAGAGTTAAGTGATGAGGATTTGAAAGTGTTGGCCAAGGAATTTGCAAATGCCATTCCGGGAGGGGTGTTTAGTCCCGCGGAGATACAAGGATTCTTGTTGAAGAGAAAGAAGAGTCCAAGGAAGGCTGTAGAAGAGGTGGCCGTCTGGGTCGAGCTTATGGTAAAAAAGAAGCAGGGAGGAGGAAATGGGTTTTAAGTCGCAGGAAAACCGGTGGATTCCCAATCAACTTAGTTTCTGGTCAATGGGGATATCTCAGCATCAGTATCAGCATCAGTATCAGAGCAAGTTTTCTCTACATTTACATGGATTTACACTTTCATAAAACTCAAAAGTCTACAACCTACTCTCGTGTTTATTGCCTGTTGGGAGTATAGAGCCAAGCCTCGCCAAAGAAGCTTAGTAATGTATTCATCTGTGAGATAGGTATCGAAGAAACTTTCTTCCCGACACCTTGATGGAATCATACATTGCTAAACCACCAAACCGGGACTTCCGTTTCACCAACGGCTTTGCCTATATGCTAAATTTAAATCAAAATTTCCCCATGAATTGATGATCGTTCCACAATAGACACAGCAACATTCCCACTGTAAAAACCAACCATTCACTTTCCGAAGAATTGCATTCTCAACCATGATTCTATGAAGAGTTGTCATTATTCTATGTACAACGAGTCCACAGCCGATATCTCACGTGTCTCAGATGCAGGTTATAGCTCTAAGAATATGTGTTTATACTCAGTTGTAGATGCAGCAGATAATTCAAGTTTTCCCCACGATCAATGTTCCCTTGGTGTGTTTTTCCTGATATGTTTCGTCGAAGTCGGGCATGCACGTCGAGCATTCTCAGTGCTTCTTTGGCTTCTTTGACTTCTTTGGCTTCTTTGGCTTCTTTGGCTTATTCGTGACTCTGGCCTTCTTCTTGCGAGGGGCTGCAATTCCAGTGTCAGTATACCTTGCACGAAGCACAATGTGAAGGGTAACGCACCAACGTCGGAGAGACGGAAGGGCTCATCATCCTCCTCTTCGTAATCCTCATCTTCTACTTTGTAATCTTCATCCTTCTTATCATAATCCTCATCATTGTTATCGTAATCCTCGTTCTTGTTATCGTAAAAATCCTCCTCGGCGACAAATTCCTGAATCTCTTGCTTTTCGCTAGCGGAAGACGAAGCTAAGTATGTACGTTAGCAATTGTGAAATGCCACCAAATCTCTGGGGAGTGCTTTCCTTGGCCTAGATTGCTGTCGGTATTACCAGCGCGACTCTCAGCAGACTTGGCTTTGGCTTGGAGATCTGCCATTGCCTTGAACTAGGGTATGTGCATGAGATTTCCGAAGAAAGGCTCGGGCTTTCCGAGGACAGGCTCGGGCTTGAGAGTTTTCCTCGCAACAGGTGAGACTCAGTAACAAGTCAGTATACATTGAAATTGAATTGGGCATTGAAGAGAATTTGTTACTTACTGTGGGTGCAATCAGTGTCCGAGCTCTGCACAATCGTCTCATCGTCGTCATTGGAATCATTATTAACATGGCCAGCACCACGAACATCCTGCGTATTGAGGTTATTGGCCTTGCGCTTTCTGTTCCTCTTGAGCCCACCAAGACCCTTGCCTTTGACGGGAAGCTTGGTATTCGCAGATGCTCTAGCCTTACTGGCATCGATGCCAACAGATTCCTTGGAATTGGGGATCATGATGTTGTTCTTCGATTCATTCTCTTTTTGGGCAACGAGCTCGTCTATCTTTGCTCTCAAGGTAGCAACTTCTTTTGTGAGCTCCTCATTCTGCGCCTTGATGAGGATGACCTTATCCTTCTCTGTTTGCAAGGAGGCAATTTCTGTTTCCAAAGCCCCATTGTGGTGCTTCATGGAAGCGTCGTTCTCCACTCTGAGAGGCATCTTCTCTCTTGTTGAATGGGCGCGTAGTTCCTGTAAGTGAGAGTTGATTAGCGATCAGTGATTGGCTCGCTTTGAGGTGTGCAGGAACAACAAATGCAACAACATCCATAGAAACAGAGGGCGAGCGCGTCTCTCAATCCTTCCCTCTATTCAAGAATGTAAGCAAACAGTAATTTGTTGCGTAGATACGTGCTGGGGGTATATGATAAGGGATGGTTGATGCCATGACGACAAAGGGAGGTGAAGGATGCCAGATGAACAATCAGCTTTCTAGACCTGACAAGAGGGAAGAAACACTTCCTCAAGAAAGGACTGTCCTCTTTGAACCAGACATGCAGCGAGTGGGAAAAGGCCTGGGGATAAAACAATGGTAAAAGATGACGGTTGATGGATTTGATTCAAGACGCAGATCTTCTGAACACGGATGAGGCGATCTCCGCGAAAGGGGACATATACAAGTAGATTTGATACGGGCAGTCTGTAAGTGGAATATGGTGAAGAGAGTATTGATCCAGAAAAGTAAAGGGCGAAAGAAAATAGCACGTACCTTGTGGTGTCGTTGAGGTCGTTGTTTGGCTGAGGGCGAAGGGGAAGGGGAAGGGGAAATATTGACGGTCACCCTATGTTGCATAACTTGGCAGGCATATACACTAGCGCGCTTAAAATGTGCTTGGAATTCAAGTAGGTATGTACAGCGGCGACTTTTATCAAATTTTATGACTTGATGTGCCAGTGGGGTGGGAGGATCGAATCATTTCCCACTTACCTCAGACTTGCGCTTCTATCAGATGCTGCCAGAGAGTATTTCTAGGAGTAATATCAACAGTTTAATTGATCTTTAGCTGGCCTGCATAACGTATATCTTGATCCTCCTGCTTCTCTTTTTCAGGCTCAAAAAACTTCCTTGGTCCTTGGCATGAACTTCACGTAACCTGGCCAAACACAACCCCTTAAGCACCCCCATTGTTCCACAACTACAAAGCTCTATTGATACTTTCTCTAGTTTCTAGCATTACGTCAATTGCATTTTAAATTTTCATTTGTAAGGAAGTTTATCTGATCTGTTCGTGTTGGAGGCTGTACCGTACTTTGAGTTAACCGAGATTACGCGAACTCAGAGTCCGGACGTTCTATGCACCACCCTCTACCCTTCCTTGTATGCCTCAACAAGACTGATGAAGGGTCATGCTAAATTGTGCTAGTTTTAACAGAAAGTTAGGTTTATTCACCAATAAGACGCAATCATAGAGTCATCTTCAACCAGCCATTATGGGGAACAATCGATGCCCTTCCTATCTACCTCTCTTCCCTCTTCTCTTTGCCACTCCGAGGTAGTCAACAATATCTCTTTCGGCCAATTCAAGAGGGCTGTAGTTCCCAGCATCTCAGTTCCACTGAACCGCAGAGAGGGACAGTTATTGCATATGAATATACAAGGGCATATCGAGATTGGATGATCGAATCATTGTCGGAAGGGGCATGATGGAAAGAGGGTTGCCCTTGCATATCGGATACGAGGGGCTTGGTATTTCGTTCGGTATCTCAGATCACATTTTGATTCGAGATTTGAAGACCTGCAGGAATAGGGTTAAATGGATATATTTATGTTCATGCGAGAAGTAGATTGGTACAAAGGACAAGTCATTGGCGTTTTGACATACGCCCCTTGCGGTACTTTGACTTCTCGATATTGGCCTTCGGTCAGTGTTTAGCATAATATGAACTATAATCACAACCAAGATGAAAAGATTCGGTGGATTCAGCTACGTGTGCTGCATATTTGGGTCAATTACAACAATCAAAATTTTTTCAAGGAATTTGGAACCATCCTCAGATCGGCAGAAAAAAAAGACCTTTTATTTTATTGTGAATCGGTTGGGGCTGCAAGCCATCATTTGCAAGAGATGAATTCGAATTCTAAAATTGATCACGATAATTGAAAGATACTTCGGATACTATTTTGCTCCTGATATTGTTTTCAACTAAACTCAATCGTGTTAGTCAACTCGATTGTCTTTGAAGATGGCTCCATTAGTAGGCTGTAGAATGAATTTTGGAATCTAGCAAGAAGCGAGCGATAGCCACTAGACTTCTTAGCCGCCCAGATCGCTGTCAGAGGAGTCGCTATTTTAAGACTAAAGACAAGAACAATTTCCGAAAAACAGTAAAAGCCAAAGAAAGTCAAACTGAAAGTAATAATATTGTAAAGTATGTCTGCTAGCATTATTGTATTATTGTTTTTGTGTTTTGCAATACGTGCTTGCGTCTGCAGCATTGGGGTAGGATGGACGTAAGCCAGGTATGTTTTCCTCACTTTAATGTTCAGGATCTTCCTTTGCCTCTTATCGGCGCTGACAACCAAAAGAATTGTGAAATTGCAAATGAGTATGATGAGATTGGTTGCCAAATTTGAGGACCGGAAAATCCGAGTCGAACGACAATAATCAAAAGGTTATGGCGCTTTTACAGAACTTGAGAGCTCTATAGAGAATTAAAAGAATGGAAAAGCAAACCAGTTTCATGCAAAGACTGCGGTATTTCAATATTGTTGATTCAACTTTGAAATCCTAAACAGCACGATGGTAAAGAAGGGTGGGCAAATGCTTCAAAAATTGGACGAAAGGTTTCGGATTTCACGCTCGCTGCAGAATCGCACAGAGGTTGAAAAGAAAGTGCAACAGGGTTCGTGATAAACCTTCGGGTATGATGAAAAATATGAAAGAAAGGAAGAACAAGATGCCGAGCGGTCTTCCAAACCCCTGAAAGAAGCTAGCACAATCTCATACTAGCGTAAGTTTGTTATCGTTATCGAACGACATGTCACGATGCTGCTCAATTCACTACTTTGCAACTTCTGTTTCGATGAAAGAACTCAAGATGGCATAAAAGTACTGTTATGTCCCCAATTTGGGGAACCTTTCCTCTCTATTCAAAATCAACCAAACTGACAGCGACAAGCAACAAGCAACAAGTGAATCTGACAAAATGGGTAACCGAACTGCCTTCTTCTATGGTCTGTTGTACCCCTCCACTTTCTTTACAACCTTGCTGACTTTGATCTGCAGGGACCTTGGTATACTTTCATTCATCTAGTGAGAAGAGAGATACATACCAACTAACCGCCCCTTACAGATGGCACCAGAAGTCCTCTACCGCGTAATCTACGGCATCGACGATGTCTCCCGCAACCCCCGAAAGGCCGCCCTCGCAGCCACCCTCACGGTCAAGCCTGCTATTCTCTACGATTACTGCCGCCGCCGTGTTTGTTATGCCGACTACCCAGGTATCATTGAGCAAGTTGGTCAAAGCGTAAAGGGCATCTGCGTTGCTGGCCTCACAGATGGGGATGTTGAGCGCTTGGATAGCTTCGAGGGGTCTCAGTATACGCGAGTGTCGGTTGAGTTTGATGTGGGCGAGGGAAAGAAAATGAAAGGCGAGACGTATCTTTTTACGGCTGGTACAGATAATTTGGAGGACGAGGAGTGGAGTTATGAGGACTTCAGGGAGAACAAATTGATGTTATGGGGCGACGATAGCAACGAATATGATGGTATGTTTGCAAATAGTCGAAGTAGCGGTCGTATTGCTGACATTGGATAGGAATTGATGAGGAAGTTACCGATGTTGAAGATACGAAGGAGAAGGATGATGAGAAAGACAAGGACGACAAGGACAAGACATCAGATGGCCCATTCGCTGATGCTTCCCATACTCACCAGCATGAGAACTAGGATGAGGGGGAAGAGGAGTTCCGTCGTCGCATCTGAGTGGGCTACTCTGTTGATAGAGCATGGTTGGATCTGACGAGTTTTTCTTTTTGTTGTTTGGCATTAAACAAAGTCAATTGCGTAGAGTGATAGACCGACAGTGATAGAAAGTAACTGGCACAGTTCTGCTACTAGAACCCGAAACAACGAGGAGACTCACTGATCTTTCGTTACAAAGGTACAGTTTGATATTTGTCAAAGCTCTAGGTGAGTTTAGGCGATAAAAACAGATGTTTCGATCAATTGTATAATCCTCATTATTTCTTCTCTCAGAGCGACCACTGCTGCTAAAGCTTTCCGAGATTAGTATAAATCTAGAGCTGTCGAAATCTTTAAATCCATCCATTCCTATCCTCATCTCTCCTCTTTCCCCTCAACCTCAACCCACTCCACAAACCTCCCTTCCCTACCTCCGGATTCTCACTCTCAAGCGGCACAACCCACCTACTCCTTTCAATTCCAACATGGGTCCTCCCATCCGTCCCACAAACCTGCCAAACCCATATCTCTTCTCCCTATCCCCTTCCTCCTTCCCAGATCCAGTGATACTCCCACTGCCAGGCCTCATCTTCTTTTCAGGCGCAAAATCATCCAAAGCCCGTGAGTATTGAACAAATCCGACAATACTTGCGATATTTGTTGGGAGATTACTCAAGAATAGCTTTGGTCTGCAGGTGTAGTATAGAACGGCGACAATAAGTTGGAGGGATAGGAGAACGATGGTAACTTTAAACATGGCTGGATTGAGGAAGATACGTTGCTCGGTTGCGAAGACCGTGACCTCTAGATTGATTGGATCGGAGGACTTTTCGAAGACGTGTGTATTAAGGCCAAGAAGAATCCCGAACACTAATGAATACACCTCGGATAAGAGTTTTTTCCCGTCTTCATAGGTTGGAACGGGTGAGGCAGGGTCGACAATTGAATTGTTGCCCATTTTGTAGGTAATAAGGGAGTTCATCCAGTCGTTTGTGATACTGTCGTTGTGCCAGATCATGGTGTCCGCGCCAACACTGATGGTGTTGTATCCCACATGATAAAAGAATTCATCTTCTTGTGTAGAGTTATTTTGGAAGTACTTGACTGTCTCTGCTTCAGAAGTGAAATTGCTTGTTTGTGTTGATCGTAGGATCTGCCCTTCTGGTGAGACGAGAACATCGAATGTGGCTACTTTGAGTTGGGGTACACACGTCAAGAAGGTCTGTGTCAAATTCCTAGCGCCAAAAGGTGTGCTCGCGGAAGAGAGAGTGCTGTTGTTGGCGCCAATGTGGACCCAGCCGGCTGTGATAGCACGAGAGCAAGATCCCCCATCATCTGTTCTGAAACCCATTACTTCAATTGCAGAGGCAGCTGTGGTCAGGTTACCAGATCTTATCGCAACCGTTCCATTAGAGTCTAATACACCCGTCTGCAACGATACGCAATTTGATTTTGTACCGTTAGAAAGGACATCTGTAGTTGTGAACTCGACGTAGCCCGTTTTGTTTGATGGCACAAACGAATAGCTATGATCGGTACTCTGATCTGCAGATAATTCGTAACAGTCGAGTTCTGCTCCAATACCTATAGTTGAGCCTAATATTCCCTGCAGACCCAGCGGCGCGCCTGCTGCTGTCTCTACACGAGGGTTTTCGAATGCGAATGGTATGTAGAAACGCTCTGCATCTATCCATGGTGGCAGTGGTGTGCCGCTGGAAAGATTGGATTGTGCCGCGTAAAAATGATCAAGATAGACTGATAAGGAGATTCCTCTTGTGAGAGGCCCTCCGTCAAATTTTGGGGCGAGATTCTGTGTGCTCATCATGGGGAAAGTGACCGTTGTTGACCGCTGTTCAATGAGCCCGCTTAGAGCGACAGCGAGGATATTCGTAGAAATTGCGATTATGCACACGGTGAATAGAACAAAATGTCCAGATCGGAGAGCTCGCCATGCCGTCATTTGCGGAGGGAGAGATGTATATTTTGCCTTAATTGAACTTGACGGCTTAGCGTGATTTTTTCTCAAGTCGTCAAAGGGCTGTAAAAGGCACAAAACACGGTTCAAAACTATCCAAGCTGGCTCCAAAAGAGTGGCAAAAATGGTTGGAAGATAGTTTTCGAGGATGGACATCACAGTTGAATTCGTAGATGGCACCGAAATACCTGATAACGCGTGAGCAACACAGCCGCTGTACGACATAGACATGAATGAGCTTACCATTTCGTTGAGAACTGTAAACTTCAAGGAAAATGACAGTGCCAAGTGCCACGAAAATTGCACTGGTAAATAGTAACCCGAAAAGTATCCGGAGTTCCAAGGGTCTAACCACGGGAAGTTCTTGATCAACACTCTGTTTCCCTGACATCGTAGATTCTATTGTGGTATGGGACGACAAGGTTGATCCTGCTTGATCCCTTGTTAGGAATACTCGGTTTCGACTACCAGTACTTGACATGGCCAATCTGAATGTCTGTGATGATATTTCTGCCAGGTCATCTTTTAAAATAGTGTCCTGAATGAGAGACATCACCCTCGAAACTGTCGCAGGATCATCCAATAATCGACTCGGGCGTTTGTGCGAAATCCACCAGAGAGCAACCACCATAATAAGAACAAGGCCAAATGCTCCTTCGACAATTATGGAGATCGTGCGTTCAATTATGATGGCACCCAGTGTATCCTTAACGATGCCAGCTTGGGGTATTTCAATATCAATGGAGCCTGGGGGCTGTATGAGTATATTGAAAGCAACAGCGAACAATAGTTTGTGGACATTGTCAAAAACCTTGCTCAAAATTTCTGGGTCCTTGAGATCTTCAATGGTTCCATTATTTAGAAACACCCCAAAGCCAACAGCATTTGGGAGTGGCCACGATAGGTTGTATTTTGCCACGGAAGGATATGGTTCGAGTCTAAAGGTATCTGGACGGTTGGCTCTCTGTCTGAGGGGAGGCACTCCGGCACCAACAACATATTCGAAATGAGTAGTGTTGAACATATTGTTGGGAGTGGGAAGGTTGGTGATGGTACCGATAGGTTTGTGAGAATGAACCCTTCCATCGGAGGCATTAACAGTTACTTCTGCTTCCTGAACATGGTATCTGGGGCGACAAAACAAAGCGGTCATGTTCTCATAATCAACGCCTGTTGTTTGGTTGGCTGGCTTTGGTGCCCAGATGGCGAGGAAATTGTTCTCGTGTTCTTTGGTACAATTTGGATCTGCAAGGCTCCTCCCAACTACTGCGTCATTGAAGTAACCAAGATATTGAAGGAGGAAAGACTCGCGTTCGAGTAATGTGAAGGCAAACATGTTGCTACAACCTCTTCCATTGTCAAACTTCTTTGTCTCACCTCGGCCTTGAGAAATCAAGGCAGGTTCGCAGTCCAACGATGTACTGTAGATTTTTGTGACTGCTGACCAAGTCTGTGTTTCCGATTGCAATTGTCCATCGGCAGAGGGCTTGAACGGAAGGAGGGCAAATTCTGATGTTGTAAAAGGGGGAAGCTTTTGCCCCAGTGCCGAGATTCCATAGGCTGTGTTGAGAAAATTCGAGTTCAGGATATTTTGATGTGTTTCCAGGGGCATGAGTTGTGCAGTGTTGTGCATTGATGTTGATCTTGATCGATCAACTGTGCGTGTGTTGAAGATCGCGCTCTGGAAAGGAGTGATAATCCAAAAGACGATCAAAATGACCGTGCTAGAAAAGAAGACGCCCCAATGTCCACAGAACTGTTAGTCATATGAGCGGTGCAACATGGAAAATTACTTACTTTCGGCGGAGAGCCGTGACTGGAACAAAAGGTAGGAAATCAAACGGGTATTGAAGAAGAAGCGAATCACTCCCCGAGCTCCCTCTGGCTTTGACAACTGGAACCATGGTTCCAGTCGTTTTGAGTCTAGATCCACCCAGCTGTCTCAAGTATTAGCTATAGATTTGATATCGAGGCTTGAACTCATACCTCCACAGCATGCTAAAAATGACGGCTGATATGGTTGGAAGAAGGAGATAGCTTGAAGACCGTAAGCATACAAACCCAATGAGTTGCAGCAACGAGACCTACATGAACCTTGTTGACATGGAAATCTTCTCTACGCTTTCAGCGAATACGATCCCGCCGCCATTCCCCTCGATTGATGCTGTGTGGGCCAGGTATTCAAGGATGGTGATTATGCCAATTGACATGAGAACAATTGGGCCCAATACTGGCACACCGAGCGTAACCGGCTTCCAAAACTTTGGATCACCTGAAGTTGGTCAGCAGGCATCGCAAACGTGATGCCAACTTACTATTTGATGAGCTCCATGCCAATAAACCAATCTTGAAATCTTCCCACGAGAACCCTTGAGTTGAATTCCCATGCCTTTTCAAATTATGCCCATGGCTGTAATGAGGAGAGTATAGTGTTGTCTGCTCCTGTGAACTAGTTCTGGCCTTCGATTCCCCCAAACCGTGTCGCATGATGCACTTCGCAAATGCACTTTTAAAGCGTTCTTTTCCACTCACAATCCGTGTCCCGCGTCCAAATTGAATGATAGCACGATTTATGAATTTTTTAAAAAGAAAAGTAATGTGATTTAAGAACGACACTAATATTCGACGTAAGAGAAAGAGGCTCGTAAACACCTCTAGATGAGAAACCTGATGAAAAACAAATGAACAATAGGTGAACAAAAGATGAGTAGCGAGTAGAAAAGATACAGAAAACAGATGAAAACCATTGAAGATATCCATCCAACCGGACCAGCCTTGATACCAACATTTTGCAACCAGGGTCAAGGCCTTCCGAATTTGTGCGCCTATTGCCAGCAGGTGAGTGGCTGGATTGAGGGGAAGCGGCAGTCAAGGCTGTTTGACATTGGTGACACTGTTCTAGTTGGCTGCCACCCGAGCGAATAGAATCTAATGCATTTTGTCAGGGTGTACATTTGAGCATAGAACCTGTAACAATATATAAATATCGTGCCACTGTTGAGTGGTATTGCAAGTGTTGGGGTTGTGAAGTTGCGAATTTCGATCCACAATCCTTTGCTACAGACTTCCACGTAGAAGTAAGTTTATTTGTAACCACACATCCAGAGGGCATATCCGAAAGGGAACCGATGGTAGGGAAGGGGCGGGTTGATCTTGTTTCTCAGGAAAAACCAAGCTGTTGAATACATCAACAAGATACAGGGGATGTTCGTTCTCAAGTCGGCTAGCGTCATTTGAGTGAAGGCGCGTAAAGTTTAAAACGACATCGGCTTAGCGCCCGCGCTTAACCTTGCCATGCGTTCCCGTCTGCTTCTCTGTCAGGAACCGAAAATCCGGAACCATGAACGAGGATCTTGAGAATGAGGTCGAAGTCATCAATTCTATCTACGGAGATGGCTCGCTTAGTACCACCGATTCCATTGATGTTTATATCCTGCATCTCCCGCAACATGCAACCTCCCTGAAGCTTCGATTCCCGTCTGACTACCCCTCCTCACCACCAACTATCAGCTCGCACAGCTCTGGCGAACATACGCGCAAGGGAGCAGCTGCATATTTTGTCGATATTTTCCAGGATGTGGTGGGTAGATTATTCCAGCCTGGAGAGGTGTGCTTGTTCGATGTCATCGAGGAAGTGAACACTATTTTGCAAGGTGAAGCAATCCAAGACGTGGAAGAGATAGAGGAGCCCCAACAGCAGACAGTGGACCAGCCCAACAAAGCAACATCTGCAAACGACACAAACCTTGACGAGGTCCCGCCATGGGTATTATCTGATGTTGTCATTGAGCTTAAATCAGTCTTTGTTGCTCGTGCTGCTCAAGTCTCTTCCACGGAGCAGGCGAAGCAATACCTCCAACATCTTCTCGATACCGATAAAAAGGTCCGATCAGCTACTCATAATATCACTGCCTGGAGAATCAAGGGAGACAATGGGGTTACATATCAAGACTGCGATGACGATGGAGAAACTGCTGCTGGCGGACGAGTGCTACACTTAATGCAGCTCATGGAATTATGGAACACGATGGTTGTGGTTACTAGATGGTACGGCGGGCATCAGCTTGGGCCGAAACGTTTCAGTATTATTAATACTGTGGCAAGGGATGCCTTCGTCAAGGGAAACTTTGTGGATGAAGTTGTACCGTCGTCGAAGAAAAAAGGGAAACGATGACCAGCTCAAGGGCAGGCCTACGACTAGAGCCCAGAACCACACCAGTCTGTGACTTCCCACTGCGAGCCGACACGAATCAGGAAGGAAATCTATAGAGTGGGCAATGAAGTTATGGGCGTCGCATCACTTGCCAGCAATTGATCCCCCGCCTGCTTTTGCACACGGTTCGCAAGTCGATTTTACTTCGCCTCGATCAATGTCGAAGACATATGGTGAATTTCTAGCCAGAAACAAACTCACCTACCTGCTCTCGCTCTTCTTGTCTTGCAAGTCGACAGGCCATTTCGCCTACACCCGCCCGAGAGAATTTAGAATCTAATGGGCCACTGAACGAGCTACGAGTTGGTTTACTAACCATCTCAGATCGATTTTGCAACACTCTGCAAAAGAAGAATTCTCTCATAACCACAATTAAAATACAAACAAATTTATGTCGTATTGCTTGCCTACTTGTGCATATTTCAATCTTACTCCTCATGCAGTCTTTTTTTCGGGTCACCAGGGTTAGCATCCTAGGTTCATAAACATATCAGAAGTCACATGTGGGATTGTCAATCTTTTTTTATAAAGTCATTGCTTCATTTTCTCATCTAGTTGAATGAGGGGTATCCTATGGATATTTCCCACCGTTACACCGAAACGAATGTTTTTGGACTTTATTTCCAAACCAGATCCTCCTACGCCGCACGTAACGCCCAATCTCCCACCGAAGTCTTTTAATGTATGTACAAGAAGGTTTTTCCAATCAACAAACACCACCCTATGGTATGACACCCAATGCAGAAATGAAGGAACAAGTTTTGCTAGACCAGCAGCAAAACTCAAGAGCTGTGAAGGTGGCGACGAATGTGTGCTCCTGAGAAGCGAACGTTACGTCTCTTGGTACCGATGGCGTGGATGTCGAGTTGGGCTTGACCAGGTGTACAAGCTGTTCCGGCGGCGACTTGCATTGCGACTGACCAAGTTCCACTGGCACATTGTTGGAAGGATTTTCCATCAATGCAGTTCCAGGCTCCTTCAGTTGTACAGACTCCTGTAAGAGCTGATCCTCCGCCGACGGTTCCTGTGCCCGCCGGAGGTGCGACGGAAGTAGGCTTTGTGGGAACGACGATGAGGGTAGTTGGCTGAACTGTAGGAGAAGCTTGAACTGACGTAGGAGCCTGAACTGGGGCGCTAGAGACTGATGTGGTTGCAATTGGAGCAGCAACCACGGTCGTAGCACCTTGGTTGGATTTGGCACTGGGAAGAAGACACCTCCTGGGAGCGAGGCCTTCGAAGATGCTGGAGCCGATGGAGCCGCAATGGGTGTTGATGGGGCAGTGGTGACTGGGGAGGCCGGTTGAGAAGGAGCGCCAGCAGCGTTGCACTGGGGTTGGGATATGGAGTCCCCAAAATTCTGGACTGAAGATCCAGGGTTGGGGAACTTGATGTTTACGTTGTCGTCTGTTGTGCATGAGCCATCGCCACTGTTTGCACGGAACATGTCTGGGAGAGAGTTGTATGCGGCGATGTCGCGCTCGACAAGCTGGGTAGCGTTTCGGGCTTCCAGAAAGTTTTCGTCACGACGCTGGGATCCGCCAGTGATTGTGATGGGTGCACAGTTCATGTACATCTCACGGTTGCCAATTCTGTTGAACCAAGTCCAAGCCAAGACAGCCTCGCCGGTTGGTAGCTCTCCAGGGATCGTGAAGCTGTAGGTTTGAGGGACAACGAGGTTTGGGTCTTCTGGGAGGTTTCCTGCAGTAGTGATTGGGCAGCCACCTTGGATCGAGTGGATGACTTTCCAGACACTGCTCTTGGTTGGTGCCTTGTCATATGTGATTGAAATTTGGCAGGATCCTCCTCCGTGAACTGCGCTTCCGGTGAAGGACAACGGCTGCTGGGAACCCAGTGCCATGGGTGTGCTTGCGCCTTGTGGAGTGTAAACTCCCTTGGCCTTGCAAGGAAAGTCCAACCCATCATCCCGAAGGGGTCCGTTGTCGTTGTTGCGAATCGACTCCAGGAAGGGAACTGGTGTGTTGATGACAACATGGGCTGACCCAAGTGCTGCAAGTCCGAGGACTGCGAAAGCGGTGGAGAATTTCATGGTTGATTTGGTGTTCGTGCCTGACGAGATTGTTTTTTGATGGTTCCTTGAAGAAGGTAAAGTCGAGATCGTGTCTTGTGTTTGTGTCGGTGATTGCGTTTGCGATTTTTGTGTGCTGGGTAAGGTGTTAGCTGGGGTGTTTAAGTACTTGAGGTTGCTTGCTGTATGGAATTGGAACAGACTATTGTCCTCGCAGACAATGACTTATTGTCACTAACAATAGCAACGCGAAACAACAATAAATGGCTGGAGTGAACAAGTTGCCAGACAATGAATTTCTCGCCGACAGACTCAAAGTCATTCAAAAACAACACAAATGTGATAGACAACAGAATATTCTTTCGCCCTCCCCGCCTTCATGACACAGATACCGTTTTTTTGTTTGTTTTTTGGGACATAAGTGAAGGCGAACATACCTTTTAAATCACGAGACGCTCGGGAACGCAAGATTCGGATTCGAGAGTGGCAGGTAAGGAGTGGATACTTCAAGTATTCGTTCGAAAGTTGTTGAAAGGAGTGTCTGAGACTTGCCACAGGCAATTTGACTCACGGAAGCAAAGGTGAAAAGATGAACGACGAAAGGACTAGCCTTTGAACGAGATAATGAAGCTGGAGTATGCCAAGGTGGTTGAAGGACGACGGCCAAAAGAAGGAGGGGAGCACCAGCCATCTTATATCGCGAGATTGACGCCTCCCCTTCGGTGGTCATCCCAAAAAAATACAGACCCTGCCGTTGATCTTGATGCGCCACCGCAATCCCTGTCCTCCCCGGTTCTTAGACCGCAGCTGCAAGGGCGAAACGAAACTATTCCTTGAGCCACTGACCGTCCAGTGTCCACTGAGAACAATCAGCAGCGCACAGTATCAAACGCGCGGATTTGGGAGGTGGTGGTGTGCTTCGACCAGGTGTATCCTGTCTTCCATCTCCTCGTTCTCCTCCTGCCATCTCGCCCATTACGCAAGACTCCAGATCAGCTTTGCACAGGCGAGGGACCTCGGATACCCCCCAAAAAGCAACGGGACTGGCTCCATTCAGGCTCCGGGTGATCCAGAGCGTGCACTGACGTGCAGTGCGAACAGCGGATGATAGGTTCTGGTGTCTTGTTTTCTGGGCTGGCGAAACCGACGTGTGCACCCCTGACTAACGAACATGCCTTCTGTACTCTACAGGCTGTCGACAGAATGCAGAGTCGGCACGTAGCGTTTGTGTTTGTGGTTGAGAGCGAGTAAGAAACAACATCTCTTCGTTGTGCAAGATTGGGGTTGAGGTTAGGATGCCCAATCACTTTGCATATCAGACCTCCTCGCCTACATGCAGCTGAGTCTTGGCAGGGGCCGTCGCTCTGAGAGGTCTTTCCAAGACTCCAAAGTTCTCAGGAGTTCACATCTTCATCGTCCAGTCAGAGCGATTTCCGAGTTCATGTCTCCCCCTTGCTGTTCTGTTGGGCCCTCTGAGAGGTCAACGTCGAGGTTAAGCATTTCCCCTGAAGAGGGGCCGGTTGGCTAAGAAAAGACCTAATCGAGCTCCACCAAGCGACGCTGAAACCAGCAGCGTTGCAAGATCATCAATTGGGCAAGTGGCAATTCCGAGCACAAATGACCTCGGGATAATGAGTACTGTACTGTACTCAAGGTGGGCAAGGGATTACTGTACCAAAAAGTACATTTGTTGCTGCCGTGCACCATCTACTTTTGTATCCTCGCCAAAATCAAAACAAACAGAAACCAGGTATCATTCTGACTCAAAGAGTCAAAAGTCAAGCTCAACCTCCTCCTGCAAGGAACGTCACTGAGGGAGGTTTATTTTAAATCTGGGCCAGTGCCCGCCGCCACTTTGATGAAACCTGTCACGGTAATTCGGAAAGCACCGAACCTATCAACTCCACCGAGTCCACTTCACCACTTCTCAGCCACAGCGTGAGCGAGTTTGCCATGAAGTTGATCCACGATTAATTTCCGCTTTTTTGCGGGGGGCTGCCCTTGAAGATTCTGCTTCGTCTCGGTACTTTTTTTTTCCTCGCATGCCAGAAATCACTGAATCGCTGTCTTCTCGATTCAAGAGCCACACCACAGGCAGGCACCACAGTGGGGATGAATGGCAATGGGAAAAATGCCGCGCAGCGTGCAGGACCCGACGCATTGTCGGGCGGCTCGGTCAGCGTGCTGGATACGGCAGCTGAGTTCTAGCGTACGACGCTGCGGCAACCAGCTCTGAGGTACAGCTCGGAGTACGAGTGAATACCTACGTATGTAGCTTTATGTGTTATGTTTCACAGGCCACAGGCAACTGCGTCTTCTCTTTTAGCCCTCGCTGTCATGCAAAGACGAAATCCCATTCGAATCCCATGATGAACTCAGGAAGTTGAGAAGTGAGCAGTGGAGTGAGGGCTGGTCATCGTGTCTTGTTTTGGAGTTGGGAGGGAAGTTGTCTCAGGCATGAACACCTCCACCCAGACGAACATCCTGCCATCCCAACTTTCCAAACACTCCAAGGGTCGAGTGACAACCAACCTTCCAACAAAGACGAAATTTCCAGCTTTCCAAACACTTCAACTGACGACCAAAACCCCCAACGAACAGACGAGATTTCCAAAACCCCAACTTTGCTCCCGGCCATTCTTATCTTGTTTTAGGTTAGTATCATTTAGCCTTAAAAACGGCTACATGATAGGTCTGTAACCTGCATCTGCCCGCTCAACCGAAGCGACCGTCTCTCATCGTGCTTTCGCGCCCGCGATCCGTCCCTTCGCACTGGGTCCTCACTGACTCTTTACTTCATCGGTTCTGATTCAGTGAGGTTGAAGAATTTTTTTCATTTTTTCTTGGAAGTCGGAGAGAATTTTCTTTTGGCAAGCTGCAAGAGAACGACTAATCGCGATGTTTTGTTTTGCCTATGAATCAAGCGAGTGCTTGGTTGACGGGTAGGTGGGACTCATAATTACTCGCAGCCAAAAGAACATTTTTTACATCTTTCAATTATCAATTTTAGCCAAGTACTCTCTGCCGTTTGCTCATTATCAATCATGGACTAAAAAGTCATTCATACTTCACTGCTTCCTCGATTTCCCGAGTGTGGAAATTTGTTCTTTTGTATCCCATCCACTCACCTTCGTTAACAGGGAGGGGGGTTGTGATGAAAGAAATACACGGAGATGAATGTGAAAACCCTTCGGTTCATGAGTTTCGAAATGGAACTCCCTCTTCGTGGAATCTCAAAGGAACAAGAGAACAATTCATTGTCCTGTGCAATTAATTAAAGGTTTCTTTGCAATTACGGAATGTGTCCAAACAGCGGGCGGTATTGCCCTTCTTCTGAGCTCTCAACAAACCCAAAGTTACTCATTCGTTCTGCAACAATTATTATAATAATTTCACAATTCGATCTTCGGACCGTGGAACTGACATCTGGCCTTGTGTAAAGTGAGAAATCCACCGTGTCGAGGAGAATGACAGGTACTTTGACTCCAAGCAGCTCCGAGTTCTATCCACACATCGTTGTTTTCTTGAAAATTTACAAAAGTCGTATCGTGCGGTCTATCTTGAACACTTTCAATCTTTCGCACTAGAAGATTAAGTTCATATCGTCGCTCTGGCACCTAATCTGCGGGCAGTCTTCTTTCACGGCAGAAGAGAGTTGTTTTATTGCAGGCTGCAGCTCTACTATGAAGCATATACCACTCCTTGAACTTACAAACACAGTTAATTAAATCCAAGCTCTCTTACCACACTCGAGATCAAACATGAGCTTTGTGTCTTGGCCATTTCTTTCTACGTTTATATTCACATGCTCGACACGCGAGACATGTGTACCTCGAATCGATGCCAAGATATAACTCAAGCCTAACATATAAGGCTGAATCCTAGCCTGAACATACCTGGGCTGATCGAAGCCAGGTTTTGGATCCTAGATTTCTTTCATCCAGTTTCCAATCCGTTCAACTTTGCAAGGTACTCAGCAACAAGAACAAGATAAGATCAATTGAGAGTTCGGATATCTTATGTCCCTAATGACTTTCGAAAGCCCTCTATGTTGTGAGCAGTTGGCCGCACTTGCCCGCTTCAAGCGATGCGCGACGATGTCATTGCGGCGAGGCTGTCACTCAACTGAGTGCGAGACATAGCCTCAATCCTACATCTTCTACCAAATCTCTATCTCACTTCACATCTATGCTATTTCGAAAGCTCATCAACGACTGAGAATCCTTCCCACTGCGGTTTTCGAAGCTAGTCGAATTAATGCGTCTGCTACATTACAACAACGTCGGCGGTTTCAGCCTCACCGAGTTCGATGAGAGCGACGTACCTGAGTATGCTATACTCTCGCACACATGGGAACAAGACAATAGCAAGGAAGTCACATATGCGGAAGTGATAAGCGCGACGGGCCAGGACAAAGAGGGTTTTAGGAAGATTAGGTTCTGTGGAGAACAGGCTAGACAAGATGATCTGGCATACTTTTGGGTTAATACTTGCTGCATCGATAAGCAAAACCAAGCCGAACTCAGGCACTCCATCAACTCTATGTTCCGTTGGTATCGCAACGCAAAGCGATGTTATGTCTATTTGTCGGATGTTTCGACAAGGAAGCGAAAAGTAAGCACTCAGTCGTTAGAGCATACTTGGGAATTGAGTTTTCGGGAGAACAGATGGTTTACTCGAGGTTGGACGCTCCAGGAGCTCCTTGCCCCAGCTTCGGTGGAGTTTTTCTCCTTCGAGGGCAAGCGACTCGGTGACAAGAACACTCTCCAGAAACAAATCTGCAAAGTAACCAACATTTCGCCTTCTGCGCTCCAAGGAGAATCTTTATCTCAGTTCCACGTTGATGAGCGAATGCGTTGGGTAGAACATCGAGAAACCGGCAAAGAAGAGGATAAAGCGTACTCATTGCTGGGCATCTTTGGTGTCTCTATGGTCCCTACCTATGGCGAAGGAGTTGCTAAAGCATTCGATCGTCTGTGGGAGAAATTCCGCGAAATGCAGAAATGTATGCAAGATCTACGGCTGACCGACCCCCGCCTTGACAAGGAACGTATTGAGGACACCAAAGGTGGCCTAATTAAAGAAGCTTACCAATGGGTAATTGAAACCTCCGACTTTCAACAATGGCGCACGAGCCAACACAATCGGTTACTGTGGATTAAGGGTGACCCTGGGAAGGGCAAGACAATGTTGCTTTGCGGTATTGCCAATGAGCTACAGCATTCGTTACCCAAGACTGCACTTTTATCCTACTTCTTTTGCCAGGCCACAGATTCTCGGATTAATAGCGCCACAAGTGTTCTACGAGGACTAATTTATATGCTAGTCGACTAATAACCATCTCTCGCCTCACATGTTCAAACAAGTTACGATAAAGCCGGAAAGGCGCTCTTTGAAGACGCGAATGCCTGGGTTGCTCTGACTAAGATTTTCTCTGGCATTTTATAAGACCCACATCTATATAACACTTATTTGATTGTCGATGCGCTTAATGAATGTATAGTCGACTTGCTAAGATTAATAGATCTCATCGCGCAGACTTCGTCTGTTTTTACTCGTGTTAAATGGGGAGTCTCCAGCCGCAACTGGCCAGAAATCGAGAAGATGCTCGACATTGCAACATAGAAGCAAAGGTTATGCCTCGAGCTAAATGCAAATTCCGTGTCCACTGCCGTTGCAACTTTCATTAAGACTAAAGTTCACGAACTAGGGGGGCAGAACAATTATAAGAGCGAGACACAAGACGCTATCAATCAACATCTTTCGCTGAACGCTCATAGTACTTTTCTCTGGTAGCGTTAGTCTGCAAGGAGCTGTCGAATCTGTCAGGGTGGAGAGCTATACAAAAGTTGAAAGCTCTACCGCCTGGACTTAGCGCACTCTACCAGCGGATGCTGGATCAAATCATAGCGTCAGAGGATTCTGAACTCTGTATGAACATACTGGCTATCATCTCGACTGTTTATCGGCCCATTACAGTTGACGAGCTAGTGACTTTGGTAAACATGCCTAGTGGTGTTGATGGCGAAGATGAAGCTCTAGCAGAGATTATAGGTTACTGCAAATCCTTTCTCGTGATTTAAAACCGCACAATATTTTTTGTGCACCAATCAGCAAAGGACTTCATCAATAAAAAGGCGCCTCAAGAAGCACCTCTCTTCAGAGCACAAGACGTGCATCACAATATCTTCTCTCGATCACTAAAATTCATGTCTAGTACACTTCGACGTGATATCTATAGCTTAAGAGCTCCTGGAATCTCTATTGACGAAGTCAAGCAGCCCGATATTGACCCCCTTGCTGCGATACGATACTCTTGCCTTTACTGGGTCGATCATTTACTCGACTGCCGAAATAGAGAAGAAATAATCAAAGATATCAAAGACACTGGCTCAATAGACACTTTTCTTCGGCAACATCTCTTATCCTGGCTTGAGGCATTGAGCTTTATGAAGTGCGTGGCAGACGGTGTAGTAATGATCAGGAAACTCGAAAATCTCCAAGTACGTGTCAATTGATTTCTTTCCTGTTTTTAAAGAAATTTACTAAATACTGGAAGTTTATCACAAGTCCAAGTCTACAGGCGTTCATACATGATGCGAGACGATTTGTTGTCTACCACCGATCAGTTATTGAACAAGCGCCTCTTCAACTTTATTGTTCAGCACTAGTCTTCAGCCCAGAGAAGAGTCTTGTTCGTGTTGAGTTCGAGAATCAAATTCCTACTTGGATTGAAAAAAAGCCTAGAGTACACGCATATTGGAATGCACTACTTCAGACGCTCGAAGGCCACTCCCGTCCGATCACTTCCGTCGCCTTCTCACCTGACGGTAAGCAGATCGTGTCTGGCTCTTTTGATTGCACAGTGCGGCTCTGGGATACTGCGACCGGCGCTCTCCTTCAGATACTTGAAGGCCACTCAGGCCGGGTTAGTTCTGTTGCTTTCTCACCTGATAGCAAGCAGATTATATCTGGCTCTAACGACCAGACAGTGCGGCTCTGGGACGCTGTAACTGGCACTCTTCTCCAGACGCTTGAAGGCCATCTAAACTTTGTTAGTTCTGTAGCCTTCTCATGTAATGGCAAGCAGGCCGTGTCTAGCTCTTACGATCAAACAGTGCGCCTCTGGGATATTGCGACCGGCAATCTCCTTCAGATACTTGAAAGCCACTCAGACTGGGTTAATTCTGTTGCTTTCTCACCTGATAGCAAGCAGATTATATCTGGGTCTTATGATCTGACATTACGGCTCTGGGATATTGCGACCGGCACTCTCCTTCAGATACTTGAAGGCAACTCAGGCCGGGTTAGTTCTGTTGCTTTTTCACCTGACAGCAAGCAGATTATATCTGGGTCTTATGATCAGACAGTACGACTCTGGGATGCTGTAACCGGCGCTCTCATCCAGACGCTTGAAGGCCACTTGGGCGTAGTCACTTCTGTTGCCTTCCTACCTGACGGTAAGCAGGTTATATCAGGGTCTGATGATGAGACGATACAGGTCTGGGATATTATAACAACAGAAAGCACCCTTCCCCGGACGCTCCAGGGCCACTCGAGCTTTGTCACGTCTGTTGCCTTATCACCTGACGGCAAGCAGGTCGTGTCTAGCTCTATCGATCGGACAGTACGGCTCTGGGACACTGCGACAAGCGCTCTTCTCCAAACGCTTAATCACTTAGACATGGTCTACTCTGCTGCCTTTTTTTCTGACGGCAAGCAGATTATATCTCAATCTGAGAATCAGACATGTCGGCTCTGGGACGTTGCAACGGGTGCTCTCGTCCAGACGCTTGAACAATATCAGAGCCCAGGCTCGCATATTCTCTACCCACGTAACCGCAAGATAGGGCTAAATTTGGACGCATCATATTGTTGGATAGTGGATGGCACATTGCCAATTATGCGGTTAAATTCTGAATACAGATCTACATGTGCAGCTGTTTCGGGTAGAACCCTTGTTTTAGGAAATTTAACAGGGAGTGTTTCAATTTTTCAGTTCAAGGAAGGGCCAAAGTTTATAACTTCCACCTAATACTCAAATTTCGAGGGAAATGGCAGTGGCCAATGAACCAAATGGAAGAAACCGCGACATCGGAACTTGACGGCAGATTCCCTTTCACACCGGGTCTAAACCAGTTCGATACGCAAGGGGCTCTAGAGTCGACATGCCTCTACTATTGCTTCATTGATGGAAATGTTCGATATCGTGCCGTCGTCGCTGTAGGTGCGAAGACCATCCCAGGTCTCAACGGTGATGGATCGAAAGTATGTGTGTGCAGCGGATGTGCATCGTCCAGCTTCCTAGATGGTACCAGGGAAAGCGTGAGCCGTGGGACCATTTCCACTGCCGGTTTCGTAGTCCCGCAGCACGGCTGGTTGCGGTGTATCTTATACGAGTGAAGTGGTGACGACAAACGATTTGCATTTTCTGCCTTTCTCTGGCTTGTACTTCAACTCATTATCGTGAAGAATGTTGATGGGAGACTCCCAGATGACTGACTTTCTTGATGCTCTCCTCGAGAATTGTGTGGTCGTAGGTGGCCTGTTCCACCAGGACTCTTTATTGCGGAAGATGGTTTTGATAAGCTCTAGATATTTCTCGGTAGCTTGCTCTACTGTCCAAGGAGATAGCGGGACTACTTCACAAATTATTCCAGATGAAGGCTTAAAGAACAATCTCAAAGGTAGTGTCATTATGATCACAGGATATTTTTCTGGTATTGATGTTGAAACTTCCTAGCTGCTATACTATTCGAGTAAATAGAACCGGTCTAGAGAAAGGGTAGCGAGTTCGACGCAGACGTATACCTGGACATCGCCACAGGAGGATACCTTCCGTATTTGCCCTCACCTTTCAGCCCAAAATCTCGGGGTGGCTCCCCATCTATAACACGAATGATTACCTCTTCGGTCACTGAATCTCTCCTGACTTCCTCTTTTAACCTAATTTGTACATGTTGTTTTGAGTCGCCCAGACTCGAGTATTTGTGTCGCCAATGATCACTTCCCATGCCCGGAGTCCCAAATGATTCTAAAATTGTTTTTAACGGTCTAGTTAACGCGCACTCTAAGAATTGACCTCCAACATAAGCTGCACCATAATTGCCTCGCTCCGACTTTGGAAGTTGGCCCAATACAACTACAAACCTCATCCCTGCTGGTCCGGTAAAAAGAAGAAGCAGTTGAGGGCTACGGAAATCAGTTCGTGGTCGGAATATTCGAGTACGGTGATCGTAATGCGATTGCGGAATGCAATATGTTCCAGTATGACGAAATCCTGATTCGTTTGACGGAAGCTCAACAATAACTAGGCACCCATCCAGCCCTTTCCTTGTGGGCGTCTCTTCTTTTACTTGTAAAGGTTGCATGATTGCCTCTAGCGGTTCCTGGTTGAGAGGCCCCCAATTCGATTTTGGAACAAATACGACAGTTCCTAGTCTTCCATGCCACTCGCCAATCGCCCACTCCCTCAATGGGATTGCAACATAATAGTCTGTATCGCATTGATTCTCACACCAGAGTATCCCAAGATCATAGTCAATTTCTGGGCAATTAAGTACGGGAAGCATGATCTGAACGCCTCGATTATAGACAAGCGGAGGAGTTTTAAGGGTCTCTTTTTGTCTCTTGATTGGAACAACATCGCGGGAATTTTTGAAATCTGAAGGCGAATTTGCGAAGAGTCCTCGTAATGTCTGGTCGCGAGATATCTCGCCAGCATCATCTTGATTTTCAGCGTTTTGGAGAGCCTTTTGATCTTTTATGAACTTGTCGAGGTAGATATTGCGTCCATTAGAATTCCAAGCGAATATGGACTGATCAGAGGAAACCTTCAGAATCTCCTCCTGTAATCGGTGGAAAGCCTTTCTTCCTTCACCACTAAAGGTGTCACACTTAGTAATATGCGGTTAAAGGGGAAAACGACAATGAAGAACTTAGCAGAACCGAATGGCTGAAATTTTTCCGAGGAATTAGAAAAGGGATTGAAATACATATTAAAGCAATGGCATGTTTATATCGAATATTCCCAACATGCAATATGCCATATCTTCTACTCGAGTTGTTGTTCGACTTGCTGCCCAGGACATTCTACTAGCAACACTAACCGATTCTAAATCCTCTCCTTGAAGCGTGTCCCAATCAATGCCAGTAATGTTCACAAGCATGTTGCAAAGTTGCTTCTTGGTCCCTAGACACTTCCAGTTCTTGCAGTAGAAGACGACGACAGCAGGAGCGACCAGTTCTTGTAGTGTCCAGCCTCTCGTAAACCATCGACTCTTCGAGAGTCGTAGGTAGTTATCTTTGCGATCTGAGGGAAGGAATACATCGGAGAGATACGCGTAGCAAACGTCAGCACGTTGATACCATCGGAACATTGAATTTATTGCCTCCGAAAGTTCTGCACTGCTGGATTTGTCGATACAGCACCTGCATTTATTTATTAGATCAAGTGTTTACCAAGGTTTACTCAGTAAACTTACGTGTCAACCCAGACCCACTCGAGACCCTCGATTACTGCCTGTTGACAACAAAATCTAATCTTGGTATAACCTGCTTTCCCTTCGAAATCAGAATTACACATATCCTGATAGGTGACCTCGTCTTTGCCCCATGTGTGAGACAATATTGCATAAGGGGGAAGGTTATCGTCGCCCATGAACTCCGTCAGCCTCATGGTCTTCGAGTGAAGGAGACGCATCCTGCTGAGCACAGTGTAAAGATTTCGTCCCTTACTATCTAGACGCACCAGTGATAAGGACACACCAAAAATTTGTTTTAACAAGTCTACGACTTGCTGTGTGCCTTGAAGTCAAGTACAGAACAATTAAGTAGGCTTGGGGAGTTGTTGAGAAAGGACACGCCGTGTTAGAATGTGAGCGAGTGCACCCGTCGCTGAGGCAGCCATCACAAAGTGGCTGAATTCAGGTGTTACTTGGTGAACGCCTCCTAAGCGTATATCTGATCATTCGGTACATACATACGCAATTCGATTTTGGACTTTGGAAATTGAAGCAGAACACCAAAAATGACTCCTCGTCCCTATTAATCAATGCATAGATATTTTTCGAAGATAAAATCATATTCAAAAAGAATATTGTTCAAAGCTAGCCGTTTCTTTGCAAGTGTTTACGATATTGTGGATAGATGACTGGCTGGTGAATATCTTGGCATCGCTTCCTCCCCGTCTTCTTGGGAGTTTCTATTACATTCAATCAATTCCAAGGCACTCAATTCATAAAAACTCATCGCATTCTAGTGTAGTCTAAATAAGCATTATTCGTCAAATTCCCGTTCCTTTTGCGCATTACCTCGCTCTACTGAGATCCCTTCCTCGAAGGATTCTCTATCTCCTCCACATGCAAAAGCGCACCACTCTCTTCCAACACCCCCATGATCTCCGTTGCGTTAACCTTCCTCGCCAAATACAATGGTGTATTACTTGCCCTATTCCTCACGTGCACACTCGCACCTCTCTTCAGTAGCTCCTTCATCACATCTGTACTCGGTCCCACCGCCGCCAGATGCAATGCGGTATTCTCAGCGTAATCTCTTGCTTGCAACAAACCGTGTTGGTCACCATCCAAGAGAAGAGAGATTGCTGGAAGATCACCAGAAGTTATTGCGTACCCCAGAGCGGCGAAAGCGGCTTGTTGAGTAGTTATGAGAGGCACATCGGAGGATGGGTGAGAGAAGATTGGTGAGAGGGATTCTGTCATTTCGCCTCGTAGGGAGATGGTCATTTGCTTGACGATGTCAGCGTATGTGATATCTTCCACTGCAAGCAGGAATGATAGTTTTGTCAAGGCAGCCTCAGTGGTAAGGTCGTGGCCGAAGACGACACCAGCTTTTCCGAGAGCGGTGGCGGGAGCGTAGAGGGGCGAGACGGAGCCGGATTGACACTGAGATACATTGATAATCACGATTCCTCGCTTCGTTGCTGCTTGGATAACTGCAGTCAGAGAGCCATCTTCTCCACTGGGTGCGTTGCCTGCTCCAAATGTTTCGAGGATGAGACCTTTCAGGCCAGGGACTTTGAGGACGCCATCTATCATCTCTGGTCGTATACCTGGGAAAATTCGGAGACATGCAACGTGAGCAGTGTCAAGAGTCTTCTGGATCTCAAAGCGAGCAATGGTTCGAGAACGGCGAACCAAAGTCCAGTTTACTTCCGCACCCATAGCGGAGACTTTAGCGAGGGGTTCACAGTTTGGGGAGGCGAATGCTTCGAAGGACGACGCAGAGACTTTAGTGGTTCGATTGCCGCGGTAGAGGTTGTGATGGAAGAAAAGACACACTTCTGGGATCATAAAGGTGCCCGCAATAATGAGTGAACCGAGCAAATTATCCACTGCATCAGATTGTAGGGCGAATATTGATGCTTGGGATCCAGTGAGAATTACGGGCTTGCCGAGATGACAGAGCATGAATGAGAGGGCGGAGGATGTGTATGCCAGTGAGTCGGTGCCGTGGAGAACGACGAATCCATCGAAAAGAGAATAATTGTTCAGGATGGTGGTTGCTATCTGGGTCCAGCCAGCTGAAGAAATAGAAGATGAGTCAAGGAGGGTCTCGAACTCGTAAAGAGTATATCGGACATGGCGGGAGTATGTTGATGGCGGAGTACGCAGTGAAGGAAGTAGAGCACGAGTAAAAGTATCTGTCATGACGGGGAGAGGTTCTGAGATTGTTAGTCTGGATTCATAAGTTAAATGAAACGAGTGGTTTGAAGCATGAAATAGGATCGATTTCAAATTGGACCAGCTCCAACAAACCGAAGGCTCTCACTTCAATACACTAGTCACTCATGATGTTTTTGGATATGGCATCATGGAATCTCAGTCCTGCACTTGCAACAGATTAATCCTATCGAGACAGAGACCGACAATGAAACAGCCTTAACAAAATCACGAAATGATTTACATACCAGGATTTGACCCATCGTTGAAACTCGGTCTTGGGCGCATTCCCTCATTCAAGAATTCTCTTGCCGGAATCAAACCATCTGGACTCGACTTCATACAAATTGTTCCTCCGGTCATGATAATTAGCACCCTGCTTTCGGGATATTGAGAACCCATCTTGTCGGCTTCGAAATGGGTTTTCTGGTATAACTTTTGTATTGTCCTGGATGAGAACAGTGGCGAGAGAGAGAGAGAGAGAGAGAGAGAGAGAGAGATCTTGATCCCAGGTTGCAAGCAGGGAAGTTGCTACTATTGTTATCGCGAGGGAAGAGGTAGTTATCTCTCGCTCTTCCTGATTCAAGAAATTCCAAGAGATAAGATCTTCACGTGGTTTGACGTGAAAGGTAAGATTTCCAATATCTTGGGTTGTAATGTCGTTTCGCTGCTCGATGGGGGTTTTTTGGAGTTCCAAAAACTTGTAAAAATTCTCAAACCCTAAATGTCCAATAGGCAGGTGGTGAATGGGAAACCTGTCAGCCTAAACCCTCCTTCATGTCGCAAAGTGGGCGTAACATGAAGGGGGTTCACTTTTATAGAATCCAATCTGGGAGTTATCGGACTTCTGAGCATGAGGGTTGGAGCTGAGGCAGGAGGACAAAGATTTTGTCATCTGAACCCTCGGATTGGCTCGAATGAGGAGAAAAGGGGTAATGGAAATGCACATCAACAACAACACCAGCGCTGCTAGTCAGATGCTATGGAGACGTGAAAAGTTTTCATAAGTCGTCATGAGAGCCTGCTTGATCATGGGGCTTTCTTTTTTGGTTGCCTAGCAAGCATATCTGAATGAGCTCGCTGGAGCTTCTAGTTGCGACAACGGAGGAGAGATAGAACACCTACCTTCCTGACCTGGTTGCTGAAAAGAGAGGAAGGATAATTATATAATAAATAAATAAATAACTAATTAATTAAATATCAATGAAATAAACTTGAGCTGTCGATTAAGAGCTATTTTAGGAAAGAAACATTTTGATCCTAGCACTTTGATACTTGTAAAGTATCTTTGTTGTGGAAAGATTTTCGTCCTCCTGCGTCATTGTTGTCGCGGTTGCCAAGCAACTCCAAGCGACTCAAAAAATAAAATAAAGTACAACCCCTCGGCGACGACAACAACAACGACAACTCGTCATTCAAATATCAAGCAGCTTCAAGACAACAATTTTGACCTTCAATTGATCCTAGCAGACGGTCTCTTCAGCTTCCAAAGCTTGATTTAACTCCATCAAAGCTTCAATACCACATATACAGGCTCTGACCGCCAGTTATAGCTCCGATAGCACAGGTATCTAATCGCCATATCTGCGAGAACTTCAATTACTGTCACATATTCTTGGTTCCTTCCAAAACCAAGTACAGCCCCTTCGCAGCCTTTCAAACCATCTGCGCGCATACGAATACTTGTTCCAACCCTTACTACAAATCACCATGGCTGCCATCGAAGACACCACAGTAACCTACGAGGACCTTGCTCAAATTGAGCGCGCCTTCGAAGATGCCGACCTAGAAATCAGTTTGTACCCCCCAAAACAAGCCCCTTCACCCCCAAATGCCATCTCTTAAACCCTCACTAACAATGCTTCACAGCAAAAACACAAGCCCGCCTCCTCGCACCCCTCTACATCAACCGCGAAAAGACTACCTCCCAAATCCCTAACTTCTGGCCGCTAGTTCTCGAACAAGCACCCCCAGATATCGATCAATACATTCAACCCTCGGACTCCGCCATCCTCCTTGCCTCTCTCCTCTCCCTCTCCGTCTCACACTTCGACCCCTCCGACCCACGCTCCATCGCTATCACCTTGGAATTCAAAGACAATGAACACTTCACGAACAAGAAATTGGAGAAGAAATTTTACTACAGGAGAGACAAGGCAGGGTTCAGCGGGCTGGTTAGTGAGCCGGTGAGGATCGACTGGAAGAGTAAGGATAAGGATTTGACAGGTGGACTTGGGGCATTGGTTTGCGATTGCTGGGAGGAGGAGAAGGCTGCTGCGAATGCCAATGGAAAGGGAACAGGAAAATCCGCCAAGAAGCAAAAACTCTCGCCAAAACAATCTTCGCTCAAGAAGAAGATTGAGAACACTGGCATGGGAGGCATGTCTTTCTTTGCCTGGTTCGCGTTTATCGGCCGTCGAGTTTCGGCTGAGGAGAGTGCAGAAGCGACGAAACTCTGGAATGAGAAGAAGACTGCTGTCGAGCCGAAGGACAGCGGCGAGGAAGAGGAGAATGGAGGTGATGATGGTGAAGATATCAGCTATGAGTTGGAGATCTTCCCCGATGGTGATGATCTCGCTATTGCCATCTCTGAGGATCTATGGCCTGGTGCTATCAAGTATTTCAGTGAGTATTGTCCTTTTCAGTCCTTCCAACCATCTCACAAAACCACTCCCCAAAATTTGACTATCTATACATTTGAGTACTAACATTCCTTTTTCAACAGCGCAAGCACAAGAACTCGATGGTCTCAGTGACGCTGATTTCGAGTCCGATGACGGGGAGGGAGGAGAGATCTCTGATCTCGATGACCAAGGAAGCGATACAGAAGGCGAGGAGGAGATGCCAGCCAAGAAGAAGCGCAAGGCTTAGGTTAGTCGTGCACAAAGTACCTACCTTGTAATACGTCGTAGGTATCTAAAATGCGGATGGGGAAGGGGGAGTCTAAAAACGAAACGAGATGTAGATAGATATGTAGACAAAAGTGCGGATTTAGCAAGGCGTTTATATATATTTTCATAATTTTAATCATTCACACGGTTTCGGTTTCACTTTCAAGGACATTCCCACTCGCGCATACATGTATACTATACCTAGGTGGGTAGGTATATGGAAAAGTCATGGATTTATTCCCCCCCCCCTCAAAGAGACACGCTTTCCTTTTCACTCTACTACTGTATTGCGTTACAACTCACTCAGACAGTAATTAATTACACCTCCACCGACAGCTACCGTGCCGAAAAACATGAATAAATAGGAGGAGAGTGACAGCGCAACTTTCCCTTCCTTTCTTCAACAATCAGTTTCCACAATCCCAATAGGCATTCAATAAGTTAGATAGACGTAATTGAAATCCCAAAAGAATGGAAGGTAACAAAACAATAAATGACTCCTTACTTTGTTAATCCAATTTCCGCGATACTAGTAAGTCAGATAGATGATTATTGTCTTCTTATTCGTCATCTTCATTCCCATCGTCGTCATCATCATCATTCATCATTCAGAGTATCTTCTCAATTATGCTTTATGCTAAATCGTTTCTCAAATCCCCATCATCGCAGCATACCCTTCATCTTTCTCTCCTCTTTTCACAAGATCCCCGTCACAAGACAAATGCAGGCTCCTTTCCTTTCACCATACGCACAACCCGTCTGTCTGTCTGTCCCATATGAATCTTTCCAAAAAAAATTGTCCAGGGGCGAAAAACCCGAACCTCAAAACTTGAGAGGAAAAAGTAAAAAAACAGAACTCCTTGAAATGCTATGCAGATCACCAAACCCAAGAATGCTCTCTCGCCGAAGACTGCTGCGCTTTGCTTACTTGCTTTTTTGCCCGCTTCGCTTCTTGCCCCGTTTTGTTTTTCCCTTTCCCACCCCACGCAATGCAATGCTAATGTAAATTGATAAAAAGAAGTTTTCAAGAAAGTAGAATGCGCCAATGTTTTTCTCCCCATCCTTTGCTTCCCATTCAATTCCCAATTCCGTTATGGCGGATATCGATTTCCTGTCATGACTTGTTGTTGCTGTGTTTTGTGCCTACTCTCTAAGCGAGCCAGGACTCCTCTCTCCTCGCAGGTGTAGTCTCGCCACCAGTTCCAGTCCCTCCTCCCATCGTTAAACCCTCCTCATCGTCATCCTCATCCTCCTCTACCAACTCCTCTCCACCTTCAATTCTTCCCTCTTCGACGTTATCATCATTCATCCACGTCAACCCATTCGCCGCCTCCTCCAGCGGGAAGACCTCTCGTGCATACTCCTCAATTCCCCTATGCCCTTCCCATAACTCCATCGCCTCACCCGGGCAACTTTCTTCCAATTTCAAATCCCCAAAATACGGGGTTGTAATCTCGGGTCTTGGGCGCCTAACGCGTACATATCCTCCAGTCCAACGAGCTGATCGCGGTAACCCGTGGGGATCTTGACCTTCACTGCGATTTTGGGATTGTGGCGGTATCGTACCGGTCGTGAGACGCCGCGGGAGAAGGCTTTGCAGACTTGCCGAGGGGAGAGCATTTCGTAGGCTAGGGCTATGCGTTCTCCATTTCCCCACCGTTTCACGCCATCTTTGATGATTTGTATTACTGCAGGGCCAACGTCATGTTCGGCATCTAGCCAGGGGAGAGGGACATCTGGATGGAAAGGCGCTGTCCAGGTGAAGGATCCATCTTGCTGGAGCTCCATGCAGAAAAGTGGGTAGAGGAGTGATGTGAAGTTATTGTTGTAGATACCAGTATAGAGAAATGTGGACTTTTCTCGGAGTGCTGGGAGAGAGCGAATGTAATTCTCGACTTCCATCTTACAACTCCAGAGAGGTAACGAGGGCCATGGCTTGGGGATATTTGGGGGTGTCCAGAGAGCGTGGTCGGGCATCGAGCTGTAGATGAAGTGCTCTACATTGGCTTTAACTGCAGCATCTGCGATTGCCTTTCCAATTGCGGCTTCATCGCCCCAGAATGTTGTATTTATGAAAGCTAATTGCGCACCCCGGAACAGTTCTTTGATCAAATCATGATTGACGCCTGTATCTGCCGGTGATAATGTCGGGCTCCCAGTTTTCGAAGGCTTGTGCTTTGTGTATAGATCCCCCTGCAGTATAGTTACGTTGTCCAGACCGGCGATCTCGCTTGCCACAATGCCGTCCAAATTCCTCAACTGTGCTCTTACATGGTATCCCACGGCCACAGCAACGCGTATGAAGGAAGCGGCTTGTCGACCCGACGAGTTCACAACCGCAATGGTCTTTTTAGGAGTGGGCATGGGGCGTTTGGCTGGGCGTTCGGAAGGGTGGGTATTGGTGGTGTTAGAGTGGTAGTTGGCGGGGTAGTTTAGGGTTTGTACGGCCGGGAAGTTGGAGGGAGACAGGTATTCCGAGGCGTCAGAGAATGAGCCCACAGGTCGATGCTTCAACTTTCGTGGCGTGGGTTGGTAGGTTTCGTTGGCGAGAGGGTGAGGTCTGATGGTGAGAACAGAGCGTGCTGTTGCGGATGGCATGGAGACCTGATTTTGTGTGCCGTTTAAATGCACTCTCGTCGTTTTATAAAATTTCCGGAAAATAAAAGATGACCGACTGGTAACACACACAGGAAGGTCGGGTCGCTTCGGTGGAGGCCAACTGATGCCTTCTTATGCAAGGGCCACGAATAGGGAAGACTTTGGATGCAGCCGCATCAAACACTGCAAATGTGGAAGATATCGCAGAATATGGATGTGAGATGACGAACACGACCAATCGGGACAGCAGGGGGCGGATGAGTCTCTGTCTCTTGGGTGTCTGTCGTTTAGGCGGTGTAGTGGGAAGCAGCAACAACGTTTAGATTGGTTTGGAAGGGCAGCGTAGAAGGGTGGAATGGAGGGGTGATTCTTGGTGTGGTTGGTATGGGTGAACAAGAAGAAGGATGGAGGGGTCAACGATGAATCCGATGAGATATTTTTGAACCAAAAAAAATCCGATTTTGGCAAGACGAGAGGGAGAATTAGAGCTGGTCGTCGTGGTCGTTTTAGAGGTTTCGGCGACCGGGAGAGAGAGAGAGAATGTGACCGAGAGTGACGTGAGAGAGAACCTCGAAAGGATGCTGCTAAATTTTGCTGTGGCCGGCGGCTGTTTCGTATAAGAAAGCGAAGGGAAGTTTTAAGTGTCGCGCCTTTGCTGCAGTGTAGGTAATAATAAGGTAAAAGGCAAGGAAGGCAGCTTGGGAGTGCTGAGGCCCGATCGAATATCCGATCAATAATAATCCTGGGAAGAATAATGCGCAATGCAAGTGCGTTGGATGTCGGTCTTGCGGTGGTATGGTATTGGAGTAGTAGGAGGAGCGATCAATGACAGAACCTGAAACCTAAAAGGAGATTGATGACGACGGTATCGACTGACGACAAGAGAGGATTATTATTGGAAAGAAAGAGAGAGAGAAGAAAAAGAACTCTAGGAACAGGAAATAGAGGGCGGTGATATGGCTTCCCTTGGTTCGACAACTATTCGAATTTAGATGAACCACGTGCCCGTGTGCAATGTGCGATCACACAAACAGCCCTGGTCCACGCGTGAGGCTATTACCTATCTCTGCTGCTGGTACAGGCAGGACATTAATGTACGGATGTACTATCGTATCTTTTTTGCTCCATCGCCCGGGTGTCAGATCTCACCAGTGATATTGGCATGACCTTGAAGGGTAGGACAGGCACTCAGGGATTGTGCGCGCAACATGACCTAATTAGCCCCTAGAGGAACATCATCATTCTTGCTGGCTGCGAGTCGTCTGTCGGGCTCCTCCACCAAAAGAGCTAATTAGCAATGGATATCCCGTCATGTGCGCAAAGAGAAGCGGCGTAGCGACTAGCTAACGACGAGTAGGAAGAGCCCAGCCAGCAGACTTTTGGGGTTGTGAATAATAAGAGAGTGGAAACCGGTGTGAGGCGTTGGGTCCCGGGGAAGCCAAAAGTGGGATTTGGGAGGAGGGGAGGAGTGAAGAGATTCACGAGAAAGGCCCTCCCATACCAGAGCCAAGGGGCAACTGCAGCGTCTGCTGCTCTCCCGTACCTGGTCGTGGCCTGGAAACGTCTTGTTATTCGAGCGCACAAGAGGGGGCTGTTGTTGCGGTGTCGAGAAGTGTCTGTCCAGATAATAGATTGGAAGTGAAATTAGAAGATGAGAAAGGTCAAGGTCCGACCCAAACAAAATCAATATTGGTTGCCACTTTCATGACTTTTCCTTATCTTTGAACCTCAATCATAATGACTTGCCTCAAGGAGCAGGTAGCGTATATCTGGGTACTTACTGTACTTGGAACTGTACCTACCTGGTACTACTTGGCCATTATTCGCTTGGACAGTGGTGAAGTAAACAAAAGGCCTATCGCAGGAACAATGAACGAGCAATGCCTACCTAGGTATGCAATGCTCCACCGAGAGGAACAAGAAGAAGAAAAAGCTTAAATTCGCATCTCCTCCTCTGGGAAAGGGAAAAAAGCAATTAATCCTCGCTGCTGCAAGTTCCACACAAGTACCGAGGACTCGCGAGACGCGCGACGCCGCGAGCCACCAGGGGCCACCTCGCTAAGCATCCGGATGTCACCAGAGCAAGAATTACGTTATAAATACCTCCCTTCCCACATACTTTGACAGAAGGATTCCTCGTCCCCAACTGGCATCTCCGAATCTACATACAAATACCGCTGGACATCTCCGTTGTGGCAGGAATGAGCTACAAAGCACCAAGCATGTCGCAAGTTAGCCGGGCACTCTGGCACACCGCGTCGAAATCCGGGCCAAGGCCTCTTTCGCGATACTCATCCAAGAGTTAGTTAGTCCATGACTGACTGCTGCTGTCGAAACTCCACTTCCTGGTGTGGAGGGAAGGTGGGTTGGTGACAAGACGAATCCACTCTTTGGCGTACGAAGACTTTTCTCTCCCTTTTTTTAGTCCGTCGGCGAAGGGGAAGGAGGAAAGTGGAAAGAGGAATGTGTAGGGAATTAGGGAATTATTGTGGACTTTGAGCGATGTGAATGGCGAGAGGCTTGCTCGTATAGGGCAATCTAATCGCATCAGATCCGACTACTGGACTGTTTTTGTCTATCACTTCTTTCCAGCAGCTACAGTCCTCGAGTACTCTACAGTAGTCTCGACGATGATTATTCGACATATCCAAAAGCGCCACTATCATTTTCCCATCTTGCAGGCCCAGACCTGCAGACGCATCACACGAACGACTCACTGTTCACTACTCACTTACTACACATCATCATCATCATCATCATCAGTGCATCATCCAGCGCGAACTCCAACAAAAACCAACAAACCCTACCCTCAGCACCACCACCAAGCCACTAGAAGCAATCCAGATGTCACAAAAATCCGGGGTAGCTAGCCCTACGCCATTCTAACTGGCGGGCCACATGCATCGGAGCTCCGATGACAAGATGCAATTTGTGTATGTTATTCCTTATCAGAGTTTTGTTTTCGGCGGCGGCAGAAGTCTCCACGGAAAGAACCCTTTTTCCTCGCTTTTCTCTTTCGTTGTTGCTTCGTGTGACTTCCTTTTGCTTGTAATATTGATGATGGAATCTTAAGATCTTATTCCTCCATTATTTCATTATTCTTTTCCTCAGATGATGATGCATTCGAAATGCGGGGTATGCATGGCGTGAGTGCGCCACCCCATGTTGGAGAGAGAGGATCGGGAAGTTGTTTCCTGCTGGTGGGTGTGTTGTTGTTGTTAACTTGTTGCTTATGCGAGAGGATGAGGTGGAGAGATAAGGTCACCTCGGGCTTTGAAAGAGTGGAATAATCTAGTCTTGGTGCTGTTGTCAAAGGTGTCACAAGGGTGTGCGCTGGCGTGATTATTCGATGTTAAAGTCGTGAATCTGTCAGATATCCGGCTGAAGAGAGACAGAGAGAGAGAGAGAGAGGCTCACCAAGTATTTTGAAGCTGCTGTTGGGGAAATCAATGGCCGGCCGACTAGCACCGGCAAACCAGTTGTGGGTTGTAGACTTACATCTTCCAGGTGGAATATTGAGCGAGCGGATGGTTGAGGGAAAGGAACGATAGATGCCCACTCTTGCTTCTCCTAAGTTCATGTCCTTGTGGAGAAGACAACTTAAGACCACCACCTGCAAAATCTCGAGACAAGAAAGCTTGAACGATCAAAAATCTCATCGCCAATACAAAGGTTACACAAGCATTACACTATGTGGGCACTTGCTTCTCTCCTCACTCAAGTCACAAGCAGCAGCGACCCTCAATGAAAGCGGCAAGCGAGAATCAGAGAATGAAGTGAATTATTCCATTATTTCACTTCTCTTCCCTCAAGCAGCAGATTTGGTTCTCTACCAGAATACGTCCTGTTGCATCTACCACGATCCAACCTCAAGAGCCTACTTCCTTTATTTGTTGAAAATTTAAAAGCCAGTTAGTCACCGATAGGACTTCAGCCAGGCAAGTGCGACTGTCTTCCGATACTGCGGTATAAATATGTCAACTTGAGGTCCTTTACTACAATCAAGATGAAAGGGCTTCTTGACCAAGTGGAATCGAATGAACGTCGCTCTCACTCGCGCCGAGAGTGTTCTTTGGATGGTTGGCAATCTCGACTGCTGGCGTAGCGAGCTGAAGCACCTTGTTGACATCCAATGCAGGGAGATGGTTTTCAACCCATCCTTCGCTGTCCTATGTCGTGGTCAAGATGTAAACATAGCTAGCTAGCTTCCTACGCAGTCGTCGTCTCCTCTCATCCTTCCTTCCTCTCGCCTCCTCTGATTTCTTAATCCTCCTTCGTTCGACAAAAGAAACATCCCACCTTCGCCGAATTTATGCCGTTGTCGAATCTGACTTATCACCGTCAAATCCCAAGTATCCATCACCGAATCATAATTTTTAGTCGTCAAATTAGGATTTTGGAAGCATATCTAAATACTTCCCCCTCCCACCGCAGTTCTCACTTCATGCAAAGTACAGTACAGCGAGCACATCACACGATTACCACTTCCGTTCAAACACTCCCCTCCTTCTCCCAACTTACCTCAGTCAATCGAAGCGATATCTGGCCAACTTCCGCTGACCACCTCCACGAGAAGCCACGGCCATCTTACAGGTGATCGAATCCTCCCATTGTGTTGATATATATACATGGAATTTATAGAGAGGGACCCTTAAATGACATTTTCGCCCATGGTAGTGAATGATTATCATCATGTCTTCACCTTCTGGGGCGCAAGCAAGCTTTTTGCATTCGATTTTGTCAACTGATCTTTCCGACTTCGAAATTCTGAAACCCATCAGACTTCTCACCTCACCAAATCGAACATCTTACTTCTCGTCATTAAATTGTTATTGTACTATAAAAGGCCGTGCAAGGAGTATACCCTGGATCAATCCATCAAATTGTTCTGTGCAGCTGAAGATATCTACCACCTTCGAGACATTTCAGTCGTCGAACTTGCCTGATTTCGGCCTTCAAGCAAAGCAAAATATCATGGCAACATTTTGAATCTTGCAACTTAAAAGGCTCTGAGAGGAATTCATTTGATCTATTTCTAAGACTACATGGAAAGCACGGCCATCTGACGTTGTTGCGGCAAGTGTATATTCAGCATTGCAGTTGGTGATCCTCCAATTCTTCATCTCAAATCCCTGGCCATCCGTGAGACATGAAGACATAAAGATAAGCAGAGCAACAGAGGTTCATATCCGTTCGTCTAAACAGTCTAAAAAGAAATGGAAAGATTGAAAATGAAAAACAGGAATTTCCTTCTCCAGAAGTAAAGGGATAGGATGAAAATACGATGAGAAATTGTACATGACAACCAAACGAGTTCCTCCCTCCTGTCTCTTTTTTGTGTGTTTTGAAGTAATCCAGTATACATATTCTGTATATTGTCATATTGTGGTATGTCGTAGTCGCCTTGTGTTGAGGTGCGGATCAAGTGACGTTGTGGCATGAGTGTGTTTGAAAGCAGCGAGCGAAAGAAGAAACTGTGGTTGGTGCGTTACATCCGCCACCAGTGAGCTGTAAATCCGCGAGAGATAAGATGGTGTCAATATCGTGTGAGGGGAATGACAAGGCGATTGAGGCTTTGTAGGGCTGAAGACGTCGAAGTTCGCGAACGATGCGATGGATTGACGAGGTCGAAATTGAGGCGAATTGAGGAGGCGAAGAACAGATGCTAGATTATTCGGATGTAGTGATAGCCATCTCGATACTCCTCACAGGGGAAATCTTGTTCCCCTTCTTTGTAAGCTAGAATTGTATCCCATTGAACCTGAGAAAGTTTGCCGCTAGCACACCCAACTCGGCGGAAGATTCCCTTCTCCGCATCTAGGACCTGCAAAAGCAAAAGTATTGCCTCAACCTCGCCTTCATTGAATTCGAAGAATGAAGTGCAGTAAACTGGCATACAAAATAGCGTGCTCTGTACATGTTCATGACATAGATCGTCCTGCAAACTATCTAAATGAGAAGGCAATTCGATCGTGTTCCCGCAGTATATCTGAACGCTACGGACGCTAATTAATGTTACTGCTCTCAAAATTCCCTTCAATTGAAGCCATCCACTTTTAATTATTCCAGACTCCGTTGTTGTCGCGTACTGTATGCCTATATCCATGACAGTAATCTTGGATTCTGCCTCCCAACGGCATAAATAAGTCCATATCGGCGAATCTACAGCCGCCCATGACCACTATAAAATCGAGCATCAGCGAGATTCTCGGGTAGATTGAGTCGATTGACTTTTCGAAAATAATGCTACGGTCGTGGGTGATTAAGGATGGAATTTGAAATATGAGCTCCATTGACAATCTTCGTTGCTTCTAGAAAGCAGAGGTGAACGGAAGGGGAACCTTGTCTTGACTTACGCTTGGGGCCCGGTATTTTGGTCGAGGGACTGATGGGTCTTTCGATTCCCATAGTAATTGTGGTTCCATATGGCGGCGCCACATTCCCACAATGTAATCGCTTTTAAAACATGATTTCACCTTTTCTGCGAGGGAAGAAATTGCAACCAGTTTATCGCTTGGGAAAGTCAGGTTGCACATTGTGTAAGTTTCCAGAATAGTTGCCCATGTTTTGAGTGCCTGGAACTCTTCTTGTTGCACATCTCGACTTAAGTGATTAAAGCTCTGCTTCAACCCACTGTCGTACATGATATCTGGTATACCATCGGGATAGATCTCCGCAGCTTCCTTCTCATTGCATTCCCAAGACAATTGAATTTGACCAAATGACAAGATTCGATTCGATAAGAGCCTTTCTTGGAGAACCCATGCTCGAGTGTTAACGTGTGCCCGGGAGACTTCTGTCTCCCAGAAACCCAAATCAAAGACTGAGTACCGATTGGATACTTCGCCAGTTAGAGCGAGATCAACAACCGTGGGAAACATGGCATCATGGAGTCGATTATTAAACATGGAGTGGTTGCCGTCTGGTGCAGCGGCCGCTGAAATCGTACAGAATGAGTTGGAATAAACTTTGCTCATGGTACCTACTTCATGAAGCCAATCCATAGATTCGTCCCCTTTCTGGATGATGCACAGAGAGTCGATCCACCTGCAGCAATTTTAGCCCCTGAAATACTCTTCGTGGGTACTTGAGTCGGCCCTTTTCGATGTGAAGCAGAATGTTGGATCAAATACTTACAGATATCTGACGTGAAGCCGACGAGCGGTGTATACTGCGTCCTGGTACAGTTTTGGAAGGGATGATAGAGATATATTGTTAATAAGATGAACATAATTGTCAGTTGTCAGTTTCAAGCCCTCAGCCTTGCCCCAGCAATGACTTAGTGTCATCTATGTGAAGCAGAATCAGAGTCGATCCACGAAACTACAGGTACTGTATGTCTGATCTAACCAGTGCTCGAAGAGATCACTTACATATTGACCATTTGGTCTCGTGGTTTTTGTCTCAATCAGCCGGCAATTGCTCAGATCCGTCGAAGATTCCAAGTCAATGAGACGAGAAGGATACCAAAGTCCATCGTAGGTAATTCTGCAGCTTTTGTGTTCTGCCATGCACTCCGATATCCATTTTTCGGCAAGGGAGAAGGTCTCGGCTGACTTAGTGCTTGAGGTCGGCGTGGTGCTCGCTTCAACCGAAAGAGCTGGAAGTTTTAGAGGAGTCGGATCTTGCCCTCTGTCAGCCGGATCCAGATGCAGGAGACAGCGTAAATGTTTCGATACAGGCCCGTATATTAAAATTTGGTAAGAGCCAGGAGAATCGCCTGATCCCAAGTTAAACATAGTAGCGACCTCGTCGCCGTCTGGTATCTCGTCCCAAAAGGATCGGCCAGAAGGGGACGGATTGGACGTCGTACACCCAGCATCATTTTCAGATGCGTTCAAAATAAGTCGTCGCTCTTTCCAATCCATGCCATCCCAAATACGATTGCAGATATAGCAGCCTCCTTCAACAGAACGTTTTAGACTGGGGTACGTGTTGTGGTGAATCTGGTATTTAAAGAGCGTAACCCCGTTCAGAATACGGGACAGGCAAATCTGACAAACCATTTTGAAGGCTATTGTCTGTGATACGTGGCTACGTTCTAGGTATTAAGATCCCCTGTAGAGCCTAATAATATTTATCGCTGAGTCGATCTTGGATGACCTGTGTTTCGTGGCCTGAATCCTCTTCAATCCAGGACGAGCTTTCTCTTCTGCAAAGTTTGAACATCGAGAATGAGGTCTGGCTATCAGGTCGAGATATTAGCAGAGCTCTAAGCCTCATTTGGCAGTGCACGTTCACACTTTCATTAGAGCAACACCACACTTTTACTATAACAACCGCACTTTAGAAACGGCAATCTGAGGAACGGCTTCGAGGAGCTTCACGTATGATAAAACAGCTAGTTGATTTTTAAGAAGATCTTAGTTGTGTTGCAATCTCAAGGGAATGTCGAAGGGAGATGAGGTTGAGGATGCCAGGGGAGGAAGGAGTGATATCGTACCCGTCCGGAGCCTCCTACATCCACCAGTGACGCTAGCTTCCTTTCCCATTGGTACTAAGGTACCTATGTACCTACCTGAACATAAAACAACACAAGAGGAGAGAAAAACTAGCAGAAGTCATAGGATCATTCAGTTCTCATCTATACCATCAAATCATTACGACTTTTTTGCTGGTGCCCCAACCCAAAGATCTACTTTGTCTTTCCCGTTGGAATTCCAAACAACACAACCGGCTCCCCGTTCTCAGCAGCTTTGTCAACTCTAAAGTAACCCTTTCTCTCCAATTGGATGATATCATCCTTCTTCAAATCCTTAACGTTCTCATCACACAACGCCTCCACTTTCTTGGCACTGTCCTTGGTGACGAAGTCCTCCCAGTTATCCTCCTCCTCAATCTTGTCTTTGGTAAAGAGGTACTCGAACTCCCAGACATCTGCCTTAACAAGCTCTTGACCCTCGGTAGAAAGCCATGTAACCTTCTTCTCAGTCTTCTTAACATCACCCTCGAGATGAAGCTCAAGCTCTATAGAGGTAATTGGGTTAGAACCGTTAATTTTACGGACAAAGGCATTGCCCCAGTTCATGAGGGTGATTTCCTCGTCGACAGCGAAGAGCTTCACATCTTCTTGGTCAAAGATGATGGATTTGCTGAATGCGACCTTCTTGGTGCCAACATCTGGATTCTTGTTGTGCTTGGGCTTGTCCTCGGTGTAAGCGGCGTCTGGACCATTGGTAACGGTAGCCTTGACTGCATCCTTGATGTCTACGGAGGTGTGTCTTGGTGCAATGGGGTCGATAATCTTCTTGTTCGATGCCCAGAAGTTGGTCCAGTCCATCACAACAATGTTTCGAGAAGGTCCTTGCTTGAGAATAAAGTCTCGGAGTGCGGGGATTGTCATTCCTCGTCTTCGGACACCTCTAATAGTAGGGAAACGAGGATCGTCCCATCCCCAAACTGTCCCAGCGTCGACCATCTTGGTCAACTTTCGCTTCGACAACTCGGTCCTGATGAAGTTCATTCTGGCAAAATCCCACATGTGAACTTGACGGAGCTTGAGGGTGTCGAGGAACCATTGGTATTGAGGGTTGCGATCCGTATATTCGGTGGTTCTCAAAGCATGAGTCACACCTTCAAGAGAATCAACAATCGGGCAGGCGAAATCGTAGGTTGGGTACATCTTCCAGGTCTCGCCAGTTCGATGATGAGGCGTGAGATTGCATCTGTAAATGACCGGATCTCTCATAGCCTTGTTTGGGTTGTCCGCGGATAGTTTTGCTCGGATGCAGTTGGCTTGTCCAATTTCGCTGCCCTTCTTCATCTCCTCGAAAATGGCGAGACTGTCCTCGACACTCTTCTCCCGGTTCTTGCTGGCAATACCCTCCATTCTCTCATGCTTCATAACCTCCTGAGTAGTGTCGTCGGCGTATGCATGTCCTTCCTTGATCATGCGAATGCCGTACTTGTATAGCTCCTCAAGCCAGTCACTCGTAAAGCTGGTCTTGTCTGGCTTGATTCCCATCAACGCGAGGTCCTCAATAATGGCATCTTGATATTCCTGCTTCTCCTTCGAAGGGTTTGTATCGTCGAATCGTAGCAGTAATGTGCCTTTGTAAAGTTGATGTGCGAAGTAGTCGTTGAGAAGCGCAGCCTTTGCGTGACCAATGTGCAAGTATCCGCTGTCTGTCTTAGCATGGTTTCCTACCGTGAAAGAGAAAGAACTTACGATGGCTCAGGTGGGAATCTGGTAACCACGCCCTTCTCGACATCTTGCAGAGCCATATTGTAGCTTGCACCAGCCTTGCTCAACGCCGCCTTTCTCGCCCTCTCGGTATCATCCTTTGACTTAATCTCCTCTTGAATTTCCGGGTGTGTTTGTTCGACGTACGTGAACCACCTGGACAGATTTACAAGAGCACCTCTCTTCAGAAAGGCGTTTGCAACCTTGTTGCTTCGAAGGGTGACCCAAACCTTGGAGTCGAGCTCGCTGAGGGAGTAGCCTTCGATAAAGGTTCGTAGAATCAAGTGCTTGTCCAAGGCGATGAGAGTTGGCTCAATGACTTTGAAGTCTGGCGCTACCAGAGCGGCAGGCAACTCGGACAGCTCTGCGGTCTTCATTTTGACGTTTCTATGTTGTGGTGTAATAGGTGAGTGATTCACGAGGGGTGGAATGCGGGACATCAAATTCTTGGTGGGGAAATCCTTGCCAAGAGTCAACTCACGCCAAGAACTTAAGTCACGGGATCACCCGAGCTTGCCCAAAGATATTTGGTTGCACGACAATATCACCACCAAACTCCAGCAGATCAAGCCATCCACCACAACACGATGGCGACGGTCAGACGATGCTTCGCTCAATTGAGCTTGTCATGCTCACGACCGATACTGCCGCCCACAATCTTACAACCAGCGAGGTTCCTGAGCGCAACAGCTCCCCTGGCAAAAAAGGACAAGGGAAGGCGAAGAATGTGAATACCCAGAAGTACAAGAAGAAGGCGGATGGGAAGAAGAAGAAGAAGCCTAGGTCAACCTTTAAGGTTCCGGATCTGAGCGGTGTCGAGACCTTTGCTCTTTGCGATGCAATGCGGTATGTGGGAAATATCCTCTCTAATCTGAGACTGTAGCTAATTTGTCCAAGATACATACGAGCCTTTGAGGTCGGCCACAAGCCAGCAGCCGTCAAGTACGATCTCGCTCTGCGATTCAAAACAAAGAAGAATGGACCGGTCCTGCGGAATCGATTACGTCTACCACATCCTGTGCGAACGGATGTCAGGATCGCGGTCATCTGTCCTCCGGATTCTAAAGTCGCACAACAAGCATTGGCGGCCGGAGCGTCCATGGTCGGAGAGGATTCGATATTCGAAGCAGTACAAGAAGGTCGCATCGATTTTGACAGATGTATCTGCCAAACAGATTCGTTGGACAAGATGAACAAGGCCGGAATGGGAAGAGTGTTAGGTCCCAAGGGAATGATGCCTAGTTTGAAAATGGGAACTGTGGTGAAGGATCCAGCAAGCATGTTGAGGGATTTGATGTCTGGAGCGGAGTACAGAGAGCGTGTTGGGTCAATCAGAATGGCAATTGGACAGCTGGGCTTCACGCCAGAGCAATTGCAGAAGAATGTAATGACATTCATGGAGCAAATCAAGAAGGACATGGCACATATGAGCGAGAAGGCCCCGAAGGAATTGTCAGAAGTTCTTTTAAGCTCAACGAATGCTCCAGCGTTTCCTCTGAGCGGGGAGTACCATCGCCCAGGAGGCATTACCCCCCAAGAATTGGCGGAGAGATAGATGTACGATTGTAGAGATAGTTGTATGATTATTGTTTGAATGCTCAGTAGGCTATACTGAAAAATGTATTCAAGTATTAGTCCTTTATACCTTTCAAGACTTGAACTGCTTCAGCTCCTGCATCTAGATCTCGATAGATGGCGAGGATTTTGATAACTCGAGGCTGACCAGTCTCACCTCCAGCAGCCGCCTGCTTCAAGGCAGTGCTGAGATCAAGAAGGATAGTATTCCTCACTTGCAGAAAGCGTGACTGCTGTGCAGCAATAAATGGATGGTCTTTCCCAGCACTGTTCGCCAGCCTTTCCACGCATCGATAGTCCAGCACGAATCGCTGCAGCTTCTTGATGCTCGTGCCACCAGGCCCAGCTTCGACGAACTCCTCGTCTTCATCCTCTTCATCCTCACTTTCACTCCATGCATCCTCTTCGGTCCCTCCAATTGTCCTGCCGAGGGAGGCCACCATCAAACCATCCTCTAATTCCTCCAACCTAGCATCAACCTCCAAAAGCCCTCTCCCAAGTGCTATCTCCTTTGCCACCTTTCTCTTCTCTGTCAATAGACCATCGACCTCTCCCTTTCTCTGCCTGACGCTCAATCTCACTTCCTCTACGCCCCTCTTGAAAGCTAACAAACCGACTCTCACATCCTCGATCTTCTCTTCTCCCCCATTGAGATCGGCTCCTAGACTCAGGAACTGTTCATAATTCGTGTTCACCAAATCAAGCAGTTCTTTGGATAGAGCCTGTGACCGTTCACGCAGGTCAGCGCGGAGGTCTTCAAGCGTCTGATGTCGGTCTGAGAGGGTGGAGAGGTAGTCGGGAGCCGAGAAGGTGGGTGCGAGGAAATCGCTCCGAGGTAGGGCTTGAGGGTAGGGAAGGTTGTCCTCGTCGTCCGATGAGAGGTCGCCAGAGGGAGAGCCAAAGTAGAATTTGCTCATTTTGTGATGGGACAGGTGGTATCAGTAAGGAGCGTGGTTGTTGTTGTTCTTGTTGCTGGTGGTTTCTGAAATGTGTTCTCTCAGTTCTCCCACATTCTTTTTGTATTATATCTTTTGGGTTTCTTCTGCTTTTTCTGATTCCTTTGCAGATATTTTAATGGGTGTGAATACTGGTATAGAATATCCCGAAGATCACGTGGGGGAAAGGTTGTATTCTCATAGACACATAATAGAGTGCTGTGCTGCTGTTCCATACAGGACAGTACTGTACGTACCTGCCCTGGATACGAACAAGGGAGAGACAGATGTGGACGGCCGATGACGGACTCCATTCTTCATGCTGTCGTCCAATCAGCGCTCTTCTTGCCTCCCAATCTCCCTTGGCATGACTTGGCAGATCTTCCCTCAAACGCCCGCACTGAAAATTTAAGCGAATGACTAGCTCGTCCTTGCATTATCATTAGATCTGATAAGACCGACGTTTCTCCTTCGTCCGCACGATCTCTTGTCAATACTCAACAAGCGGCCACCCTGCGAGTGAGAGCTCTGTGTCGTACCATTCCGCACCCTCAATTGACTGTCCATGAGGCTCAAATAGTATATCTTCATATCTGTTAACATTCCCTCCTTCTTCAATCAGTTTCACCCACACAAAAAAGCACGGTCGGGTAGAACCGCATCGCAGCTATGGCCTCACCTGCTGTGTCAACGCCGTCCTCAGCCGGTTCGCCTGCAAACCTCGCCCCAGCTCCCCCAACGCTTGCGATCAAGACCAACCACAACAACATCATGAATAACATGGCCGCTATTGCACCCGCATCGGGTCTGCATACTCCCACCATTGTGACAAGAAAGGAATGGATCATCCCACCACGACCGAAGCCTGGACGAAAGCCTGCCACAGACACCCCGCCAACAAAGCGAAAGGCTCAAAACAGAGCCGCACAACGAGCATTCAGAGAGAGGAGAGCGGCCAGGGTGGGAGAATTAGAGGAGCAGCTCGAGGAGACGAAGGAAGAGCAGCAGAAGAGGGAGGGCGAGTTAAGGGCAAAGATTGTGCGGTTGGAGGCGGATGTGGAGCGCTTCAGCGGCGAGCTTCATTCTTGGAGACTACGATGTGATACCTTGGATCGTATTGCCGATTACGAGAGGAGGGAGAAGGAGTCTGCCATGGCCGAGCTGGCATATTTACGGAATGGTGCCCAAACAAAAGGCACAGATGCTGTTCCCCTCCCTCCCCGTCGTCGGCGTCACGAGCAAGCTCAGACACCAAATCCGTTACTTCAACCAGCTTTTACCATTCAGCAAGAGGACACAACTATGGGGTGTGGTGACTGTGATCCCACTGGAACATGTGCATGTGTGGAGAAGGCTCTGGAGATTTCTACTCACGGGTGTGGCAATTGCTCACTTGATACAAGGTGTCAATGCCTGGAGGATACCATCAAAGCAGCAGATGCGATGGAAATACCCGACCTGAAGAGATCACGTTCTCCTCAGATGGAGAGTTATCCTGACAAGCGTCAGCGTCATCATCAGTCGGGCTCATCGACGCCTCTGGAGGTTGACTTCACCGCTCAATTTTCATCCAGACCAGCTATCATCCAGATGCAACCCACCATCCACACTAAACCACCAGGAGAGTCATGTGGCTTCTGCGAGGAAGGAACTTATTGCATGTGTGCAGAGGCTGCTGCTGTTGCCGCTGCAAATAATGATCATGAGAATCGACTCGCCCCTCTGCTCAATGAAGCTACACCTCCACCATCAGATACCGATGTCGATGGCAACTCTGTGAAGCTACCTTCTATGCAGCCCAATCAAATGCATCGACCTGTAAGTCTTCATCCTACTTCAATATGTCAAACTATGCTAATATACCAAGGTTGCCTCATCCGCTCCATCAAATTCATGTGCCAACGGTCCCGGCAGTTGTCAGCAATGTCAAACGGACCCAAAAGCCAATCTCTTCTGTCGTTCACTCGCTGCAATTCGCTCGTCCGGCAACAGTACGAAGGACATTGAGGATTCCTGCTGTGGTGGCAGTGCCTCGGGTGGCGGATGCTGCAAATCTCGAACGTTGCCATCCGTCAAGCCAACACAACCGCCACCAAGTCTAAGTGTAGCCGATACGTACAAAACTTTGTCGACGCACAGAGACTTCGATCGTGCCACTGAACCGGATGAGTTGAGTACATGGTTGGGCAGGTTGCATGCTACACCACCGGCTCAGGAGGGGAGACCACAAATGGAGGTCGAAGCTGCGAGTGTCATGGGTGTGTTGAAGATGTTTGATAGGAGGTTTGGAAGGGGTTGAATAATTTCTCCATTTTCACACATCACTATCACTACTACCTACAAGCGTATGTAATCTCCGCATGCAAGTACCTCACGCGTATTGTCAGAACATGCATCGCCATCGGGCACAAAGAGGGCACGCCGCGAGGCTTAACAAGATTTTAAAATGATATCATGGGCGTTTACGATTGCATCGAGAAAGAAGAAAAAATAAGGGTTTAAAATCATTTCTGGCGTTGGAGGAATCCATTCCATTCATTCAATGTTTCTGTGCATAGCAGTTTCCAATTACTCAAAAGGGAAGGTCATAAAAAGAATAACTCATAACACAATTTCTCTCTCTGCTGCCACGAGGCACAAAAGTGATTTGACATATAATGCACTAGACGGGGCTACACTTCCCTGGTTCCCCATTCATCGCATCATAGCTTAGTTTTTTCTGCCATTCGCGTTTCCAGAAAGGACATTAGAACGCAAAATCCCGAATTGAAAGGCCACACGCCCCAATTTATGGATGTTGAGACTGACGAGGTAGTAGAAAAAGTCTCTCAATTCCACCAGCAGATAATCACCTCCGTGAAACCTTCGAAAAGCAAAAGAGAGATGACGATGGAGCCCGAAACCGGAGGGTTTAAAATACTATTGCCAAGGCAAATGGAGGAGAAATGGACTGAATGTTTCCAATGTCAAATTAGTCAAGTCAGTCGATCAGGCAGGCAGGCGTTTCACACCTGAGGCACCGACCTACCTATTCAGAGTATTAAGCGTTTCGGTCTCTTATTACGATCTACGATTTTATCTACACGTGTACATAAGCCCTACTCTCCCGAAAGTACTCTACTAATGAAGAAATATATACATTCGCTTTTATCTATCTCCATCCTCACTATTGTCCTGCTACTGTGAAAGGTTCATCATAATTCGTTGAATGGCAAGAACAAGCAGGCTCAAACATCAAGTTTCACAGTAACCTCCCCATCCAACTTCACCTCCACCTTAACAGTCACAGCCTTCTTCTCAGAATCATAGCTCCATTGTTGGGCCGAACACTTCGTAGTCTTACCACCTTTTCCATCCTTCCCTTTACCACCCTTGGTATACGAAGCACCACTTGGTTTCTTATCCACCCCAAGGATGATAATCTCAGCCACTCTCGCGTTCTCAGCGGTGTATCCGAACGAGCCAGAGATGTGGAGATTGCCATTTTCGTAAGAGAATTCAATCTCAGAAGTTGCAGCTTGGATGAGGCTGTCTCCGTCATCGAGATACAAACTTCCTGCTGCGCTGCCTTTGGTGGAAGGAGCGATCAAGATGTTGAAAGGCTCTTTTCGCACATCCGTGGTGGTGTATCCACCATTCTTGCGGATGGGGATGATGGAGCCAGACTTGATGTGTAGTGGTATCTCAGTGAAATCCACATCCGTCAACGTAGTGGTTTTTGCGTCGCCTTTGACTTTGGCGTAGGTGGAGAAATCGTAGAAGACATCGTCTGGGAGGTAGATGTCGACTGAGGTTGAGTTCTCTTCGGTGACGGGGGAGACGAGGAGGGATGGACCATAGAAGAATTGAAGTTCGAGAGAGAAAGTGGCGATATCTTGTGAGTAGTGGAAGAAGAGCGGTTGGAGGAGGGGAGTGCCGTCTGTTGCTTGCTTGTGGAGAGCTGTATAGATGTAATCCAATAGCCTGTAGCGAATATCCATCGACTTTCGCGCGGATTCAGCAACCAGAGGCCAGAGATAAAATTCTTGAGGGATAGAAGAATCTCCGTTGTGATTACGGTAGAAAGGATTGAATGCTCCCAAAGATGCCCAGCGTGCACAGAGTGTTTCGGTAGTATTACCACCAAATCCACAGACATCAGAACCTGTCATTGGCATTTGGAAGAAGCTGACGAAATTTAGCATGCCCTGGATGGAATTTCGGTAAAGTTCCCAAGTGGATAGATTGTCGCCGAGCCATTTTCCGACGCCACGGCCAGAGCCTGCGAAGGTGGAACGGGTGATGACGAGGGGACGACGGGAGGGACGGCGAGCTATGAGGGCGTTGCGGGAGAAAGTGGACATTTGAGCCCCATAGAGATTGTGCACGTCTAGTTCAACGTGCCCATCGTAGTGGATGATATCAGTGTCAAGGGTGAAGTTGCTCAAACCTCCGAAAGGATGAATGGAGTTCTCGTTATCGATTTGATACGGTGGTTCGAGAAGGTTGCGGTCGGGAAAGCCGATAATGGCGGCACCAGATGGAGATTCTTGTCTTGCCGTAAGACGGTATGCTTCTTTTAGCTCGACGGGAGTTCGCTTCACGCTCAAGGAGGCTCCATCGCCGTTTTGACGTCTCTCGTTGGGGGCAGCGGCAGGTGCGAGCCATGGCGGTGCGTATCCGAGACTGTCTGGGGGGTAGGGAGAGTTTGGATCTGGTTGGAAGGACTGGGGGAACCCCGGGATAGGGCGAGGAGGAGAGCGCAGAGCTGGACGGGGTGGTGGAAATCCTCGTTCTTCTGCTGACTCTGCTGGATCATCGCCGAAGAAGTTAAAGTTCGCTGCTTCATTCATGTCGATCCAAAGAGCGTCAATGTCTACTCCAGTATCTTTATCGAAGAACTCGGCAAACTCTCGGTTCCAGTAGGCTGCAGTATCTGGATGGAACCAATCAGGGAATGCTGTTACACCTGTTGCCCCTATGTTAGAAAGAGGAGGACATCAAGACGGAGAAGTAAGCTTACCAGGCCAGACGACTCCTTGGTAGATTGTGTCATTCTTTTGAAGCAAGATCCCTTGATCACGAGCGCGGAGAAAACTCTCATAAGGCAGATCCTTCTCTCTTTTTTCTTGATAGGCCATGGCTGGATCAACCATGACGATATAATGTTGGTTGTGCTCGTGCAAGTAGTCCACGTACTCACGGACACGCGCGAGGGGAAATCGATCCGGGTCGGTTGTCATAATGTACCTTTCGTACATGTCTATAATAAACTAAATGTCAGTCAACATTCGAAGCGTACGAGTAGGTAAAAACTTGCAGTCAATGTCTGTCCACATCGTCTCCAACGGAATTCCAGACTGGGAATAATTGTACACCACCTCTGCAATGGAAATGTAATCTCTATATCCGTAACGACATTGGTGGAAACCAAAACCCCAATACGGCATCATGGCGGCTTTTCCTGCAACTTCACTGTACTGCTTGGTTGCTTCGACTGGAGATGGTCCATCCATGAAGTACAAATCGATGATACCTGACATCATGTTGAACTCAAGATATTGGCCCGCTGAAGCTGTGTGGTTTATCTTGACATCCATGCCGGAGCTGGACAGCATGAATACACCATGAGTTCCCTTCTCACCACGGTGATCAAAGTATACTGGGTGGTTGCCATAAAGGTTCGTGTCGGCAGGCACACCGTAAGAGTCACGGGACCAGAGTGTTCTCGTGTAGTCCGAAGTGTTGAGCCTCAAACTATCCGAATGCTCGCCAAGCCCATAGATGTTTGGGTTTTGAGGAAGGGAAGTCCGAATTCGTAGATACTGCTCTTCGAAAATCAGAGAGGCGGCAGAAGTATCAAAAAGAACTTCCTTGTTAGACTTTCGGATGACCTTGAATGAGAATGGGGATTCTTTGTAAGAGAATTCAAGGGTAGAGTCTGCTGCTGAGACTGAGCCGGAGGTGTCTGGTGTGGGAAAGACACTGATTGGGACTTGGTAAGCCACCTTGCCTGCGTCCTCAATTTTGACGTGAAGACGAGATGCTATTTCTATGTCAGTTCATCTTCTTCAACGGATGGTGTGAGGTACTTGCCCGCATCATAATTGACCAGTAACTTCAGATTGGGTACATCATTTCCATACACATTGCAGGCTGGTCCGGCAAGGGCTAAATCAGCATTTAGTCCAGTTGCTGTCTGTTGAATATTGGATATTGAGTAGCCAGGGCATTTGTCGGTAGTTGTATGTTGGTTTTGTTGAATTGCGGCTCCAAAGACTGTGCCGATATAAACGGCGCCGGAGAGGAATTTTGAGGACCACATATCGACGAATTCGAATCCTTTAGAGTCAACTACCACCTCATTCCACACCCTCCCGGCCTCCTCTTTATATAATGACCAATCCGCCATATTACCTTGGCTGATGCTGTTGAGATTTGAGGGGAAGATCGGTCTCCTCGAACTGGCAAGATCTCTCTTACTAGTTGGGTTCGGTCTATGTTGGACAACAGGTTGAACTGGCAAGGTTGCTTGCTACTTGGAACCCGTGTATGTTGAACAGAAACGGTTGAACTCTGTGTGTCTAGGTCGTACTTCGGTGTTACTTCTTAACCCTTCACTACTGCCCATCCAATCCAATGCAAAGCGATGTACACGAAATGATGCCTGGCAAATGGAAATGTTACCCCCGTGAGAGGCGAGTTTTGTGTTTGTCCAACTTCATCGTGTTGACGATGACGATCATGCTCTTGGCGGTAGACCGTTCAAAGCTTGGCGAGCTAAGGGGCTTTAGCGAGGATGAGGGAGGTTTGTATGGATGCCGGACCACTGATCTCATAGATGGATGATTCTATGCAAGTAACTGTTCACTCAGCCGGCCCGCGGATCTGATATGATCGACGTTTAAAACCCAAATGCTGTAGGGCGCGGTCCGAGAATTGCTGCGTGAAAGCTCCGAGTGGCTTCAGCCTTCTCTTTGCCTCTTTGTGGGGTAGGTAAGCCAAGTATATTGTGTTTGTTGGCAGACGGAAACAAGAGTATTTCAGAGTAAGCTCAGAGATAAAACATCCTATCGGCCTAATACTCGCTGAAACTTTAGGCAGCGAAGAGATTTTCGACGTCAAGAAACCTGGATGGACGAGGGTTTGACTGCCCTCACTGCGGGGGTTTGTTCTCCTCCATGCATAACATCGCAGTCAAAGGAGGGGGATGAGGGGCAGATATGCTTGTTCGAGGTAAAAGTCCATCTCCTGCATCAGAATCGGCAGGGAAGCTTGGGAAGAGAGCTTGGGTTGTGTGGCCGAAGAGTGGCCGATTTGGCCGATGGATAATTCAAGAGAAGCAGACCCATGATGGAATTTTAAATTGCTGAAATGGCCTCATTATAATTGCAGACCTGCGAAGTGCTCTACGTCAAGAGAAGAAGAACGGGAAACATCTGTCTAGTCGCCGAATACCCTTTGTGTAACGTAGTCTCGAAAGTGCTTTCCTTCCCTTCATTCAGCTGTGCCAAGCCCGTTCGAGCTTTCTTCCAGGGAAAAGAATATAAAACTAGCTTGAAAACAGAACAAAAAGGCAGAACAATCCCAAAAATAGTCCCGTCTCCACTTGAAGATAACGTAAGTTTGGTTTTGAGGCGGGTGAATGGAAAAATGCGCAGCTTCGAGCCGGAACTCGATTCGTACCCAGTTTGTTGAAACAATTGTGCTTTCTGATACCATCCCGTAGAATTCGTACAAGTCCTTCGTATCTTATCAGTATAATACAATATCCACACACACTTCTACCACGCCTAGCACCTCAATGCCCTTCCACTCAGAGAGCCGGAAACTCTCCCTATCGTCCCATGCCCCGTCTACCTTTTGTTGAGACGTCTGCCCAAAGTCCTCATCTCCTCGGCCTTTGCCTTTCTTGCACTCCTCTTCCTCCATGCCACCCATCTGTCACCACGCTTAAACATCTTGACCTTGACCTTCGCCCTCTCCGCCGCCCGACCAATCATCCAATTGCTCTCTCTATACATGTAACCCGGACGTAACTCCAGCACTCTTCCTTCCTCTCCTCGATCAAACAACCTCTGCTCCGCCTTCGTCCTCTTCACTTCCTCCACTTCCTCCACAGCTTCTCTCATAGAACCACCTTCGGCCGTAATAAAAGCCGGAACTGCCTCGGGCTCCTGGGTCATGGTGGTAGCTACCAACCCACACCGTCTCTTCCTCATCGCATTCAATGGCGAAGGCAAAACATCCCCCTTTTTTAGTGTAATACCGATGTATTTCCTCTTTGCGTGCAAGTTGGGATCCTTGTAGTATTTAACGTATCCAGGTTGTAAAGCAAAAATCGTGTGATCTCTTCCCATGCCACAGTTCTCGCCGGGATACCAATGTGTACCGCGTTGACGGAAGATGATGTTGCCCGGAACTACGTATTGCTCTATCCACTAGCATTAGAGATGTCCTGAACAGGCAGGCAGGCAGAACTCACCACCCGATTTCTTAGCACCCAATCGTTTTCCAGGCCCATCTTTGCCCTTACTGACAGTAGCTTGTTGGGCGTGCGATGCGTGACGCTTGAAGACGAGAGGACTACTTGCGGCTCTTGCACTCCTGCTGATCGCAAGTTGGGCGAATGCGTCGGTTATACATGGTGTTGCTCCTTGATGTGCTGATGACCGGGCAATCGATGCGAGCGCCGCTCGCAGAGGCGGTTGTAATCGTGGAAGCAGCATTGGGTTGTGTGAATGTGGTGGTTGTCTGAGGATGGCGTGGAGGTTGAGCTCAAAATGTCAATGTCGGACCCCCCTGTCAAAAATATTTAAATCGCCAACCTTATGGCCTTAAAGCAGCAACGACAAGCAACATTTGGTGATACTTGTCCAGAACTCCCCTCTATCAAAGTCTGTTCTAAATACCCTTAACAACAAGCCAATTTTTGAAAGTTGAAAGCGCAGATCGTTCGATAAAAAGTATTCCACTGCCGAATTTGCGCAATCCTCTCGAATAGCTATTTACGAAAATGGCACGCCTACTGCTCTCCCTCCTCACCACCACCCTCCTCTTCATCTCCTTCGCCAGCGCGCAATTCGGATTCTTTGATCAGATGTTTCAAGGTGGTCAACAGCAACAGCAAGGTCATGGCGGACACAGGCAACAGCAACAACAAAATGTTCCTAGCGATTCGAGTTGGTACAGAGAGAATTATGCCAATGGTAATTACTACCTCCTCCAACTCGTAGGACTATTAGTTAGAACTAGGCTGACTATTATACCATAGCACGCTGTACGGACTACCTGTGCCCAGATACACTCGCCTGCGTTTCCGTTCCACACCACTGCCCGTGTCCAAATCCCATTTACGAGGATAAATTTGAGCTAGGAGAGGGAAAGTCAATTTGTGTCTCCAAAGGTGGCTTTAAGGCTGGAGAAGCTGCGAGGAAAGTTGAGTTGGCGAGGAAGGGTTTGCTTTAGATTGGCTGGCAAATGAAAACAACAATTCTTGAAGAATACGAGGTGTGTATGATACATTTCTAGACGGATGGGCAGGGAAATATATATCTTGAATGCCAATGGCTGGGCACGGAAGTTGGAATTGGTGATTCGAAGGCAGTGCCAGTGGGTGTCCTTGTCTCTGCATTTGGCAACGTCGTGACGATTCATGCTGGAATTATTTCGTACCTGTCAGTGGAACGATTTGGAGTTTGATATACTACAAAGAGTGGGAACTGAGTGGGATCATTCTAAGATTGAGTAGTTTCTTCGTCCAAAATCCAACTCGGAATTTGTTGCTATTATCATGTTTCTATTTGTCAGCTTCTACACAAAACGTGGCTTTCGCATGGTTTCAGTCTAGAGCGTGCTAGACATACCACCCAAGCGGTTCTAATTCTCAATATTAAAAAGTAAGCAACTTGGTAAATCTGAAAATCAACCTAGCCTATGTCATCTGAGTGGATGATATAGAGATTGGTACGGTCTTGATTGTCAGCTGGCTTACGAAGATAATCCCAGTATAGGTGCTTTATATGATTTCAATGTAATTTTTCGGGTTTTTTTCCCACATACTTCAAGTTCTGAGGACTGTCCAAATGGAACGTTTCACATCTCCAACTTGTTTTCTGTGTTGCTTAAACATACAAAGTAAGCGGAGGATGCCTCACAATGAAATTAGCTTTCCAGTGAAAAGGGACAGAAAAGAGAGTCTGCCTAACAGCCTCGCTTCACAAGCACCACAAAAGTCACAAGAAACTTCATCATCTATGAGATCTCAAGTCAGTTCTCCAGATTCATAAAATTGAATTGAGTGATAGATAATTTTCGTATTCCCAAGCTATTGAGGTCGTGTGAAAGCTCACGTTGAATACTCAACTCAACTCAACCAGTGAAGAGAGGCGATGCCTCTTTACAGCGGTTTTGTCACACTTTCAAGCTGTCTTTAACACATCCGCTTCTGGCTTACTGGTACGAGCTATCATAGTAGGCTGGCATGATATAGAAAGTGTATACAATGGCATGGCGATCTTACGTGATGGGCCGGGTCACGCTTTCGTCGTTCACGATCGCGAGGAGACGAAGACGCCAGAGAAGAATTTGGATTGGGATCCGGAAGACTAAGTGTGATTCTATCGTCTACTTGAGGATCTATCCTAACAGGTTTTGGTGATGCATAGGTACTAGAACGGGGGCTTGAAGGGTAATAGTTGTCAAGATCATAGCATTGACTTCTAAGTTAAGGTGCCTACGGCAACTTATTGTGTTCTGCTAGTAGCAGGTTGATTGTCTTTCCAGGGCTAAGTTACCCTTGTCCTCATAAATCAATCCCCTGAATATTTTCACATCAAAGAATCTGAAGCCAAAAAATGGGCCGCACTTCCTGAAATTCATCAGAGCAGAGTGAAGAACCAGTATGTGATCAAAATCCTGCTTAACTCTCTTCCCAGTCAACTGGAGCTTCGAGGGGCCAAATTTCGACATGGCGCGTGGAGGAGTCGACTCGTAGCCAAATTCTAGGTAGATGACGCTAAAACGTTGGTTACCGCGCTGGCTCCTGTGAAAGGCCATGAGCGTCGGTCTTGTACCGAAGGACTTGGATGGAAATCCTTGATCAATATAGACGTATGGAATAGTTTCTCTCTCTGTGGTAGAAGTCGTTGTGCCGAATGCGTACTCCATTTTCCAAGAAGCGTTCAGGGCGGACCAAACACTGTGACGATTCCATCCGTTCCAGCACAACACCAACTATCCCCTCTTCCGTCTTCTTTCCAGGCTAGGCAGCTGATCACATTCCTTTTCTCCCGCTCTTTCCCGTCCCTCCCAATCTTTTTCTTTCCCTGCACCTTCGATCCATCCACCTTGATCTCTTGAACCACATTTGCAGTCATAGTATCCCAAACCACTACCTCCCCATCATCCCCTATAACATTTTCATTCCCACACAAGATCCACCTCTCTTTTCCACCAAAAATACTCTTGAGCCTAAACTCCTCATTCTTCCACCCCTCATCCACATACTTCTTCAACAGTCCTCCACCATCCCTATCCATCAACCTCACACAGCCATCCAATCCGCCAACCAAAACGCCCTTCCCATCCCTCGTCCTCTGCAAACTAGTGACACTAGTCCCAATAACATCAACCTCCAACCTGCCCATTCTAACATCATAACACCTCACTCTCCCATCTACACTGCCCGCCAGAATCTCATACATCGCCTCGCCCCTCCCACCAGCCAAAACACAGCTCACCGAATCTCTTGCATCATCCAAGACCATAAGGGGTTTTCCAGTCTGAGCCCTAACATCCCAAATCCTCACACTGGCATCAAAACTCCCCGAAATCAACACACTGTCCCCCTCACCTGCAAAAGTAACAGTGTTTACCCGCGCAGTGTGTCCACTATTCCCGCCGAATCGTCGAAGGGTTTTCGCACTTGCTACGTCCCATAGGAAGACAGAGCGGTCGCCGCCTACGGATGCAAAGGTTGCATTGTCGCTGGCGACTGTGATGTCGAGCACTTCGTAGCCATGGGCGGAGTAGGCTTGGATGAGTTGAGTCGGCCGCGGGGGGTGAGGGCGTTTGTGACAGCTGGTGCGGAAGGACGAGAGGGGTTGTACAGACGAATTGAGCGGTCAGACGAGCCGGTTAGGATGTAAGTTGATGGGGAGGAGGAGTATGTGAGGGCGTGAACCGGACCTGGAGATATTCGTTAGCTAACAGTTTTTTCTTGAGAGCTGTTGAAGTACGCACCATTTGAGCCCAGAAGTTGGGTGAGTGGTCTAGAGGGAAATGTCATAATGAGAACAGGCTCATTATTGGAGTGGCATTGTTTATGTCATTTGTGCACATTTGTTGCCCTTTTGCGTCATATCATTTACGAAATGTTGCTGTGAATAGCGGTCACAGATGGCAGAAACCCCAAAACTGTTTTAGCTCCATCTCCATCTCTCGGCACATGGGCTTCCCCTTTTGCATCGCATCTTTTTCCTCGCTTCTCGCTTCTCGCTTGACAAAAAACCAAAACCAAACAAAGCCTGCAAACTCTACTACAAAGCTCCGAGAGCAAAACTCCGAAAGCATATTTATCATTGACATGGTCATGGACATGGTCTGATCCCCCACTCACCTTTCAACCAAAACATCTAAATTACACGAACAAGGAAATAGATTCCCATGACGGCAACATCAACTTCAAACTTCAACATGGACACCAGCTCCAAAAAAGAAAGTCGGAGGACGAGCCCGATAACCTCTTCTCCACAATCCAGAAAGTTTTAAGATGAATCAGCAACATACACTACTGTACGACTGTGCTAGTGATGAGCTTACAATCCGCCCGGCCGCAAATCCAACTCCCAACAAAAGTCACTAAAATTCCTTCCCGTCCCCATCTCGCACATTATTACCATTACCAGCCTGCCAGCTCAAAGATCTGAAGGCAGATTTTGACTACTGCACCTGCACCCGAAATCCAAACCAGCAATCGACGTGTCGAGGGACGTTTAGCAAAACCCACATGTCACGGTAGATGGACCCATGTGCCGATCCACCAAACAAAACTTCGGATACCTTTCTCTCTTAGTTCATTTTTTAGTCCATTTTTTATTTCATTCTCTTTAAACTTTCCTTTCCTTTAGCGTCGCGCACCAGGAGACAACGGACGCTCCGACACTCCATTGACAGCCTAGGGATCGTTTTCTCCGTGGCGGCGGAAGCACTAGACCAGGAACATGCCTTCAAGTTAGCAGGAACTTTAGTTTAGCTTTTCTTTACCTACCGGTCTGACTGGTCAGATTGTTAGCGAGAAAAGCTGAAATTGTGACTTGTTTGAGCATAGTCTACATACGTTTGTGGTAAACGTACAAAGTAGTCCTCGGTACTGATGTCCGGACTCCTTCGGTTTTTGACTTTTAGCTTTGGCAATGCCATCGGCACTTGAAGCCTGGAGAGCATCTCAGGCTATTTTGCTTGGGTGCACTACAAAAGTCAATAAGTTTTGGTACTGCAGATTTTGCTGGGACGTTTTGCTAAGTCTAGGTTTGGCTGGAACTCTTGGGCCCTTCCTTTGCTGTCTTTTGGAATCATTGCTGCGGGGGCTGGAGAAAGCAATATGCCCCCGTTTCGTCGCTCGTTTCGAGTCATGAGGCTGGAAAGAGGTGGCGAAAGATGACATTATTTGCTGCTTTGTTCCCTTGGGCTAATGTGGAAACTACGAGTGAGATGCTGGAAATCTGCCATGGCAGTCTAGGAAGATGGTGCCAGACGGTCGGTATTTGAATGGAAGGGTCTTCAGTGCTTCCATGCCAGATAATTGACTGCGAGTTTTGTAGCCATGGGAATTCAAGGGCATCAAAACCAAAGGATATGGAGAATTCGTATTGGGATTTTTCTTTATTGCTATGTGTGTGCTCTTTTCGAGCAATGCAAGTATATTGTACAGCTGACTATGTCTGTCTATAATGCCGCTAATTATGGTATCAAAAATAAAAACAAAAATCAATCCCGCATTCATCTGATCATAAAGTAACAGGTCGTCTCTATTTGTACAATCCAGTTCTTCTCGGCCCTTCAAATGTATAAACAGTCAAACTCTCGAGTAAAAGTCTGCTCTATAGAGTCCTTAAGCTCAAATAAGCCATCCGACCCATCCCTCCCAACGGTGAATTTGAAGCCAGACTGTGATGGGTCGTCGCGTGCCGAGGCAAGTTCATTCAACAATTTGATGCGCTTTTGAACCATTCCGTTCTGGTGTTTTCCACTCTGCCAAAACGTTGCCAATTCTCCAAGTATCGTCTGCGCGCCCTTGAAAGATGCCAAAAGTTCGTGCACGCTCGTGAGAGAGAAACTAGCCGAAAGAACATCGACCGCAGCAATAATTGAATAGCCCACAAACGGAGAGGAAAACTTCACAGGGGTGCGTCTATCGGAAGTTGAATTGGTCGCTGCGAGGATATCAAGGACATTCAAGAGAGACCTGGCGAACTTTTTCGCAATGAAGGTGTGATGTGCAAGCTGGGCGGGTGAGAATGTGGACTTTTGAATGTAGCGGTTAAGCTTGATGGTGGTGGTGTGGTAAACTGCATGCATCATAATGTAGGTCGGGATCCTGCCTGCATCTGCAACCCTCATCGTGTTTTCTGGCGAGAAGGCGAGGTTGGAAGGAAGTGACTCCTTCCATTCGTGTAGGCGCCGAGTCATGGTATCGTAATGCGCAAGAAACTCCGTGTTGGTAGTCAAGGGAGTTGGTCGCTGTGACATCCGGTAGATGTTGGCCATTACATGTCCCCAAATTGTGGAAACATTGATCAAATAGGCCATTGGCCCAACATTCTGATCGGCGGATGAAAGAGGAGGTGTGGCGAGGTCGAAGAACGGCGTTTGAATGTTTGCTTGAGCTTCGAATAATTCAGCGCTGCAAGGAAGTCGGAGAAAAACATCTTCGGGGTGTATTATGCAGAGATGACCGGAGCAGAAACCATTGAAGCGATCAATGATGTATGCACTCCAAAATGTGCGTCTCCTGCACTCTGCATACCCAATGCGATTTAGGCCATAAGGGTAGGTCTGACGAAATGCATCGTCAGTCTTTTCCATCTCAAGGTTCAGTTTCAGTCCACTCGCAGCTCTCAAAGCGGATCCACAAAAGTCCCATGCGTCGTTAGGGTTGTTGATGGCGAAGTAGTATAGAGAGAGCAGTAAGCGTGATTGGATGAGTTGAAGGGTAAAGTGACGGCTATCACAGGCATGTCGAGAGATTGCTGCAAACTGGCCACCCAAGGGTTTGTGATCTGCGTTGGGAGAAAATACAGTCGCAAGAGCAAGAATAGTATAGATGAGCATCAAATCGTCAACACTTTTTTGGCTGTGTGACAAGACCCAGACTTTGAATAGCTTCTCTGGGAGTATGCAGTGAGCCGTCTCAGGAACATACTTGAAGAATACGTCCACAAGTTCAGTTACGAGCTCAGGTTGCGTAGCGAATGGATTGGTCTGCCATTCAACTAGAACGCTGCGCTCAATGGGTGCTGGAATCATAGGGTCCATCCAAGGTGTGGATGGCGATGGAGCCTCCTGTACCGAAGGCCGTGGAGATGCTTCTGAGGCGACCGGAGTGAGACGAGTAAAATCAGTGTATCCTGTTCTCTGACGTTTAGAATGATGCTTATCCTCGTCTGACATCCCAGTTTGGAGACCGAGTCCGGGAGAGAGCGGGTGACTATGCTCTCGCTTTTCGGGTTGATGGGATTCGGCATCCGTTCGCGATGAAGAAGTCGGACGAGCAATCTGATCGTCAAGATCACCTGGTGGGGTGTCTGGTGATCCTTGACCTCCTCGAGGACTATAAAACTATTAGCAAAACGTCCAATACAGTGAGCTATATAACTTACGCATTCTTAAATTTGCACACTCTTCCAAACTTCTCGCACTGAGTGCATCGAGGAAAGTCGGGGTCGCACTTGATTTTCTTCTCTCTACAGGTAATACAAGCAATTGCTAGCCTCTTTCTTGGTTTCCCCGCCTTGGTAACACCCCAGTGGGCATTAACAACCTCTCCATCGATAACTGTCTTGCAGTGCGTACCATCATCGTAAAAGTAGCACATTCCCTCACCGGGTACCTCGGCTGATCGAACAAATCGGGGAAGAAACTGTGTTCCTGTCCAAATCTTAGGTCCAAGACCATCCTTGATAGTTGGAAGCTCGCCCCTCCAATTGTAGTTGGAGTGGAAGAGAAACCCGGAAGTGGTGGTGGGCCACGATAAATCTGTCTGTTTTCTGCTTCTTGTCTGTGGGCGTTGTGTTGCTGATCTACATGCCGGAATGAGGAAGATGTGTCTCTTGAGAAATACTCTGACCTGTTAGACTGAGAGAGTGGCGACCACCCATTTGTTGAAGATGGACCTTGGTGCCTTCCAATTTCAACAGGACTGGGCCTCGAACTTGACTCGTATCGTGGAGATTCTGGCCTTCCGCCGTGCTGAGCTGGTCGTGGTGGAGGTTGAATGTAATGTCTTTCCGGGTGGTCTTGCCTCGGACCATACGAGAACTCTCGGGAAATTGGAGGGCGTTGGTAGTAGGCTGTATCGTAAGGCCGGTCCAAATAACTAGGTGTAGATGGCTGTCGAGGATCGCTTGGAGATGGGTATATCGGACTTGGTCTGTCAGAATATGGAGATTGGCCGGATTTATGACTGGAAACCGTCCCAAACAAGCTACTCAGAGGGGGAAGCTGTTCCCTGGAAGGTTTCTGTTGACCATCCTGTCGATTTTGATACATGTCCACGCCCCGGGGAGGAATATCGTAATTTCTGTGATCAGACATTGGAGAGAGAGGTCGAGATCTCTTCCAACCAGTCCCTTCGTACTGGGGAGTCGAGTAGTCTGGGTGACTATCTTGTGTCTGAATGTTCAAAAGATGTGGTTTATTGTCGTAGGATGAAGGTCTCTCATGGAGGGGGAACGAATGGTCGGTCGTATATCTGGGTCATGGTCGGGAAAGTTGAAGTGTCGGGCGGCACAGTAAGTGGATCAACACTTTCTAGAACAAGTTGTCGTTCTGAAGGGAGGTGTATGATTCTTCACACGGCGCAGCACAAGAGGGTGGTTTTGCGAACTACAGAAGAGGCCGAGTTCAGCTGCTAGGGTGGAGGAAGGTCCCACAGCTCCAAACAGACGACAGTCCCAAAATGCAAACCCTAGTCTCGTCTCGCTCGGCAGTTCCGTATCTGGTGTCTATATAGCTTGGATGATCCAGTATCAGCAAGTTCACTTGCTGAAGATGGGTGGGTGAGAGCTCGGGTTCAGGTCCCAATGGACGAGCACAAAAGGCGAGGAGTTGTTGGTACTGGGAGCGTCATGCATAGGCCACGAGTTCGACCAAACCCATTCTTCTGGATATGGCAGCTCGTACGCTGGCGGATTTCTTTACAACCGGCGGCTGGAAAATACTGCTGTTCGTACGGAACATGCAGGCGTCACCACGGAAATTCAAGGATGGCTCCCAAACCCCAGAACTTGCAGGAAGCTGTCTGCAGGAGTGTGCTTCCGGAGCTAGGGAATCTCTGGGACAGAAGGAAGACCTGGGATTTGGCGAGATAGTTGTTGGAAAGAGAATGATGTTGGGTATTATTTCAAGAGGGGTGGAGGTTGTTGGAGGTCGGAGGGTTGAAGGAAAGGGACGAGTTGAGTAGTGTTGATACGCCGTGGCTTGGAGCGAGAGCAACCGCAACACTACCTATCTGATATGGGTGCCGATAACCTGAAGGATCTTACCAGGAATGCAGAGTAGTGGGGTGCGAATAAGATTTGGCTGGATGCCGGACACGACTACCTAGTGATCGGGGCGTCCAGAGTCTCAGAAGACTGCCGTGTTGCACGCCCGTCTTTTAGCAGCTTCGATCTAGCCAAAGGGGGCAATATACTCTGCCGGAGCTATAATGGAACTGTGTGGCCAACAACCAACTCAAAACCTCCCTCCTGGTAGGCTGGTAGTACGGCTGGTGTTAAAAGGGCGAATTCGTTTCGCCTGACTTGCGAACCGAGAATCCCGGAGCATGTAAACAAGCGATATCATGCTGATTTTCTTTCTTTTGGTTCCCTCGTCCGCCAACTTCGATCTTCACCACTTGAATGATTCAGGCTGTATCGAGCAAGACAGCTTCTTCCTCGGCTGCTGGAGCTTCCCTTTCGAGGCAATGTCAAGTAATAATGGAAACAAATCATAAGAGTCAGGGGGGGCTGGTCGCTTCCATCCCTGACCCGTCCACGAGTTGGTCCTTGAACTTGTGGGGTAGCATGATGCCGGTGATGGTGGCGTGCCCAGAAAAGCAGCCATGCTCTATCGTTCGATGCGCCGGTCGTTTAACTAGATTAGGGCCTAGCAATGGACCATGCTTCTTGGGGATACTCGAGGGTAAGCTTCGACAGTAGGTAGCCGCCGCCGCCAGATGCACTGATGACTAGGTAGGTACTGTAGATTAGAGCGAGGAGCGGGACGAGTGTCAAAGGGTAAGGAAGGTACTTCGTAATAATGAGCCAGACGCGGCAAGTTGGAATCTCAATAAGGAAAGTTGTAGTAATGGCGGCAGGCCGGAAGAAGAAGAAGTTGAGCAACATGTGCAAATAGAGGAAGCTGCATAACCCGAGATCCATTATTCTCCAATCCACATGAGCGCATTGGATGATTGTGGAAAAGGGAGACGTCCGGATGCGTAAGATACCAAGGTATTTCCGAATTCCAACAGTCCAACGACTACTTGGCCATTTGTGAGTTGTTGATTGTTGTTATTTGTTATTCTATCATGTTTGATAATCGGTGGTATCCAGTCTGGTTGCGGTAAGCGCAAATGAGATTAGCGCGCTGTCCAAGACCATCATAATCGTACGAGAGGAGGGTCGAAATCTTCTCCACAACTCCTTTTTTTCCGCGACACTTCACTTCAACAAACCACCATCTGGAACTCCATCGCCACTCCCTTGGTGTTTACACTTTACAGTAAACCGTACCGTACCGTACGAAGTAAATCTTACCTCCAGGTACAGTATCATTTCATGGATGTGTTATCAAGTAGTGAGTGAAGTGGCATCATCAATAATCCAACACCAACACCAACACCAACCACCCTCCCTGTGTCCTGGACTCCCGGAAATTGAGAAAGGCGCACATTCGTCGCAAAATTGAGGTGCGGAAACACTGCCGATGAAGAATCACCCTACGGGACCATTATTGTCTTCATGATTTCCAAGATAAGCGCGGTTCAACGCCTTCTCCGGCACGAAAGAGTTTGCGACATGTTGATCAGGCGGGACATGGGCAACTTTCGATAGTGGTTCATAGTTGGTCGTCCTTCTCGACGGTCTATCTACCTGTCCCCCCTTGGATCTTTCGCTCGACTCTCCCACTTGACGATATTGATCATCATGCCCTCGATGAACACACAGATTTGAAGAATACACAAGTCTCACTCCTGGCCTTCCAGTCTTCTCTGGACCCCGTCGTGTTGTGCCGTCCCTTTCCCAGGAATGTTTCGCCGAAACCCTGCCGTGCGTCTCAGGCTCTGCAAGTGACGGGATTGATTTACGCCAAAAGGAGGCATTTCTCCGCACGACTAGCAGCTTTTGTGGTTAGAGCGTACCGGGTGTCTGAGCCTCCTCGATTTTGCAGATCCCCATCTTTGCGTGTAGAGTGGCATCAGGGATCCAGGTTACCCGCAATATTACGGATACCGTGCTAGATGTCTCCATCTTAGTTCCCGAAACGATCGACATTTTGGCGAGGAAGGCCCTTTTCCAAGCCATCCACTACCATTTGGTCAGCATCTGGTAATCCGCTATATTTTAGAGGAAGCGAGTACGGTTATTCAAACGAGTGGAACTCGATTTGCAAGTGCCTTCGAATGCTGAATCGAATCTTGTTCTACGGAGTACACCCCACAGAAGTGGAGCGTTCTTTCAAGGGCGAGCACTCAACCAGGGAACATTATTGCACCACGTTATCGATAAACAATAATGCAACCTGATAAGACTCTTTCAATTTCGGATTTTCCAACAGCGCAATTATTGCGGATTGGACAGATTGAGCAGTTTCATTCTGAGTGGATAGTACTCTATCTACTTGGAAATAGCAGTTCGAGGCTGTTGCAACGAATAAGAACTTGCAAAGGTACAGCAATCTGCTTACAAAATGGCAATCTCCATTCAAGTAGCTTCAGCTCACTATTAACCCTGTAACCAACAACCGTTCGCTAAATGTAGATTGACCTGCAGATAGTGAGATATCACGATTGCGGAAGGTTTCATCAAGCCACAACATAACCAACTTCTACATTATTGTCACGAAAAAGTTTCTCGACTATTATGGTTTCAGCCCTCAAGTCATAACTCTCGGAGGAATGACGATTCCTAGCGACCGCAAGTTCGAAATGGAAGTGCTAAAATTCAAACTACCTTCCAGAGTGCCGAATAACCCGACTCCCGAGGAGGGGCTCTTCTTCTGGATTCCCGACCTTCGCCGCATCCATGCAGGAACAAGCGCCGCAGGCGTGGGTTGGCCCATGTCATACCCAGGGGACCAACTGCAGGTCAACTTGTCCCAAGCTTCGTTGGTGTCGTGTCGGGGCCACGGACTGGCTACCGATTTACTCGGTGTCGTCAAGTCGAGAGGCAAGTGCCGTGCTGTCCAGTCCACAATTGTTGTTGTGCATGTTTCAAGAATCAGATCTGGCAAATGTCAAGGTGCTCGTATGTAAAAGAATGCTGTCGCCAGAACGCATTGGTCGGGGAACCTGAGAAGGATTTTTCCAAGTGAAGTGGTACAAACTTGTCTTGCTCAAAATAATAATAAATAGGAAGTCCTGAGCATACTGTACTACAGTACTACTGTACCACTATCTCCGGAGGCTTCCAAGGAAACAAGGTCTAGTCTTGGACTCTTGTGGGATCGCACATGATCCCACTTTAACATTTCTGACCTCGCTTAGGTGCGAAAATGACTTCTTTGGGCGAATGTCTTCTTTCAGTCGATCAAACGGACCAATCAGCTACCCGGACGCGCAACTTGAACGACCAAGCCTGTTAAATCCGATCATTAGCGACTGTACAGAAGATATGCAGGGGGCTATTGGGGTAAATTCTGTGTAGTACGAGATGGTATTTTGGTGGCACAGTGGCATGGACTAGCATCGCATTTTGCCGGCAAACTCTATCTTCATAAATACCAAGTGCTATGGGCTCCAGCTCCACCAACCGCGAGTCACGACAGAAGACATTAAGGTATCTAATTACTCGGGCTTTCCTTCTTCAAATTATCATTTCGGCACCGAGAGCCCCTAGAGTCTCTGCAAGCGAGCTGATGCCATCACCAACCGAACAGAGAAGCTTTTTTGTTCTGGAATGGCCACAACTTCATTGGCCAATTTACGATACCAGGCGTGCAACTTACTAGCCGATTCCCGTGGCCTGCATGGTCTGCACCCAATTCCGTGGCTAAGAATAACTCCCATTTCTGCACACATTACCGGGTCCGGTCCGCATCGAACGCTGGTCAGGAGGCTTGACCAATTCCTCAGCTGCTTCACTTGTTCCAGCGAATCGGTAATCAAAGACAGCCGGGCTTGACCACTTCCCACTTGCTGGGTATAGGAAACCTGGGAATACTCCTGAATTATCCGCTGCCTGACCTCCATCCTCTAGGGATAATCTTCCATACCACGAAGAATAAGGACAGCGAAGCAAAAGCCGGACAGGGAAGCCTCTCTCGGCACCCGGCAATGATGAGCTCACCATCGTACCAAGTTATTATGATGACCCCCTGTCAACTAGCGCCAATCACAGAAATCGCGGGAGGTAGATAATAGGCAATACCCTGTCGAGCCTGTGTGAGGAATTGCAAGCTTGTCAGGGCTATCATTATCTCTAGGTACTACAATAAGTAATTCACATTTATTGTGGTCTTGGACGATTCCAAGCGTCTTGGGAAGGCTGGGGCACCTCGCTAGTTAGATGGAGCCCCTTCCTCGTCGTCTAATATTTCCACAAGAAGAAGGCAGATCGAGGATCTTACGGGCACGTTTCTTACCCGCCCGTTCGTTTATACTTGCGGCTTAGTGGCACTACTACCGAGTGAGGGGTTACGGAAATGCCGTGATTCGTGGAACAGGTGCTTTTTCTTCACGTACTGTACCGCAGGCTTGGTATACTAATTCTGAATCTCCTTCAAATCCCGTGAGGATGGAGAGATTGTTGGTTCGACAAAAATTGAAAATTGTAACCAATGAAGATTCATTGTTTTCGGTATCAATTATCAGGCTGGCCAACACACACTGGGATAAGCGGGGAACAGCGGAGCATTTGGCCGAAATATTTGGACATTTGCAGCAAGCATGCCTAAACGGGACTCCCTCAACGTCGTCAGCAAGCAACTGCCATCTTTCCCCATATGAATATGCGCGGGGGTCTGGTAGAGTCTGGTAGTACTGTGCGTACGGATAGATGATTAATAATAACGAGATGCTGCCACATGGTTATGCAATAGTTACCACGATATGACACCCGACAATTTCGACACCAGCAAAAGCAACAAGCAACAACGTGGTGGTCGGCGACGTTGAGGTCGTCGTGTGTCAGAAAACGGAGAGACTGAAAATAACCTCAAACCTGCCTCTTCGGTTAAATATGTCAACACCTTTGTTTCTTGTTACAAAGTTTGTTGGAATGGTTCGTGTATGCAGGCAGGGAGGCAGTCATCCCTCGGTAAAGCGAAGGGCATTATCCCTTCCTCTGGAGCCAGCCTGGGACAATAGCATTAGGAAGGTGAGCGTTTTCGCGGGACAGGATTATTTCGAAATGGCAGTCCGTCGTCCGTTGGGACAACAATCACTTGCTTCTCCTCGCTTGAGCCTTGAGCAAATCTCTGAGCGAATATTATTACTCATTATTATGGACCATCATAACTGGTCTTCAAAACCCAAGGAACTGGATGTTTAACCGGCATCTGCTCCAGTACATTTGCGGCACTTTGCATCACAAGCCAGAGGAGTTGTACGGTACAACAAATCACCACGTCTCCCGTGCCTCAAATTCCCCAATCCTTCTCCTTCCCCTTCAAACACAGGAAGCCTATGGATTTTCATTTCATGAAGTAAAAGGTTCCTCAAATTGGCAGCTTGCGGTCCACGTTTCCCACAAACATGGGGATGATGCTACTCCCAGCTTCCGCAAACCATTTCCATACACCCTGTCCATGTCGGCCCGTTCTGCCAGCAAGGTCACCACATGGCAAGTTCGCAACCGGTATCAACTCTGGCTCAAGATCGGAGGCGTGGTGACCTCCTGCAGCTCGCAGCACAGCATGGAGTTTCGGCACACAAATAATGTATGAGGCTTGAAGAAAAGAACAAATGTGGATTATCTGGAACACCATTTTACTTTCTTTTTGTCGTGGATCTCCGAATCGACCGCCCCCTCGTCGATCAAGGATCTTGAACAACAGACGAATCGAGAATCCGAACTACCTTGCCGTGCCTCATTTACCAAATCCCCAAGTCGTAACACCAATAATAAGCAACAAGGTCTTGGAAACACTTCTGACAGGATTCCCGGGTTAATCTCGTCTATTCTATACCGCGCCCCATGCATCACACTGCCGATTCAGACTTCCGAGATGCGAACAGCACACCCTCTTCTCTCTGTTCTCTCTTCCTCCGTGGGTTCTGTCATACACGCAAAATAGCCGCTCGCCTCTTCTTTGACATGGACGCACAAATCCCCAAGTGCAAAATCCAAAAGGAGTTAGCCTTCGCAAAGCTCTTTCCTAGATCTCTCCTTCTGTTAATAATACCCGCATCCACTGATTTCGTCTGACCTTTGCTACAGTATCTTTAAAATACGCGTACGGATATAAAGCCGCGTTCTGAAGCTTGGAAGCCTGGACTTAATATCTCGGTTCTGTCAAAAACCAACAATTCATCTATCTATATTTGGCTACAAGAATGACTGCCAAATAGGCCAAGCTACAAGGGAATTTATATCCTCCAAATATATCTCGGAGGCCCTCCGACTTACTCTTGGCACGGAAGAAACCCCAAAACGTGAGGGCTTGCCGAATCTGGGGTCCATTGCTCGCTTTCTCCCTCGGCGTGACAAAGTTCAGCTTCAACCACCCCAACACCACGCCATATGTTTCACTTCTTTGAACATAAGTCGTCTCAACCTTCGATGTTACAACTCTTCTGTCCCCATTTCATGTTGCACATGGAAAAGGAAAAAATGGAGGTTCTGAAGTGGCTTGCGTCTCGTGGGAAATTCCGCGTGGCAGAACGTGCCGTTGCGTCCAGACACTGTATACCAAAGTGAGTTGTCGATTCAGTGGCTTAAGGCTTGATGCTTAAAGGGTCAGCTGGGAACGGCACTTGTCATCCAAACCTGCGATGCAGCTGGTGGGATTTTCTAGAACAGTGTGTGCTGATAGGTGAGCGTACGAGGAGGCAGAATTTTTGTTGGAATTGCGAATTTGCGATGGATGGGAGAGAGTTCTTCCTGTTTATTTTCGGTATTTGGGCGTGTTGCTTTCGGTCCTTCTCTCGCTTATTTTGTTATCGTTTCGTCTACAAGCGGACGTAAGCTGCTTTGCTCTTCCTTGGTGTGTTGTTTCTCGCTTTTGTTTATGCATGTACACGTTCTTGGACTGTGTGTTATTGTACTGCCAGAGTGGTTTTTTGAAACTCTAAAGGGATGCAGGTTGCAAAAAGTACCTTGAGTACCGGGCCAACAGTCCGGGTAATTATTTGACGTTGTAGGCATCAGTGATGATTGGGTGGTCTCGCTCGTTTGGTCACATTTGGAATTGCGAGTACAAAAAATTCCAGGATTGAACGACTTCACATACCGAGTTGAAGCCCAGTTGGTTCCGCAATCAGGCTTAGAAATCAGAAACATTATTCCCACGCGTCTCATTTCCGGCCAGATGGAAGAGTTACGAATTCTGAAATCATGTGCAGAGAGGCGACTGTTGTACAGTACAGGATTAGACTCTGTTACGGACGTAAGAAGCGGAAAGGCCTGGGCGATCATTTTGTTGGGTCTGGAGTCAGGCTTTTCCTGTGAATAACAACGCTTCCCTTTCTCACCAAAAAAGCAAAATGCATGAGTCTGACTATTTAGTGACAATAAACTTTATAGTCACGCTAAGACATGACACAAGCAAAGTTGGGATCCCGTGGCAGCTCTCCCACCTACCACCCACCCAAGGCTGTGGTTCTCAAAAACTTCGGCAGTCGAAAAAGATGGCTTCTATGTCTCACGTCGTTGAACTGGAAGAGCTGAACAGAAAACCCTAAATGCAAGACAAAACACACACTCAAAGGCATCATTCCAAATAATACAAATGTTTTTTCGTCACATTTTCCAATCCCGAGATGAGAGCATCGATCGTACATGCCGTTGATCAATTGTTCGAGAATATGCTTTGCGTGTGATGGGATGCAGCGATGCTGTTGTGCCACCCGTCTGACATCATGCGGAAAACACACAACACGACCCGTGGTGGCTTTCGCAGAGAAAGTCTAGGCCTTTTACCTCTCAACTCACCACATGGAAAAAGCCGTTGCACAACCTCGTTTCATGCTTGCATTCTCGTGCTTCCTGCGGTAGATTGTTTTTTCGTTCTAGCTTTGCGTAATTTTTCTTCTCCTGCCAGGGCGTTTTGCGCATGCCTTTTGCCCTGTTCTAGAATTTGTACAGTAGTCCATATTGGCACCGTCCCATTATTGCTGTTCAAGAATTAAATCGGCAAACAAGAAAAAAATCAATTGCACTTACAAAGTCAACTATCTGCTTGAGGGGGAAAAAGCAAAATATATCATACGATTCAGGTATCTTTTCCATAGGTATGCAATATAAGCGACAAGGAAAAATAACCTCTGTTGGGACAACGTACTCATTTCAGTACTATCCAATTACTATTGTGTTAAAACTACGTTCAAGTTCTTATCTCGACTCCTGTCATTTCTTTCACTTTCTTCGATCTCAAAAGCCACGGGATGGTTGAGACACTAGTTATATGAATAGAGATAGTCTTCACCTCAATTCTGAATTTACACATTGCATACCCATCTATTTCAAGAAGCGATGTCAAATTTGTGATAATCATCATATGCCGATCACCCGCATATCAGCATATCGATAGCGAAACTTAAGCTTACCAAGACGAATCTCATGTGTTCAACCATCTATACTATTCACAATTGCCAGAAGACATCCATGAAAAGACATGGCTCCTCCACCATTATTATTTTTATGATCAACATATCCGAAATCTAACATATATGTATGCGCTTGGAATGTTTAGGACGAACAAAACATACACCTCGCACAGAACCATGAACTCGCATCTCAAAACGGAAATATACATAAGCGAACCATAGGGGAAGGTCTCACAATTCATGTCACAAGTCTCAGAAAGGTAAAGATAAAGGTAAACTCTCATGTAATCATCCTTTAACGTTCTCAGAGGGGAAAGAGGAACCGGTCAGATCGATCTATAGGAGCTGAAACTCAAGCCCTCAATCACGAAAGGAGAAAAAGAAAGAAAATAGGATTTAAAAGTGCCATCCATCATTCCCAGTACGTACGAAGAATAGCATGTAAAACAAAACGAGATTAGCTGGGCACTGAAGGAGATATTGTTCGTCCTTGCGAGCAGTAACGCCAGAGTAAAAAGAGATATATGGCAAGAAGAAGTAAAGCAAGGACTGACTACCCCTAGAGCAAAATTGCTGAGACAGAAGTATACACCTCCTCTTGGATATGCAGATATCGTACGAGGGGCATTTCAGCGAATGCGATTTCCCAACAGCCAGGAGGAAGGCTAAGATGATCCTGCAAAGCACGTTAAGAAGTCAAAGAGAATATGCTTTGAAAATTCAACTCTCGTCACGGTGAAAGATATATTTTTCCCCTTGCCTCAAAGAAGTGACAGCGACACAGATAGCTCAAAACAGGTCTTGAATTTCTTCTAGGAAGTGAGAAACCGTGAAGTTGGGGAGACCTTTATCCCATATAAAATCCAATTAACACACCTATTCCATACCTCGTGTTAATCGGCAAAACATTCTGGGAGGCTGGAGTCATCTTTGCTATCCTTTTTCAGATCCTTCGCCTTCATATTAGAGTCCTCGGGAACTGTCACTGAGAGTCTACCGACCTGCACTGTCTGCAGCTTTTGCTCATCAGACTTGTTCTTGATGACAGGAGCAGAGCCCACTGCAGACAAGGGGGCGGTTGGTGTTTGAGAATTCTGTACATGCAACAAGAGAGATTGCTCTTCATGATCTTCGTGGAGTCTCTCGTATTCAAGTGCTTTAACGAGCTTGAAGATGACAGTCGCAAGAACAGCGCCACACGTTGGCCCAACCCAGTAAATCCAATGATATGTCGTAAAGGATCGGTTGACGATGCAGGGGGCAAGGGAGCGAACAGGATTGAGTGAGGCACCTGTCCAGAAGAAACCTGTAAAACATATCAGATATGCATAAGGAACAAACGAGCGCACTTACCGGCCAGCGTTGCAACAAACAAAGATAGTCCAATTCCCAATGGAGCAAGGTGCGTGGACTCGTGCTTTTCTGCAGCCAGCATGAAGATTGTGAACATTACCAATGTTGTCAAAAGCATCTCGATTATGACACCTTGAGCCGGACTTGTTGCCTCGTTCAAGTGTGTCTCTGTGTGCAAGCCACCACTGAATAAACCCTCGACCAGATAAGATGCACTAATGGCACCTAGTGTTTGGGCAAGCATCAAGAGAGCACATCTTGCCCAGGTGACAGCACCGATCAGAGCCATGCCGAGAGAGATCTACATGGTTACTTTAGCATCTGAGGTTTCCGAAGAGATGCACGGGAGACAAACCACAGGGTTGAAAAGACCGCCACTGATCCGGAAGAATACCCAGCAGTGAACAATCAAACTAAACCCAGCAGAGAATGCAATAAAAAGTAGAAGCTGTGGTGTAAATCCAGGTGGTTTGGTGCTCGTTTTATCTGCCTGTCCACCATTTTCTGGGCTGTTGGAAGCTGCTGCCCCTGCTTGTCCACCAGCGAATGCGCTTTAACAAGTTAGCAAAAGGTCTACAACTATGATTTGTATCCGTCTCAAAGATTTCTACAAAGGCATGGCTCTAGAGACTAGAAATGAGGTTGGATGGAGGTACCAACTTACAAGAACAACATGCTGACGGTGCCAATGAACTCCCCAATGAAGGCGACGACATGGCCACGGGCTGAAGAAGGAAGCAGGTCGAAGCCTCTGCGAAATATCTTCTTCACAGCATCAGGATTAGATGCCGTTGTTTTGATTTGCTTGATGTTCATCGTGGGTGCTTTCGAAATGGGGTCCATAGTTGCGGTTGACATACGTATCTGTGATTGTTCAGAGGGTGTAGGTATATGGAGGTGGTAATTCCTAGTTGTTCGAATGGGAAGAGGAAGAGAGGATGAGAGTGATTGATTGATTACTGATTATAGGAATAGGATGCAAATAGGCTGTACTGTTCTTTGGGGAAACAAGAGTTGGCGAAGGAGAGACCTTGGGGATATCGGTTTGGGTTTTTCTCTGTAGTGCTCCTGCTCCAGAAGATGCAATTATAGCACGAGCTGTAAAATTCTATGGGCGTCACAATAAACTCAAAGGAGTGCTCCTGCCAGCTGCTTTTGATGCCCGAGGCTTGCAAGCACTCCAGCATCCCAGATCGAGTGATGACAAGACTGCTCTCACCTGAAGAACGAAACAACATCTGTCCCGTTAAGTCTATATATTAGAACGCCAGGCGCCCAGCGTGCTTCCGGTGTTGGAGGTAGGAAAGAGTAATAATAGTCATAGCGATAAGAAATATGGTTCTTTGCGGTCCAGAGGTTTTTTTATTTATATTGTGTGTTTCTCAATCAGAAAAGCTTGCTGGCTTGTGACTTGGAAATAGAACCTAGCTGAAAACTCGAGCAAGCTCTGTCCAGCTCCGCAAGTAGCAAATAAGCCAAGATGATGGGTATAGTCATGAATCCTTCTACTTACAATCTCCTCGGCTCCTCCAAACCAAAATGATTACCTACAATACAACATATATCCACAATCCCCAAATCTCCAGACGCCATGCCAATCAATGCCGACCCCATGTCTTGTTCGTTAACCATTGATCGTTTCGGATACACAAATCATTTATAATACACCTCGTTCCCAACTCTATCGAGAAGTGCACATGCTTTTCAACCCAGGCCAGCAGATTTGAACCAGTTCCACCTACAGTCTTCTTTTGTTAACCATTGCTCTCCGTCTGTGAGTCGTCCTGCCTCGCAGCCTTTACATTTGGGCGAATTGGGGCAGTTGAAGAAGGGGATGTGCTGGTACCCGATATCTCGGAACCTAGAACGAAGTTAGCGACTTGTGCAAATATAATTGTTGAAGAGAGCCCCACCAATGGATTTTGCTTTTATCCTCAAACAAGCCCAATGCAATACTATGCACAGGAGCATCACCCCATCTTTCATAAAAGAAACCGCCAGCACGATCCAGATGGTTGAAATAATCCTCGTATGTTTTACTCCTCCAGAAATTCATGTCGGCGATCTCAAAATTTGACCAAAAATGACAGGTTGAGTATCCATTCGCTTCAATATTGTGTGACGGTCTATGCGTAGCATCCGTCACCCAGTCTTTCGCATTATTTGGATGCAAGGCATTTGGATGTTCTGCCAGGAATTTCTCGGTCTCTGGCCAGAGGGAAGGAATAGTTTGCGGGGAGTCGTACAAGTTGATTGTGAAACCATAGGTTTTGTTCCCATCTTGCATATATCGGAAGACGTCGTAGTCAACATCGCAGAAGAAATGGACGTTTGGCTCCACTCTCCAATAGTATTGCGTGTGTGCCAGAGCTTCGTGCTTGTAGAAAAGACCACTGTTCCAACGGCACATCTGATGGTAGGATATCATGCTCGCATATTGCACTTCCTGTTCCTCGAGAATTTTGGCAGATTCTTGAAAGAGGTCATCGTCAATCCACGAAGGCACATCCCAATGCTCTTTCGGAATGAGTTCTGTAGAAATTAGTCTTGCCCCAAAGCCATAATGTCCAGATCCCTACCATAATTGCACTGAGCTTTTGTCACTGCTCCTGTGCGTTTCTTGAATTCCTCCGTGAATGGCACATCGTTGAAGAATGTCCAGGGATAGTTGAATTTATGGTTCCACGTCCTTTCAAGATCCTCCATCGCCTGCACCATACCGTCCAATTCCTCATTGCGAACTAGCGCTAGGAGAGTTGCGTTGATTCGACTTGTGCCCTCTGCCCCAGGCCCATATCCCTTATCTGCGCGCCATAAATGTCCCTCTGGTTCTCCGGTTGCTAGAGTATGAAGTTAGCAATCTGCCCTGAAGAAGTGGGACAGGAGGCGCCTTAATTACGTTCGAGCAGTGGTTCTTTGATGTGTGCGTAGCCCATTTTATCTCCTGGTCCTAGGGGATATTTCGTCGACTTCGGCGAGATCAAAACATAAATAAAAAAACACCATAGCACAATCGCAGCCAGAGCGAGAGCTCTGATGGGTTTTGCTATGGCCATTGCAATTGATTTTGGGAGTTCAGGTAAGATGACGGAGATCTTGGAAATATTTCTGGACAGAATACGAACGAGTGCTGGGCCAGCAGTTGGGGGACCCTTTAACGCGCAGGGGGCATTACAGTAATATTATTTCGGGCATTATTTTCAGCGTGCTCAGGAACTTGGATGAGGACGGCAACTTTTGCTTGGCATCAGATTCACGTCCACCAACGCCCAACGGCAAACGCGTGTTTCCTATGAACTCTTGGGAACAGAACAAATACACAACTCCACTCCCAAACACCGCGAACTTCGGCCACGCGACCATGCGAGAAGAAATACTTTCCTATCAAAACTTCGAGAGCTAGTGGCCATGGCCCATGTTGCTATATTGGGCGCGCTGACGGAGGAGTTGGTCACAAGAATTACATCAACCTCTCCAAAGGTAGGTAGACTTACCTCCCGATCGACGAACGCTTTCGTGCAGCTTCTCGTTTCTGTGGATTTGGCTGATTCGCGTGCAGCAAAATCCCGCGAAGTTCAACCGGCTGAAGGAATCTGCGCAACGGTCCCTTCGCTACCACAGTTATGGACGAACAAACCAATTCGATGTCTCGAGCCAGCTTGAGGGACTCGTGGAGAAGTTCTCAGTCCTGGATAGGGAGCCCTTAGCAGATGCTTTACAAGAGCGACTGATAACTCTGTCTAAGTTTGAAATAAAGTGGGAGCCAGAAATCTTGCATCTACTCCTGGAGCTTTCGGACAAACCAGTCGCAAATTCGAGACTCGAGGATCTAGACTTCCTCAAAGAACCAGAACCAGATACAAAACCGATCTTGAAGTGGAGGGATCTCGCGGCGGAAGATCCTCTTCTTAGGGACAAGCATGTTTGGCGGAATGTCGACTTCGCAGCCGATAGCGCCGACGAGGATGAGTTTGAAGATAGCCGCTCAGAGCTCTCTGAGACCACAACGGTGGATTCGAGTATCAACGACCATTTCTATAATGGACCCGAGAGATATGTCGTAGAGACCGGCAGTGACGACGCTCTCAAGGCTCTCCGGAAGGCACAATTCTGGCTCAAAGTACCGAGTATTGGCGGGGTAAAGCTGGAAACCGTGAAGAAACCGGTCACGGAGCTTCAAGCCATTCGTGAAATTCTCTTTATGCTCTCAGGTCTACCAACATCCTTGTTTGAGGTTTCCTCCACTACTCCCAAAGTCATCGAGCCATCAAAAGGCTATACCCTCAAAACGTCCTCACACGATGCCTTCCACAAGCTTTCGAAGTCTTCAGCCGAATATGGAACTGCACTTCAGGTGTTGAGAACTTGGGCAAAGCGGACTCAATTGACACCGCTACTGCAAGTTTTCCAAAGTTCTGTCCTGAAGCGTATACATGCTCTTAACAAATCGTTCTCCGAGGTGGAGCGACGCTATGTGGATGCAGATGGAGACATCGTGGTCAGCCTTCTCAGTCTGAAAGCGCAAGTTGATACTCTTGTTCGACCTTTCGTGCGATTATCAACAGTCATCAAAAGACTGGATGCAGAACCGTACGCCCATTCATTCCGATACCTGGAAATACTGTACAACGAGACTTGCGTATCCCAAATGGCTGGGGATGAAGAAATGTATACATTTATGGGCAACATCTTTTTTGAATGTTTCCAACTGTACCTCTTTCCTCTCAGAAAGTGGATGGAGGAAGGAGAACTCGATCCCGACGACAAAGTATTTTTCGTATCTGAATCATTGGCCAAAACCGAACCTGCCTCTATCTGGCAGTCTAGATATAAGCTGCGACAGTCTCAAGACAAAGCTCTACACGCCCCAAGGTTTCTTTGTGCAGTAGCGAACAAAATCTTTACAACTGGAAAGAGTGTGGTAGTTCTCAAGCATCTTAATCGATTCTCCTTGCTGCAATCAGCAATCAAGCGCCCTGAGCCTATTCTAGGCTTTGATAATGTTTGCACGGCTGAAAAATCCCTAGCCCCTTTTGCGGAACTCTTCAATTCGGCGTTTGAGGACTGGGTTCAAAGTAAACATCACCATGCTTCTGTTCTTCTTCGGAAAATACTGTTTGATAAATGTGGACTCCACACCACTCTCGAAGCTCTTTCGAATATCTATTTTATGGCAGATGGCGCGAACACTGCCTTCTTTACCAACTCTGTCTTTGACAAGCTGGACACACTAGACGAGGCCTGGAGTGATAGTTTCACGCTCACCGAGCTTGCTCAAGAAACGTTTGGATCTCTCCCAACTGTCACATCCGATCGACTTTGGGTCAGGATGTTGAGTCTGCCTCGAAAGCACCAACCAGTTGCCAAATGTAGAAAATCTGTCAAGGTTCTCGCGATCATTGAGATACTGTACCGGCTTACATGGCCCATCCAAATCATTGTTAAACCTGACACCATGCCGTCTTATCATCGAATATTTACCTTCTTGTTCCAGATCCGTCGAAGCACACATATTCTCTCGCGCCAACGGCTTATGAAGGATTCGCTCACGCATACCAGCAACTCCGATGAGCGCGCACTTTACTACTCGCTTCGAACGCGACTTCTTTGGTTCAATCAAACAGTATACTATTACTTGACGGTGCTTGTATTGGAACCACGATCCCAGAAAGCAAGAGAAGAATTAGAGGCTGCTGTGGACGTAGACTCAATGATTGAAGCACATTCAGCATTTACCAAGATGGTTACGGATCAGTCTTTACTGGGGACCCGACTAGTACTAATCCACAAGACGATTCTCAAGATCCTTGATATCAGCATTAAGCTTGAGGATGCCCAAGCTGCAAATGCTGTCGCAAGCAAGGCGGCCTTGAAAGAGCAACAAGAAATGATGGATCGATCAATGGCCAGCCTGGGCCTTCACACACCACAACGGAAGGGAAAGGGCATAGCAATCACACCGAAAGGAACCAAAGGAACCAAGGGCAAACCAGTCAGAGAGCCAGAACCAGACTCAAGCTCAGATGACGAAGATAAGGAAGCCGACATCGACATGAGCATTCTCTCTACAACCTTTGACGATGGCAACGGAGAGCTAGAATTTGCAGACCAGCTCAGAAAGATGAAGGGGGACTTTGACCGACTGGTTCGATTCGTTGCCACTGGCCTGAAGGGCATTGCACGAGCTGGGGGAGGCGAGGAAGCCAAGAGTTGGGATTTACTGGGTGAGATGCTGGAGGCTGGGACTGGGACCGGCTTTTCGAGATATCAAGGGGCGTTTTGAGGAGGAGGAGAAGGAGGATCTGATACGATACGATACCCGTCTAATAACGACATGCTGCATTTGAACATAGAAAATGAAAGAAATACAGGAAAATAGACATTTTGTCTCGAGATGAGGCTTTCCGCTATCCCTCCCCATGCATTAAATAAAGTCTTACTAATAATTTGCTGCCCATTTTGTGAACTCCAAGCTCATCTAATAACGCAATCTTCTTTTCATAATATTTCAATTCCTTCGATGAAGCATCCTAGACTAGGACAACTGCCACAATAATACAGCATTCTCATGTAGCGGAAGACGAGATTTAGCGACAGACAAAAAAGAAGCCCATAGCTTAAGGTACTTATTTTCAGCGATCAAATTGTTTGTAAAGATTTACCTATCTGTATCTTCGCCTGTCCCCCATGCCATCCATATCCCAAACCACCCGGGATATGATCCCAATTGCTATAATTTTACACCCCTCCTTTATATCTCCCCATGATCACTCACTAACCGCCCACATCGCATTCCCTCACACCACCCATCCTCCCCGGACCTTCGCTTGAACTTATCTCAACCCAACAACAAGTCAAACAAACCTTCCTTCTCTCTGTAACTGTGGTGTATAATATTAACCAGCCAAACGCCCTCTCTCCCCCTCAATCAACTTCTTGCTCTCACTTCCTCTCTCATAAACCCTTCCCCACTCAGCCCAAATGCCAAATGCTTCCTCAGCCCACGCCTTGAAACTAACTTCCTCGATGATCGTTGGTGTTATGATCTCCTTTCCAGGGAAGGCTCCCCAAGTAACGGCATTTGTAGAGCTACTCTGCTGCTTCTCTGGCCCATCTGTGTTTGAGGGGGAAGAAGAATCTGGGTCGGAGGAGAGGAACTCTCCAGCTGCGTTAGATGCGTACCAGGATACATCATCCTTATAATCTTTGGATGTGAGCTTTTTCTGGAGGACTTCCCAGTCTGCTATTGGGAGGAAGAGTTCTACGAATGCCTTTTGGAAGACAAATCCGTTTTTGGGACCCCAGCCATACACTCTATCCTCCGACCGCACGCCATCAATGGCAGGCTGCGACGCAACAGTCCACCAGCCTTTCCTGATAAGCTTTAGTAGATTTCCTTTTATCGAGTTTGTCTCTTCGTTGAGTCCCTCTTCGCTCCAAGGAATGGCGCTGATGGTCCCCTCGATGTGACGGACGAAAATTTCCGTTATATCCTGGATTGAGGTTGGGTGACCCCAGAGTTTTATGGCTTGATTTACTGACATGTGAAGGGAAACTCCGTAGCCATCAATCTCTCCGTAGGCTGGAGAGCGAGCATCTCCCCAGCGGCCGTTGGGGAAATCATCCCAGGTTGCTTCACGGCCTAGAGCGCCTTCGCCTTCAGAGATGGCGAGGGTGTTGGCGCGTGTGTTGACCGGCTCGCGGTGCACGCCAGCTTCAGACGCCGTGGCTTCGTAGTCAGGGTGGGAAGTTTCTGGAGCGGAAATGATGATGCGGTTGTGAGGGTCGGAACCTACTGAGCTTTGTCTTCGCGTAGAGCGTTTGCGTGTGCCATTTGGGATGGTTGCGAGGCCGCTTGCTGAGTCCTCGAGGATTGCAGATTCGGTATCGGTTGCAGGTGGTGATATAGCGGGGATGAGATTTGTGCGTTCGAGAATGAATGCTACCGCTTTTTCGAGGTTGAGGGTGTAGAAATGGAAACCTCGGGGGTAGGCGAAGGTTGGGATTTGATATGTGTGATAATTTCGCTGACGATGTCGACACCTACTTTCTTTACCATCTCATCATCTCCTCTCACGGCATCCAGCCTCCCAATAGTATCCGGTGGTAGCTTTGCATGGCTCAACTTCGTCGTCCGCTTGATCATCTGGTAACTTTGGATAGGCATCATTCCAGGAATGATTGGAATCGTCTTGAAAGCTCCACTCTCGTGCTCCCTCAACCGCTTCTCAAATGCATCATAAGCTTCCACGTCGAAGAAGAGCTGCGTCATAATGAAGTCCGCACCAGCTTGCGTCTTCTCCACCAAGTAAGGCAAATCGTGCTCCAAACTCTGTCCGCCAGGATCCCCCTCATCAGCATGTCCTTCCGGATACGCCGCAACACCAATGCAGAAGTAGTCCCCATACTGCTTCCTAATATACCTCACCAAATCCACCGCCCACTCAAATTCCACACCTTCAGCGTCTTTCTCCTCTTCCTCCCCTTCCCGTTTGTACTCGTCATTCCTCGGCGGATCACCACGCAGTGCAAGAATATTCCTAATCCCCAAAGCCTTCGCGTCCTCCAGCGCACGATCAACAAGCTTCTTGCTCATATTCGTACACGTCAAGTGCAAGCATGTCGTCAGGCCTAACTCGCGCTGCGTGAGTTCCGCGAGTTCTAAACTTTTGGTTGCGGTTGAGCCGCCTGCACCCCAGGTTATGGTTATGAACAGTGGACGCAGAGCACGAGACATGCGGTCGAGACGTGCGCGCAGATTGGAACTGCCCATGGTGGTCTTTGGGGGGAAGAATTCGAGGGAGAAGTAGGAGGTGCCGGGAGGGAGGGCAGCGATTTTGTCGGTGATTTTCTCCATGGTGGAGGAGGCTGGATTGAAGTGGGATGGATTCTGAGGGACGCTTTAGTTATATGGACAGGAGTCTCGGTGCAGCGAAGGAAAGGAGAGGGAAAGATGAGTTGTTCATAGGCGAGCAGGTTCACAAGATTAGGTTTGAAGTAGGATAGAGTGGGATCTTACGTCAAACTTGCTACTCTTCGTGGAGCAGAGGAAATGTCGTCTTACAGATGGGAAGTTGACGTATTGGAGGGTCTTCGAGTTTGCATTGATTCCTGTGGTAATGGCGTTTGCAATTGATGTTGTGGCGATGTGAATTCGAGGTTGTGTGGAGGGGAAAGAGAGTTGGGTGGTCACGATGGTGGGGTTGGTTGAGCTGTGAGTGGGGAAGAATAATGTTGATGAAGCACAAAGTCCGATGCGCTCGTGAAAGGCCAGGATTATAAATGAGGTCGGTCGTGAGTGACACCCGATGATGAGAGGATGAGACTTGTCAGATATATCAATTCTCGAGTGCTACACAGCCAACTCTATTACGGAATGCTTGGTGTAATAGTTAAGTAAATCTTGTCCATTTGGATCTTTGTTTGCTGGACATGTGTTCAAAATCCTTCATGTATTTGTTTACATTGCTTCCTATTCGGCCTTCAATATCAGAACACCAAACCCCCACATCTTGGGTGCGTATAACGACATCCGCCACCTCCACTCTGACAGGTTCGGATGCCACAGTTCTTTCAAGGGATTACCGTTCCCCATATCCAAAACCCCTTCTGAATCCCCTCTTAACAAGCCCAACCCATTCCCAGATTCACCAACTCGCCTTGAACATGCTGCCCCCCAACTTCATGACCAATCTTTTCCATCTCCTTTTGGTCCTTGACCCCCAAAATGCCTTCACACCTTCCGCAAATCGCTTGCTCGACGCATCAATCTCTTCCTCCGTCACAGCCGCAAAGCACAACCTGGAATACTTCCATCCCTCCTTCTCCGCAATCTCCGGCGTGGGACTGAAGATCGCTCCCGGTGCACCGAGGACCAAGTATGGTTTCCTGGTCAAGTAGACCCAGAGGGCTTTTGCGAGGAGAGGGCCGGGGACTTTGCTCGCTAAGGGGTGATTCTCGAAGTGGAATTTGACCCAGATGAACATGCCAGCTCGCGGCCAGTCGAAGCTATACATCTCCGTCTTTGAAATCACAGCCCAGTCAGCATCGCTTGCTTTGGTAGAAACCTTTTGCTTGAGTAGGAAGCGGCCTTCCTCAAGGTATCCGCACATTCTGCCCATTCGGCGTTCATAATTTCCTCTCAATCCAGCTAACCAGCGCACCCATCCGGCTGTTTCCCAACCTGTGAAGGTGTTCTGCTCGCTTCGCGATTTCTTGCTGAATTCTAGAGCGGCCTTGGGTTGCGATCCCATCAAGAGCTCTGCTACCATGGCTTGCACAAATCCGGATGGCTGTTGTGTGCTCGTTTCGGTTATGCGGAGAAGGCGCTCGATGATGGCTGGCTGTGCTGTGATCCACCCTAGACGGCACCCAGGAGCGACTGTCTTGCTGAAGGTATCGAGTCGAATGACACGGCCGTCCACATCGATGTTTAGGGACGAGGGTACGAGACTATCGAGGAAAGCGAAACCGCTTGATTTCTCAAAGGTGTGAATTACTCGTGGAGCCAGGGTGAGGCCTCGAGCGGTTGCTTCTTTGCCAGCTGCTGAGGGGAATTGAAGATACCAGTATGGATCGTCTTCAATGATCATAACATCATATTTGCTACACAGAGCATAGATTTCCTTTCGTCTTTGAACCGACAAAGTGCCACTGGTTGGATTTTGTCCAATTCTGCGGCGCAAGTCAGCCAGGAGTCTCTGGACAAGATGATAGGATACTCACGTCACAGTATACATCAAATGAGGTCTTTTCCCTTTACTGAAGTCCCAATTCTCCAGCACATCCTCCAATCCTCCCGGACCAGTAGGAAGCATACCTTCCGAGTCTATCTTCACAGGTGCGACATTCAGACCCCTTGGTCTGGCCGCCTGGATGGCATTCATATACGCAAACTCCTCACACAATATGCCCTCTCGCTCTCTTGCCCAATCCTTCTCTTCGCTCCACACATTACTCAATGCCTCCAATACCTTGCCCAAACCATCTGTACTTCCATTCGTCATGATAATCTCCGCTCCAATGCCATTCTTGTCTCTGTATGGGATATTCGGATGTAAATTCTGAATTGTAAATTGGCGGATGAAGGAGTAGAGAGGCGGATATCCCTGTGCCGTGCCATATTGAAGAGCACTTGTCAAATCAATCTTCTGCAGAGGATTTGCGATCGCCGATGCGTGTGGGACGGTAATGTGCGCGGAAGCTGTCGCCTGGTGGTTCTTCTTGCTTATATGCGAAGCAGTGAGGTCGTCGGCAATGCCTTTGCTCGGATCGTTGGGATCGTTGGGAGTGGGCTTGAATCTATCAGGCAGTGCAGTCTGCGCTTCGAGTGTATCGTAAGGGAAGAATGAAGCATTCGGCAGACCTAGAAAGCGCAAGTAAATGGTCAAATAAAGCGCCCCAAAACAAACGGTCCAGGGAGCAAACTTACCACCAGCCAAATTTCCAATGCCAGGTATCATAAAATACTTATAGAAGTCCTTTATCTGACTCTCTTGTCTTGCACGCGTAACTCGAGAGAAGTGGTAAGAGAAATCCAGCGGAGGACTTAGGCCGCTTTCTGGGCCATCTACCTCCGCCTGGGAAATATATTCAAAATCTGCCATTGAATCACTTGAATATGGATAGTTTGTTGGATTTTGAGAAGGGATGACGATTCAGAAACAACAGAGAAGTAACACGATGACAATTCCATTAACCACTTGGACTGCTGACGACCTCCATAATGGAAGTGTCGATAAGAGACATAGATAGTGCACCTGCACCCCATCTCTTACCAAGCAGCTCTCTCTACGAAGTACCTATTCAAGCAAATCGGAGTTAGGACTCGGCGTTCCATTATTGCGGTCCGGCGTCCTATACGGAGCGAGCCGGCGGGCAATCGAATGGGTCCATGTCCATCTCCGTAGGAGAGGAGAGGAATGCTGGGACGCATTCACAAATAATCATCTCGGATTTTTTGTGTAAAAAGGATAGAGGAAGGGGGACAGGAGGAGCAAGGGGCAGCTGGCCTTTTATATAAAAGGAATGATTTCCTCGGACCTGTAGTGTGCGGGCGCACAGCGCTTGTGTTACTTGCGCGTCAAATTGCGTGACGAGGTGGTGGTGCTTGGAGCTGTCAGTCACATGGGATGGGGAAGGACCCGCTCATTTCAAGACATACATCTATAGGATATCATATATGATGTATCGATTCTTGTTGTTTTCTGACTGGTATGTTGATCCACCGAGTTGGGATATTACAAACAGAATATCGCAGCATTAGCTGACCTGGCCTTGTTCAAGGAACTGTCAAAAAGTCACTAACAACACACCTCATTCTTGAGCATTCAACTATAAATTATCATTGTAAAATGTATCTCAATTACTAGAAGACAAGGCAACGCTTCCCAATCCCCCTTGTTCTGTAATTCTTTGGAAACTTCGTTGCTACCATTAAATTTCCGATTTGGAAGCCTGGAAGTGAGAGAAATGTCCTGCGCTCATTCTCTCCACGGACAGTGAAAACTTTACCACGAAGAAGACTTTCAGGATGGTCAAGTCATATATCACCATATCACACATGAAGTATTAAAAAGCTCCTTAATTGAGAGTATTTTTCCATTTTTATTCATCCCATCTATCCATCCATTCATCCATTCAGCCATCCAACCAATTATCCATCCATCAATTCATGTGGAAAATATTCGCTTTGTTGGATTTCGAACTGGCGATTTACGGTAGGTGGGTTTAAAGGCAACGCGCGAACGGGTAATCGAGATCGAGTATAAGGACAAACCGCAGCTCACCAAATTCTCGTCTTCAAATATCAGAAGTCAGCAATCCCAATAACTGAATATCAGGTATGTCTTCATTAAATGTTCGAGAGAGAAAAAAACAGACTCGAGCTTCCAAAGCAGAAATCCCAGGCAAATAAATGTCAGGTATGCTTTAGAAGAAGTTGCCGTTAAAGTTGGGCTGGGTGGTCTTGTAAAAAAATCAGGCCGTAAGTCGGGGAATCCGAGAGAGAAAAGTGTGTATCATATTTAGTCAACGCCCCCATAACAGAAACTGCGATCGAAGTTACGGAGAGAGATTTGTGAAGATTTCAGACATCCTCATCCTCTCCCTCTTCATCATAGAGAGCAGAGCCACCCCAGGCCGCAGATGGTCCGCCGTTAGAAGCTAGATGATCCATCAGTTTTCTCTCCTAGATATGTACTGGGAGAAAGACGGATATACCATGGAAGATGTCAACACCATGACCATTGCCCATTTCGTTACCGCCATTATAGCCAGTGTTTTCCTTCTTAACTCTCTTGACCGGAGTGTGTTGGCTATCACCCTCATCATCTGAGTCGACGAATCTAGAGACTGTTGTGAGTACAATACTAAAATAAGAAAAACAGAGAGGGATGAGTTACCGTCCAGGGGCAGGCTTGCTAGCACGAGCCTTATTGACTCGACCGTTCTTTACCTGATTCAATTCGGTCTTTAGCTTCTTGCGGATTGGGGAATCGCCATCATCATCAGACAGCTCGGGGGTCTCCTCGTGGTCTTCCTCATCATCGTCATCATCGACTATCTTCTTCGCAGGCTTGGCATTCTTCTTAGCGGAACCAGGAGCAGAACGCTTGCGAGCAGATCCTGGACCAGATTGGGCGTCTACCATTATTGTGTTAGTTAGTTTCTTTCTTGAAGGTAAATTAGTTATGGTCAGAGTGAAGACATAAGGAAATGGGGAAAGATGAAGACGAAGGCGAGGAGTCGGATATGAAGGACTGGAGTCGGTAGAGTACTTTGTTTCTCTCCACCGCTCTTGAATGGACCGGCTTTAGTCTGCATAATTTTAGCTTCCTTCTTGATCGGTCGGAAGTAATGCTCCAAGGCAGCGGCTGTAGTCTCCTGGTAGAAGTGGGCAGTTGCTAGTTGGTGTGTTAATTTCTGTTCAGGATGGGTTTGAGGGCCGCCAAAAGAATATTGTCCCATTCCACTCCTGTTCCTTGAACAATTGGGCCTGCTAAAATAGACTGTGCTTTTCATGCTTAATTTGAAGATGTGTTGGGGAAAATAAGGTAGGAAAAGTTCAACCATTAGTTCCACTGGATCCAATGCCGAGAGTTGACGCATCTTTCCCGAGGCTACACAGGCTCTCAGGCGCGTAGCGTTTTGCTTCAAGGTCCTGAACTGGAAGCCAATTCCACCGGCGGTTGACTCCTCTGCGCTAAAGTATTTGGAGATATCTATTCCCAGGAGATTAACAAGACTTCAACCTTCAAGCAATGTGCTGTGCTGTGCTGTGCTGAAAAGTGTAGGAAATAGGAAATGAAAGACATAGATGAAGAGCTCTGAGTACCATCCTTGCTGGCGCTGGCGCTGGCTTTGCCCTTGGAAGGTCCAAGATCCACGTCCTTAGGATCATTGCCAGCATCTCTCATAGCTGCCTGCTTCCTGGCAATCTTCCTGAATGTATCAGAGAATTGGAAGCGAATGCCGTTGGCGGTACAATCACTTCCCATGAAGCTTTGAATCTCTGAAGATGATTAGATAAGAAGGAAAGTTCTGGGGCAAGTGTATGATGTGCAGACAGTGCTTGTAAACGAAAATTGAAAAATCAAAATAGAAATTCTGACCAGCACCACCTCTTGAATCGCTGCCTTTGTCTCCAACGGGTAGAGTGAAAGGGTCAATGCCACGATCCAACGCCTTGCGAATCAGAACGGCATGGGACTTGATTTTGCGGAATCTGCTTTCAATTGCCGACTTGGTGGCATCGCCTCCGAAGCAGCTCGCAATTTCTGCTAGAGTCTCAATAAAACGTGTATGAAATGTGTATATGTGCTATGAGATGGGGAAAATGAAGTAAAGGAATTGTATAGCCTAACCACTCTTTCCTCGACTCTTAGAAGTTCCCGCTTGGGTTCCTTCGTTAAGTTCGACATCATGCGGATTAGAGCCAGCAGCGACAGCATTTTGCAGTAACTTGGCGTTTTTATTAATTTGAGCCATGCGGCCGTAGACTGCGTGGTAGGTTGAGTCTCCGTAGTGTTGAGCAATCGCTGAAAGGAAAGACTATCAGAGCAAGCGGAGACTGAAGGAAAGCGTGGTACGAAAGGATGATGGAAGCGAAAGGTGACCATGGATATAGAATGTGAAAGTTTGTGACTTACCAGCATAGTTGAGTTTCAACTCAGGGTGGGCGGCAACGATGGCGGAGAGCAAGCGTACGCTGCTTTCGTAACTCTTCCAGTTGGGCATGTTTGCGGATGTCTGAGAAAGGACTGACTTAGCTAAGATTACAGTAAAGTATGGATGGGATGGTTATGCTTACCTGGGTTGATTGTGGGTGAGGATTGTGAAAGGGTCTCTGGAAGCTGGTGGTGAACGAAGTTAGTTGCTGTGCGCGAACGATACTGAGAGGTTGGGAGGTTGAGACAGTGAAGGTTAAGACAGTGATGATCGAGTGAGAGAAAGGTCGGAGATTGAAGAGTGTGAAGGATGTTTGAAGAGGTTGAAGAAGGGGGAGCAAAGATGGAAGTGGTCAAGATATGAAGATCGAAAACAATAGGAGGTGAAAGTGAAGTGAGGCAAAGTGAGGATATTGAAGGTGCAAGATCTTGCTGCGGAGGCAGATCGACGGAAGAAGGGCAGGTGTTGCGTCCTCGAGAGGGTGTCTTGTCTTGGTGCGGGAGATGATGGATATGATTCTTGATGAGAGAAGAGAGGGACGGGGCAATGACCGAAGACTTACTTTGTTTGTTATTGAGTGCGCGAAGCAAAGTCGAAAGCTTGGGGATCGTGCTGGAGGATAATGGTCAGTCGAAAAGAAGCTGGCGGACAGACGACGAGATAGAGGTAGATTGAGGAAGCGGCTGATGGTGATGGGAGGGAGAGCAGAAGGAGAAGAAGTTCATACCTGTTGTTGGAGATGTCGAGTCGCGGTAGAGGGCAAGAAAGTCGGAGAGATCAGAAGGTTGAGTAGGTTGGAGAGGAGAAAGAGAGTCGAGGTGAGAAGGAAACTGGAGAGGCTTTAAGTAGCCGGAGGATGAGGTTGAGGAGGGTAATTCACTTCACCTTCGTCGTCGTGTTCTGGAGGGTGAAGTCGTGCACGCGAGGCTCAACGCAAACCACAGCTACACCACCAAATCTTTAACAAATTCAATCAATCGAGATCCGAGGCAACTAATTTGTTGGCTGTCAATTATTATTTCGAAAAACCAGCTGGAAAGAATGTGGTGGTTGTAAGATATACGTCAAAGTTATCACGGTTCACTTTCTGTTCTTCACATCGCAACACAACGACGCTGACCGCCATGCGCCTGGCAACGGCCCCGCCTCCTACACTCCCCTACAGAGGACTTTCGCTCCTCGCAAAGGCCGTTGAATTACCCATGTCCTTCTCCAGCTTTGACTTTTTTTCCTTTTTCTGGCTCCGGATTTTTTGTTTGCTTCTCGCTCCCAACATCTTACGATCTGATGTGCTGATCAATTGCCCAAAAACACAATATCTCCCACCCCCTCCCCTTTCTCCAATCTGGATGCATACCAACAGCCATCTTGTCAATCTAAGGATCAGGGAAGCGCTCGCAAACAACCAGAAGGCCACAATAAATGCCTCGGGGATTCTAGGAGTGTAAGACAGAAGGACTGGCCAGAAATTGACTTGGTGCAAGCAATAATGGCGACATGGCTTAACACAGCAGAACAATCCCAAAAGAAAAAGCCGAAGCTCTTCGAAGAAAGCCGAAAATGCGTGGGAGAAAACAATCCAATGTGTTCCAGGATGACAAGAAGAGCTAGGTACTCTCTACAACCGCTGCATCCGATAATGAAAGTGCAGGAAGGAAGCAAACAAAACCAAGTCAGTACGAACCACCATGTACAAGACATCACCCTCAATTGGAGGACCCAATTCAAGGGAATGAGTCGGCATGATAGCCATAGTACCTCGTAACCTTGCTCATCTTCCATTGGAAGCTGTTGTACAGTACAGTCATTTCATTCTTAGCTCACATCAACTAGTAAAAATCTGGATGGCTCATATAAATGCAAACATAGAGGAGAAATCCCATGACGAGCGCCAATCGAGCACACCTGCCAAGGGCCCACGCAATGTCGACTGGGCAAGACTTGAAGGAAGTCTCTGTGCAAGTATTGGTTTTGTTGAGCAGAGGCCAGAATGAGATGCCGCAAATATTGAAGTAAACTCATTGCGGCATGAAAATTGCAGACCAGAACACGCATATGAGGGCTCTACATACCTCGCACGCACGCTACCCAAAATCATGATGACCTTAAGCTAATAGAACACCACTATCACAGTAACGAAAAAATTGGACAGTATAGGTCTTGCATGCCACCCGTACTTACAGGTGAAAAATGAATCAATCCGAAAACTAATCGGCTTCGAACTTGTCAGGCGAGCATGAAACAGCCCTGTATTCCAACCATCATATCATTACAATATTCTTACAATATTAACCCAGGTACGCCTGTTTCTCTCCCATTTGTATGCCTCCACCATGATACTGGCCAGCCGCAGTCTCTCCCTCCCCATACACCCAATACTGACATCCAAAAAGAGATCGCAACACATCTGGAAGATACCACACAACTTAAACGCCCACGGAATCTCGCTTGTGGCGGTGAAAAACCAAAACATCTTCATGATATCGCCTGCGATCCAGCTCACAAGCACGGAAAGTCGGAATCCTTTACAAGAGCGAGACTGCATGTTTTTGAGAATCTGGGGGAGGGGCAGTGTAGCTTCGATTGAGAGACCGAGGTAGCCGATCATACTGCTGTACCAAGCATATGTAGGCGGGGACGAGGAAAGGAGGAGCTCGAGGACTGTGAGGGTGATGAAGAGGTACAACAGGAATTGCCAGTATCTATTTCCAACCACAAGTCAGTCAAACAAAACGACGATTGCAAGTTCGACAATTTGTCTCGGGAATACACACGGTTTGGGCGACCTCCACTGCCAGAAATTGTACGGTCTCGCAACACCATGTTCCACTCTATTCATCCCCGCGAACGGAACTGCCGCTTCCCCCCTTTCGAGGACGGAGATGGTCGATTGTCCAGCGCCACTTTCAAAAGCACAAGTTGTATCGTTATCATGATGAAAGATTGAATGAGTAAAGACGTGTCGAATCTTGCGCCAGGGTAATAAAACACTCTACAAAATCAAAAGTCAGCCATCTACACCTTATCTTCTGCGCTTTCGGATGCGCGGACGGGAGGAGAGTTTTGCCCTACCTCAACATTGAAGCCACCAGCATAATCAAGGGAATATCCAGCGAGAAACCCGCGCTGGATTTCGAACGGTGTATTGCATAGGTCTGGTCAGCATAGGAGGTAATGGGTGAGACTATGATGAAGACCGGAGCGATCACAGAAGTTATGAAGGTTGCGATACCCATTTTAAAGGAGGGAAATGGCTGTCGCTGGTGATTGATTCCGGGGAGGTTTTGTCTCGTTATTATGCATCCATCTACAACTGTATATACAACAAAGAGAGGCAGAAGGTAGAAAAGTGGTGGCGAATTGTTCAGTGTTGAGGTGTTCCAAAGGGGTTTGCTTTCTTGACGATGGGATTGTTGGCGATTGCATCAATTTCAGTGTTTTCGGCGGTTTGTTTTTCCGGTCCGGTCACCCAAATTGGAGACCTCATTTCTTCATGTGATCTTCAATTTAAAAATTTGACAAAGACCTTCATTGTTTAAGGTATTTGGTTGATTGACTTCTTCATTATTTTAGACAGAGATAAATACGGATAGACATATGAAAAGGGGGTATTCCAATAACAGCCACACAATCTCCCAATAATTAGTTTACAGTAAACGCAGACCACCTCCCAAGCAAGACAGCTCAAACAGCATGCACATTACTCTCCCTGAATTCAAACTCCACCGTCCTCTGTATCCCCCCTACTGGCGAACTCCTATAATCAGCGCTACTTTCTTTACTCCCAACTTCCACTTCCATCTCTATAATCCTCTCTCTCGAATCCGTCATATTCCCTTCTTGTGCGCTTCCCTTCCCTCCACTCTCGTTTCGGTATGGTTCATGGAGTACAAGCTTATATCCTCATTGCCGATAGTTCGACGAGTTTTGGATGTTGATTTTCCTCCACCGTAGCCGTTATTTTGACGGCCGGACAGCTCGTTGGAGGAGTTGATGTGGTTTGAGACTACCAGCTTGGATGCGAGAATATCGATACTATGAGACACAGGTCAGTATATACTACCAGTGAATTTTGAGGGCGGAAAAAAAATACTCACAACATCATCACAGGGAACATACACTCCATCGTATAAACAAACCGATCAACCTGGCTGGCCACATTCGTCGCACTCTGTGCCGTCTCCTGAAAGCTATAAGTTACAGCGCGCGTGATCCCAATGAGCGCCAACGAAGCCAATCTGATTTCCGTGCTCCTCATCAAATATCCAAACAACCCGAGGTTGAAGCCACCTCTCTCGAACTCTTCCTCGCTGCTGCAAATTTGCGAAGCAGGAACACCGCGCTGACGAGTTCGACGAGAGCGATGGAGACGAAGTATCCAATATGTAGACGCGAAACGATGTGTTGGAAGGAATTGTTGTCATCTAGTATGTCGCGTACACGACCGCCCATAATGCAGAATCGCAGGACGGCGATTATGGCGATCAGAAACCAGAAGAGAGTCAAGAATATTTGTCTTGACCTGTGTGTCAGGACACGGGTGAGTATGATGTAGCTATAAAACGACAACCCGGCTTCTTGGATCTGTTTGATCACATTTATTAACTTTTCATCCCTTCATGACAGACTTTAAGGAGAGTAATATATCAAATCTTACCAGCCAGAAGAAGTCTGCAAAACAAGCTGCAACGACCGTGGGGGTCCTACTATAATTTGCGTAGAAGGCATAGTAGCAAAGGCCATTCGCAAGAGCGGATGCGACAGAGACAACTAGTGGCACAAGTGATATCGGCGAGATACTTGTGATTCCCACCACTGTCGTACCGAAGAAGACATTGAGCACACCGATTGTGCTGAGGATGGCCCAGCTCTGTTCAAAGTAAACGGGCACAACGGTCGACATCTTTCGTTCCAGGGATTATCCAGACAAATCCTAGGTAGGTATCTTTTGAAAAAATACTAAAAAAACTCAAAGCTTAGATGGCATCAAGACAAGAAGAAGAAGTAAGTAAGTACCCGAGCATTTAAAAGAAAAGAAAAACAACCTGGGGAAGATCCACCCGAACCTGGGGTTGAATGCGACATCATATACTCCGCATGGGAGGAGACTGCCAGAAGGCTCGAAACCCTTCTCTACTACTACTCCCCAGCCAAAATGTTATATCCTTGAACCTCGTCACTATTTACTGTCAAACTAATGAACCAGCAACCCGAGATTCCAGGAAGCCCAACGACAAGCAGTTACATGCAGTAGGGACGGTAGGGGTATCAAACTCGACCCAACCTAGGCTGTCAAACCGACGTCAAACCTTGTCTTCAGCAACTAGCACCAACGCCCTCTCCGGTCGATGAACCTATCAGAGGAGTGAGAAATCGTGCTATTCAACGCCTCTAATGTTAGAGAGGTCCCCAAGAGCTTCCGGAAGCGAAGACGTTGGATCCTTGGGTGAGTGAGGAAGAAGCACTGCTAGTCATGCGCTGTGTGTGTGTGAGTGCGTGCTCCGTAAGGTTATTTCTGTGCCGTCCTTGCAGGTTTCGCGCGTTGTTCGAAATGAGTGAACTAGATAGGGGCAAGGATAGGATGCGAGAGAATGGAAATTATTGGCAGGCACAGAAACGTTATTTGGGAGGAAGTTTCGAAGAGTTCTGGAAAAGTCATACGAGCAGTGTGTGATATCGGGTGATTCCTCAGGAATGCAATGAATGCAATGTGTATAGAGTTTACACTTGCATTTGACACTCCCGTTTGCTGACACATTGTTGCACAGTACTGTACTGTATATAGACAGGTTAACGGTCTTTCGAAGGTCGAGAACAGAGTTCAACTGCTGCAAGAAAGTCCCCCGGATTTACATGTTACTGTCCCCACACCGCACGCGCTTCGTCCCATTATTGTGTTTCTCGTCCTCACCTTTTGTCCCACAATTCATTCATACTACTGCCGGGTTCGAGGCTTCCGCCTCCCAAGTTCTAACTTCTTCCTCACTCCTCCTCCGTCCTCTCTCTATCCCGCCCGCAAAAGATGATCGATCATGCTATAGAAAGTCTCCATCAATCATCTCATCAAACAAAAGTCAATCACACACAAAAACCTTCTTCCTTTCCCACCACGATCGATCTCTCTCTCCACGCCATCTCATGCACCTGCACAGTTTCGGACCAAAAACTGCGTGTGGCACAAGACCCAAGATCCCTGTGACGATCATCTTCAGCTCGATGGTTGGGTGGTACTGGTACAGTACAGTAACTTGGGTGGCACAGGAAAATTTGGATGCTAGAAGGTTGTTCCTGGAATTTTTACCCTTCTCCCATCAAAGAACATCCATCTCCTCTCGTCTGATGATTTTTTGGGGCTCTGTACTCCGTACGGCGACTGCTGTTTGTTCACGGTCGCTATAACAGAGGTATTATACCCTTGATTAAGCGCTGGCGCTTTCTGTGCTACGAACGGGACGGAGTGAGGTGAGACCTTCTCAACCTGTCAGACGTATATCTTGACCTCACTGCATACAAAAGTCACAAAGTCACAAACCCCCTTACTTAGACTTGAAGAGACAGTAAGGAGTAGTGGACAGTAATAATGCCTCATCATCATTGCACCCCACCAAAACGAAGGGCTTTCAAGCCCCGAAACCATATGCCGTACGAAGAAGAAGAAGACCCGGCTGTTGTCTGTCGTCCATCATCCACTTCTTTTCTCAATAATCAGGCACACGGCAGGGAGGGGAGACGTCGAATCTTTTCCGGCCGGTGAATGAACGATGCACAGTAAGTAGTTCGGCACGGAAAACAGGCCTGTTCGGGACTTCAGAAGCGGTATTTCCTTCCCCACATAATTATCCGCACCCAAACCAAAGAATGCATTGATGGAGGGGAGAAAGAATGGTTACTGTAATTATATTAGACGTCTCGAATAATAAACAATGCGTGCCTGTGTCTCTGTTTGACTGTAATTCCCCCTCCCCCAAAGAGTCCCTTCTTCGTACTTCGTTCCCAAATCTGTACTGTAATATAGGTATTCTGCACTCCTTCGGTCAACCTTAACTCACAGACAAGTGTGGTTGTCTTTCAACGCACTTCGAGTCTTCGACGCAAGTGATAACAATAACAATAGGGGGACAAAAACGGTAAAAACTATTGTACTCACCCCGCCACAGCTTTTGACACATTCAATGGTTTGCGGAGGTATGTCCAGTTATGAGTTAAGTTGGGGAAGATGTGAAACGTTTGTGGCGTTCAGTGAGGCTGCTGTAAGTCCTGACTCTCTCTCTCTCTGTGTGTGTGTGTATGTGTCTCTCTTCTGAAGAAGGAGGGAGGGGTTGAGGGAAAAGGTGGCGAAAACGCCATCCGTGGGTGACTACTGTCCTCAGTGTACTGCCGGGGAGACATCGAGATCGCATGTGACCCTGAATGATGGACATTCTCCAATGATATCTTGGAGGAGGTACTGTACTGTAGCAAGAAATACTATCTCAAGCTCCAGGCTGTCCACCAATAATACAGTACATTGACGCTAGAAGTTAACGGGATGTAGAGGTTGAGAAGCGTAACTCATTTTCAAAACCATTATAGCTCCCGCCACGAAGAAGGAAGGGAAGGGACTCCCCGAGAAGAGTGTCCACTACTAAAGGGTTTCTTCCGGTGGGAGTATTCTAGTCCTTGTTTTGGAGCTGTGGGCGTGAGGCCGAAAGTGAATAAGGCTCTGGTACAGTAGTACAACATACACTTACTCATGAAATCTGAACGCGCACTGGTAGCATAGTTCTAAAGACAATGCAGTAAGTGAGATCTCCATTGCACAAATCTATATGAAAAATATGGTAGTATCATTTTTGAAAATGCAAATCAGGAAAAAGAACGTCTAGCTCATGATATCAACCACCCCTCCCTTGACCTCTAAAACTCCATAGCAACGCCCATCCTTTGTTTACCTCCCAACCCCATCCTAACCAACCCACCTCCTAGCACTCTTAAACATCCTAACCCACGGCCCAAACTCGCCCCATTGCTCCATCTTCCCATCTGGGATGTAGCTAGCCACATCACCCATGATGGTCCGCTCTGGATGCGGCATCATCGCTAATACTCTGCCGTCCGCACTTCTGACGCCTGCGATACCCTCCGGACTTCCATTGGCATTGAACGGGTATTTGGTTGTCACGCTACCTCTGTTATCAGTGTAGCGAATTGGAATGAGGCCATCGCCACTGAGAGCTTCAATGTCGGATTGGTGTTTGAACGAGGCACGCCCTTCACCATGAGAGACGACGATTGGAAGGGAAGAGCCATTCATGCCGTGAAGGAAGACAGATGGAGTCTTGGAGTTATCCTGGATCTTAACCATGGAAACTCTGCCTTCGAATTGCTGACTCTTGTTCTCGAGGAACACCGGCCAGTGCTGGGTGCCAGGAATGAGTTCAGCAATCCGGGTGAGCATTTGGCATCCATTGCATACACCCAAAGCGAAAGTATCTGGTCTAGCGAAGAACTTTTGGAATTCAGGTCGTGCATTGGATTCGTGCATGAGGATCGATTTCGCCCAGCCGTTTCCAGCACCGAGAACATCACCGTATGAAAATCCTCCGCAAGCTGCAATACCAACAAAGTCAGCGAGTGAGCGGCCTGCGATGATGTCGGTCATATGAACATCGATGGCATCAAAGCCAGCAGCCTTGAAAGCGAAAGCCATCTCAGCGTAGCCATTGACGCCTTGTTCTCTGAGGATTGCGACACGGGGAGCTTTGGTGAAAACGGAGCTGATCGATGCAGTGATGGGAAGAATAGACTCTTGAGGATCGAATGTCAACCTGTATTGAAGACCTGGATCGCGGTCATCGGCAATAGTCTCGAATTCAGAGTCTGCACATTCGACATTATCGCGAATACGCTGCATCTGGTAAGAGGTGTGTGACCACAGTTGCTGGAGATCAACTCTGTCCATGTGAAGAAGAGCCTGTTGTCCATATCTGATGGAAAGCTTTTGCTTGGTGGCAGCTGGGATTCGACCAATCTTTCGAACAAGTCCTGGAGGAGGACCACATGTAGCAAAGCAGCGGATGAAGTTGGTCTCATCGGACTTTCGGACCTGGAAGACTGCACCAAGTTCCTCGTTGAAGAGTGCGCTCAAAGAGTCAGCAACGGAAGAGCTCTTAGCAATGCCATCGATCATAATCTCTGCTCCACAACGACCAGCAAACATCATTTCAGCAATAGTGGTGAGCAAACCACCATCAGAGACATCGTGGTATGCCAACACAATTCCACTATTGTGCAACTGGGTAATGGCATCATAGTAATCGACGATCAAATCTGCGTCTCTGACATCTGGTGATTCGTCTCCAAGTTGACCAAATGTTTGTGCCAAGGCGGATCCTCCCAGAGCCTGGTGTCCTTGAGCCAAATCGACATACATCAAGATGGTCTCGCCAACATCCTCAAGTCTACGAAGGGTCGGTGTCCAAGTGTTTCTTACATTTTCAACTGGTGCAAATGCGGAAATGACGGCAGTGACGGGAGCAGTAACGCTGCTTGCCTTTCCACTTTCTTGGTCCTTCCAAGAGACCTTCATGGAAGTCGAATCCTTTCCAACTGGGATACTTATGCCGAGCTTTGGGCATAACTCCATACCAATTGCGTGAACAGCTTCGTAGAGAGCAGCTCCTTCTCCTGGGTGATTGACTGCCGCCATCCAGTTTGCCGAGAGTCTGACTCTCGGTAAGTCGCCAAGAACATGAGCTGCTGCTAAGTTCATCAAACTCTCCACAACAGCCATTCTTGCGGATGCAGCTGGTGAGATCAAAGCAAGCGTGGGCTTCTCACCCATGGCCATGGCTTCTCCAGTCTTGATCTTGTCACCGATGTTCAAAGAAGTGACTGTCACGGCCACATCTGCGACGGGTGTTTGCCATGGACCAACCATCTGATCACGAACTGTCATTCCACCAACACTGCGGTCGCCAATTGTAATGAGGAATGACTTTGAACCAACTGCGGGCACCTTGAATACACGCTCGATGGCTTTTCGGAGGAGATCATGCTCGGGGAATTGTGGGTACGCTTCCGAGATAGATTTGTAGGCATCGAAAGGAGTGAGGTTGAGTTTCCTTGATTTGACAATTCGTTCCAGCTTTCGGTCCTTGGGGAAAAGAGTTGACATGGGCAAGTCAATTGGTCGAGGATACTCAACAGAGTCTCGATCTGTCAATACCAGCCTGTCACCACCGCTTTGCTCCTTGGTCAAGACGGTTCCAACGTCCGAAAAGCCACATCTCTCACGGTCTAAGATGCATGTCAGTAAGTGAACGCATTAAAAAATGTGGAACATAACTTACTTGCAATACTGACAAATTTGTTCATGCTGTCTGGGTTAACCAGCATAACATAACGCTCTTGAGCTTCGCAACACCAGATTTGCAGTGGACTCATGCTGTTATCAGCACTCTCGACCTGTCTCAACTCAAACTTTCCACCGAAACCTGCATCCTTGACAAGTTCAGGAAGAGCGTTAGAAAGACCTCCGGCGCCAACATCGTGAATGAATGCAATAGGGTTGTTTTCGCCAAGTGCAACACATGCATTGATAACCATCTGTGCTCTTCGTTCCATTTCGGGATTACCTCGTTGAACACTGCTAAAGTCCAACTCAACTGAGCCTTCTCCAGAGTCGTTACTAGAGGCAGCTCCACCGCCAAGACCGATCAACATTGCTGGTCCACCTAGCACAATAACATGAGCGCCGTCCTTGACATCTCTTCCATTCTTTAGAGCGAACTGTGGTCGAACAGTTCCAACGCCACCAGCAATCATAATTGGCTTGTGGAAACCGCGAATGTCCCGTCCATCCTCACCCGCATCAGTGTCCGCGAGGAGTGTTCGGAAGCATCCAGATAGACAAGGACGTCCAAACTCGTTGTTGAATCTTGCACTTCCAATAGGTGCCTCCAACATGATGTCCAAACTACTGGCGTAGTGTGCTGGCTTTCCAATGTCGATTTCCCATGGCTGGCTGTGATCGGGGATGAGCAAATCTGAGACCCAGAATCCGCAAAGTCCTGCTTTGGGGGTTGATCCTCTTCCTACAGCACCTTCGTCTCTGATCTCCCCACCAGATCCAGTAGCTGCACCTGGAAATGGTGAAATTGCTGTTGGGTGATTGTGTGTCTCGACCTTTACCAGGAAGTGAACTCTCTCTTTGGTCTGCTTCCAACTACCAGTTGAGTAATCAGGTGCCCAGAAGCCTATAAATTACATTAGAATGATTCTCAAAGGTGATAAGTCGACGGGCGATTTCTTACTTGCAATCTCTCCTTCAAGAACTGCGGCATTATCGCTGTAGGCGGAGACTGTGAAAGCAGGGTTTTGCTGATGAGTGTTGCGAATCATGTCGAAAAGACTCTTGCCTTTTCCAATACCATCAATGGTCCAGTTAGCGTTGAACTGCTTGTGCCGACAGTGCTCCGAATTGACCTGAGCGAACATGAAAAGCTCGATATCGTAAGGCGACTACAGAATTGCCATTAGCACTTCAAGCCTCCTCCCGGGACATGGAGCTTACTCTGCCGACTTTCTTGTATGCTTCAACGAGATATTCCATTTCTGGCAGATCCAATGCGAGACCACGCTCTTTGTTGTATGCTTTCAGGACAGCAATGGGAGATTCTGTCGATGACGACAAATCAATCACCTCCAGAGGGAAAGGTTGTCCATTGGTAAACATTTGAGATAAGTCGGGTTCCTGGGTGCTAAAGGTTTCGGTCATGCGGTCAAATAGCACATCTTTGAAAGTTGACGCTTCCGGAACTTGGTCTGCAAATCGTACTAGAACGGCTCTGCCTCTCTCGATACGTTGAACTTGCTTCAGACCACAGACTAGAGCTATGCTCGTAGCCTTGGAACTCCATGGGGAGATGTTTCTTGGAGCAATATAGAATATTTCGGAATTTTCTCCTGTTCTGGTTAGTTATATCTCCTTCGCTAGGTCGGTATCAAAACATTAGAATTTAGCCACTGAAAAGTGACTAATATCATGTTTAACATCCCCTTTTTAAAATATAAAAGTAAATACACAGACTTCCTATCTGCACGTAACACTCGTTACATACGAACAAGGCCACACCATCATCTCTAATAACATGAAACAAAACTCACAACCCGACCAAACAAGGACAAGAACATACCTTGTTTCTTCTCCAAAGCCTGCTCGACCTCATGAGGAAGCAACTCCTTCAACTTGGCCTCCGAATCCTTATCTTTGCCCTCCAACTTCCAATGCGTATAATGAGTCCACACTCCTCTGATCTCCACAACGCTGTTACCATTGCCACCCACAGATTTGTTGATTCTCTCAGTCAATTTGGTACATTCAGCTTGCGTGAAACACGCTTCGCCAGTCCAAGCTGTGTACTCCATCTTGTTTTGGTCTTTCTTGATCAAGCTGGCTGCGCGAAGGACAAGATGAAGAATGGAAGTTCAGAAGTGGATGGAGGGATGGCGGGGTTGTTTTTTGAGAAAATTCTGCAGGGCTGGTGATCTCAATGGCCGGTCAAAGAGGTCCGGAGATGCTCGTGAGAGCACGGGACCGGGATAGGGATTGTTGTATCTTTGAGTTGTTTGTGACCGAATCCTGTTGGAAGGACGAATTCCAGATAATTAGGTGTTCTTGTCGTCAGTCAGGGGAAGGGAAAGAGAGATGCGTCAGTGATGTCGGATGGAGGGGTCGATAAATTTTGTAGAAGGCGGTGGCAGTACTTGGCTGTCGGAGGGGTCGTTTATAAATTCATAGTGATGAAGATATTCAACAACGAAATATTGCTGTCTGTTGTTCAGATTGCCACACCTAGGTACTCAGTTTTAGATAGAATACAACGGTTTCATTTGCATGGGCAATCAAGCCAGTAATGGACCTTGAGCATTCATTATTGCGGTCAGCTCTTTATTTACAAATGCAAAAGACCAGCTACCATCCAACAGTATGAGGAGAGAAAATGCTTCATCTTGTTAGTATTCTTGCTCTTTTTTCAGCAGGAATGCCAGGAGATCTAAAGTGTGTGCAAACTCTACTATCTGCACACTTCACATACTCTCTCAAGGCTCTATTCCCTTTCCTTCCCTTCAGCGCCTCAAATGCCGCAAAGAACCTTAACGCCAAACCATGCATTCCCAAACAGCCTTTCATCATCATCATCTCGTTTATATCACATATCTCATAGCACAATATCAATGTCTCCGTTTCTCTCTCATATCATCTCTTGCCACCCTTCCTTGTCCCCATCTTGTCGATCCTATCTCTTCCAGGAGTATAGGGAGCCGCAACCACAGATCCAAGATCACTCTGCCTCCTCACGCCCTCCCCGCCAAAGAATATCAGCCCATCTGGGCCAACCCTCTGCGGCACTCCTTCACTCGGCCTAGAAACCTGATCCTGATGCAACTTATCCAAGCTCTCCCCACCACAGCATACTGCGTCCAATTTATCGGTGGACACCTCACCACATTCTGAGGCGTAGGCAAGCTCTCCCATCCACCCTTTCCGCTCTCCTCCGCACACTTCATCTCCTGCTCGTCATCGGAGTCATCTGAATTATCGGCAGGTTCAAAAAGGCCATCCTTCCCTCCCCCGACCTTTCCTTTCCCCAAGGCATCCTTGAAAGCGTCCGGATCCCCAATCGCCCTCTCCTTGATCTTCTGCAATTTCACGATATCTCTAGTCGCATTGCGCGCCTGCATCTGCAATATCGAAATCGCACTCTTCAATGCCAGCGCATCGGGATTCTCTTCAAACGTGATCGGCACCGGCGCCGGATGCGGTATCGAGACTTGCGGCTCCTGTGAATGTGTATATGTATTTGTAGTTGGAGCCAGGCGCGCGGCGGCGAGGGTGGGCGTTATGGGAGAGTAAGGAGGGGCATCTGCATCGGCATCGTGGGTTGGGGAGGTTAAGGAAGAGGATGACTGCGTTTGTTGGGGCGTTTCTAACAGAGAGTCTTGAGTAGCGTGAAGATGATGCGATGGAGAGTGCAGGTGCGTAGGTGAAGTGGTGGTGTCGACTGTGAGACCTGGCATCTCGGTGGGTTGGAAGATGCGGTCGTGCGTGGGTGCGTGTGATTAGATTGTTTGGGACGGGGGGCGATCGATCTACGGAGTAGGTCGAAGCTTGAGCTCCTTTGGGGGTGGTGGTGAGGTGTTGAGAGATCTCGGATGTGTTATCGATTGATGGATCGGTGCCTCCCTCGTGTTTGGCGCCGACGCCAGACTGCATCCGGCGGGTTGATTCGGAGGATTTTTGTTGGCGGGGGAGGGGTGCTTGGCCTTGGCGGGAGATGGATGAATAAGGGTGACCACTTTACCCGCCCAATTTTACCGGCTTTGCACGACCTTCTTCCCCTCGTCCTGGCTCAACCTCGACTTCCCCCTCGATCTTATCTGTGGTGATATGACGAGGAAGAGAGAGAAAACGAGCAAAAACGTTGCTCGTGATGTAGACGAGATGGGTAAACACTTGAGAAGATCTTCGGATAGTTGAACCCGAGGAGAACGGCGGTTAAATGGGAGTGAGTGGATAAAAGGCGTGCCCAGAATCAAGTTCATTCTTCAAAAGTATATGAAGTGAGAGCAAGTGCTTTTTCTTTCCTCTTCTCTTTCGCTCTGGAATTTAGGAGTTTATTCTTCTATTTATCTATTATTGCATTCATTCACAAACCGCAGTTTCTTGCATAATGTCGGACCAACCGCCTCTCATCACTCACTTGTTTACTGCTGATCCTTCAGCTCATGTATTCAATGGGAAACTCTACATCTACCCCTCCCACGACGTGGCCACAGATATCGAGGATAATGACTATGGAGATCGTATGTATATACATCTTTCCACACTCTCTCTTTCTCTAATTCAAGAACCATCAGTTTTGATCCTTGATTCATTCCATGCTTCTCTTCCTATACTTCAGACCCAGCAATTTTGATCATTTATTGCACACATATCATTCTCCAACTATTATTCTCTTTGCAAGACAAATTTACTATTGCATATATCCAAAAGAAGGACACATACTAACTCAATCCAGAATATGCCATGGAAGACTACCACGTCTTCTCCCTCGACTCTCCCACCTCCGCCGTAACCGATCACGGCGTCGCCCTCCACTCCTCCCAAATCCCCTGGGTATCCAAACAACTCTGGGCCCCAGACTGCGCAACCGCCAACGGCAAATACTACCTCTACTTCCCAGCTCGTGACAAGGAAGGAATCTTCCGCATTGGCGTTGCCATCTCCGATGTCCCTGAGGGTCCTTTCGTACCCGAGAAGGAACCCATTGAGGGCAGTTATAGCATCGACCCTGCGTGTTTCGTGGATGATGATGGAGAGGCATATTTGTACTTTGGAGGGCTATGGGGTGGACAGTAAGTTCGGTTCACTATATATGTTCTACTCTTTCCACCAATTACATTTGACATAATCCAAAACATGTTCATACACAAACTCCAAAAAAAAAGAATTCAAGGAAATCATTCCCATTTGACTTAAATCACTTCTAACACGTTTTTTTTCTTTCAAAAAAACAGGCTACAAAATTGGAAAACCCCAACCTTCAACCCCCATGCCGACAACTCCGACGAACCAACCGGTTCCACGCCCGCTCTCCTCCCTCGCGTCGCCCGCCTCAACCCAGACATGATCTCCCTCGCCTCCCCCGTCCAATCCCTCACCATCCTCGACCCAACGACCACCCTCCCAATCGCCGCATCCGACCACGATAAACGCTTCTTCGAAGCCGCCTGGCTCCACAAATACAACGACGTGTATTACTTCTCCTACTCCACCGGTGACACGCATCTACTCGTCTACGCGACGGGGGATAATCCGCTGGGGCCGTTTACGTATCGAGGGAGGATTTTGGAGCCGGTGGTGGGCTGGACGACCCATCATAGTATTGTGGAGTGGAGTGGGAGGTGGTGGTTGTTTTATCATGATAGTAGTTTGAGCGAGGGGAAGAATCATTTGAGATGTGTGAAGTGTAGGGAGATCTTTTATACGGAGACGGGGGAGATTGTCTTGGTTAAGCCTTGATATGAAGGGGGGATACCAACTGGCGTCAACCTGATATCGGGTGAAATAAGATCTGGATTGAAATTGTATGTAGATCATTATCGGTCCACGGCTACGGAAGAAGTCTCAAGGGTGGAAAGAAAATCTGCCTACTTGGTCTGTTTTAACATGTGAGTCTTCATGATCGGGTCAAACTCTTTACGTTGTGGAGACCGAGTGGATACTGCTTTTCAAGAATATCAAGAGAATAACTCTGTGATACTGTAGATGAGTAAGTGATACTATAATAACAAGAATCAACCAAGTTGGTCAGTCCACCCAGGCTTGCTAGTCTCCATTGGATCATACACAAAACAACAATACAAAGCACTAACGATAAGCCCGGTACACGCAAAATTAATCGCAAAAACTTCCAACCCCTCAGAACCCTCTCTGTCCTCCAACCACGAAAGCCCCGTCAACAGAGCCTCGCCCACTAGCAAGAGCTCCGACAGTACAAGTAATATCAAAGCAATCATAATGCCACCTAGCATCATCACATGTCCACCGGTGACCATGGGCCATTCGTTTGTTTCGGGATAAATGTACAGAGATAAGTTCATGAATAGAACGATGAGAAGTACAATGATCAGGGCCGCATTATCCACAAAACGGATTATTGGATTTGTGATGATGAAAAAGGGCCTCGACGGCGTGGTTTTCAGCGTGTTGACGAGAATCGGGAAGGCGGAGAAGACGACGGATGCGGAGGCGAGGAACATGACGAGGAACACGGTTGGAGAAGCCGTCAATTTGAATGGCCATTGTTTCCCTGTGACTAGAACGCAAAATACTTGGTACATGGCATAGCAAGCGAATGGGAGGTGCAGCGCCGTGATAGACATGAGGTATGTCTCCATCGCCATTTTTCGGACGAGCTCTTCTCTCCGAGAGGTATCTCTGGTGACTGAGTTGTGCGGGAGAACTGATACCGCGGCCAGAAAGATATAAGATGTCATATACATCCCCACGACGATTTGAGCCCACAAAAGCTCACTACCTTGAAAGCCAAAGATTTTGACTGCCTGGGTGGAAATTCCAAGAAATGCTACCAGAGAAGCGATGGGGTGTTTCCTCTGAGTCTTTTCTAGTGCGGAGAGAATTCTGTCGGCTGACCACGATCGCCAAGTTGTATTTTGAAGACTTTCTCTCTTTATGATAAAAGATTGGAATACTCGGTAGAGGATGTATAGCGCGTCGGCCATGCAGATGAGTGGTGAGCTCCTCATCGGGAAGAGGAGGAAATCCTTCTTGAGTAGGTGGATGTCTAGGAGGGAAGGGATGCTCATGGCGTGGACGGCGAGGGCAAATAATCCCCAAAAGAGGCTTTGCCATTCTACCACATCTAATTCATCTAGCTCTGGGGATTTGGGTTGCTGGTGGTTGGGGAGAGGAGCATCTGCTTTGATTAGCCACATGGCCGCCAGCCTTATGACCAAAAATGGCGATTACCTGGAGCCGTTTGGGCACGAACTGCAAGTATGAAGAACAACAGGACTGGAACCGAGTGTGACATTTTCACACCGGTTATTGAATTTGATTATCTCTTGGACCAGGCACTTCTGGTCAGTTTGCGAGAGGAATGTCATCAAAAGTAGGTAGCTGTCTTGAGTAGTAGTCCGGCTGAAGCTGAAGGAAGTTACATTAGCGCGAAGCCACAATATGTGCCATCGTTCCGAGGCCTCTTGCATTTCCATTTCAATCAATTAATAGAATGCAGAAGTGAAGATATTATCGTGAAAAGAAGCTGGCAATCTTGCCGCATCCGCCAGGAACTACTTCACAAGCAATGGCACTTTTTTGCATAGAAAATTTCAGTGCATGTAGGATGCTTTCAAATAGAGTGCATTGACAGCGATAGAAACGAAATGATTGAAGCATTTACTATGGGGATGTACCCATGCAAATGTTCGATTATGATTTCTCCAATGAGGCTGAAGCAGCTGGTGATGAGGCAATTCCACTGGATATTAATAGAGCCCAAGTGCGACATGCAACGAAAGATGGACGATCTCTCGGCCAGCCAGCCACCAAGAGTTGAATGGGATGCAAGGAACAAACCGATTGCGGATGGAAGCAAGCTGTAGGATTCTCTAAAGCGATCAGTCAACAATAGTTGGGATTCCTCCCGACTTGTCGCAGCTTCCAATGAGATGAAATCTGCGGGAGAGACAACAAGGCTCGATGATGATGTGCAATACAGCAAAGGATGGTGATGTAAGGGAGAGACAGAATAACAAAAAAAAGGAGCCACTCAAAGAACGCATCGAGAGAGAGAGAGAGAGAGAGAGAGAAAAGAAAACAAAAGAGAAGCTGTTCTCCCTAGTAAGATTGAGGCTAAAGATAATTGATGGTCGAGTTCTTCGCCACAGCGATGAATCCGTCCAAGCAAGCATAAAAAGTGGTGCAGGAAAGGAGCCAAAATGGTTGAACAGGCCAACAGGTGAACCGCACTCCAGAAGCACCTCAACTCCTCCACGCCGAGAGATGATGAATGACTGCCTCTGCTCTAAGGTTTTCCCCATGTTCATCATGATTCATTTTCGAGACTCGACTACTCCGGATTCTTCCAGAAGATGGAGGAGGAGCAGGAGGAGGTGGAAGAATGTTTTGCTGATGCATCGGCCCGTTGTTCTAGACAGAAATAGCAGCAAGAACAGACACAGTATTGGTGAGACAACGGAGCTGCTCCCTCCCACTTCGGTCTGAGCAAAACAGGAACAAAAACAATAACAAAAACAATTAAAAAAAAACAGTAACAACAATGATGAGAACAATAACGGAATGATAGTAATAATAACGATGATGGTGACGATGATGGGGATGATGATGGCGATGATGATGAATCTTCTACTCGGTCTGTACGTAACCTTCAACTTTCAATACTCCCGTATTCTCTCTCACATCTGATCGCTTTCCGAGCGACCCAGTATTTTGGGATGAGGAGGGAGATTCTAGAATCCTGCTTTGATGTCGAGATGAAGACGAAGATGATTGAAGTACTCTTTGCGCCCCTGCAACCCTGTAACCCCGTATTCAGAAGAAGAAGAATCTCATCATTCTTTCCTTGTTGCCCTGGCTTTAGTCCGGATGGAGTATCAATTGTATCATTACTGTATCCATTAATATTTCTTTAATATTTTAACCTTTCCAACTTTGCAGCCAGCTCGTGTTGCATCTGGCGTCAGATTGGTTGAAGGAAACGCCATGGACGGCCATGGTCGGGGTGTGCATTGTTTTTCCCCCTGCAGCGATGGCACATCTTGCTCGTGTTTAATTTCTGTGGTGAATCCACTACCAAGGAATCTCCCCCATCCATCCATCTCCTCCGTCTCCCTTTCTTCCGCCTGCTCCCACTCTCTTTCATCCTCAAAACTTCAAGCATCAATCGTTTAAAGCTTCCAGTTCACCATCTATCTAATAATCATCAGCTCTCGAGTCCTCCTCTTCTTCTTCAGCAACACTCTTTCGGTAAGACAACCTCCCGTCGCGTACGACAACAAAACAACAACAACAACACCGACCGTCGCGTTCTCTGCAGACTCCTCAACCAAAGACTAACGAGACTTTCTACGCAGATTTAATACCTTTCCCACAAAATCCCCTTTTAATACCACCAAAATGCAAATCAAGTCTCTTCTCGTTGCCTCCGTGGCCTTCACCCTCGCATCCGCAAAGGTCATCCTCACCAACGTGGTTTACTCCACCATCACAGCTGGCCAGCCATTCAACCTCACCTGGGCCAACAACGATGGACCAGTTTCCCTCATTCTCCGAGGTGCACAACCAGGAGCTACTGTCACCGACCCAGGAAACTTGGCCGAGATCTTCACCATCGACTGTATGTCTTGCTCCTTCTGCTGCAGCGTCCAATTCAATGAACCCACTGACTGACACACGGCTTCTAGCAAACTTGAGCGGCACATCTTACATTTGGAACGTCCCATCCAACATTGCTCAATCCACCTATGCCATCGAGATCCGTGATTCCAAGGACAACAACTACGGTACTCTGTTCGAGGTTATTGGCGGTGTCAAGGCCTCCACCATCGCCACTCAATCCCGCACTGCCACCGGCTCATCCACTGGAACTGCCACCGGATCTGCCACCTCCACCGGTACCGAATCTGCCCAGACCCAGAGCACCACTGGAACTGCCACTGGTAGTCGTAGTAAGTTGAACCTGTGCTCAAGCAAGCAGCTGGATCAATGCTAACTGAAATAGCTGCCGCCTCTACCACCGCTTCCCGAACTGCTTCTTCCACCCCATCCGCATCCGGCACATCCGCTCCAGCAGGTGGAATGGCCTCTGGACTCACCTCCAACTTGGCCCTCGTCTTCGTTGCCGTCGGTGCTCTCTTCATGCTTAACTAGATCTCGTCTCCCTTTTGATCACGGAAAAGCGAAGAAAATGAAAAGCACCGCACATAGCAAGCACCAAGTCAATTTTATATGGATTTTTCTTCGGTGGGTGTATTAAAAAGAAAAAGTAACAACACAAAGCTTTTGTCTACCTTAATTGTTAAGATATGTACCTAGCTATGGATTGGGAAAGAAGTCGTTACTGCATAGTATTTGGAGGCGTCATCTTTTTGGGGCTTTTTGTTGCATCTGAGCGCTATCTGCCTGGAGGAGGGTACCTACTCGTGGCCGATGATTAATTGAAAGAACTTTCTGGGTGCTTGCTATTGATTCCTTACTGTCTTGCATTTAGATGGTGATTGTGATGTTTGCACGTAACTTTCTTGTCTTACAATCTATGTCGTAGATACATTCGTATGAGACTCCATGTATTCATTCGTTTATCCTTTCAATTGGCTTGCTTGCGTGCTGTTCCACCACTTCATCCTAATGCCAACCAACTTCCAAGGTCTATTTAGTAGATCTCCCCTCCCCATTGTTCACAATACATTATCGAAACAGTCCTACCCACACCAAACCCCCATCTCGCATGTCCTTAAATCCATCTATCTGCCTACTTATTCCAACCTCCAGCTCCAAACTCCAAGTCGAAAATTCGAAAAGATTTCTCGTATATGCAAAGTGCCAGACCACCAGACCACAACACCACACACACCCCAACCCAACTACTCAGACCGAGTAGAAGAGTACGAGACGCAAAAACATCCAGCACCATTGCCGAGTACAAAATCTATCTATATAAAAAAAAAATAGTTTCCATCTCATTAATCTATTTCTTGTTCTCGAAGTAGAAATGCTTGTACATATACAAAGATGAGAAATTATTTTTGTTAGTTGGTTTTGGGCTATATTTTTTGGGGCTGGTGCTGTGAGACATCTTCTGGAGGAGGGAGGTACCTGTACCTGCATCATGCAGACGGACGGAGATACACCAGGTGTGGAGATTATTATTGGACGCTTATTGTATCACCGTTGTGTAAGAATTGAAGTACAAAAGTGGACAGCTGAAGTAATTTTAGAGTAATCATTATTCCTACTGTACTGGACAGCACTTAATGGATAGGTATGTTGATATATGTTTTTTTTCCCCTTCACAGTTCGGTTTTATATAAATGCCTGCCTGCTTGCGATTCATACCTCATGATATCCTTCTTTGGAATCAGTCAGACTGTAAAGTGGGAAATCGGAGCGGGTAGGCAGTTCTGTTGGTGATATAGGTACAGTAGTAGAAAGGAAGAACTGCCATAATTTCTACCTTTAACTATGACGAGATTGGGGTATTGTGCAATTAACGTAACAAACGCCCTTTTACATAAACATCGGCACAGACTCGTACAAGACAACCACACCACTCACTCACTGCACAGCTCTCTCTCTACTGTCTACCTACGATCCATTTACAACCCCGCCAGGCGCTGCCGTTGTGCTCTCCAACCTCGCAACCAACTTCTTGACCGAAGTCCACTCTTCATGTCTCGCGCTCTCCTTGCCACCCAGATCCGGACCGACTTCGAAGACGGTGACGGTGCCATCGATGCCTCCGACTGCAATCCTCTTTCCTTCCGTCTCTTCCCAAGCAACCTTATTGAGACTCTTTGACATGACACTCCTGCCTCCTTTGCGAGTGCTAGGTTGGGATTTTGAGAGTGGGATCTCAATGTCAACGTTGATATCCCAAATCTCGAGATTTCCGCCACCGTCGACAAGAGAGAATACGCCGGGTTTGATGGGTGACCACGCTGCGTCGTAGACAACATCCTCTCGGGTGAAATCGAGTATGGGTGTGACGGTATGTGTATCACTGTTATTTCCCGTGGCGGAAGTGCCAGCTGGTGCCCTCACTCTCCATAATTTGACGCTCCAGTCTAGAGAACTGGACAAGACCAAGTCGCTGAGATCGACTGGGCCTCTTGCGGGGTGGAAATCCATTGACATGACAGGAGCTGCGTGGCCTCGGTAGCTTACGCGTTGGTCTACGCCGGCTTTGGCGCCTGCTCGGTCGTATCGATGGCACGGGTAGATAGTTCCTTCTTCGGAGCCCACGAGGAAGTAGGTTGGGTCCGTTTGTGGGAAAGCCATGCAAGTTGGACTGAGGTCTTCGGTTTTGGCTGGAGGTGGGGTGATGAGGGCAAGAAGTTCTTGAGGTTGAGCGAGCATGTCGACTGTCCAGCCGCAGACAACACCATCAGTCGAGCATGATATGATGTTATTTGCGTTCTGGGTGCCTACGATATCAACCGAGTATACGGGATGTGTGTGTCCGGATCCGGTGAGAGGGGTTTTCTGTACTGGGGCAGACTTCGCTCTTGTATCCCAGAGCAGAACTTGACCGCTGTAACACCCTCCCACAATCAAATTTGGGTGAAAGGGAGAGAATTTTGCCGCAAGGACATCGGATTGAGCATGAAAGACAAACTCTGGTCTATCGTGCAGATGCATATTCCAGACTTGAACCAATCCATCTGGATCATGTGGTGCTGAGGGATTTTTGGTGTACGCTGCTAAGAGAAGTTCTGGGAATTTCGGCGAAAAGTCGATATCGGATATCATCCTCTTTTTCGACCACCTCTCATCATAGAATTGTGCCACCTCCTTCACTCGCCGGCGCCCCTTGCCTGTACTGTACTCGTCATCCTCTTCGACTCCATTCTCATTGCTGAGTTGATAATCCGCCAAGATATCATACTCCTGATCCAAAGCTCTCTCAATAACTTTGCTTGATCTTTCCACAAAATCCATAAAATCATCTGAAGATGTAACCGCATTCAGTTCCTCTGAGGTCAGATTTCTGGCAGGGAAATTGGCCTTTTCTGGCTGCGAAAATTGCGAGGGACCGTCTGCAATAAGATCTCTCGTAGCTTTCAACTCCTCCTCGATTTCCCTTCGAATATTTTCTCTTATTTCCTCCTCCCGGTCTCGCTCCCTCCTGCTCAATCGTTTGCTGGGCGTAGAATTTGGGGGGAGTTCCCTCTCATCCTCCTCCGACTCATACTCGTCGCCTCTGGATTTCGACGTCTGAGTACCCCATTCCTCCGTCGTTTGTACTGCTTTGCTGTATGTGAACACTTCCTGGACAGGTGAAGGCGCGAATTCGTAGACTGTTGACAGAGGGACCGTAGAGAGGGTCTGCGTAGATATTGACAGACTCTGCTGCGGCTGACCAGAACCTGGGGCAACCTCTGAATTCTCATTGCTGATTTCCCCTGCACTTAATACGCTGGTTGGTCTGCTTCCCCTCCCAGCTGGAGATCCAATACCCCCTGGCCCAGTTGAGCCCGGCCGACTCTTTTCAGGTCCCAATATTGACGATATGTATGCATCAATGTCCGTTCGACTCTCACCTCGTGTCGGAGTTGGCGATATTAGCTGTAGCCTGTTAGCCAGAATATTGATAAAGGCCAAGCTCCCAACATACTTCGGCAGGGCTGCCAACACTCTGTCTGCTCGACGAAACATCTCTGGCTCGCAGTTCTCTCTGTCTTTTCAACTCTGCGAGCTTCGCCTTCTTGGCCAGAATCTCATCCTTGCGTTGCTGCATATTTCAACCTCTTAGGATATTATGGTTGGTTGTTGACTTGGGGTAGGTCCGAAGGGTGAAAGGCGAATGGTAAGGGGAATGAATGGTGTAGCTTCCAGATTGTGACCAGTCTTCTATCAAAGCATTTGAATTTATTCTGGCAGCAGTTGCAGAGGCAGAATTACTGGGATCTGTAGGAAGAGTAAAAAACAAATGAAGGGTTGGACGTTTATTCATAAAAACGACTGTTTCGTGTGGTCTCGTCGCGTCCAGATATCTGAGCTGTAACCGTGACGGAATTACTAGTTCAACCTGAACTTTGAGGCAAAAGACCGCAAAATCCCGGTTAACTTTCGTTTCCCCCGACCACCACGAACGAGAAAGTGCTTCCTCCATCGCCCATACTCCCAACCGGTGTCTCCCAACTGCGAAATAACGTCAATTGGCACCGACTGACTCTTTGCATTGTCTTGCATTGTTTAATATTCATCCACTCTTTCGTTCCCTCGCTCAATCAGTCACAATGGCCTCCACTGGAGTTAACGTAAGTTCTTTGTTGTCGCCCGAACAACAGCCCCCGAGCTATCTATGCAGAGATTATTTGCTCCTAATTGTTCCTGCTATAGATCTGCAGCTAATTGTCACATCTCCAGGTCCTCCGGTATACAGTCTTCGGTTCGGGTCTGCTCTACGGACTGTACCATCAATCAAAGCTCAGCACAGCAGAGAAGCTGGCAGCAGTTGATCGAGAATATGCACGCAAGCAAAGCTTGATCGAGAAGGCCAGGGCAGAATACACCAAGAAGAACGCGCCACCGGCAGCAGAGTCAGATGGTAGGTTTCCTGGAATATCCCTTAAGCAGCCTCGGGCACCAAGAGCAAGCATAAAAGGCCTTACCTTGGAAGGCAATGAGATCACATCGAGGGAGGCTTCGTCAGGACACTTTTTAACAATACAATAGTTATACGCGACCCAAATGATTCGAGGTTCGACTTGGAGAAATACTTGACTGTTATTCAGGCGGAAGGACAATAGGGAGGTGATATTGAAGGAAGGAGGAAGGGGATAGTACGAATGTAATGATGGGCAATTATAGAGGGGCTTCAGAGGAGTTGATCTGAAGCTACAGTTGGTGATGGACGATGTTACTGCGGTTCATTCGAAAATAACCTTAAAACGCCATCGAGCAACTATTTCTTGTACAGTGTACTCATAGGAACGAAGCAACGGAAGAAGACATCAAAACTATATTTGGATCATCATAATGAGAACTGTATGGGGCGACGGTTACCGCAAATTGATAGGATGAGTTCTGTGAAATGTGTGGCAGAGCTGCGTTTGGGCTGATTTCGCGGCTACTTTAGACTCTTTGGCATTTCTTATACCACGGAGGCACTTAATATTCCTGTACACAACCTTCCCGTAAACCAGCTCTATCGTGTGGTACTGAATCCTTCGTTCTACCTACAGTCGATGCTGTAATTCAAGCCCTCGGCCTGTAAGTACAAACATGGACAAATATAGATCACGTGAGACCCCTGCATGGAAAGCTGGAGCTACAGCAGCAGCATATCTGGCGACATTGATCCCGCGACAACTTTTCTTTACAGCAACACCACAATGGCCATGGATCCGACAGTAGAGCCCTTTTTCAAGGGCAGCACGGGGAGGAATACACGAGGCCTTCTGCGACTGACCATTCTGTGTTTGATTGCAGGCGCCGCAGTTTCCAGTCGTCTTTTCTCAGTAATACGTATGTCAATTCCCCAAAGCCCCTCCTAGTTAGATGATCACAACTACTCCCTCTTCCTCCGAGACATTGAGCATCCGCAAGACAACGCATAGTCGATCTACTTTTACATTGGCTAATCATTATATCAACAGGTTTCGAAAGTATCATCCACGAATGTTAGTACATCCCACAGCTACGTCCACAACACCAACCCTTCTGGCGAATCCTCATTCCAGTTGACCAAGAGACTAATTGAAGCACAGTTGATCCTTGGTTCAACTTTAGAGCAACAAAATATTTAGTAGCGAACGGTTTCTATGATTTCTGGGATTGGTTTGATGACCGAACATGGCATCCTTTGGGCCGGGTTACGGGAGGAACACTCTACCCAGGATTGATGGTAACCAGCGGTGCCATTTACCATGCTCTACGCGCCTTGACGATCCCAGTTGATATTCGAAATATCTGCGTGCTCCTTGCGCCTGGTTTCTCCGGACTCACAGCCTTCGCAACCTACCTCTTTACAAACGAAATGTCCCACTCTCCATCAGCTGGACTCCTGGCTGCTGTCTTTATGGGAATTGCACCAGGTTATATCTCTCGCTCGGTTGCTGGCAGCTACGATAACGAGGCTATTGCCATTTTCCTTCTCGTCTTTACGTTCTACCTCTGGATCAAGGCTTTGAAGGTTGGCTCGGCATTTTGGGGAGCTCTCTGTGCCCTGTTCTACGGTTACATGGTTTCTGCATGGGGTGGATATGTCTTCATCACCAACTTGATTCCTCTCCACGTCTTCGTTTTGGTTTGTATGGGACGCTTCAGCCCAAGAGTGTATGTCAGTTATTGCACCTGGTACGCCCTCGGGACGTTGGCTAGCATGCAAATTCCTTTTGTTGGATTCTTGCCAATCCGAAGTAGCGAACATATGTCCGCATTGGGTAAGTTCTTTCTGGACGGCATTTGAACGGTGCTAACATATCCAGGTGTTTTCGGTCTTCTCCAGTTGGTTGGATTCGTCGAGTTTGTTCGATCGGGTGTGCCAAGCAAGCAGTTCACTATCCTTCTCAGAGGATTTGTTCTCTTCGTATTTGTTGTGGCTTTCGGAGGACTGGTTCTTCTGACAGTCTCAGGGTTATTGCTCCATGGACTGGACGTTTCTACTCGCTTTGGGATACTGGATATGCCAAGATCCACATTCCTATCATTGCATCCGTGTCTGAGCATCAACCCACAGCTTGGCCCGCGTTCTTTTTCGATTTGAATATGCTCATCTGGCTGTTCCCTGCCGGTGTCTATCTTTGCTTCCTGGAGCTTAACGATGAGCAAGTATTCGTTGTCGTCTACGCCATTCTTGCCAGTTACTTCTCGGGTGTTATGGTCCGTCTCATGCTCACCCTAACACCTATCGTCTGTGTTGCCGCAGCCCTCGCCTTGTCGCACATCCTCGATACCTACCTCCTCATGAGCTCTCCAACTGACCCAGCCGATGCCTCGGCTTCAGATGCCACCAATGCTTCGAGCAAAAAGGCAGCAAAGGAGGTCAAGAACGACAGTGTACGATCTATGCGCCAGCCCCTAGTTGGAATCTACACTTCATTCTCCAAAATCTCAGTTGTCAGCGCCCTTACTGCCTATCTACTACTTTTCGTACTTCACTGTACATGGGTTACCTCCAACGCCTATTCGTCCCCATCCGTTGTGTTGGCAAGCAGACTTCCAGACGGTAGTCAACACATCATCGATGATTACCGAGAGGCTTATCAGTGGCTTCGACAAAATACCAAGGAAGATGCCAAGATTATGTCGTGGTGGGATTACGGTTACCAGATCGGTGGAATGGCAGATAGACCAACGCTTGTTGATAACAACACCTGGAACAATACCCACATCGCCACTGTTGGAAAGGCAATGAGTTCCAGCGAGGATGTCAGCTACGAAATTATGCGCCAACATGAGGTTGACTACGTTCTCGTCGTATTCGGTGGTCTTTTGGGCTACTCGGGAGATGATATCAACAAGTTTCTGTGGATGGTCCGAATTGCAGAAGGAATCTGGCCCGATGAGGTCAAGGAGCGTAGCTTCTTCACTGACAGAGGTGAATACAGAGTCGATGATGGCGCAACCCAGGTCATGAAGGACAGCTTGATGTAAGTACTAATTACAACAGTTTCTCGTGGCTTCCTCTGACTCTCTTCTAGGTACAAGATGTCATACTACAACTACCACACCATGTTCCCAGCCGGACAGGCTCAGGATCGAGTCCGCAACGTCAGGCTCCCCGAAGTTGGCCCAACCCTCAATGTGGTTGATGAGGCTTTCACCAGTGAGAACTGGATCATCCGTATTTACAAAGTCAAGGACCTTGACAACGTAGGCAGGGATCATTCTTCTGCTGCATCATTTGAGAGAGGTAACAAGAAGAAGAAGGCCACGAAAAAGAGAGGACCAAGGGTTTTGCGAGTAGAATGATTGGCCGGCGAAAATAAAAAGGGATAAGGATTTTTGTTTGTAACATATTTCATCTGCTTGGCTGGGCATGGTTTAAAAGTCCTCGTAGCAGCAGAGCGTAGAAATGTACCAGTAAAGAAAGGCCTGGTAAAGAGATGTAATTTCCTTTTGTATAATATGTGCTCGCTGCTTGTGCATTTACTTGCTGTTACTACCACCATATTAAATTGCTCTTGTCTGTTGAAAGGGTAGAGGGTCGCCATTGCCGGCGAAGTCGTTGTTGCTGTTATCGTTTTCTTTGAACTTTGCTTCTCACCTTTGCGTGATTCTCTCACCTTCTGTTTGCTGGAATGCTGAGCTCTGGAAAGTTGCCAAATAGCAGAAGGAGACCAAAATTATTTTGTTCCGACTCTCTCCTCACCTCAACGCACCAAACGCACCAAACAACATAACACAACACCATCGATCTGCTATCTTGCTTTGCTCTCTGTACGCGCCTTCAATTACTCGCAGCCGAGAGTTAAACAACGAATCAATTGATTGCTTATATAACAAACGTCGCCAGCTTCTCGATTGTCTCTTTTGCTAAGAACTCGACTCTGAGCTCCTGCTACTGACACTCGCACCTGCACTCATTGACAAGCACCTTCAAAGAGGGTCGGGATCATACAACACAACAGCACAATATTCTCAGGCGCTCGAATTCTCTGTCTATTTTGGTTCTCCGCACTCCGAGCGGACTGGCACTCAATAATCAAGGGTCTCAACGACTCTGTGCAGCCATCAGTTCACCTTCGACTTATTTCGACATGCAAAAAGTTGTCTTGAACATACCTACAAACCTTTGTCATTGACACTCTTCTACGGAGAGCTTTTAGTGCCAATCAACGAAATGCTCGCATTGTATGTATCTTTGGGGTTGTGTCACTCTCTTCTCATTCAGTCTACAAAAACTCAGTCTAATCATCTCTAAATGCAGAACCCGAAGCAGAAGTAATAACTCAGATAGCTCTGGTAGCGAAAAGATGCTCCCCCTGGAACTCCATATATCACTCGGCGTGATGATGGCAGACTGATGTGGGTTCGATCTAAAAAGCCGAGAAGCGCAGGGTTTGCCACTACTTTGATGAAGCACGCATTTGAAGGCAGACGCACAGCAGCTCGGAAGCGTTCAGTTCAGAAGCGTTCTCATTCCCTTGATAAAGGCAGTGAGAAAAGTGCTTTGATTATCAATGGAGAGCGATTTGTGCCCGAGTTGAAGCCACAGTTCACCGACCCTCTTCTTCAACAGGGCTTTGATGCTCAGAATCCTCCACAAGGCTTTGCAACGACAGTTCCACCGACTCCAACCTGTCTACAAATTCCTTGCCTTCCCCAGCATGCGCAATACCCTCCTCCGGTCTATCCTCTGATCTACCCTCCAACCTATCCTCCAACCTATCCTCCAACCTATCCTCCAACCTATCCTCCAACCTATCCTCCAACCTACCCTCCGACCTATCCTCCCACAACTGCTGTCTACAAGGTCCTTGACTCATATCAGGGCATGATACCAAATGCCAACCAAGCTCCAATGACGGGCTTTATCACGCCTGAGGAGTCTGATCAGTTGAGGAAAGTGGAGGCTCACTTCCGAGAGATGACAATGAAGCCACCCATTGCACAACGGAATGACGCTGGCAAGGCCGCAGAGCAGTCGCCAAAATCTTCAGTATCAGTCGCAAGACATGTCTGTGCCCAATGTGGCAAAATCAGATCCAAAAAGTATCACAAGGATCACCTCATTAAACAAGGAGAGAAGCCTACGCCAGATTATTGCAGGAAGTGTCAGGCAGATGATAGTTCTGAGGGCGAATCCGAAAGCGTCAAGGAGTTGAGAAAAGCGAAGAACATGGTTGAAGAGAAGCTTAGAAGTAAAGCCAATAGTCGACAGGTAGCTTTCTATCACATTCCATTGTCTGTGAAGCAATTACTAATCTGGCTATAGGCAACGGTTGAAGATGTCAGTGAGAGCGAAAAATCGCCAACACCAAAGCACAACGGCCAGGAAAACCTTATCTTCCAAGAGGTAAGTTGAAACATGAAGTTTTGAGGATGTGTGACGCCATTCTGACTTTAAACTAGGCATCAAGGGCTCAAGATGCTTCGAGGGAATCAAAGAACGATGATGTCCCAGTGGAGAAAACGCTTTCAGGGGATAATCAAAGCCGCAGAGGTCGACCTCGTAAGCAAGAGAATGATCAGCGCCATCAATCTACCCAGCCAGTTCGTCGCAGGCGAGGAAGTTACAGTCCTTCACAATCCTCCTTCCAACAACTGCCATCTAGAGCAAGATCTATGTCTTATGTCGGTAAGCAATGCGAGGATAATCAAAGCGGACATCCATCACGACAACATAACTCTCTTCCAAGACAAGGTTTCGTTTCCTACCGTCATGTTTCAGCACCCAGAGAGCCGGAGCGTGTATCAAAAGGTCATTCAAAGAAGATTAGAGTTCACTTCGAAGATGACAATTACTCTCACAGGTCCTCCTCGGTGTCGAGTGGCCCATCAAATCGTTCTGAAGCTCCACATTCAGATCAAGTTCGCCACCCTGGGAACCATCATCGATATCGTCAAACCGGCGTATCCAGCAGTGTTGAAGAAACATACCACAATCCTGCTCAATCGTGGAAAGGCCATGTCACAAACTTTGCTCGTTCTCGAATGTCGTCGTCAAGAAACAGAAACAGCAGTGGTGAGAGCATTGTTTCTAGTCAGGAAGATGAAGACAAGTATATAGCACGTCGTCCACGAGAACGAAAGGCTGCCCCACCGCCTTCGAGGCCAACTCGGGAAGAATCTCGTACACCCAATTATGGATCGAATGAGTACCGAACGAAGAAAGATGCAAAATTGAATGCAAGGGACCAGAAAATACAAGATGATATAAACAGGGCATACTTGAGGGTCGAAGAACGTCTGCGTCGTACTGATACAAATGGCCCCTCAAATTATTACAGCGATGAGTGGACTGCGGGAGAAAAATTAGACAAGCGAAGAGACGAAGCTGAGGTTCATTACCATGAAAAGTCCTCCAGAGAAGATTTGCCTCAATGGGATTACATTCCTGGATCGTGGGAAAGATATCAACCCGAACAAGAAATGTCAGGAGGGGATGGTGGGTATCGAAGACACATTATGACCTGGACAGAATTGAAGGATCACTTCAATAAGGGAAAGAAGAAGCCTGAGCCAGGGGCAGAGAATGATTCCGATCGCGAATGGTCTGACACTGAGAGCTATCTCAATGCTCTAAAGGGTAAGTATCAATCGATCTTGGTCGTTGCAACTGCTAACCATACACAGAAAAGTCCTTAGTCCGTGTATCAACGCCAGACCGAAAACGACATCAATCCACTCCTAATGTTGGCTACCCTGACAATAGTCAAACCCGACACCAATCCACTTATAACATTGGCTACCCTGACAATAGTCACGAACGATACCAACCCACTTATGACTTTGGCTACCCTGACCATATTCAAAATCAATGGGAGCCTCAACCATGCGACAGCGAGGGGTTTTTCTATTATACACCAGACGGAGTACCCATTCCCCCTCCGGGCCACGAGACCTACGAAGACAGGACACCTCGAAACCGATCAGAACCCGTCGTCTGCTCACCACACGTCACTTTTGGTGGGGAGGAATTCCATTACTTCGAGGATAAAAGTCGAAACCGTTCACAATCTAGATCAAGGGTTTATGAGGTTGAGGAGGCGACGAGCGAGTCTTCTGGGATGTCAGATGCAGAGAGGGAGCCGCTAAGGAGGGAGGGCAGAGCCTCTAGGAGAATCAAAAATGCTGCTGAACAGAGTGGCTCAAGTGGAGAAAGTAAGTGGAGCGAGCGAAGTGGCGATGCTGGTCCGAGCTATGGAAGTAAGGGGAGCAGAACAAGCCAGCAAAATCGGAGAAGACAGAGAAGACAGAGAAGTGCGAATGTGTATGACAGCGAGAGTGAGAGGGGGCCCGTGTCTGAGTTTAAGAATAGTGCTGCTGGAGATAATTGGTAGAATTCACCGGGAGGTGGATTCTGGACCCGTGGATGAGTTGGAAGAATGCTGGAGTGAGATGGCGATATGTTCTGATATCGAAATTCGGAAACCAAACACCAGCAAGCAAGTATGCGAACGACAGGAGCCAGAGCGTGCTACTTTGCGTTGAAGAGCCTATGGAGCAGTCTGACGATAATTGGAGATGGGAAGATGAGATGAGATGTCAAAATTGGCAGATTGCATTTGCGTTGAGTTTTTCCAGGGTTTGAGACTTGAGGCATTAAGTTCACCTCCGTACCTTGCTTGATGCTGAGGTTATGGTAAGCGTTAGATACCCTACTGCAGTATACTTTTCTTTTTATTATCACCTGTCAACTCTGCTGCTTACAATGTGATGTATTGTGAAGTTCTTTGAAAGTTCAGACTACAAGTTGTAGCTGCAAGTCATGGAAAAAATGTGGAAAGGTCAGAACTCGGGACAATCTCGATCCAAAGATTCCGGCTCCACAATGTTAACAGAAGCAGAATATATACCAGAAATAATTCACCGAGCTCTGGAAAGTAATTCACAGCTTTTTTCTTGGGCTCGATGTCTTAATCTCAAAGATATACACCTGTAGAGATTTCCTGAGTCTCAAGCGCAAGACATTCTCTCACTCCATACGGAGGCAATTCCAGCAAACTCCAGAACATGTGACTTGTAAATGAATACTTGAATACAATTCTCTTCGTGCTGGAACGAAGACCTATAGTCCCATTTTTGGATTTATTGGGTTAGAAAATTGCATTGTACGACGAATTTCTCAAAGAGGCAACCAACAGGAAGGAGGCCCTCGCCACAGAAGAAAATTAGAACACTTGCCTATTCTCACTCGAGAGCATTTCTTAACTCTAAAAGACGTGCTGAAATAAAATAAAAGCCCTCGAAAGATGACAAGAAACCAATTCCCTTTTTTCAGTCTGCAGTTGAATGGGTATTAGGTGAGACTTTCCAAGAAATATCCGAAGGGGATTTCCCGGGCTCCAAGAAACCCACAACCTCACCCAACGTCAAGCTTCTGACTTGCTCAACTGATCAACTAAGTATCCTAGGAGAAAACTTCTAGGAGAAAACTTCCAATTCAATCCCATTCTACCCCAGTGCCTGAGAGGTTTCTCCTTGGATTCGATCATTTGGGAGGTTGAGCTGTTTATTCCTTCTCCTCAACCACCCCTTTCGCAAACGAAGTAAAAATAGATGTTCGCATTAAAATCAGAATCACCAGCCAAAAAGAAAAGAAAAGTCTTGAGCCTAATCCTCGTACCCACCCCAGAAAATCCGATTTAGGAAAACAGTGCCCTTGTCAAAGCAGGCTTTTTTGAGCAGAAGGCTTGATGGCTTGATGGCTTGATGGCTTGAAAGGAGGCATGGAAAAGCTTTGACATTATCTTCTTAGGGAAAAACGGGTCGTTGGAAAGACGTGGAGGAGGGAAAGATATTGGATGGGGCCGGGTGGATGTGGCTTTCTTTACCTTTGGCGGAAAAGGTTGGATGGTTGGTGCTGCCGCCGGGATGAGGATGAGGGTGTGTGTGGGTGTGAGGGTGTGATGGTGGATGGCGATGTTTGGCGATGTTTGGTGATGTGGAGATGTGGCTTGCATGCTTGTTGTGTTTCTGCTTGGTCGCTTGGCGGGTGCCGAGACAGTGGGATGGATGGAGAAGTTTGGGAATTAATTATGGAGTTGAGTTGTTCATTATTTAGTGATGATGCAATGGATCTTGTGTCGCTTTGTGGTGGGGTTGAAGTTGAAGTTTCTTGAATGGGATTATTTGCAGTGCTCTACAGTACGGGATCGGTTGCTAGGATAATTTTGGCTTGGGAAGAAGTCAGTATGTGTTTTGGGAAGGCTTAATTAATTGATGGTGGATGGTAATTGCGGAATTCACGGGTGGCTGGCTTGGGAGGTTTTATATACGCTGGTCTTTGGCGAGTTAATATGAACAGCAGGCAAAAAGATATGTCCACCGTTTTATGCGACAAGGACGATGTAGGATCCTACAGTACAGCACATTGGAATAATCCAGTGAAGAACGGCAAGTCGGCAACTGCGTGAGTGAGAACTGACTGATATCCTTCGCAAGTTTACATTATTTCCGAAGTATGCAGGAACCATGTAACCAAACAAGCATTCCAGGCATGATTTGAAGGAAGTTGAGGGAACTCTCTATCCTGTCGCTTCATTGTAAATTTGGAGAACTTGATATATCAGATGGCTCTGCACTCTCGGTTGGCTACCGAGGCCTGTTGTGATCATGGCACGTACATAATCAACACAGGTGGAGAGTATGTGTGCCTGAGGAACATATATTGTGATCATTGATCATTGAATTGAGTCGGTGGTTGGTTAAAGAGCTCGAAATAGGATATCATATATCAGAAAAAATGAACGGCATTGAGGAGGTTCGGGTTTCTCTTTTCTTTTTCTTTCTTTTGGAAAAGTGAGGACTGATGGGCAAGTAACAGACGTAGATATGTGTACCTGCGGAGCATGCTGATGCTGCATGGAAAAAGGAAATATGTTTCTTGAGTTTGGGATCAAAGAGGAGGAGGGGAGACACTCTGGCTGGAGATCAGGTGGTTGGATAGGCGGCAGAGAATAGTAGTTATAGGTCAAACTTAAACTAGTACGTGCTTCGGTCTGCTGCCTTGCGATTCGATTTCCGGTCCAAGTAATTTCGAAAGATGCAGGTTGAGAATGCCCCAACAGACATCCCGAAAGACTGAAATTGAGTGATAGTACTGTATGTAAGGGGGCGATCTTGGAGAAGTGTTATCAGACGGGAATGACTTGCATCGACGAGATGAAGCTAAAAGCTCAAAACGAACGCAATAACGAACCAACGCGAAGGGAAACGTGCTCATAAGTTGATCTCCCGCTGCTAGCTGGAACCTAATCGCAACGCTGCAGAGGCGGCCAGTCTTGCTCAGAAAAGTAGGGAGATAAAAAGCCTATTTTGCATTTAATTTGAATCCCCGAGAACGGCGAGAAGCGTGGGAGAACCAATCCATCGACATGCCTTTTTGAAGGTTTTCTCGGGCTTTAACTTAGCTTGAAATACTAGGCTCCATTGTTCAACGCCATTGTTCAGCCATTTGTCTACATCTTGCGCAGTAACCAGATGGCTCGTGAACCCCCGAGTCCGTTCAACCGCACTGCATGGTTACACTTGCACAGAACTGTAGATTGGCTTCATTTAGCCTTCTCCACGACTGATAGTGAAGGAGAGAAAGGGCCGATTGCGTGCTGAATGAACGTTGGTTAAGAAGTGCAAGAAGGAGGGAAGCTTTCGACACATGTCTTGCGGGACGGAAGTATCTATGTATACTGTTTGTAGCACGATGAGCGACGCTGCCGCTTGGTGGTGCGTGCAGTTTGCGTAACTCAAGTGCTCGTACTTTAGCTATCATCATTGAACGGGGATCGTTCAGCTCTGAATGCTCGCGTGAATATTATTCATGCTTCCTACGACTGCTGAGTGATCCACCGCCGTGCATTGAATTTTGGGCTCTTGATCATTTGATCTGATTAAGCAGCTGCAAAGGATCGAACCGTCTATCCTTCAGCGATCCTTGAAAGGACAGTACATGGGATGACTATGATGCAGAAGCTAGCGAGCAGACTTATGTAAGATTCCCTTGATCCAATGTTGTTCTTGTTGAGGAGTTACTTACCGTCTGATTTTGATGTTTATGTTGATGTTTACATTATGCTGGGGGTACGGGTTGCTACAAAGTGCGGGGGCCTATCCAAACATTATCAGGCAGCAAAATGAATTGTCTCTGGACTGAAGATTTAATAGGTCGAATGATGATATTCATATCCAACAAGCTATTTTCTTGGTTCACTTCCTGTCCTTCCCTTCATGAGGGATAGGCCGCTGTTGGGAGACGAAAGGATATGTGCCAAAGCAACAAACCTGAATAAACCCAAAATCCCTAAAATCCCCAGTTGACAAGATCTAAAACATTGATTTGGAATTCCAAAAAGTTATCCTCACTGTCCGGATAATACTCGGGGTTGTTGTTTGATGGTCGGAAGGGGCTCGTCTCACCGCAGCACATGCGATGCACCAACCCGTAGATTTGGGAGGAGTACTTGATCTGAAGAGATACGTGCGAGCGAAACGTAAAGCACGAGAGGATGAGATAATGTGTATTTGACAAACCGGTTGTACCTGGTGCACAGGTGAGTGTTCTCGCTGCAAATCCATGCCGCTCATGGTCAGAGCACGTTGTCTGTCTCCAGCGACAGCGAGCTTGGCATTCATCGAATTATTTGGTGTTTCTTGCACCCCATTTGTGTTTGTGGCCCAGTTGAGGTCCAACCACGTCCTTTCAGGGGGAGGAGAGAGGGAGACCTCGTGGATGAAGTGTCGGCAGAGAGGAAAAAGCAAAAGGTGTACTGCCACTGCCAGGGAGCAAGCAGGGATTGGGATTCGAAAGCTGTGAGCAATGAGCATGTGTTGTCTTGAAGTTCGAGGGATCGGCCATGCGAACTGACCTTTTTCTCGTGATGTTTGCCGCCAAAAATATTTGATTCGCAGAGGCGAGAAAGATGTCTCCGCAGACGGTCCAAACATCGCAGGCGCCACGCGAAGTCACGATATCTGTCTGCCGTGATGAGATCTATTGGTGATATCGATCCACCGACAGAAAAAACGTGGTCTTTTGGAGATTATTTCGTCCCACGGTACAAGTTGCAACGTTGTAAGGATGTAGTCCGGAGCAGTGAGAGTTGTTGGTCTTGGGGTTTCACACCCACCAATGACTGACATTCCGCCGGGGGAGATCTCCCGGATCTGCAATTTCGGTGATTTGGTGTCATGGAATGGAGCCGACACTGCTGCTGGAATCTGGATAGCCTGAATCGAACAACTCTGGTAACGTTGGTAGGAGCGCAAGGCAACAGCTTTTGTACCTTCTTGGCCTTGAAGCTTTCGAGAAGAGGCGCTCTTCAAAATATATTAAAGAAAGCGCCACAAAGGCAGGGGCAGCGCAGAAGGAGATGCATTTTGCGATATCAAAACCTCGCCTGTTGGCGTTTGTTGACAAACTTGACCCCAATTATTCGGAGACAGCCGAGAATCTTGCGCTCAGTCCTGAAAGTCAGAACGCCTCGTCCGGACTACTGTACTGACTTGTACGTTCTGAATCGCTGATAGGGAAGGTCGGGGTCTTCAAAGCGGAAGATCCCAGCTTGTGCAACAAAGTATTTGCTGTGATGCCCATCGACGTTGTTGGTTGTTGTGGTCAGAAATGCATGCATGCCGGCCGGTTTGTTGGCACGGAGCCGTACTTTTCGAGGGTCCCGATGCGATGAAGATCAATCGGCGACATAGAAGATGAAATGTCTACTTTTGCCCGAATTGTCGGTGGGGCGCTTGATTGCCACTCGGCTGCTTGAGACTATCAGGTCCCGGTTGAGACAACAATAATACGGACGTAGGAGACGAGGTCGGGAACGACGAAGTACTCCGCATGCGGTTCAAGACGTAGAACGCAAGTCCGTCAATACTCGTCTTGTTCTACTAACTCTATCATCAGTCTCATCAGAAATCACGGGATTATCCTTGGTCTTCTAGAAGTAAGTAACATACTTTAGACTTGATTGTCGTGTGTCTCAAAAGCTCGTGACAGCGTGGTTGATGGATGGATGATCTGCGTACAGTACGACTGTACGTACAGAGTACCTTTACATAGATAGTGGCCGCAGAGGGTAAAGTACGGACGTACCCTTTCTTTCATTGCAACTCTGCAAATACAATCCACGTGTTTGTGGCGTCTCAACGCAAGTCTTGCGTGTTCAGCTCACCAGTATGCCGCGGTGGCCATTATTCATTGTTGTGATGTCAAATTGTGATAGCCGACAATGTATTAAAGTCTATTGAATCTGACAGCTCAACGGTCCGTGGTTATCTGTCATATCTCTGGCCTAGCTGTAGAAAGAAAGGAAAGCGAGACAGAAAAAGGTTTGGAAGACTACCGGAGTATACTCCGTAGTTTGCGTTGATGCGATGTCCCCATTCCAGTTCTTTCCAAAAATGTTTGACCTGGTCGGCGACTGCAACTTTTAATGTCGTGACAATTTCCCGTAGGTGCCGGTACAGAGTCCGGAGACCCCATATTTTCAAGGGGGAGGTCTCCCGTTGTAAATTATCTATATGTGTTCCTTGTTGGGTTTGGGATTTGTAGGCAGGTGGCCGACCCCTTGGTAGAAGCAGGAACTTGGTATCTGTGATCCAGCCCAGATGAATCTTTGTTTTGTATCCGTCCGTACTGTACTGTACATTATAGTACAATCGAATTGTGTAAAAACATGCAAGGGTGTGAACTTTCTTTCGTTTTGATATGTAGTTCTGCGCTGAACTTCTCGCTTAAGGCAAGTGGAATAATAATACGTACAGTATGAAGGAGAGTTCGATATTGATACGATGCGTGGCAGCAATAGTAGATGATGATAATGCACATTATGTACAGTAGTGTATCATTATTATTCTGTAGCAGGCGAGTAATCGGTGATCTTTATTCCCCCTTGTCTTCTCGTCTCGCTCACAATAATATCGCCACACCAGATCACACCCACGCATCGCCCCCCTGGCGGCTTTGCACTTCCCCTTGTACGACTCCAGCACTCCTTGCGAGCGAGATCCTGGGAAGCATCGTGCATCCATCCACATCCACACATGTTGGCAAGCATTTGAAGTGCAGCAGCCGAGAGCCCCCCCTCCCCCCATCTTTTTTCACTTGCCTACTTTAAACACGTTCCCGAAGTCCCAAGAGTGCAGTAGTACAGGTATGTATCTACGGCTCCGTAGTACGGACAAGGGCATAGCACAATAATAATGAATGTAGGGAATGTAGGGAATGTAGGGTCGTAGGGTGCCGGCGTGAAAAAGCACTTTCCAAGCTTCCAAGCCAAGGGCGAGTACAAATCTACGCCTCCCCTTTCCGGACGGGAAACGACTCATGGGAACTGGTGCTTTGGTGTTCGCTTCTGGGTCGTATCTAGGAACTATCTATCATACCTACAGTACATATCACCACCACACACATTTTTCATACATATCATACAGATCATCTCATCTCACCCTATCCATCTTCTCTCCCGAGTCTTCTTCCTGTTCTTCTTCTTCTTCTTCTTCTTCTTCTGCTTAAGTTTGGTCGACAACTCCTGTGACAACTTCCTCGTCTCCAAACTACTGTCCTTACTATTACAGTACACCAGGAACACTACAACATCAACAACAACAACAACACTTCCCCACCGTCCATCCGCACTACTCACCCTTCTCCAATCTGTGCAAATGTTCTAAGACTCCGCATAGTGGACCACCAGCGTCGCTCTCGCCCGAGTCTGACTTTGCAAAAGTGTTATTGTCGGATTTGCTTCCCTCCCCGACCAATCACGCCCGGGTCGAGTCCCTGTTCTGGTACTAGATCCGTTCAGTCAAACCGCAAACCCCCAAACCTCGATTATCATCCTCATCCTCCTCCTCTGCTGCTACGACAACTTCTCCCTCCCTTCCTCTTGACTACATCGTCACCCGAATCTGCGCAATTTTACCGTTGCAGGTCTGTGTAGATAGAGGGTGCAGAACCAACTTCGGCCCTTCAATTGCGCTCGTCCGCTGTCGCTCTTTTCCAACAATCCTCGCTCTGTTCATTATTCCCCTCCTCCTCTCATTCACCAACATTTGCGCTCCTCGACTTCAACCTCAACCCCAACGCCAACCTACCCCGACACCGTAATAAACCGTCTCGAAGATCTGATACAATGGAGCAGCCGCAAGTACAGAAGTTGCCGACAGGGCTGGCAAGCGTGATGAATGGGCCCAGTGATCATCGGGACTCTGCTTATTACTCAATTGAACATGCAAGCAAGCGTAAGCCCGCCGACTTTCACACTTTGACGGTAGTCGTAAGAGAGACACTAACAAGCACGCAGATAACAGCACACAATCTACGAATGGCGCAGTGTCGACTCCTGGTACTGATGGATCCTCGTGTATCGACAAGACTCCTTCTCCAATCTCGACCGGTGCTAGTACTCAACCCCTCAATTCGCCAGCTTCGGGGGAATGAGTGTTGCTTCCATGGTATCACCTACCTCGCCAGACAACATGATCAGCAGATTCAGTCAGCATTCCTACGATTCAGCGCCTCTTTCTGCGACCTTCCCGCCAAATGGAGATTCGAGGAGGGAATCAGTCGATAGTCGATTGGGTGCGAACTTTGGGGACATGCGTCTTGCAAACTCGCCGTACGCCAGCCAAAATCAATCTACTACATCTTTGCAAAACAGTCTAGCACAGCAACGCAACCCTGGGTCTGCGGCGGAGAGAAATTCTGGTCCCTTCCGCTTCTCGAACGGATACCAGCCTCAGAGACAACCCAGCGATATCCTCTCGCCGCGGATGTCAACCTCGAGAACTGCCCCGGCAATTACTGGACCTGCGCTTGGAAACATTGCTCGTGCTCCCGAACCCACGAAGGGTCAGGCATGGGCTTTCCCTGAGGAGGAAGTGCAAAGATTACCATCCGCAGCAAGGCCCTCTGGAGAGAGCAGACATGGAACCACCTTCTTCGACGATTCGCGAAGGAATTCTTTCGCTGAGTCTATCGCCAGCAGCCAATATACCACAGAATCGAGACTCCCAGCTGGGCAGAGACGACTAGAAGATGGAATGCCAAGTGACTTCAACAGACTATCCAGAGCATCTTCGGACTTCCCGGGCGTTTCTACCCACCACCACTCTCTTCAGCACAGGCAGGTGAGCGAATTGCAGGATGATGAGGGCGGATCTCCTGGCGGCTCTCAACCTTACAGCAGGACTCCAGAACTCAGGGTGTCACACAAGCTGGCAGAGAGAAAACGACGTACGGAAATGAAAGAACTTTTCGACACCTTGAACAGCCGTCAGCACCATGATCGTGGCTCGAAGGCTAGCAAGTGGGAAATCCTGACCAAAGGTAATTTTTCCGAATCTTCTGACATTAGTAAATCCTAACTTGAGAATAGCCATTGCGGAAGACGAGCGAAAGGAATCGCTGATCAAGGCCCAACAAGACGAAATGCACCGTTTCAAAGCCGAACTTCAGCGAACCCAACGTGATCTTGAAGCATGTCAGCATGAGATGAATGCTATGCGAATCGAGACCGCTCAAATCCGAGCAGAATTTAATGCTCACAACTCATTCCATGGTGGTCAACCTGGTAGCGCCTCTCACGCCCAACCACCATCTCAGCAGAACCAGGCCATTAACGGTTACGCAAATGGACATTATGAACGTCCTAGAACGCAGCCAGATTCGCACCAAGCTCCCATGTATAATCAACGTCCTACCGAATTACCCCCACTAAGGGGCATCAATGGATCAGCTCCCGAAGCGATGAGTGGTGTTCAATATCAACAACACGATCCTCGTACAAATGGATACCGCCCTACCGTTGAGCGTTTCTGAGCAGTTGAATGATGCCCTTCTGCTTAGTGCAACGACTCGTCACGATGATGAAGAAACGTCTTCCATCCGCAGCCGAAACGATTTCGAAAACAACCCTTAACAAAACTCACCTCAAACCCACTTCACGAGCGTTGCTCGCTTGTTTTACCATTAAATGATATCGTCTTTGTCATTTATATACTCTTCTCCTTTAGTATCTGTGTGGACTAGCCAACGATTTTCTGGACGGATTATTTCTTTCACATAATACCCTTCTGCCGGCGATTGGAATTCTCTGGCCCACTTCTATTTTCCTTAGCTGTTATCCACATGTCTTGTTTGTCTGTTATTAAAAATAGTGTTGTGTGTCGTGTGTGTCTCTGCATGGGTTGGGAGGAGTTTCTACTTTGTCTTGCATATATGTCGAAACCAGGAGATTGCCGTTGGATGGTTTGCATGTTTTTCCTGTTGTAATCCTTCAAAAATGAAAGCAAATAGGGGTGGAACACTACAAAAAATATGGACTGGAATATGGGCGGGACTGGTACTGGGATGGAATGATGGATGGCGTTTCTTATACCCGCATTTTGAAGTTGACTCGATGGTGTCTGTCCGTCTTTCTTTTTGTGCCTCGCCTTGGATTGTATCTTCCGAACTTCGGAGATACCTTTAGGGAGTGGGAGGTACTTAAGACCGATAGAAGGGGTAGTGAGGGCTGCATGTTTTGATATATATCATCTGAATGGAGATGGATTAAGATCGATTCTAGATGGGGGGCGGTGATCTGATCTGGGTGGTGCAAAAGTAATCGATCAGTATCGGGAGAAGACCGAACTCGCAAATGCAATCCTAATCTCTATTCTCATACCATGATGTTTACCCAGCTGTGGTCCTTTTCGCTCTCGAACCTATTATTGTGCCACAAAGCTACAGGTGTATTAGATGTTATTAGAAACCTTCCCCTCTCTAGTCGTCGGCGTTATGAGAATTCAAACTCATAAACCCCGATGCCGAGATTTCCCCAGACTGCAAAACCAACGTCACCGAAAAAAAAAAGCCTCGATGACAAACCAACCTGCTCACCAGAAGTCTTCGAGATTGCGTCTTCTCGTCTTTCGGAGACTTCTGGCATGATCTTCTTCCCTTCTAGGAAGTTTTAGGAAGGAGAGCCATGACGGCAATTCGACAAGTGCATGCACGACTGCACTAAGGCCGTACGATGGCTCTGGTGACGATGAACAATCACTGCCGAGGGAGACCAAGATCGAAGTTTGAACAGAAGATTCTATCGAGTACTTTCCCAACATTTCCAACCTCGAGCGTTACATAATGACTCGTGGATGTGGGTAGTCAAGAAGGTATTAAAGGCTACCTTCCCTCCTCCATTTCTCTTTTCCCTTATCTTCGCTCAGTTCATTCTCAACTTCATCGTGTTTTTGATATCCTCCTAACATAGTTCACTTGCACAACGCCAAATACTGTACCACCAAGTATAAATACTCTCTCAAAACACCATATTTTAACCACCACCATGGGCTCTATTCAGAAATTCCAGGACTCTCCCCTGTTCCAACCATTGACAGTTGGCTCCTCCAAACTTGAACACCGAATCGCCCTCGCGCCTCTCACACGTTTCCGCGCAGACAAAAACCATGTTCCCCTCCCATTCGTCAAAGAATACTATTCGCAAAGAGCTTCTGTACCAGGAACACTGCTCATAACCGAAGCAACCTTCATCGCTCCCCTTGCCGGCGGTTACGACCAAGTCCCCGGCATCTACAACCAATCCCAAATCACTGCCTGGAAAGAAGTCACCGACGCCGTGCACGCCAAAGGATCCAAAATCTTCGTGCAACTATGGGCACTAGGTCGTGCTGCATCAGCAGCCCAACTCCGTGGAGAATTTGGACAAGAAGGCGTCGTCAAGAGTGCTTCCAACATCCCATTCGAAGGCGGCGATGTTCCCACTGGCTTAACCGAGGAGGAAATCAAGACGTACATCGGCTGGTACGCTCAAGCTGCCAAAAATGCTGTTGAGGCTGGTTTCGATGGTGTGGAAATCCATGGTGCAAATGGCTACCTGTTGGATCAGTTTCTCCAAGATGTCTCCAACGATCGCACAGATGACTATGGAGGCAGCATTGAGAATCGTGCCCGCTTCCCTCTTGCTGTTGCTACAGCTGTGGTTGATGCCATAGGCGCAGACAAGGTTGGATACAGAGTGTCGCCCTTCTCGCCATTCCAGGGAATGAAGATGGCAGAGCCGACGGCACAGTTTGAATATCTTGCCAACAACTTGAAAAAGCTCGACCTCGCTTACCTTCACATCGTCGAGTCGCGCATCAATGGAAATGCAACCTCCGATGATGTGCATCAAGATATTACTTTCTTGGTCAACCTTTGGGGTAAAGATGGGAAGGCTGTATTGGTCGCTGGAGGATATACCGCCGAGAATGCCATCGAAGCGGTAGAGAAAACCTACGCGGGCAAGAATGTCGTGGTTGTGTTTGGGAGGTCCTTCATCAGCAATCCTGATTTGGTGTTTAAGGTGAAGGAGGGTATCGAGTTGTTGAAGTATGATCGCGATTTGTTCTATAACAAGGGCGAGAAGAGGGGATACACTGATTACGCTTTTAGCAAGGAGTTTTTGGCGGCGAATAAGGTTTGATTCTGAACAGGTTAGATAGATATGACGATTGCCATGTGGGGGAATTGGAGTTTAAAGGCGTTGGATTCTAGATCATAGATCATAAAGATTAGATAAAGACCCGAGCAAGGTCGTGGGATGAATAGAAGCTACAAATTATACCCCTTCTTCTCAAGTTTACTTTGCAAGTGGTGTGTGTGAAGATTGAATTGTTCGTGTGTTCGGGTATGGTCTTTCAGTATAGATTACTAGGAGGTGATAGTAGATAGCTTTTACCACTGTTTTTGTTAAACATATGCACCTATAGGGCAACTCAGTATGAGCCGAAGGGTTCCACTTGAAGTGAACATATTTATTGTAAAAAGAAGATTGCTCCATTTACACAGAGTCCCTTGTAGCACTTACATGATTAGGAAAAAAATGTCCCGCGTAAGATATACTAGGGCCAGCTTAGCAGTGCTTATAAGATTAAAGAAGACAGAAAAATCGCATGATTATTACGATGTCATGTGATGTTCAAATTGGGTTAGCGCAATGCATGCTCCTTGGTCTCAGAAAAAAATATTGAACATCATGATACCCGCCGTATCATACATTCCATCAACAATTGAATCTTTTTCACTCCTTACCAATTCCATATTCAATATCTCGCAATCATGTATGCTCATCAGTTCCTGTTGTACACCAACCCAATACTAACTCAAATTCAGGCATTTCGTTCGCCGCGCAGCTCTTCGAGCAGCTTCTTCGCCATCAACCTCCTTTATCTCAAAATCCCGTTCCATCACCACATCTCCCTTTGCTCTTCGATCGAAAGCTTCCATTGCTCAGTCAGTCCCTAGACGTTTCTACAGCGAGGAGAAATCTGGTCAAGATGCTCAACAGGGAACTGTTGGAGAGGCTGTTGATGCCGTAAAGGAGAAGGTCAGCGAGGTTGCTGAGAGTGCCAAGGGTGCATTTGAGTCTGCCACCCAAGCCGCCTCTGAATATGCACCACGCGGTTTCGGAGGACAGCGTGAAGATCGTGGCTTTGGAGGCCGTGAGCGTAGACCATACAACGGCGACCGAAGTGAGGGATTCAATGGTGATCGCCGCGGTAGACGTGACGTTGACCGTCCCACTGAACCAAGTGCCAACATCTACGTTGGAAACTTGCTCTTCGATGTTGCCGCAGCTGATCTCGAGAGGGAATTTTCTGCCTTTGGAAAGGTTTCAAGGGTGGTTATTGCGACTGATGATCGTGGATTAAGCAAGGGGTACGTTTCTTAGAAGGACATTTCATTGGAAAACACTAACATTAATCAGTTTTGGTTACGTTTATTTCGAAACAATCGCAGAGGCCGCCGCCGCAATTGAGGCTAAGCACCAATCTGTTTTTGAAGGCCGTCGCCTTGTTGTCAACTACATGACCTCGCGAGCCACAAAGACATCAAACGCAGAGCCAAGCAAGACCCTCTTCATTGGTAATATCCCATTTGAGATGTCCGATGCCGATCTCAACAAGCTTTTCCGTGACATCAAGAATGTCGTTGATGTTCGTGTTGCCATCGACAGACGTACCGGACAACCAAGGGGTTTCGCACACGCCGACTTCAGGAGTATCGAGGCTGCTGTTGCTGGAAAAGAGGCTCTCTTCGGCAAGGAGTTGTATGGACGCGCATTGAGAGTTGACTACAGCGGTGGTGCTCGCGACCGCCGCGAGCCTCGTGAGCCTCGTGAGCGCAGGGAAGATTAGATCAGCAATTTTAATGTATTTTGAGTGTATGATGGATGGACGAACCGCCAATCTGGTGGAATGTAACAAAAGCAGGGGGTAGCATTGGTTCTTGCAAGACTTCTTGGTCTCTTCTTCTTTGTCTTACCAGTTGTTTTTATCATGTAGAATAGATTGGCGCAAGAAGAGCATGGATGTCTGACAAGGACACAAAATTCCTCTCACAGTGTGGATGGATATACATAATGAAGATAAAATATCTAAACCTCTAATTTGTTCTTCTTTACATCTGACATTCCCCAATGGTTGAGGAGTGTGACGGAAAATGAGACATGAGAAATAATCTTCCGCCCCTATCCGGAGTGCTGGGGTGAGTCTTGGTTGTCCTGGGTTGTGATTTCCGTGGATGTGGTTCCAAACGTGAATTTGAGCCGACTAGACAAGGCTGGCTCGCAAAACAGCCTCGGCCGCGCTTTGAAATCGTCGGTTGCCGTTGTTTCCCCACATGCAACCAGCAACGCAACTCTTCACGTCTTCACATTCACCTAATTTTATAACCTTGAAGCACCTGAACGGACTCTTCCTTCACATCCCCTCCTATTTTACGGCAAATAGCTACACGATTTCTACCCAACTTTAGCATTCCCACTCTCGACAAGACAACCCACAACCAGTGGCGACTTCGGCATTAATAGAGCGAATCCAGCGATCTCGGGATTCTCCTTTGACCTTCTGCTGCACAGCAACATGTCTTTCATGGGAGGAGCAGAGTGCTCGACGGCAGGAAATCCGCTGAGCCAGTTTACGAAACACGTTCAAGATGACAAAAGCCTACAGCGAGACCGACTAGTTGGGAGAGCGGGCCCTGGGGGATGCAGGGAATGCGAAGTACTGGTGGAATGAATATGAGTGGAAATCAAGATAATGTGCGTATTAAAATCTGTTGGTTTTGCGTTTGTATAATGGGCAAAGAATGGCTGCTGACCTGTGCTATAGATGATGAATGATTTCATGACCCAGAATGGCCAGCTTCCGGAAGCTTTTGCTATGCAACATGACATGCGGCACACGCCAATTATGCGGACGGGCTCTGCGTCACCTGGAGTAAATGGTTGGGCGAAGGAATTCCAGCCTGGGGTTGTAGATCAAGCTCGAATGGAGGCGGCATTCCAAGCTCCCAAGGGAACTGCGTTTGGGCCTTCGGATTTTGCACGTTTCCAACAAATGCAAGGTCCTGCAAGAACGGCGAGTCCTATGATGCAACAACAACAACAGATGGGAAATGGATACCAAGGCTACCATGGACCACAAATGGGTATGGGAATGGGTCATATGGGAATGATGGGCATGGGGATGGGAGGCATGGGCATGATGAACCATTCACAATACCAACCACAACAAAATTTACAACAGCAAGACAAAGGAAAGGGAAGATGGTTGAACTGGATGACGAGCACTGGGAAGAACAATTTGCGCAAATAGACTTGCAAGGCAAACAAGATGAAAGTCAAGCCGCGGAAAGGGAACTCAATGCTATGGACAGGTCAGTTCTTGAATCCGAAACCAACGAATTTGGTGACTTTGAGTCTATTTGGAAAGGAATACAAGCTGAGACTGCCGCTGCTAGGGAGATGACAGCGGAAGCCGAGTTCACGGAAAATTTGGGTCTCCATACTGGGGAGTTCGATCACTGGGACAGTTTCGATGATATAGGAACGCATCAAATGGCCCGAGATCCACAGCTTGGGCAATACATGTTTGAAGAGGACAATATTTTCAGAGAAGTTGGAAATCCATTTGAAGAAGGTGTCCGAATCATGCAAGAAGGGGGCAATCTTTCTCTTGCATCTCTTGCATTTGAAGCCGCAGTCCAAAAGGATCCATCACATATCGAAGCCTGGGTGATGCTTGGATCTGCACAAGCCCAGAACGAGAAAGAAACGCCCGCTATCCGCGCCCTCGAGCAAACACTTAAACTCGATCCACTCAACCTCACGGCGCTCATGGGCTTAGCAGTATCCTACACAAACGAAGGCTACGACAGCACCGCCTACCGCACTCTCGAACGCTGGCTCTCCATCAAATACCCTACTATAATCTCACCCACTGCGCTCTCCTCCGACATGGATTTAGGGTTCACAGACCGCCACCTCCTCCACGAAAAAGTAACAGACCTCTTCATTAAAGCCGCTCAACTCTCTCCCGATGGCGAGCACATGGATCCCGATGTGCAAGTAGGCCTAGGAGTTCTCTTCTATGGAGCAGAAGAATACGACAAAGCCGTCGATTGCTTCTCAGCAGCCTTAGCGAGCACGGAATCCGGAACGAGTAATCAGAGAGATCAAGTCCACCTTCTCTGGAACAGGTTAGGAGCCACTCTCGCCAATTCAGGGCGCTCCGAGGAAGCCATCGCCGCCTACGAAAAGGCACTCACACTGCGCACCAATTTCGTGCGCGCACGCTATAATCTAGGCGTCTCGTGTATCAACATCGGTTGCTACGAGGAAGCAGCATCGCATCTCCTCGGCGCCTTGGCAATGCATAAAGTGGTAGAGAATGAAGGACGGGAGAAGGCGAGAGACATCCTTGGTGGCGAGGGTGTGAGTGAAGCCGACCTGGAGCGGATGATCAATCAGAATCAGAGCACGAATTTATTTGATACCTTGACGAGAGTGTTCAGGCAGATGGGGAGAAGGGATTTGGCTGACAAGGTTGTGGCGGGGTTGGATGTTGAGGCGTTTAGAGGGGAGTTTGACTTTTAGAGGATAGATGTATGAATGAGTGTGGGGGTACAAATGAATTGGGATGTGAAGAAAACTTGAGAATGAAAAATCTGCTCTCGATGATTACGAGGGGCGATGAATGAGATGTCATTGAAAGACTTGGTTTTTTGCAGCATAAACTTCTCTGAAATGTGAACGAGATGTCTGCCCTTCAGTTGTGTACTGTACTGTACTGGCAAGTGCCATCCATCTCTTATTATCTTTTGTTAGATCAATAGGCATAAGGAAAGAGTTTGGGGCTTTGTATTTTGTGTTCTAGCGTCAATTCTATTGAAACCACATGCATGGGTATTGCCTTCTCTTTGCCAGCTGCTCTGGGTATTCTGAATGTGGCTGAAAGTCTTTTTCCCAATCCATCTCCAACCTCCCCAGTGACCTTTTCTGCACCGAAATCCAGGAGTCAAAAGTCAGTCGTCTCGCCAAAAAAAAATCTAGACAAGATCAAACCCCTCCACTACACCCTTCCCCTCTTAAACCACGCCAAAGCCTCCGCATCCATAAACCCATCAACAAACGCCTCTCCAACAAACTCACACCTCTTCTTCCCTGCCTCCCCTCCTACACTACTATCTCCACCACTAGCCTCACGAGCCGCCTCCCTCAAGACAACAGGAACATCACACCCAAACAAAACCACCACTATATCCCCCACACTCATCTCCTCGGGACCCGATCCCATTTCTCCTGTCTCAGTCATGAAAAACCGCTTCCTACTCATTCCAGAATGGAGAGACGTACATATTTCGCTTATTTTTACATTTGTGGCGATGTCAGAGGAGGAGGTGGAGTACATGGATGCTGTGCTCAGATCTGTGGAGGTGGTTGTGGATGCAAAGGAGATGAGGGATCTTGAGGGACGGGTGGGGAAGGAGTATGGATTGGTGTTTGTGTTTACGTCTGTGGTTGTGCTTGGAGGTGGCATAGTAGATGCCCTGGAGTCAATTGATGGGGATGGTTGGGAGAGGAGTGAGGTTGTTGATCTTGTTGCTGAGTTGGAGGTGGATTGGGGGAATGGTGGGATATAGGGTGCTGTGGCACGAGTTGTAGGTGTCGATCGACCCGTGACCAGGGTGTTGAGGTAGGAGAGGGTAAGCGGGTCTGAAGTATCAACTTCAGGCAAGGGAACAGGTTTTCGTTTCTGTAATGGTGATATTGGTAGATCCGCAGAGATCGATGGCGCTGGGTTGGTGTGGTACGCGCTATATTTATCGATCAATTTCCCGACGGCGTCAAGAGAATATTTTACTTTCTGGTTGATCTCGGAACTTGTGGATTGCATATGCTGATTCAATGTTTGGCGCCATTTCCCTTGTATCTGGCTAAATGGTTCCCCATCCTCGCTGACATCTGATAGATATGCCACCTTTCCTAGGCGAATTCCCTGCGTGGGAAGAACAGACCACTCTATTAACGACATTTGCGGATCAGGCAAATCATATTCCGAGTCGTACCCGGAAGCGTGAAAAACGACCTCCCCATCATCTTTAGGCAGAAGATATGCAGGAGTCTTCTGTAAATCCAACTCATAATCAGGCACCCAAGACGGTAATTCCCTCCTCTTCCCAGCTCTCTGTTGTCCACAAATTGCATTTAAACTCTTCGCTTGAGTGATGAAATGGAAGGTAATGTGGGCATAGGTTTCTTCGATTGACTTGGAGTAGTCCGGCTTGGTGAACTCATTTTGTTCATCTCCCATCAAACCATACAGACCATATATCTTATCTCGCGGATCCGAGGCGTGTCGATATCGACACTCATACATCAGGTCGCGTAGGCGACTCCTTTTTCCATCGCTGAAACCAAGGCGAATGACTTCCAGCCTGGCGACTTTGTCAATTGACGGGAAAGGAACATTGCAAGTATAATGCAGATAGAAGATCGTTTGTAGCATATTCAACCACTCGATGTTGTAAGGTCCCCGACAAATGTCGATGTCGTCCCATGCAACCCCAACTTCTTGCACGACCCAGATGCGAGAGAACCATTCGGGCTCATCGATGATATAGCGCTCGATTCCTGCTACCACTATGGATAGGTCGCCTCCTGGGACCAGCTTCATAAATTTCTCGAGATCTTTTTCTCGTGGTCTCCATTTCAAATACTCTTCATTGAGTTTCTCCCCATCAGTTTGCCTGAGAAGCTGCGTTTTACCTACTCCCTCATTGACCGAGTTATTAAAGGTTTCCTTGAACATGCTGATTTTGTGCTTCCCACCAAGGGCAGCGTGAGCCATGAGCCCCACAGGTTTCAACATAAGGCGCACCAATTTGACCTCCGACATATTCTCCTCCACCCAATCATCGCCACCCTCTTCATATTGATCTGGCAGAAACCCATCTGTTAAAGTTCTAACCCACTGCATCACCTCATAGATTTTATTCGCATCTTCCTTGAGCCCCGGGCCAAGCCACACCCTCACATAGGCAGCATTGTGATACACTTCTCGCATGTTTCTGATCTGAGCGGACTTTTCAATATCGTCCGTTTGATTGATACAGATCGCGTCGACCCAAACCACTTCTTCACCAAAAAGCGCGTCGCTTTGAAGTTGTCTCAGGGCTGTGTACAGGGAATGCGTGATTGGGACTTTGTGGTCGCCGATTATGATCTCGTTGGTGTGGCTGGGATCGCCCCAGACGTAGGAAAGAGCGGTATAAGCTTTCCTTCCGACGGCCTTCATGAACTTTCTGGCAGTTGAGGCATCACCAATTGGGAGAGTGTGGTGAATTAGTTTTCCTCTAAGAGGTTCGGGGTCTTCTTGGCCGTAGTTGCGAATCATGCTGAACGGGATAACGAGCAAACGGATTTCGAAGGCGGATGTGTTTAGAGGTTTGTAGATTGAGGCCCACGGATGGTCTGGGATTGTCGTTGGTGCTGGCGTCGTCATTGTGAGATGGATGGAGTATGATCAAGTACGTGCTGTGTGTGGGAAAAGAGGATGCCTTCATTAGGCGACCACGGTGACGAAGAAGTTCTTAGAATCCAGGTTTGAGAGAGCATACGGGCTGAAATTGAAGAGAAATGAGTTGATATTTAAGATCTGATGCAATGAATTCAAGATTCTTCATTCTACATCTTTTGACTTGACGTTCAACGGGGGTGGAAGATTTGGCGAGTGGAGTTGCAAGCACAAAGCGAATGCGGCTAAGCACTCGCTTCTGGTACATCCAATGGAGAAAATGCCAAGCAATATCCTCTCTGTGCCTCCCAATGCCTTTCGGGGTTTATAGTGCGACTAGCACCACGATGCAACATATTCGTATTCATGGCTGTGTCCTAACCTCTATATTCTAATGCTAGACAAAGCTTACAGGTCATCCCCCTTCATAAGGCCTTCAGTCACCTTTCTGACATCGAGCTTCATCACTTAACAGTAATAAAACCTATTCCATTCCTCGCAATAGCAACAGCTCTCTTCAAAGCCTGCTCTTCGTCATCCGTCCATTTTACAGTCAAATCATCCCACTTTCTGACCTTATATTCTCGCTTGAATTGTTGTTGCATGCTCTGATAACGGGACATCTCTCGCGGGTCGCCCGAGCCGCTGTAGACTATAAACGCTGTACATGGTGGCAAGGACGCATGTACCTCGGTAATGTGTTTGGTAAGATTCGCAATGGCGGTTTGTATAGGAACTGATGTAACTTCAGGCGGTGGTAATGCGGTGCTTGAAGTTGCGGCCGTTGAATCAGCCTCTACTTCGAATTTTACCTCTGTTGTACCAGCTTCCTCTCCTGACTTGACAACCGAGTCCAATGGATTCTCGACCTTGGCTGGCCCAGGTTCTGGATTATCAGATGACTCGACTGGCAAAATTGGTGCCGCAGCGGCCTCCTCATTTCGAAGCTTGTTGTTATTCCACCATCCCTTCATAGCTTCCAACTCCCTAAACCTAGCCCACACGAAGTCAACGCCACCACCAGGAATCTCAATTCCATCAGAATCCCCTTTCACAGCACGGATGACACCTTTCTTGATCTCTTCGTCACTGTGACATCCAATCGAAAACGATGCACCTCCACCTGGTCCCTTTTTTGGTTCACCCCAATCGACAGCTGTACTGGTTTTTGCGTTCATAGGGCTTGGGATTGCCGATCCTCCTTGGTTCTTGTATTTAACACCTGCTCTGGAGACTCTCTTGAATATGTTCTCTCCTTGCGAATCACCCATGCCCCACTCCTTTCCCTTCTCACACTTTTGCTTCACAAGATCTAAACATGTTCGCGCATCTTCAATTGAATCATGACCTGCGCCTGGTCCAGTGCTCCCATGCCCCTTTTGAATTTGACGATTCAGATATTTTTGTGCGAGATATTTTAAGGAGGACTTGAGCGGAGGACCACGCGGATGAGGAAAAATGAGTGCCGTATCGATGATGAATGGATGTGTAATTTTGAGGGCTGTGAGATCTGAGTTTAACGAGTGGCCGATGAGAATGCTGTGGGGCCCGAGGAGTTCGATCAGTTTTAGTTGGATGTCCTTCAAAGTTGTCGTAACTGGCGCAATCATAGCTTCAGTGATACCTGAGTATCTGGACAAGAAAGTCAACATAAATACCCAGCTTTGGTGGAGGACACTTACTGAGTAACATAGTCCGTAATAGGCTTGTCAGGCTTAACCAGCTCATCCATTACCACAGACCCATCCCAACCAACAATGCTAATGCGGGTAAGAGAAAATTCGTTTTCTCCAGTCATGCACATTTCACAATCCATCGCGAGGACCTCGCGGCCTGCTGTCAGACTACCTGATTGTATCTCCTTCTCAGGCGGAGTTCCATCATCAAAATGACTGACCTTAGTATCTACCCAACCATCTGCTGTTGATACTCCATTTGAGACCCGGTGATCTGCAAGAGCTGACCTCTCCTCTTCGAGATCATACGCAGCCGGATGGAGGGTGTATTCATTTTCGAGGAGGTCTTCTGGTGTATGAATGAACTCAGAAATCGGGGTTCGTACATTTTGCCAACCCTTTGGCTCCTTTGCTGGTTGAGCGGACCCCTTACTTTTGGACCACTTTTTATCCTCCTTTGCTCTCTCGGTGGGAGCTGTGAGCATGGCGTGTAAGGGAGAGTGCATCTTTGCAAATCGGTCGTCCCCTGGTGTTCTAACGGGCCACAGGTGGGGAAACATGTCTGCGAAAGCCTCGAGATTATCGGGCAGGGCGTCCTTGCGCATCTTGACGGGATAGTATTGATCTGGAGAGAGCTGCCCGTGCTGATCGCGTTTTGGCTTTTCATCCTTTCTCTCGGGGAAGAAGTCGCACTTTTCCAAACCTGGAACCATCAAGACTACGACTTTTCTGATTTCTGATCGGTGTCGAATCGAGACGAATTGCGGCGCGGAGGCATCCGTCAAGATATAAAGAACTAGGTTCTGTAAATCGCTTATCTTGATTTGGGACGCCAGTCTGGACTTTTCCGTGAAGTCAATGGCGGGATAGTTGTTGGATTGCGGCTGGGGAATCTTCTTCGCCTTCTTTCGTGCACGACCGTTCTCTACCGTCTGCCATTCTGCTGAGCTTCTCTTTACCTCCTCCTTGCTTGGCGATTGAACATCTCCTTGACGGGTGGAGGAAGTCAAATTGAATGCGGGCAGCTCTGGCTGGGGGAGCTTGGAAAGTATTGTGCCCATATCGGTAGTTGGAGAGTCCATGGACGACTCGTGGTGTTTGCGCTTCGTTCCCTTGGCCTCCTCTGCGATTGAGTGTTGAGGACGTGGATTAGACGGGCTGTCATTAGTCTGGGAAGTCATCCTGCGAGAGTGTGAGGGGGGTTGGTGGTTGATGTTGTTTTGACCAAGGAAGGCTGGGAGGACTTTGGGAAGTTGCAGACTCGGTCCTGAAATTTAATCCCCGCCAAAGGGAGGGAATGCAAGGCTGAGGACTCGAGATTTAGAGATGCTTGCCACACAAGGCTGAAGTTGCGTCTAATTGGCTCCTTTAAAGCCTCAGCCGAGACCTATTGTTGTTGTTGTCCGGGGCTCTCTCCCTCCTTCTTCACAAGCCACACGGAGTCTGGACGCATCCCGAAGCTCTCCACCCAAACATCACATTACTCTCGAGGTTCTCAACGAAAAGTGAGTACATGCAAAAGTATATCTTCGTTTTCTTGATTACTCCGAAAAAAGAAAACGACAAACCGACGGCCAAGCAAGCGCTCGGTTTGCCAGTGCCGGTTTGCCAATACTGTGCTGTGCTGTGCTGGTGAGATAGATAGATGCATATGCAGGCAGGTCCACGAATCGATGCACGTCAAGCGAGCATGCAGAGCTGAACTTCAGCTCAAAAGGCACAAATTCCCCCGCTATCCAGGCATCTTGTGTTCACTTTGCTCTTAGTGGGGTGAATGAACAGACGACCGCAGTTGCCACCGCTCAAACAAGATAAAAAACAGCTACAGCTAGCTCTTTCCCTCTCTTTTCTCTTGACGTTACATTGCACCAAGCAAGCAAGTGCCATAACACTTATTTTCCTGTCACAAGTTCCAGCGCCTTCAAACCTCTTTTCCAAGTTGCAACAACGTACCATGTCCGACTACGAAGAAGATAGATACGAGGTATGGAATCTGTGCTTGAAGCACCCAGGTCGAAGAACTGACTTGCGATAGCAGGAGGAGGAGGAAGAGGAAAGTAGCAGCTCGTCGGGAAGCTCTGAGCACGAGGAAGAAGAAGAAGAGCACAGACCTCGTTATGACTATGAAAGCTCCGAGGTATGCTAAGATCGATGTTATATCTTTTCTCAAGACGCATGCTCAGCTTTATTAGCAACGCGGATACTCCGGTGGAGGTTACGAGCAAGAGTCCGCCAGCAGAGGCTACGAGGGCGGTGAAAGCGAAAGCGGAGGCTTCGGCAGCAGTCTTCTTGGTGGAATTGGAGGAGGCCTTCTTGGTGGAGGTAGCTACCCGTATATCTTCCAAGGGAGTTTACTGACCTTCAAAAGTCATAGGAGCTGCCGCATCGCGGATGGGTCGTGGATCAAGTGGCGGCAAGTTTACCAAAAACAAAGAATATAGCAGTCCCTAACCTCTTACTAACAGGAGAAACTCAATCCCAACAATACGATAACTATGACAATCGCGGTCAGAGCTATGACAATCGTGGCCAGGGCTATGACAATCGTGAGCAGGGCTATGCAAGTAGGTAGACAGCTTTCGCTTGACTGCCTATCACTAATTGTATTGTTTAGCACCACACGCACCTCCACAAGGACAGGTCCAGTGAGAAGTCGATGTGCCCGTCTATCATGCCCAATGCTAATCATCTCGCCTTTCAGATTTGGTCACGGGGCGCCAGCTGAGTACGCCTACTCATATTCAAACTGCACTGGCAGAAGAAAGGCACTTCTTATCGGAATTAACTATTTCGGTCAATCCGGCCAGCTCAATGGATGCAGTATGTTTTAAACCCACTCTGATGTTTTGTCCATGTTGGACCTGGAAATTTTAAGGCACAAGAGATTCTGGGGATAGAAACAAGGATCCAAAACTTAACAACACAGCTCGCGGGACACATGCTAACTTTTCTCAAAGTTAACGATGTTCATAATGTTAGCAGCTACTTGGTCGAGAAGTTTGGCTACTTGCGCAGAGACATGGTCATTCTGACCGATGACGCTCAGGACTCAAACAGTCAACCAACAAGACACAACATCCTCCGAGCAATGCAATGGCTTGTCGATGGCGCACAGCCTAATGACTCCCTCTTCTTCCACTATTCTGGACATGGAGGATCAACAGAGGACAAGAACGGTGATGAAGATGATGGCATGGACGAAGTCATCTACCCCGTCGACTACAAAGAGGCTGGCCACATTCTGGATGATGACATGCACATGATTCTCGTCAACCCACTCCAATCTGGCGTTAGACTGACCTGCATTTTTGACTCCTGTCACTCTGGATCTGCCCTTGATTTGCCTTACATGTATTCAACAGCTGGTGTGATCAAGGAGCCTAATCTTGCAAAGGAAGCTGGAGAAGGTCTTCTGAATGTCTTCACATCGGCGAACCAAGGTGATTATGGTGGAGCTGCCTCTCATGTCTTCAACTTTTTCAAGCAGGCTTCCATTAGCGGCGATGCTCGTGAGAAGACTGTTGCCACCAAAACCTCTCCAGCAGATGTGATCATGTGGTCCGGGAGTAAGGATGATCAAACATCGTGAGTATTCTCTGTCGAGATATCTGAGGAAAGTCTGCTAATTTAGCATTCAAAGTGCCGATGCAACCATCAATTCGCAAGCTACCGGCGCGATGTCCTGGGCCTTCATTGGCGCCATGAGACAAAACCCACAACAGAGTTATGTTCAATTGCTCAATTCCATCCGTGAAGTCCTAGCTACCAAGTACACCCAGAAGCCACAATTGAGCTCTAGCCACCCTATCGATACGGATTTGCTTTTTATCATGTAGACGGATCGGGAAAATATGGGCGTATGGAACTGTTGGTCGGAAGAACCAGAGAGTCGGGACTGATCTCTAGCGTGGCTTTTACAACTCTATCGTTGTGTTTTAGTGAAAAATAGAACAAAGATATTATGACTGGGTTTTACAATTGCTTATTTGTTCACGTATAAGTCAAAACCATTCTGAGAACTTAAGGTAGTGCGATTTCGCTGTGAATAGGGAGCACGTGATGATACCTTGGCATATGCATCGGCAGAATGGTTGAAAGTCGCGTTGTACATCCATCTCAACCTCCCAAACACACATCCAACACCTCCAAGCTTCCTTATCCCCGATAAATCTCGAGACACGAAGAACTGACTCGACAGGAGGTTGAGGCCGCCCCATCGTAACGATGGAGGAGACACTCTCTTGCTTTTGTAATAAATGTTCCAAGGAACTGGGCCAGTTCAGGAATGCGTGGAACGTGGTAGGTATGAATTATTATAGTCCTGTGTATCCCATTTTGTCCTTTGGGCATGGTTTCGTAGGATCCGGCGATGTGAGAGCTTCAAAGATGGGTGATCATGATGCTTAGTATGCTCCACCTCCTGTTCATCTCGTGACAGACCACAGATTTGATAGCCACACCATGAATCTACATACAGGCTGATGGAATAATCTCATAGCTTACTTCAAAATCTGAATTGCAAATCATGTCAAGCTTTTCTTGGTATTCGGTGCGAATCTGCTCCTTATGGTCACTTATTAAGAAAGTAAAGCACTTGCCTCAATTTCCTCTCTCTGGGAATAGCCTACTAATGCATGTTAGAAATCAATATCTACTGCGCCTTTCGGAAATCACCACAATCGTCGCAGGTACTAAGCAGAAAGCCAACATCTCCATCAAGAACACCTTTATTCTTGAAGCAGCAGATGCCGCCTCCAAAAAATCAAAAAACAGAGCCTCCAGCATAGCATTTGGTAAATCAAAGTCTATGAGCGTTCAACCTTCAACGCTTAGGAAAAGGGTTGTTGTACCGAGTCCGCCGACTGTAAATGCAAAATTGATCAATCCTGATCCCGTTGCTGAACCCTCTGCTTTTGAGGCATGGGCAAAGAAAGAGATCAAAGGTCACCGACAAGTTATCGATCGCGTCAGTGGTGTGGTGGACCGAATGGAGAAGACCATGCAAAACATGAAGGAATTCATGGAGGGGGTGCGAGCCCAGCAAGCCTCTGAGCAGGAGCGCCACGATCATTTTGCCTCTTCGGTCATTCAAGGAATCAGCACAGGTCTAGCCAGCTTGGAAAAGAGGATGGATATTGTGGAAAAAGAGGCTTCCTCGGCCGCAAGTAAGCGACCTGCTGACTCCCCACAAGAGACATTAAGTAACGACATAATGCGCCTTGTCGATCTGGTAGAGAGCGATGGTCGACAGCGGGTCGAAGAAAGCAACTCACTAAGGAAAGAGTTCGGTGCCACGAGGACGATGTTGGTGCAAGAGATGCACAACCGTAGCAACATGGCAAGTATTGTGCATGGGATACATAGAGATGTAAAAGGCTTGAAGACCAAGTTGACGGTCTTAGAGGCCGCGTCAAAGAAGATGAGAGCCGATGTGTTCTCCATGGAGAGAACAAATCCTAAGCCTACTCTCCTGCAAAATACTTCAATTGGATTACCACAAGCGAAAACATCAGAAGACACTTCTGTCCATAGAGCTGTGTAACTCGTTGGGACGAAGGATTGTCCAATATCAATCGATGATTTGCCGCTCTTGCCAACAATTGTGAGACCGACAAATGAGGAACCTATGTCTTCAACAAGTTCACCGTGGTCAAAGCAATTCGAGGTTCCTCTGCAGCAAGCATTGCATTTAGCCAGAATAGTCGATAAAAATAATCCCCAGATACATATGTCGCCGTATGCATCATCTTTACCTCGAACAAGAAGCGATCCTATTCTTCCTCTCCAGAGGACTGCATATTCGGGACGAGTAGAAACGAACGTTACTTCTTCAGTCACACTGAAATCATCCAAACTGCTTCGGACTCTGGCTCCAAGCCCATCAAAATCGCTTCGGAATGTGGCTCCAAAAACATCCAAACAACTGGAGAAGCCTCCAACTGTTGCAGAGCAGGATACAACAAATCCCTCATTTATATCAGAGGTTCGTCCTGTAGGAGATGACAAAGGCTCGCGAGGGGAAAACCCTGTTACGCCCACAACCTTCAAAAAGTCAATCATCAGAGTGGAAATCCCTCCCTTAAATATGGATCTATTTCCACCGATTAAAAACCCCGAGGAACTTCTCCAAGCCGCCTTGTCGTCGCCTGAACCAGATTCGCCTAGTTCTTCTGGTTCGTTGACTTCGTCCATGGTACCACTAAATCTTCCCATAGACAAGCGCAAGCGGGTAGCAGGATTAGAAAATGCCTGGAGTCAGAACTTTCAATGGGGCAAGAATTCATCAAAGCGAAGAAGGATTTTTAACAATGGGGTAGCAACCGCGAGCGAATATGGATCTACGTCGCCAGAGCCCGAGCCTGTAATGACTTCGGAGCAGGAAAATTGGCCTACGTTAGGAGTAGGGGATGAAGAAGATGAGGCAGCTAGTAATGCTGCTCAGCTACCAAATATCGAATATCATTCTGCAGGCCGCCCCATCGCAACGCATTTCCCCTCTCTCGCTTTACTGAACCATATCTCAAAGCAGCCATTTCAAACCTCATTTACTAAAGCCACGGAGTCGCCTCGATTAGCTTCCACGCCCGGCAACCAAGTTCTTCAATCTATTGAAGAAGACGGACACGCAAATAATTTCCAGAGTCATAAGAACAACACTCCAATCAACCAAACCCCTGGGGAGAAACCGATGCAACCCGTGCCCATGGCAACAGCGGAGCAAGCAAGACAGCCATACAAATGCGGTGTATGCCAAATGCGATTCACGGAGGCCAGGGATTTAACCCACGTAAGTTTCAAAGAGTCACCAAACTTCAAATCCTGTATCATACCGCTAACACGGTGGATTGAAACAGCACAAAAATGCTTCCGCAGTTTGCAACGCAGACTCCTCCTATGACGAGAGGCCTTCGGAATTCATTTGCTCTGGGTGTGAAGAGAGTTTCTTGTCGTTGGATGTGTTTAACCAGGTTTGTCTTCTGTCTTTCCTACGCAATTCTAATATTTGGTTTCTGACCGTTGATAATTTTCTGTGATGGGTGTTGACTAGAACAAAAATAGCATACGTGTGGTTCAAGTACGACAGTAGAGCCAGTGTTGAATACGGCAACACCACCAGTGGAATTTACGGATATTTTCCGAATACCGTATTCTAATGATTATCCGAATGCTGAATGGGCGAAGCAGTCGACGGAGAATGATAGGATTGCGAAGCGAGCTCTGCAACAGGAAATGGGGTTTTGGGGGTTGGAATGAGGTGCATGCAGTGGACGGATGATCGATTGAGAAAAGCAGAGGTAAATGTTGGGTATAAACGAACAGGAGTGCTTATCATAATTCATTTATCAAGACCTAATATTGCGTACATATCTAGGACTAGTAATACATGATCCCTTTTGACACAATGAATTAATAAGTTCTAGTTTGAAAATTTCATCTATTTCAGTTTGCATAAAATATTAAAAAGATAAAGTATGTGGTCGGCTAGTTTGCAACACTATTTGTTATCTAGGTATCACGCATAGCACTGCTAAGTGAAAATAAAGATTAATGGCAAGAAAAATAGTCAAGGTGTGCAACTTTTGATATTGCTACATTATTCTACAGTCATTTCTTGACCCGCTCGAATGCTTTTTATCTACCTGCTCAAGCAAATATCTGTAAATTAGGTTAGTATGTATTCTTCTGGCTTTTAAGGAGTGGAGGAAGAGTCGACTTACCATCTATGCGAAGAATCATCTTGACCGTCTCAGCAGCCAACTCCACCGCGCTCGTGCTGACTAACAAGGGCTGCAGCACATTCTCCTCCGCAATATCAACCTTCACACCACCCTTCTTGATACTCACACCTGCATTCTTGTCTCCGTTTGCGTGTCTGTGTCTCAATTCCGTCACGACCTTGATGCTGTTCAACCCTGCATTTTCAGCGAGAGTTGTGGGGATGACCTCCATCGCATCTGCAAATGCTTTGAAGCAGATAGCTTCGGTTCCTGTCAGACTGCGGGATTGCTTAGCGAGCTGAGAAGCGATCTCAATTTCTGGTGCTCCTCCTCCGGCAATGAGTGCCTTTTTCTTGACCAGACATCTGATAACACAGAGAGCATCATGTAAACTTCTCTCGGCCTCGTCCAAGATAAGGGTGTTGGCGCCTCGGCAAACGATGCTGACGGTCTTGCCGGCACCTCTTGTTCCGGTAACCTTCACATATCTTGATCCGTTGTTTGAGCTTTCCTCGACGAGATCTGCAGATCCAAGTCTATCCTCAGTGAAGGAGTCGATATCTGCGATTGGCTTGCAGCCTGTGGATTTGCAGATGAACTCTACCTCATCACGCTCGATATCCTTGATGCAGAGAATGTTGAGTTTGGCGAGGAAGTGTAGGGCGAGATCGTTGACAGCGTCGCGGAGAATCGACTTTTGAATGAAAAGGACGTTACATTTGGCCTTTTTGATTTTCTTAACAAGATTTAGAAGGTAGGTTCGCTCCTCTTTGAGGATCTTGTCCATTTGTCGGTAGTCGTTCACTACAATTTGATTTTCCATCTGCAAAAAGTTAGATAGGAGCTTCCCAAGAAAGTGTCATGTATAATAATATGATGTAATAACGTACATCTGGCTTTGGAGGACTCAGCTGGAACTGGATCAAACCAATCTTTGCCTTCTCCATTCTGACGGGTCCGCCACCGTTCTTGATCACTGGTTGCGACAGTACCAACCCCTCTATCATCTCAGTATCCTCGATTGTGCCTCCAACTTTCTTGAATACTCTAATGTTGTTCAGATCCACGTTTTCGGCGGTCTTGAGGTCGATTGTCTTCGTGACTGCAGTGACAGCCAGTGTACTGAAAATATTGGAGTATTGGGAAACGATTTTCGAGGAGAGAGAGGTGGTAGCGGCTTGAAGAAGAGTAGCTGTGTCGGTTAAAACGACTGGATGTGACATTTCGTGGAGAATCTGAACCGATGCCTTCGCTGCCCTCTGGAAAGACTCTGCGATGACTGAGGGGTGGATTCCCTTTGCAAGTAGCTTATCTGCCGCGCCCAACAGAGCTCCAGCAATAACCACAACCGATGTCGTTCCATCTCCTGCCTCCACATCTTGCGCCGCAGAAAGGTCCACGAGCATCTTTGCCGAGGGGTGCATAACAGACATGCTTTTCAGCATCGTATTTCCGTCATTTGTGATCAGAACACCACCCTTGCCCGTCTGGATCATTTTATCGCCTGCCAGCTGTCAGCTACTATATATGAAGAGAGTTGAAGCTTGTGGTGGGCGAGGGGTAGCTCAGGGCCCTGAGGGGGAGGTTGAGAAAGACCCAGCAGCTCGCGAGCTGGGAGAAGCTTCACTTACTCCCTCGTGGACCTAGAGAAGTTCTAACTGCCTCTGCAACAGCTCGAGCAGCTATGATATTGGCATTTCGAACTGCCATCGGCTTCTCCTTGTCCTGGTTGCCTTCGTCAATATTTTGTCCACGGCTTTTGTCCCCACAAAGCTTACTTTGAAGGCATTATTCAGGGAATTTCCACCGGCTTGAGCCATCTTGAAATATCGAAATTATAATGAGGAATTTGATTTGAAATTTCGTCGTGAAGTGTCTTCGAAAGGTGACTGTCGCGTTTCCACCGCGTTCACTTGTAAATTTCCAACGAGATCTGGAAAATATGGCGCTAGCCGGATTCGGATAGATCCCGAGTGTGCCTGTTCCAGCGGCTTCGTAAGAGAGCTTGCCTTGTGCACCAAACCAAACGGTCAACACAAAATCAACAACACCCTTCATATCCACAACTTCACCTCCATCCTACCTCCCTCTCTTTCTCCCCCTACAAATCAATCGCCCTTCTTTCTCCACAATCGCAGATATGGTCAGCGCCAAGGGTGAAGACTGGCAAAAGTACAGAAAGGAGGCAAGTCTTGGGAATGCTGCGGTTCGCGTTGCTGGAGCTTGAATCTAACTTCCACAGTTCGCAGATGATGAGGTAGAAGAGAAGAAGATCACACCCCTCACCGATGAGTAAGATTAGCAGTCTGTCTGTTCACGCAATCCGCTAACAATATCCCAGGGATATTCAAGTTCTAAAAACCTATGGCGCGGCGCCTTACGGAGCGGCTCTCAAGAAGCTCGAGCAGCAGATCAAGGAGAGACAGGCAAGCGTAAACGAGAAGATTGGCGTCAAGGTATGGATTTTAGGACGAGATGGACGGACAGTCTCTGACACATTTCTAGGAATCAGATACCGGTTTGGCACCTCCACATCTTTGGGATGTCGCAGCAGACAGACAGAGAATGTCCGAAGAGCAACCTCTACAGGTGGCAAGATGCACAAAGATCATCCAAGATGAGAAGGATCCCGAGAAGAGCAAATATGTCATCAACGTCAAGCAAATCGCCAAATTCGTGGTAAACCTCGGCGACCGAGTCAGTCCTACAGATATTGAGGAGGGAATGAGAGTTGGGTAAGACATTTGGAATTAATAGGTTGTCTATTACTGACTGTTACTACAGTGTCGATCGAAACAAGTATCAGATCCTCTTACCCCTCCCACCCAAGATCGATGCCAGCGTGACAATGATGACAGTCGAAGACAAGCCGGATGTCACATATGGAGATGTTGGAGGTTGCAAGGAACAGGTCGAGAAACTCAGAGAGGTTGTTGAGATGCCCTTACTATCGCCAGAACGATTCGTCAATCTCGGTATCGATCCACCAAAGGGTGCTCTTCTTTATGGACCTCCAGGAACAGGAAAGACTCTTTGCGCCAGAGCAGTCGCCAACAGAACCGATGCCACATTTATTCGAGTTATTGGAAGCGAGTTGGTACAGAAATATGTTGGTGAGGGCGCGAGAATGGTACGGGAGCTGTTCGAGATGGCACGAACAAAGAAGGCTTGCATCATTTTCTTCGACGAAATTGATGCTATTGGAGGTGCTCGTTTCGATGATGGTGCAGGAGGAGACAATGAGGTGCAGAGAACTATGCTGGAATTGATCACTCAATTGGATGGTTTTGATGCCCGAGGAAACATCAAGGTTATGTTCGCCACCAACAGACCTTCAACTCTGGATCCTGCTCTGATGAGACCTGGACGTATCGACCGAAAAATCGAATTCTCGCTCCCAGATCTCGAGGGTCGTGCAAACATTCTCCGAATCCACGCCAAGAGCATGTCAGTTGAACGAGATATCAGATGGGAGTTGATTTCACGTCTCTGCCCTAACTCAACAGGTGCTGAGCTCAGAAGTGTGTGCACAGAGGCTGGTATGTTTGCAATCCGTGCGAGAAGGAAGGTTGCGACAGAGAAGGATTTCTTGAGTGCCGTGGACAAGGTTATCAAGGGGAACCTGAAGTTCAACTCCACTGCTACTTATATGCAATACAACTAAGGGGTTGGGGGACTTGTAACTTGTAAATTAGCGGCGTGGGTGTTTCTGGTAGAACTAATGCATTTCGGGCGAAAGATGGCCGTCTTTGCATTACAGGAATTGAAATAAGCTTATGATATCATATCAATCCATACAGTGAATCATATACTCCTATTCTAGAGGAATTTGCACTCGAGTCCAGCTTCACGATTACCAAAAACTTTGGCGTCACATAGCTCCCATAACTATCCTTCCTTGCATCATATGCCTCAACTCCATTCTTTCACTGACTTTGAGATTCACAAGGCCAGAGAAAATCGCTTCACTAAAATCTCACGATATAATAAACCTCTTTCAAGGCGGGAGATGACTAATCCTTAAGATCAGAAATATTTCGTTCCACGACCTCAACTCTTCCAAAATGGACCTCAACAACACCAAGACCATCAAACATGCCTCCTTAGGCAATGGCCTTACGCCGATCTCTGATACCGAAGCAGACGAGCTTCTCGTCAGCATCTCATCGCCTCTTCTGATTCTGGTGGAAAAGAACGCACTGGACAAAGTGTGCTCCTACTGCTTTGCAGAAAAGCTAAAGACAGACCTCAAAAGATGCAGTGGGTGTAAGGTACCAAGGTACTGCTCCACAGCATGTCAGAAAGTGGATTGGACTTCGATACATCAAAAAGAATGCCCCATTTTGAAGAATATGCCTGGTGTGCCTCCTACCGCTGTGAGAGGTTTAATCCAGCTATGTCTCAGGAATGCACAACCTCCAGGACTTGACTCGGCCTGGATAGATCTAGAGGGTCATCTGAATGAGTTGCGACAGAGCAAAAGATGGGAGGAGATTACTCTTCAGTCGACTGCTGCTGTGCAGTATTCGAAGAGTCCAAAGAATTGGATTGAGTGGGCTACCAATCTTCTCTGTCGTGTCAGTCTACCCTTTCTATTCAGATGTCAATTATGCTAATGAGTATCTAGATTTCAACAAATGCGTTTCGCGTCACTCTTCCAGATCATACACCTGTTGGCCTTTGCTTCTCGCCAGCTCTGGCGTTAGCAAATCATTCCTGTTCTCCAAATGCAGCTATTGTTTTAAACGGTCGCACAGTCTCGTTGCGGTCGCTCAACGAGATCAAGAGCGGAGAACAGATCTTCATCTCATACATCGATCCTAGCCAAGCCAGGGAGACGCGAAGAGCAGAGTTGAAGGAACGGTACTTCTTCACCTGCGAATGCGAAGTTTGCAAGAAAAACGAGAATCCATACCAAACTTTCCTTCGAACCCTCTCTAGCCTACCAGTGGGAACCGATTCTAACTTTGAAGTCTGGTGGGACTCCAAGAAGCTCAAGGATCACGCAGGAGACTGCAAAACTAATGCAAAAGGCATCACCAATGCCACCGTGCTTCTCGAGGTCTCATCTAACATACGAACGCTCGTCGAGGAAAGCAGAGTCACCAATGACCCCGCTGAACGGTTCAAGAAGCTCAAAGAAGCTCTCCACTTCATCCGGGCCTTTTCACGTCTTCAAACATACGCTATTATTCCCTTACCAATGATTGTCAACGAGTTGTATCTCCATTACCTCGACACCGACATGTACATCGAAGCCCTTATTCTCATGCTATTTCTTAGCTTACACTGTGATCCCTTCACCTATCCCCAACCAACGCACCCAGCACGCGTTGTTCACCTCTTTGCCATCGCCAAACTACTCAAACACATCGCCTCCCTTCCCACCGATGAGCTCCTGCCTCCCGAAAGCACCCCCTTCAACGAAGATCAGCGCCAGACGATTCGGAATATCGACTACGTCTCCGCTGTTCAGCTTTTCTTGATCTTGACGAGAGAAGTGGGTGTGAAGGATGGTAGATTTATGAAGGATGTAGAGGAGGAGTTGGCGGATGTGGAGGCCATCCAGGAGCAACGAAGTGGAGGTGGCGCTGGACTGGAGCTGAGGAGGTGGATGATGCAGGGAGCTATGGCTGTGGAAGGGAAGCTGATGGCGGAAACGCTGGTAAAGGGTCTCAGAGAATTGGTGGGCTATGTAGGGAGAGTGATTGAGGAATTGGATGCGGGTAGGGAGGAACAGGGAGAGAATGCGATATCGTCCTCAGCAAAGTGAAGTTTGTGATCACAAAATTGTTAGTAAAATTTTTTTTTTTAAAAAAAAAGTTTTATGCCAAAATTGCGAGTTAAAACAAGCTACAGAATTGGTTCATCATGATTGATTGACTTTACACAAAGGTTCTCCTTGTTGAAACTCGTTTTCCCCTTTTCTGACACAAATAAGTCAAGCCAAGGCTCGCTTTCTCCATTTCACACTGCCTTAAGTTTCCTGTCTAGAGGGACTTTGCGACTTTGTCAACAATCAAAATCTATCATGTCACCCCTCTTTTATAACAACCCCTTGCTCTACTGATCATATCTCATATATTCTTTCATCTAGCTAGCTTATATAGGTGCATCTTCAAATATGTACAGTAAATAGGGAGCTATGGCTTCTGAAGCAACTCAATCCTCTTGCCTTTAGACTTCTCCCGGATAGCGACATTCTTCTGAAGTTTTAAAAATTGGAACCCAGTTCCTTACCGTCGAGCTAACTATAAGTGTACACAGAGGCAACTCACTGTCCGCACATATATTTCATTCGATTCAATCCCTCCTCTTTTCTTACTCATTATCCCTAAGATCAATCGCGGTCTTCTTGAACTTCCTCGCAACAATCTTCCTATTGAACAAAATATCCGTCTCCCTATACGACCTCCCCTTCAACTCCGGCAAGCAGAAGAACGCAATCACCCAACAAGCCACAGCAGTCCCACCCCACACATACCCACACTTCCCAGCGAAATTCCACCCCGTGGGATTCAGCATTTGAGAAGCGAGGTAGATCATCGGAATTTCAGCCGCGTAGTACGCGGCGCGTCCCACGCCAGTGCTGAGGGCGCGCAGACGGACGGACGATGTTTCGGCGATGGCGGTGTAGGTGATTGGACCGAGGGAGCCGGCGAAAACGAAGGAGATGATGACGCCGAGGCAGGCTTGGGCGTAGTTCGTGGATGTGTTTTGGGGATGCTGGCGCAGATACCGAGGAGGAAGAGGAAGGTTACGTTGGTTGCTGTGCCCCAGAGGTAGATGGTTCGACGGCCGAAGTGGGCTGTTAGGAACCAGGAGCCAGCGTTGGCGACGAGTTGGAGGCAGGAGTTGATGAGGTTGAGTTGGAAGGAGAATTCGGTTGACATTCCGGCTTCTGGATTGATGAGTAATTTCAGTTAGTTCATGTATCTCATATGCGTGTGATGTAAAAAGAATAGTTTTAATATGGGGTAGAAGGAGTAACGTACGTTCAAAGAAGAAGGTCGCTTGGTTAGCAATCAAGTTGCCAGCAAAGTTTTGCGACGCATACATGAAACAGGTAATGAGTGTTCGTCGTAAATCGGTGCCCTTGAAAAGATCAAGGATGGAAGGAGAGCCGCCTAGTTTTGCCTCAATCTCAACAGTTCGCTCAATCATGGCCAGAGTATGCTGGTCACTCTCTGTGGTTTTGCTACCGAGTCGTTGGATGGAGCGGAGTGCTTCATCTTTACGACCACGACGGATGAGCCACCAAGGAGATTCGGGAGCGAAGAAGATAATTACCAACAGCGGTGTCTAGATATGTATCAGTAAACCACGCTCATTCAAGATGCCAATTGAGGAGGAACTCACAGGAAAGATCCACTGCAAAGCGAGAGGTGCGCGCCAAGCCCATTCATCGGTTCTCTTGTTAAACCCATATGTTGCACCAGCAACGATGATGCTGCCAATCGACCAACTCATTTGAATAGTAGCCGTCACAATACCACGAAGAGAGACAGGGACAACCTCACTAGCGTATGCAGGTGAGTTGGCGATGAAGATACCCCAGGGAATACCTTCGAATGCTTGTCCAATGACAAGAACCTCGAGCGAATTGGCCTGTACGCAAGCTATCAGCTGCTGATCTCAGGAATGTCTTTAGAGTCATGACTTACAAAGAAGGAAATGAAAATGGTGGCGTTCATGCCAATGAGAGCCAAAATTGTAGTCAAGCGGTAACCGAGACGGTTGGTGATCGGTCCAGCCAGAAAGACTCCGACGAAAGCACCACACTGACCAGCTTGGAAGAGAGAACTTTGCCATTTCGTAGGAATGGCATATTGACCTCCTTCAACCGGGACACCGTATCGTTCCTTGAAGGCAGTGAGTGCGACAAAGTTCCCGTTCAGAAACATGTCGAAGGATTCCATAACCTGGTAAGCATTATTAGCTGTAATTCTGCACGGAAAGGGGAGGGACCGTATGCCAACGTACAATGGTGAAGCAGAAGATAAACGCCCAAAAGCAAGCCATGGGATGCAGCTTGACGGCCTCCCACGCCCCCATATCATGCTCGCGCGCCTCAGCGTTAACAGCATTGTTGATGAGCTCCTCGTCATGTAGAACATCAGAATGATGTTTCTTCCCTTGAAGTTCATCATGAGCTACCACCCCATCAACCCCAACCACATCTTGCTTTGGTTTTTCGGACATCTCGAGAGTTTTCTGCGCTTTCTTTGCTGAATGCAAGTGAAGAGAGATACAAGCAATGCCAGGAACGAATTCCTAAGAACGATAAAAGTACCCAAACATATATATACCCAAATCTCGGTGGCCATGGTGGATCCATATCTGAAGGAACTCGGCTTGCTCGCTCTCTCTGAGCTCCAAATTCTCATTCTAAATTGCCCGGGATTTGCATCATATTCAAATGTCAAATGAACTGGGGTAGCTGGGGCCCCAGAGCAAGCTTTGGGGTTGAGGGGAGAAGGTACACCAAAGTCGCTCCATGACTCGCAGTCTTGAGGTACGTCAAGTGCCTCAACTTGTAGAGTATCACAGAGATATCTTGTATGTGCCGCGGCTCCGAGGATCTCAGTGAATGTGGTCTCTGGTTGGAGTACCAAACAATGTCGAAGGACGGCGGGTCTGATAATAATCAGTCTCCGCAATCCCGGTATGGCCGGCAAAGTAGCAAGTTTACTTGCCACGCATTGATAGAGCACATGAGGTGACTTTCAACAGCTAGTAAGATGCGCACCAATCAGCATATTTTAAAATACAAACATAGCTGAGGACATGGAATCATCTAACGGGAAAGGCCGGGCGACAATGGATACAGCGAGGCAAATGCTAGATGTGAAGTGCTGACTGTCTGTCTGTGTTCTCCGAGGCGCTCCGGACTAGCACTAGTACTAGCTTGTTTTAAGCCGCAAGACTTCCTCCAACCAAGTTTACCAAGATGTCCAAGACGACCTTCCTATTCAGACAAGCTTTCCAAAGAAGCTTGAAACAAGTGACAAGGAAGCTTGACTGCAGCAGTTGGCCCACTTACAGTAAGTAACGCAACGAAATAAATAAGATAGATACAATGTTGGCCAAGAGTGTGCTTTTCCTACATGGCAAGTTGATCAATCAACAGTAAAATAGCTGCGTTGAAGTCGGGCGGGAATAAAGAATGAAGTCCATCTCCATGTGATTGATACTCACATCAAGTAATCATCGCCCCCACATCTCTCCAGCACGGGGCTCCTCAATTTTCTCCAATCTCCATAGAATCGATGATGGAGATATGGTCTGCTGTGGAGAAAATCCGCGTCGGTCCTAATATTATTATTATTGGGGCCGACGAGTGGAACGATGGAAAAATTCTCAATTGGCACGTACTACTTCGTTACAAATCGCCATCGTCTGATGAGGCCAGGCTCTTCTAGTAGTAGGAAAACCGGGAAGAAGGGTGAAAGCTGATGATGTCTCTATCCACACTCAGGAATACGAAGTTCAGTTTCCGTAAATGTTCATACGAACTTTTTTGAAACCAGATAAAATAAAGAGTCATATTACATATGACGACACATGCCAGCACAGAAAAGAAAAGAAAATGGCACTTGCCAACTGTGCGCCCTCCCTCGGGCCTTGACAGAAGTGTCAATTCAAATACTTGTATTGCATATGCTATTTGTCCTCCTTCTGATCTCTCATTTGAAGCTCATAGCTAACTTTCCATTTTTTCCATTTTCATTCTGATCCCTCCATATAATACACACACCCACCCATTCGGTACAAACATACAAACAGGTCTCTGAGATGAAGCGACTCTCAAGAAGAAGTAACCGACGAAAAAGAGTAATAGAAATTGCACAGGAGGAAAAAGGATGCCATCTTATGCACCCCATCCGGTCTTTCATCACCTCCAGTTGCAAGTGCAACTTTAAACGCCCAAATCGATGCCAATGGCCAACATCTTTTCTGCCACCACCTAATAGTTCAACTCCCCACCACCACTTCCCCCAACAGCGTCTAGATCTTCATAACTTCTCAAACTCCTTCCCTGCACCGCCTCTCGCGGTCCCACTGCCGCGCCCCTGCGGCTCCATCACCCCATCGACCAGCTCCGCTGGCCATTGATCCTCTTCTCACTCCAGGCGGAGGACTGAGTCTGCCGGACTCACCATATCTTCCATTGTTTCGCGGTTGGCGATCATAAGGTCCTGGGCGAGTATTGTTGGAGAACTGTCTTCCACCACGACGGATAGGACCAGCACCACGAGGATCCGCGCTGTTGTTCCACCCTGGAGGGGGGAGGCCTCCGAGGAAAGGGAAAGCTCCCGGAGGACCAAAGTTACCCATTGGGTTCATACCATTCATCCCAAAGTTTTGAAGGTTGAAACCGCGTGGAGTGCCAGCTGGCAGGTGGCCATTAGCTGGCGGGAAGTGACCATTGCTGTTAGCATCCGATCTCGAAGGAGCGATGTGAGCAGGGTCAAGAACGTAGGTGTTGATGAGATCAAACTGAAGATGTTAGCAAGGCTATCGGTTTTCACATTAATTTAACATACGTCTTTCTTCAATCCCTCAAGCCATTCAGGATGACGCTTTTCGACGTGCTTCTTCCAGAAATGATCTTCCTTGAACAACTTCTGGCACTCTGGAACACGGCATCTAAACTTATGCTCGTCCTCTTGCTTGACAAATTTGACCAATTCCTCCTTTAAAGCTTCCTCGGTGGGTTTCCCACCAAGCTTGCGCACATCAACTGAGTCTGGGTCGAGAATTTGAAGAATCTTCTCCTCGAATGTCTTGACCCAATTGAATGCACGTTGGAGCTGCTGGTCAGTCTTCGACGCTGTATTAGAGCGCTGGAATTTCCGGTCTTGAGGACCGCCATCAATTTCACCGTCATCCATAGAATCTCTACGTTGCTTCTTTTCTGGAAACGCTTCGCCTAGTGCACTCGCCTGTGCAGCTGCTTTAGAGGCAGTGCTGAGAGTGGTACGGGGTCGACGAAGATGGCCCCCCGGGCACTTTCGAATCAACTCGTGAATAGAATCAGCCTCGAAAACGCAGAAGAAACAGAAGTTGAACACTCGTCGAAGATATTCGACCATAAGATCAAGCTGCTTCTTCTTGACAAGAAGATCTTCACTGTCGACTTCCTCTTCCTCATCCTCCTCATCCTCCTCAATTTCTTCGGCTTCTTCGCCATCCTCCATCGCTTCATCGAGACCGAGATAGTCACGAGATTTCTTTGCTTTCTTAACGGTTGGCGCAGTGACAGGCGGAAGAAGACGTCCTTGATTTCTCAGATCCTCGACTCTTTCTTCAATCTTCAGCACAGCATTGAAGTCAGAATCAAAGTCTTCCTCATACTTCTGGACCAGACGCTGGGCCAATTCGAGATCTTTGTCAATGCGTTCTGGAGCGGAGAAGAGATCCCACAACGCCTTCTTTCGTGGAACAGTAGGAGGAACGTGAACACCAACATGGCATGTGAAATCTCCACGAACCTCATCCTTAACTTGCTTTCCATTGATCGCATCCAAGGCCTTTTCAGCGGTGGATTGAGGGACTGGAGGAGCAAGAGGAATATCACCATCCTCGTCAACAATTTCGGGTCGATCGACGATTGCGACAGTTTCCGGAGCAGGATGAAGCATAACCCAACCAATTCGATGATACCGTTTACTTGGGTTTGGATCACTCAAACTCAACCACTTGAAGCCACCCTCTCCTTCTCCCAGATGCTCCTTGCAGAACCCTTCCAAGTTTTGACGGTTCACATGAGGGGCAATGGTCTTAATGAGAAGGGTTGGCTGGAAGGCGTTTTCGTCCCGGATGTCACTTCCCTTCGAAGACACCAAATCACCTACACCCAGAACCTCATTTGTCGCGGTTGCTTCGCCTTCCTCTTTCTCGATTACACCTCCAGCTCCATTGCTCTCACTCTTAGGAATGCCTTCAAGTGTGAAATCGTCAAAGGTGCCAGCTTCAAGGTCCTGCTCCCATTGACTGTAATTTCCTCGTCGAAATTCGCTCAATTGTTGATGTAAAGGATCTCGAATTTCTGCGAAATAGCGTTCCTGAAACCATTGCTCTCCCTTGTGCTCAGAGACAAAGGTTCTCGCCATCTTCGCTTGCAGCTCCTCCTTGTACTTGTCATACGCAAGTTGTATCTTCGCTTTCTCTTGGTCTCTATCAGCTGGTTGGTCTCGTGGAGGTCCCCGTTTGCCCGTTCTCGCACGCTCTCGCTCTTCTTTAATCTTCTCGTTCGTACGCCACCATTCGCCAAAGTAAGAGAATCCGACTTGGTAGGTTAGATGCGCAGGATCAGCAAGGGGGTTGACTGTGGTGGGCGCGGTCATGGGCTCTTGACCTGGGACGTATCGATCGATATTGGCCGGTGCTGGAGATGGGCGGCGGTCTCTCTCGCGACCATCACGATTTTTTCTGTCATAGTTTCGACTTCGGTCATCATAACGATCGGGGGAACGACTTCGCTCTCGGGTACGACGATTTCGATCAGCGCCTAATGGAAGTATGAGTAATTGGTCTAGAAAAATGGAACAAAGATGCATGAGACATAAGCAATGCAATCTGTGGCAGCGCAGCTGCATGCATAAATGTTTCGGCAGCGTTCAGATGGGGCCCAGTATTGCGCAAAAGAAAATGCAACATACCAGGAGATCTGCCACGGTAGGAGTTATCACGTTCTAAGCGATCGCCATTCCTGTAGTTGTCGTCGCGTCCGCTGTAACTTCGCTCTTGTGGAGAACGCGCAGCGCTTAGCTCTCTCTTGAAAGCTGGATATGCCTCCATAATCGGATATTTCGCGAATCGAGAGGTATGTGGACGGTCAAGGGTATACACACGATGTGGTCGTGGGGATATACCAATGACTTGAGAATGGTTGTCTGGGATGGAGTGCGGGCTCCGTGTTTGTTGCTTGTTACGAGATAGCCGTTGATTGTCGGGAGGGAATGTGGTGGGAGCTACTACTGTTTGGAGACATGATTGCCCGTCAGAAAAGAGTGCGCTCAAAAGAAGAGGGTGCAAAGAGTAAATGAAGCTGGGCGACGAGCGCGAGATGATTGAGGGTAGAAGTGCAGATGTGGAATAGTAGTAGAAGTAGTAATAATGGGCAAGAGAGCAGTGGCAGAGAGGGAGAAGAAGGCCAGGCCGCGGGCAAATCAATGCCTCTGGTCCTGATGTTTCTGATGATGCGACAACTTGTTGATCTGGGGGCCTGAGAAGAGTGGATAGGAGGAACTGAAGCTTGAGAAGGGGAATTGTAGATAGGTAGATAGGTAAATTGGTAGATAATGAGGTGCTGGGGAGAAGGGTACAAAGGGCTGAATGAAGCTGGTGGGAAATGGATAGACGAACAAGATGAAGTACGAGGAGGAGTAGTTGAAAGGTGAATCCAACGCTGATCTTCAGGGTGAGGGTATACTCGACGATGCGACGGTGAGGATTGGCCCACACGATCAAGTTCGTGGTAGTTGTGGTTGTGGTGTTGACGATCGTCGGAGTCGGTCGTGATGTTTCTGGGTCTGAAGTGAACGGAAGCGCCAGCCATCCCAGAGCCAGTGCCCTCACCCTCGCCCTCGTCTCTCGCAGCTGGGGCGGCGGAGGAATGTCGCGGCATCGCGGATTCGGGCGTTCAAAGCTTGGCTGGGGAGTGGAGTGGAAGTGGGTGAGGGCGCGTTGTGAGTGGCCGTCGGGAGCTCCTGGCTCGCATCCTGAAACCTTCAAATTCCCTTCGGTCAATTCTATGATCAAAATATCATCACGTGTGTTAATGCTGGAAACGAAATGTCCATAAACGGTAACTTCGATGATGCTTTGTATTCTGGAGGGAAAATCATGTATGTAAGTACCTAGGTACCTTGAACATTAGTTCCGGTAAAATATTAAGACTTTTACGCATTTCAAGTTCACAAACAAACCACCAGTCCTAGTCATTACTCACGGAACGCCCCCTTGATGATGTAAGCAAGGGACACCAAAGCACTATGAATTATGCTATTGAATATCACCATTTCTTGCCCTTAATGGGTGCACCACTAGTATTTACTAGGCGCTGGCATCTTTCAGGCATATCTTTGATACGATCACGCACCTCTTCCAGGGTAATCTTGTCCCACTCATCCTGAATCACTATTTTGAGCTCATCGAGTGAACCCCATACCCTCTTCCGTACTCTTTGCTTTAAAATACACCAGATACCCTCAATCGGGTTCAAATCAGGGCTTTGAGGAGGATGATTGAGAGTCTCTATCCAATTGTCTTCTTTCAAGGTAGTTGCGAGGCTTTTTGTTAGTAATTTCTTAGTATTTTGACTCTCTCTTCCATGCCCATGAGACCCGTCATTATCTTCTTGCAATATCCATTGTTTGAACTCCCCTGAGCCTCCCTCATAATCAGAGTTTTGTCGTAATCGAGCTTGTTGAATAGCATCGATATACATCGGTAAGATCTCATCATGGTAGTACTTTTGGGTCATAGCATTCCCTTTTGGCTTTGAATCACGATCATGGGGAAAGGAAGCTTCCCATTCTTGGAGTCGAGCCTGGAAGGTATCTTGATCTTCGTACTTAAATTTGCGAGGCTTAGACAGCTTCTTTGGATGTTCGGTATACTCTTCCTCATTATTATAAAAGCGTAATTTATCGCATTTGCCGTACCAATTAATCCAGCCGGCAATATGGAGCTTATTGCCACTTAACGACCCTCTTTCTTGTATATTATCCTCATCGTATCTTGTCCCTCGCTCTCGTAAGATTCGGCCTTGAGCTGTAGCTGACGGATCGATATGTGCTTCATCGGTAAAGAGAATATTGGCCCAAAACTCCTCAATTGTCTTCCCCTTATGTATATTTCCGTATATAACTCTCTTGTCCTTATTCGCTTGCGAAAGCTTTTTGCCGACATAAGCTTGTTTGTATTTCCGGGCTCCGTTCGTATGTAAAAGGAGTGATCGTTGAGCTGTTCGGGTGCTGCAATTTATATTATGGAAGGAGAGTTGAGCTTCTAAAGTCTGCTCACGGATCGGGTTTTGTTTCGGATCAACTAGCGCTTTACAGACTTCTTTCGACATCTTTGGAGGCTGGCCGAGTATATCTGAAGCTCTTCTTCTTTTCCTATAAGCTGGCGAGCCTAGGACTAATCGTTCTTGCTTCCACCGGTGTGCTGTTGTAAGAGATGGTGCGTTTTGGCTTGCAATCTCCCGGAATGACATTGAGCCGTCATTACGATCCAACGCATCGTAGAAACGGGTTTTCTGAATAGTATCCCATTCATATCGCTTGCTTGATCGATTCGGCGTACTCGGATAGAAATTTGAGCGTGTTGAGATACTCATTTTGATAGTTGATAGAATACAGGTGGTTTGTTTACGTGCTAGAATTTTGATGTTTTGCTTACATCATCAAGGGGGTGTTCCGTGAGTAATGACTAGGACTGGTGAACTTTGGTGGTGATGACTTAAGCAGCTTAAGTCAGCTGATCTCCCTCCGCCAATCCAAGTGCGGGAGAGGAGATGTCAGTCGACTTCCCTCGGTTCAAGTCCCCAAATACAGGATCATCTGAAGCTCATTATCACAACTGTGAAATTTTGATATATCGGTCAGTAATTCCCTCGTCCCCTTCTCCTTGACGTTTGGAGCATCCAGTATCTACAGTCAAGTCAATTGGGATCAATTGAGTTCAATTTCTTTGTCAAATATACTACGTCATCATATATATATATATATATATATATCGACGAAGACGGACAGCTCCATCTCAACCTCACACCACCCCATCCCTCAATTCAAGGCTCTCATTCATGTTCCTACGTTGACCTTGAATTACTCGAGGAATTGAGACTTCTTCATCCTTCTTTTGGCAGCCAATAAACTCATTAACCTAGAAACTAACTCCTTAACAACAGTCGCCAAAATGACCACCTTCATTCCCTCCCTCACCCTCCCGGCCTTCATCTTCGCCTCCCCAGCCTACTCCATCCTCCTCCCTATCTCATTGGGAATGGCAGTCGGCTACTCTATCTCACGTACCTACCTACCCACCACCTGCCCCCCCTTATATCTAAATGACCAACACTAACCTCCCGAACCCAGCCAAAAAAGAAACACAAACCACCTACCTCGCCCTCAAACAACCCCCTTCCGTCCACCGCCGTGGGTATTTGGCCCTGCGTGGACCACTCTCTACGGCCTCATGGGCTACTCGGCCTACCGCGCCTTCACCACCGGACTCAGTCCCCTCTCTTCAATCTCCACCCAGCAACTCACCCGACAAGGATGCACGCTCTACAGTATCCAGCTTTTCCTTAATCTCATCTGGACGCCGCTGTTTTTTGGTTTGAAGAAGCCGGTTGCCGCCACGGTTGATATTGCGCTTCTTGGTGGGACGGTGAGCTACTTGACTTATGTGTGGGGACAGGTTGATGCCGTTTCGGGCTGGTGTTTGGCTCCGTGAGTACCTAGTGCCCTTTGTCTGTGATTGGAGATGTCTTTTTTTTATGCAAAGAGGCTTTGAAACTGACGGTTTGGAACTCTAGATATTTGGCCTGGCTGGGATTTGCAAGCTATCTCACTGTTGGGGTGGGAATTTTGAACGATTGGGATATTGCGGGGAAAGAGGTTCCAACTGCTCCATCTACTAAGGATACGAAGGTGAGAAAAGTCTTTGATCATTCATACCTGATGATTCTTTCTTGCGCTACAAAGAACGAAGAAGTCCATTTCTAGATGCAAATACTGATGTGAAGTTTCTAGTATGTTGACGAGAAAGAGGAATAAGCAACCATACGCTGCTTTCAAATCCGACAGTGGGAAGGATAGAACGGAAACAGGTGTACAAATTAAAATTTAAAAAAAAACCTGGCGATCCCTTTTGAGTTTGGGTAGGTATTTGTTAATGAGGGGGGTAATATTACCAAGAGATCTGGAGGAGAGTCTGTCCGTATTCAACTGCAAATCGGCCTACCAGGACCCTTTCCCTCTCGCTTAGCTCTGTCTCAACTGTGTACCTCGTCTACCACTACCCTCAGATTATCAGAAGAATCCTAACCTTAAAGGTCTTTTGTATTCATAAATCCTCTGTTTCTACCCATGGTCTCCCAACTGCCTAACTGTCTCTTTTCCTCAACGCCACTCATCAAAAAAATCTGTCTATATACTACCGAAATGCGGACTTCTATCCGATCTACCAACGCCATTTTTGTTTTTTGTGCCCACACGCTAATGGCTTGCAAGAAGAAAAGAAATATGCGACCCATTATTCCAACCAATTCATCTATGCAAGCAATCAAATGCAAATCCCTTCTCCATCTCACACGCTTTTATGCCCCATGTCACTCCTTCCAGCCCGAAATTTCCCATGGATCTGCACCCAGAAATGCCCAAAACATTTGCAAACTTGCAACAAGCGCTACCCATTAAGCAAGGCTAAAATTTCCCTTCAATGCATCGAAGATCATAAAGATGAATGCACTACTTGGTGCACTCCTTAAAACTGTAATGCCACATCCCCGATACAACCCCCTCACTCCATAGTTCCTCCAAACTGCCTTTCCCTCTCCCAGAACGTAACTTTTGGAGCGCTGTTATCCGTGACTGACGTGGTTTGCATTCGTGATTTGATTGTGTCTGCAGGGAAGAAGAGGAAATTGTAAGACATTCCTGCCGAGGCACCTGCGAGGGCCTGTTGCCAGAGAGGGAGAGGAGGGAGTTCTGTGACAGGTGGTAATACGGTGTTGGCCTTGCTATTATTCCACTTGCGGAACAGGAGAGTAACAGTCTCTTTGCTTCCGAACCAAGCTGCACATCCACCAGTTTCGCGAATGAGCGTCCCTACTTGTCCATTCCAGAACCCACGGATGCCTTGGTGTTTGAAAACCTCTTTGATGACAGATAATGGTGTTGGTGCTGTTCGCACTATTTGATCGGCCGGCACTTGGATCTTGCACTTCACCAGCTCAACTGGTGTAAGGACAATCGACGTGAATGCTCCCGAAATAGCTCCAGTGAGCCATAGAGCAGAGAGGGGTAGTGGTTTGTCACGAGAGTATAGGCTCGATTTGAAAAGTAGCTCTCGTCCAACTCGTTCCCAGAAAAAGAGAGAACTCGTTTCCAGAGCAGCTCCAACCAGAGGGGCTGAAATTCCACGGTAGAGACCTATGAATCCGTCTTGTCGAAGGGATTGCTTGAAGCAGTCGACAGGACCGGTGTAGCGCAGAGGGAGATGGTCGGGTTGGGATTGTAGGCGAACCTTCACCGTGTCGAAGGGGTACTCGATGTATTTACCTGCTACGCCGGCAATCTGTTGTTGTTGTTGTTGTTGTTAGTAAGGGATGGTTCAAAGGTAGGAGGGGTGGATTGGATTGGATTTCTTACAGAGCCGAAGACAATATCTTCTACAGCGTCCATGAGAGCTTCCCTACCCTTCACGGCTATGGCAGTAGGACTCTTGGGGGTAAATTCAGCGGAGGCTGCTGAAGCCATGGTTGGTAACTATTTGAAGTGAAGGGAAGGTGGACGGGCCGCGATCGGTAGCGGGGCTGCTTCGAGGGGAGGGGGAGGGAGGGGGAGGGAAGTGTCCTGGACGTTGGAAGACGAAGAGGGCTTGCTGCAACAACTTTCTTTTACAGAGTCGGGGGAAGCGAAGGAAGCGAACGAGGAAAACTGATTGATGTTGTGAATCTGTTCTGTCGTGCAATAATTTCTCAAGGTAGGACAAGCGATTGTAGTCGATCCAGGACGCGGAAGGCAAGAAGGCGGGACTGCACTTCTTGCGTAGCCTATCTTCCCATCTAAAAATGAATTGTGTATTGTATCTGCGAAAGAGAGAGATCGTGTCCAAGGGGGATGAGCGATAGATATATTCGTCCGCCTCGGGTGTGGTAGGTATGCTATTGCACCATCGAGAGAGCGGCGGTCAGAGGGGAGGGATTAAATAATGGTAGAGGTGAGTCGCAGTCTTTTTCAAACCGCAGGTGCGCCTGGATTTTGGAGGCACGCCCGGAGGGTTTTTACCAATCGGGATTAGTTCTACAGTGGCTTCGGTTTTCGAAGGATGTACGGAGGTAATCTTTGGGCCAAGAGAAAATCGATTGGCTATTAATCACCGCTAAGGATTCTGCGGGCGGTCAAGGGTGGCAGAGAAGAGTGGAAGAAAAGAGTGGAAGAGAAGAATTGACGAACTCTGTCTCCACGACAGTGGCCCCCGCAGGGCCAGCGGAGCGTAGCCTGCGGTTTGAAAATACGTACCAGACATGTCTTTTACGTTTATATATATATATTCATAAATTGGACGATCCAGGATGACTGTTCTAGAGCTGGAATACAGACACACAGAAACAGTCGGTCGATCAGGTGGAAGAAAATTTGGAGTGGAGAGTTGAAGAGTTTGAAGTGGAGGCTTGCCATCGGTAAAAGATCGGCTAAAGGATTTAAAGTTATCAGATCCGTCTGCATTTTTCTCTTAGTGGGGAAGGGAAACAGAGCCATGCAGCCTCACGAAGTGAAAACACCACACCACCAAACCAGTGTAAAGACAAGGAAGGTTACTTACTTGTCAAGCTTTAAGAACATGTCGACTGAAGTAGCTACACCACTCGCTGCTCCCCAAGCGGCTGAAATGCCAAAGGGAATGCGCAAGAATGGCAAGTTAGCTCAAGACTTCCTTCCCTCTAGATTAATTCTAACATTTTGATAGGAAAGCAATGGCACGAGACGAAGACTGCATTCCGCCCCAAAGCTGGCAACTCGACATGGGAGAAGAGGCAGGCTGAGCGCACAGCTACAGCTGCAGTAAAGGCAAAGGAGAACGAGATGAAGGAAGAGAAAGAGGCTGAGAGAAAGGTTAGCAGTGCAGTGCAAGCCAACTCGATCACAATGGCTGTGAAGGAGGACGAACGAGCATAATAAACTGATGGTGTCAAATGCAGAGAAAAGTACAAGCTATCAAGGACAAGCGTGCGGCGAAAGAGGAGAAGGCTAGATATGAGAAATTGGCCGAGACCATGCACCGAAAGCGAGTCGAGAGATTAAAGAGAAAGGAGAAGAGGAACAAAATGATCAAGTCGTAGTAAATTTGGCATTTGGCTTCTTCTTCTCTTAAATCTTAGGGATATAGCGGGCGTTATGGCAGCACTTGCTGGCGTTTAGGTGGTAAAAGATTGGTATTGTGATGGTCAATGGCTGGGAATTGCAAATCTGGTTGCCACGCAAGAACAGGCACAATTAGGTGCGGTTTGACGAGAACAGGCCAAGAAACATCTTCAAGATTAGTTCCAAAGGCATACAAGTAGATTAGGAAGGAGGATACTGGTTGCGACGCAATACTTTGATCGTCCGAGTCCCCTCCGCCTAAAGCCCAATCTTGAATGTCGAAATCAACAATACGGCCTGTATTTTACTATGAAAGGAAGAATGACTAGCTTTACCTATCTTTATGTCATCTCGGTCAGAGTTTGTTTGCAAGAATTTGTTCGCATTGTTTTTTGATAGTTTGATATCACATGCAATCTGTATCCGAACGAAGCCTCTGACGCCCTATCCAAGCTTCCCCAGATCCCCCGAACATCGTCACACCAAAGAATCACCAAACCATCAACTTTCCATCCTCTCTTCTCCCAACTTCCTACCTCACCATGAACGAACCAACATCCACATCTCAATCATCCAAACCCCCAGCGCCCACCTCCCCTCCCCGCCCTACGCACCGCATCAACCGGTCCATCACGGAAATCTCCCCTCCAACTCTCAAAACCAACCGACCACACCATCTGCACAGCAGCTCTCATCACCACCATTACCACCACAGCTCACGGCGCGCGCGGTCCAGCGAAAAAGAAGCAAAGACAAATCAAACATCACAGAGTGCACATCCGAATTTACAGGCTTTTGCGGCCGGATCGGACGCAAGGTGGAGAGAGGGTATTAAGAGCGAGTTTGGGACGCCGGCGGAGAGTCGACGTGCGAGTGGTGCGGCATGGGACGTGGAATTTGGAAACTCGGTTGGGGCAGCGTTGGAGCGGAAGTTTGTTAAAGAAGGGGAGGTGAAGGAGGAGAGGGAACGGGGGGTTCTGAGATCTATGTGCGTGTCTAAATTTCCCATCTCTTCCAAAGCCTTTCATACACTACATATATATACAAATTTACTAATTCTTGCCTTTCTCGAAACAGCGAACTACGCAATTCCCTCACAACTCTCAACGCCCTCTCCAACGACCAAAGCAGCAAACTAGACATAACATACTACTCGGTCCTCGAAAAGCTCTCCTTCCTGCGCTCCTCCCTCACCTCCCTGAAAGAAGCCGCCTCCGCCACGCGCAAAGTAAACACCGATTTCCAAGCTGAATCCCACGAACTCGTCCGCGAAGTAACCGATCAAATCGACGCCTTCTCCAACTTCTCATCGCAAGAGACACGCATTAGAGATCTCGCTGAGCGGGTCAAGACCGGTCGGCGCACGATAAAATCGCTGGGCGAGAGGGTCGATGTTATCAGGCGGAAGGTGGAGGGGTATGAGCGAGCGGAGGGAGCGTGGCAGGAGAAGACGAGGAAGAGGTTGAGGGTTATGTGGATTGTGATGAGTGTTGTTGCGGCTGTGATGATAGGGTTGGTGTTTTTTAGATATACTCCTGCGAAGAGCTATGGGCCGGGAGTTATTCATGGGTTTAATGAGACGGAGTTGAAAATCCCTCGGCTGGACGGGACAATGGGGAATGATAGTATTTGGAGTTTGAAGAGGGAGACGAAGAAGGATGGGGAGGGGATTTTGGATAGGTTGAAGAAGACGCAGGGGGAGAGGGTAGACGATGACCCGAGATTGCGGGCTCTAGATGAGTTGTAATTGAGGAGTTAGCATGTAATTATTAGATATAAGAGATTGGCTACACTAATATCTGCTGTTAACTATTCACCTGTCGCAAGTACGAACAATTGACAGAGAGCGACGCACATGTATGAAAACAAGACAAGAAACCCACCACGCAACCTCACTTCTACTCCCGTTCTGGCGTCCGACAAGAAACTCATGTGAGTAGTCAATTTATTCTATTCTACTATCCACCAACGATCAACTGATCTCCATTCCATCGTTAATCCCATAAAATTCATCACCATCAATCATCAATTTAAAAGTAAGAATACGCCTTTCGCAGGCTAAGAACGGCAAAAGAAAAACACACGAGGGCTGGATATCCGCGCAATCTTTTCATATTGACTCAAAGTTTTCTCTCCTATCCATGATTTGGTCTCCACCGGTGTAGGTAACTCCCGCATCTAGACAGCACTAGCCATTTAGTACTCAGCATCACCATCCTCAGGCTCAAAGCTATCAGCAGCAACCTCCTCGTAATCCTTCTCCAAAGCAGCCAAATCCTCTCTTGCCTCAGAGAACTCGCCTTCCTCCATACCCTCACCAACATACCAGTGCACGAAAGCGCGCTTGCTGTACATGAGATCGAACTTGTGGTCCAATCTTGACCAGGCCTCGGCAATGGCAGTGGTGTTGCTCAACATGGAGACACTTCGGTCAACAGATGCAAGCGCACCATCGTTGGGTGCTGTGGATGGGACGGACATTGGCTTTTGATAGTTGATACCGAGCTTGAATCCAGTTGGGCACCATTCAACGAGGTTGAAAGAGGTCTTGGCCTTCAAAGAAGCAACAGCGGCGTTGCAGTCACGAGGAACGACATCACCACGGTAAAGAAGGGCAACAGCCATGTACTTTCCATTGCGGGGGTCGCAGACAACCATTTGGTTGTTTGGCTCGAAGCATCTGTTACGGTTAGCAAGGTTAAATTCAAGGTTAAATTCAAGGCATGGATTTACTTACTGGAGAGTCAAATCCTGGGTCTTGAAGCTCTCGTGGCTGCTCTTGGCGGCACTAATAACAGGAGCATAGGAGATCAAAGGATAGTGAATTCTTGGGTAAGGAACCAAGTTAGTTTGGAACTCGTTGAGATCGACGTTCAAAGCACCATCGAAACGGAGAGAGCTGGTAATCGAGGAGACAACTTGAGCAATGAGTCTGTTCAAGTGCTCGAACGATGGTCGTGGAACATCAAGGTTACGGCGGCAGATATCGTAAACAGCCTCGTTATCAACCAAGAAAGTACAATCACTGTTCTCGATGGTGCTGTGAGTGGAGAGAACGGCGTTGTAGGGCTCAACAACGGCGGTGGAAACTCGGGGAGCTGGGTAGACAGCAAACTCGAGCTTAGACTTCTTGCCGTAGTCGGTGGAGAGGCGCTCGAGGAGGAGAGAACCGAATCCAGAACCAGTTCCACCACCGAAAGAGTGGAAGATCAAGAAACCTTGGAGGGAAGAGCAGTTGTCCTGCGAGATCAATCAGCTCTGCCATCGGTATCCGACATTCCCACATATATAGTAGATTGTGTACGCACCAAAACCCGACGAATCTTATCCAAAGTGCCATCCAAGATTTCCTTGCCGATGGTGTAGTGACCTCTAGCGTAGTTGTTGGCAGCATCCTCCTTACCACTGATCAACAGCTCGGGGTGGAAGAGTTGACGGTAGTCACCAGTTCGGATCTCATCGATTGGGGAAGGGTCCAGATCAACGAAGATGGAACGGGGGACGTATTTGCCGCTGCCAGTCTCGGTGAAGACAGTGTCGAGTTCGCCAGAGGCGTGAAGAGCGCTTGCGTTGGGATCTGGGCGACCATCTTGCAACAGACCGTGCTCGAGGAGGTAGCTGGTGGTGAGATGTCAGCAAAGGGGCAAATATCGCGTTGTGGTGATGGGTTATTTGCTTGGAGATCAAGGCATCCAGATGAGAGAACGAGAGATGGGATAACTTACAGCTCCCAAGCGCTGTTACCAAGCTGGGTACCAGCCTGGCCGATATGGAGATGGAGAATCTAACGACAAAAGCGAGGATTAGCATCAATATCTCTCTCTCGTGGAGGCGATATTGTCCATATCGCTGAAGCTCCCCATCGCCTGTTGTGGTCGCTGCAGTTCACCAATTTCACATCGACGCGCCCACCAAGCTAAGGAGAGCTTTCGTGCATCCCCGCACCATACTGGAAGAGAGAAAAGAGAGAGCTCTGTCGACATACCTCGCCGCGGGTCATTGTGACGGATGAAGGGATTGGAGATCGAGGGAGAGAGGAGGAGTTGTGATGTCCCGGCAATGCACAGCAATTGAGGGAGTCGAGGATGTAAGGCGATGGATGGAGGTCGGGGGTCCAGGTTGGGAAGTTGTGGACTGGAATAATGGATTATTGGGTGGGGTGCGATGCTCGCTGCTTGCTGCTCGAGGGGTCCTCTCTCTCTTTCACCACACCGCCCTTTGTGTGATTGGGAATTCTGCAAGGGAAAGGGCCGACCCCTGAGTTCGACTCGGCTCGCCTGTGGTGCTGGTCACGTGTTGGTGTTAGTAAATAAATAAATAAACAATTGACAACCAGTTGAATCAAATTTCACGTATCGATCAATCTAAACTGACGCATCTTGTAATAATCTCTTATGCAGGCATATGCAGTGCAATTCATTATATAATTCATTACCGAAATCAAGGCAAATCAATCAATCTCCTGCTCTATCATAGGTATTCAGACCACTTCCTCACGGCTTCTCTCCCTCTCTCATTCCCCTTCCCCTTCCCCTCATTTACTCCGACCTCTCTCCCAGCACGTTCGCTCTTCAATCCCGAGATGATCCTCTTATCGACCTCTCTCTCTGCCTCCAGCTGTCCAATCCTCAAACCCAACTCCCCAATTCTTACATCCTTTCTCTTCAAAGCCACCCTCGTAATGTCTCTCCCCTTCGCAATTCCACTCACTCTCATTGCATGCCTCCCCAACAAGCTCTTCAACTTCGCTTCGGTTTCCCCATCTAATAGAACACTCTCCTCTTGCAGGAGACGAAAGACTTCAGCAGTGAGATCGTAAGGATTTGAAATCACAGCTACGTCCTCCCGTGGTCCTCGCGGTGTAGGAGAACCTTGCCGGAAATGACCTGCCAAAGGCGTCGATCTACGGTGTGGACTTCTGATGTCAAAGCTTTTGTTAAGTGAACGACTTTTCAGACTTGAAGGGGTGCTGAATATATCTGTATCATCGTTTCCATACTCGGACAAACTAATCACTCTCTTTCCTCCATTCCCACCTCCAGTAATGGGTGTCGGTAAAGCATCGATGCCGATTTGGGTATCACTGTGATCATTCATTTCATTATCATAACTTCGTTTTCTCTTACTGTTGGGTGTTGTGAATGGAGACATTTTGAATGCTTTCCTTGGTGTTTCCGGCGGGGAATTTATATGATTCGTGCTTTCATCCACCTTCTTCTGGGTGGTTGGCGACAGCGGCCACGATCCAAATTCCCCGTCATCTCCACTGTCGGATTTGTCCACCACCTGTTCAACTATAGGTTTATTCTCATTCTCGGCTGTATGACCCCTCCCAGGTGTCGTCCCAATCTCAGGCATCTTCTCGCTTGTCGAGTTCGCAAGCACGACCTTTCCTTCTCTGTTCATTGCATCCTCATTCCAGAGAAAAAACCCACATCCTCCATCGTCTTTTGAGAGTTGGCAGGTATAGAACCACCTCCCCTTGTTTTGGCCCTCTTTCTTGACCAGGAAGTTACTTGCCGGGAGGCGGGGTGTGCAATTGCCTATGTAGAGACATGAGTTAGATGCGCAGACACGAGGGAAGGGAAGAAAGGCGTACAGAGCCAGGAACCATCAGAGAAGAAACCCTTCATTAACGGCATCTTGATAATGGGCGATCCAAACATCGTAGAAGCGCCTCCTCTTTGCTGCGTGTTATAAACGACTGCAATAGTTGCAATGATCCAAGACCGATCGAAGTGGCGAGTCAGGAATTTGGCAAAGAACTGTAATAGCAGGTAGGCAGTATATAAATTCTCATACTTCTAATATTCTCTCCGCTCTGTGGCGACCTCGTACTTTGGCGAAAAGGGAAAGAAGGAAGAATTGCTGTTGTTGGCAAGCTGTTGTCGTCGCAACCTCTGCCACAGCGATCGTTATCTTCCTATCGGCACGTGGCAGCCGTTTTTGCCTGGCGTTTCTCCTTATCACGCGAGAGGCAACTAACTCTATTGCCAATATGGAGTACAATGAAAGTGTTTTTGAATGTTTTTAATTCATACTACATATAATTTGGCACCGATGCACAACTATGCTACAGTTTGTTTGCGCCAGGGCTGACACCCCAACTCGTGCTTAAAATTTACCTCCTCTTAACGTCAACCCCTCCCATGCTCATAGAAATTACCCCGAGTCACCAAAAAAAGAATCGCAATAACCGGAACCCATTTTAGTACACACGCTTGAAAGGAGGAACAGCAGCACACTCGGCCTCATCAAGAGTGTGGCCAACCACAGGTCTGTACGAAAGGTCGGTCTTTCCGTGTGGCTTCTTTTGCCATGTCAAACTGTGCTTCGTCCAGTTGGCATCGTCTCGCTCTGGGTAATCCTCACGAGCATGGGCACCACGGGATTCCTTTCTCGCTGCCGCTGATTCGGCGGTTTGAACGCTTCCAGACTGTTAGCCAGAATCTACTTGAATTTGAGTGGTTAAAACTTACGCGCAAGTCAACAAATTCCTCAATTCCAAGGTCTCAACCAAATCGGAGTTCCAAATCATGCTTCTGTCCTTGGTTCCAACATCCTTGAAGGTTTGATCAACAGCATTGATCTTTGTAACACCCTCATCCAAACTCTCTTGTGTTCGGAAGACGGAAACATCAGTTTGCATGACTTTCTGCATTGCCAAACGAATCTCATGAGTAGACTTTGGTCCATCGGCGGTTCGGACCTGGTCGAGTACCTTGATTGAATCGGATCCAGCATCTGCGCTGATCTCCGCGTGTGGCATACCAGGGTTGAATTTGTCGCGGATGGTGTGAGAAACGGCACGACCGAAAACAATCAAATCCAATAGCGAGTTGGCTCCCAAGCGGTTGGCTCCGTGAACAGACACGCAAGCGGCTTCACCACATGCAAACAGACCTGGAACAACCTTATCCTTACCTTCTCCATCAATGGTAAGAACCTCACCAGTATATTTGGTTGGGATACCACCCATGTTGTAATGCACAGTTGGAAGAACTGGAATAGGTTGCTTTCGGACATCGACACCAGAGAAAATAGAGGCGGTCTCAGAAATTCCAGGAAGACGTTCGTGGAGAATGTCGGCTGGCAAATGGCTCAGTTGAAGGTAGAGATGGTCCTTATCAGGGCCAACACCACGTCCTTCGCGGATTTCCATCGTCATGGATCGGGAGACGACATCACGACTAGCCAGATCCTTAGCAGTTGGTGCATATCTCTCCATAAATCGTTCACCCTCGGAGTTGAGTAGATATCCACCCTCACCACGGGCACCCTCTGTAATCAAGCATCCAGCACCGTAGATACCAGTTGGGTGGAATTGAACGAATTCGAGATCCTGGTTGGGCAGACCCGCGCGAGCTACCATGGCCATTCCATCACCTGTGCAGGTGTGGGCAGATGTGCAACTGAAGTAGGCGCGTCCGTAACCACCAGTGGCCAGAACAGTGTTGTGTGCGCGGAATCTGTGGAGAGTTCCATCTTCCTGGTTGTAAGCCAAAACACCCTTGCATTCTCCATCCTCCATGATCAAGTCAAGAGCAAAGTATTCGATGAAGTAATTGGTGTTATGGCGAAGAGATTGGCCGTAGAGAGTGTGAAGGAGAGCGTGTCCGGTTCTGTCTGCAGCTGCGCAGCATCGGTAGGCCTGTCCTCCCTTTCCAAACTTTTGTGATTGTCCACCGAAAGCACGTTGGTAACTATTCGAGTTAGCAAAATCTCAGAATTATAGCAACTAGCCTACATTTTGCCATCGTCTGTTCTCGAGAAAGGGCAGCCGTAGTTTTCCAACTCAATGACGGATGCTGGTGCCTCTCTTGTCATGTAATGAATAGCATCTTGATCTCCGAGCCAATCCGATCCCTTAACGGTATCGTACATGTGCCATCTCCAATCATCCTCGTGCATGTTACCTAGAGCGGCATTGATACCTCCTTGTGCGGCTACAGTGTGACTTCGAGTTGGGAAAAGCTTCGATATACAGGCAGTGTTGAAGCCAGCTTCAGCTAGGCCGAAAGCTGCTCGCAGGCCAGCTCCGCCAGCACCGACTACAATGGCATCGTATTCATGGTCCTGTCGATCAATCAGATCCGCCCAAATTACGTTCAGCTGGAAATACATACAACAACTGGATATAAGTTTCCGCCAACGAAAGATGGGGCTTCCTTTGCGCGGAGGGGCGCGTGTGTGATTATTCGGGCTATGATGCTGTCAGAAGGGAGGAATAGCTTGTAAATACTGCCTGGGACGTACCAGCAGGTCGTGTAGATGAAAAAGCTCTGGATGAATTCTTCAACGCTCTCGAGACCTAGCAAACAAAGTATTAGCATCATGGCCGCCCCATACCAGCTGTCCGGTTGGCCGAGGCAGAGGATTGCATACCGAAGAGCCAGCTTGAAACCTCCTCATGGCGATTGAAGACATTGCGGATGTTGACGATCCAAGTGAAGAAAGGGAGAGGGGAGAGGTTCAATGACAGTGGAAGAGCAAGCTTTGAGGCAATTCGCTTCGGTTGTCAAAATGTCGAAATGTCGTTGATTCATCGAATGCTCCGACCATTTCCAGCTCCTCCTTCACCAATCAGGGAAGGGCGATTCTCTGCTTACAAGTTCCGTTCCATTTTCTTGCCGACCAAGAGCCGAGGATCACGTGAAGATCTTGCCGGCTACGGCTTTCGAGTTTGAGATCACGATCCTCGTGAACACCACAACTCCTTACCCAATTTCCTATCGCTTCTCGTTCACATATATCTCGACAACATAATCCCATTGCTTCATTTCTTATCACGGCTGCTTGTCTTCCGCATTTTTTATTGCAGCATACACAGCACTCTATTTTCTCTCCTGCCGCGATTGTGGAACATAGGAGAACTGTACATACAGTACCGACGTGTTTCCGTCAAGGACATTTGAAACATTCGAGTATCTGTGGGAAACCGCGCTGTCTAACAAGTCGCTGATCAGTCAATTTTTAATTCTTTTTGCGATCCTTACAGAGCCCATTCGTACTCGAGAATTTCTTTAAGTTTGCGTTTGTTTAACTCAATATCTTTGCCAATATATATTTCTCCTAAACAACCTCATAAGCGAATCTGCTTTGAAGCCTTCGCAATAACCGTCAGGCTGACCTAGGCCATTGTTATGGCCGGTGTCATTGCCGGCTTCATAGCCATATTCTCTTCCCATGACCTGCTTATATTACCTTTGTCCTCGCATTCTGAAGGCAAATGCGATGGAGAGACTTTATTATATATTATTTTGCCAACACCCTTTCGCAAACCACCCAATGGCTGGTCGCGCTCTATAGCTCTGCTGTCACTGAGAGTATGACTTCAAGCTTCTTCATTTACAGTTCCTCGGGAGGTTGCCCGAATGGAATCATTTCTTCTCTGTTCCGTCAACAATTTGATGGTCACGCTTCACCGCGACAGGGAAAGGCCAAGAGTCGGTAGATTATTTCGCGAATGCGGAGGCTCTTTGCCGCAGAGCCTAAACTCCACATATATTAATTCCCCAGGTCTCGCTGCTTCCTAGTTCAGATCAACGTCTTGTCCCACGGCAATCCTCTCCGAAATCAATTTGCGTTGCACAATATAAACCATACGGGTAATTTGATAGCCTCTAAGATGCCATCAAAACCTTGTGCCTTGCCGTTGGGTACCTGCGCTTTTTGCACCTGTTCCCCGCATTCTTCGTCCTCTCTCCATGTGGCCGTGTTCCGAGACGTGCGCCTTCATTTTTCTCCTCTCCAATCCCGCTACTCTATTTCTAAGCCTGTGCTCTGACGTCCAAAGCCGTTTGATATAAATCCATGCCTTCCCCAGATCCTCGCCGTCTATCGTCGTGCCATTTTCTAGCCCACCCATACCGACGTAGCTTTCTTCCACCATGAAGGTGACCAATTTTTGTGGTGGCGTTTTCGCTGCTACCCTTTCTTGTAAGTCTTACTCCTAACGTTATGCACTGCATTGTACTGAGAGAAACAGTCTACAATGCTGTGCTGGCACAAGACTTTGCCACTCATGGCATGTATACTGAGCCAAACACCGGCATGACGTTTTATGCCAGTTGGCAGACCAACAGTGCCACACCTGGTGGCATGCTAGATGGCAAATCACAAGGAGGGTTCTTGGAAGGTGTTGCTTTACCTCCAAATGCTGCAACAGTAGATGCCACCGAGTTCATCGGTATCATTGTAAGGTACTTCAACCATTACAAGTATAACATGGCTAACACATACGTAGGTCGGTTCAACACCAACAGGGACTGGCAATGGATGGGCTGGTGTTATTCAGGGCACAGAGGACTCAACGGGTTTCATGTGGGCTGGAATGATTAAGCATCTTATGGTCGTTGCTTGGCCTACTGGAGTTGGCAATCAGATATACGCTGGTTTCAAATATGCAGTGTAGGTCATAAGAGCTTGCTTGTGGAACCCAGCTAATTGTTGCAGTGCTTTCGAAAGTCCGATTCCTTACGAAGGAACCGCCACCCTTACCCAGTTGTACACTAACGTCAATGCCACCCATTGGACTCTGATTTATAGATGTCAAGGATGCTTCACATTTAATGATCCTAGCTTGGCTACCGAGCGTGCGTTCACCTCCAAAGGAGTGTATATGAAAGGTTGGGCACAATCCCTCACTCCACCCTCCGACAAGTCGAATCCAAACGTAGCTTTGGTACAACACGACAATGGTTGTGGATGGTATCAAGTGCAAGTTGCATCTGCCGTTCAAGCATCTTACTCTCAATGGGCCACGGCCACTCCTGTTGGAACACCTACCCCAACGGCTTCTCCGGTCACTTCAACAACGTCCACTGTCTCGTACATCGCAACTCCAGTGCCTACCTCTCTTACGTATGATTACATCGTCGTAGGCAGCGGTGCTGGTGGAATTCCAGTCGCCGAGAAGCTTGCAGCCTCCGGAAAGACTGTCCTTCTCATCGAGAAGGGAGTTGCATCGTCTGCCCGACACGGCGGGAGTAAGTACCATGATCTGTATTAACTTTTGAAATTAACTAACATGTATTAGCAATGCGCCCTCCCAGTGGTTGGCTAGATGGGAAGAACCTTACCTGGTTTGATGTTCCTGGACAATGTAACAGGATTTGGAATGGTGGCTCCGGAGGTGTTGCATGCTCAGATATTGACCAAATGGCGGGTTGTATTCTCGGAGGCGGTACAGCAATCAACGCCGGCTTGTGGTGGAGGGTAAGTTCTTCTTCAAAAAATTTATTGCCCTGTCGACTAATGTCTCCACTAGCCCAATCCTACAGATTGGGATTACAACTTTCCAACTGGGTGGAAAGCCGCCGATATGGTAGCAGCAACTAATAGAGTTTTTGCTCGAATCCCCGGAACCGATCTTCCTTCAAAGGACGGCAAGCGTTACCTTCTCCAAGGTTTTAATGTTGTAAAGTCAGGACTATTAGCGGCAGGGTGGAAGAGTGTCACGGCGAACAATGTTCCATCCGAGAAGAACAGGACTTTCTGTCACACTCCTTACATGTTCGAAAATGGAGAACGAGGAGGTCCTCAAGCTACCTATCTTGTCTCGTCAAAGGCGCGATCCAATTTCAAACTCTGGCTCAACACAACTGTTGAGAGAATCAGCCGGACAAACGGTCATGCGACAGGGCTTATTGTCAAAGCCACTAACAATGGAGGATATGTCGGCGAGATCAAGCTCACCCCAGTAACAGGTCGAGTCATTCTCTCGGCAGGTGCTTTTGGTACACCCAAGCTTCTATTCAGGAGCGGCATTGGCCCAACCGATCAACTCAACGTCGTCAAGTCTAGCGTTGAAGGTCCGACAATGATCAACTCCAGCTACTGGATCAACACCCCTGTAGGCTACAATCTCGACGATCACTTAAATACTGATTTGGTACTCTCGCATCCCAATGTCACCTACTATGACTGGCCAGCATCTTGGACCACTCCAATCACTGCTGACAGAGATCTATATTTCAATCAACGCTCCGGCCCCTTCGCTCAATCCGCCCCAAACATTGGTCCTATCATGTTCGAAGAAATTAAAGGCCCCGACAACATCGTCCGACAATTCCAATGGCAAGCCCGAGTCGAAGGCTCGCGCGGTCAGCCAAACGGAAATACGATGACCGTCTCCGTCTGGCTTGGCCGAGGCAAAGTCTCCCGAGGACGCGCAACCATCTCATCTCGTCTCAATATGGAAGTTTCGACAATTCCATTCGGCGATGCTAATGACATGGCCACCTTGGCGAAAGCCATCGATAACATGGTCGCCGCCCTCAAGCCAGTCGGTGGTCTCACGTGGCTGCTCCCAGCCCCTGGCGTAACCGGTGCTCAATACCTTGCCACTGTTCCCTTGACACTCAGCTCGATCGGCGAGCGTCGTTCCAACCACTGGATTGGCACCGCGAAAATGGGCACGGACTCTGGAGTCCAAGGTGGAACTTCGGTTGTTGATATCAATACCAAAGTCTACGGCACAGACAACATCTTTGTTGTAGATGCTTCAATCTTCCCTGGTATGGTAACCACCAACCCCTCTGCCCTTATCGTCACGGCTGCCGAGAAAGCAAGCGAGAAGATTCTGGCGTTGGCGTATCCAGTTCCGGTCGCGAAGTGGCAACAGTGTGGCGGTATCAATCACGTAGGCAGTCAGGTCTGTGAGACTGGAACTGTCTGCACCTTTGGCAATCCATACTATTGGCAGGTGAGTTTTGCAGTTTCCTTTCCCCAGTATTAAATATGTAATGTGCTGACTTGATTGAATAGTGTTTGTAAAGCTCGGTCGCCTTGATGACTTCAAGATCGATTGGTCGACTTCAAGAGCAACATTTTCCATGAACGCGATGAGGGAAAGGATAGGAAAGAGCACGACGAGAAAAAATTTGTACATACTTTGACATTCTCCGTATATATTCCCTTTGCAACGAATGAACATAGTCTTGCAAGCTTCATAACTGAATCTTCCCATCAACCTTTGGCCGACAAAGAGATAGTAAACAAGACTTCGCACTTTTGTATTTGTAGTACAAATTTACCAGATGATTTTCAAGAACTAAATCTGAGCATATGGGTATTTTCACTTCTAAGAACAGCACTTGCCATCTTCTGGACGATTTTTGTACACAGAGGGGTATAAATATACACTTACAAGGACTTCTATTAATTGCGTCTATCATTTATAAGTCGTTTACAAGTGTTATGGTCAATAAGAGGATGATCCAGGGGTGCCAAATATCAAGGTGTTTAAGCAATGTACTACTGTACATGGGTTGTGGTCGTGTGGTCGTAAATTTTGACTTGGACCAGTTATGAGCCCCTGCGGCGAGCGGTCTAAGAACTCGTGAATGGGGAGCATATGTAAGACATATGTAATGACCAATTATTCTCTACAATATTTGAGCCAGAATCCGTTATAATCATCTCATCCACACTTCTCAACTTGCGAGATAGGAAGTTTAAATGCTATATACCTTTAAATTCGGGCTGTATCCTTTCAATTTGTGTACAAATTAACCACATACTGTTACTAGAAATCTGTTTACAAGTCAATCAGGCTTTTCTTTGAAAAAATCAAAAAAATCAAAAAACTGCAATTGATAAATCTGAAAGCAGGCGACCTCTTGCAGTCAACCAAGCTAGAGAACTCATCTGGCCTATGCTTGGCCTCTCCTTTGCGCAAGGTGGGACCTCGCTTAAGTGCGAAATCCTCACACTAGAACGTAAGAAAAAATAAGCCAATTTTCTTACATCAGCAAATAAAGGTCCGTTGGCCCAATGGCAAGGCGTTTGACTTCGAATCAAAAGATTATGGGTTCGACCCCCATACGGACCTGTCCCTATCTGGGGAGTAGTGATTTTTCATTTTTGTCCCAGAATTGAGCGGAATTGAGTAGAATCGAGCAGAATTGAGGATATAAATAGAAGCGGCTAGAATCAATTCATTATATTGCCTAAGGTGAATATAAAAAGAATGAAAGAAAACCTGTAGAAGAAATAATCGTGCACTACCTAATTTACTTTTTAAGGTAGTGCAAGTTTACGGATTGGGCTTATCGCATTTTCCCCCCCCTAATATTAAGCTTAATACGAACTTTAACAACTGCTTCTTGCTTCTCTGAAAATTTCACCTTTTACGTCTCCAACATTGTTGACCTCCGCTCTAGCCCTGTCTTACTAATCAATTCATCCCCCTTAATCACATCCCCGTTCCATGTCAACTCATCACCTTTCCGCTGATCCCTCTCACTCTCCTGCTTTTGCTCACCAGACTTGTCTTTTCCAACTGTCTCCTGCTCGCACTGCCTGCTATCCGGGCCCCTCTCTTCGACTTGTTCGTCGATGCTGACGCTGAATCTGTGACTAACTCTACTAATTGTCTCTCCCAATATGTCTTTAGCGTAGCTCACATATTGAGCGACAACCACATCTCCTGGTAACTGCCATGCAATGCGCCTACGCAAGCTCAAATTAGCACATGTCGCGTCAAGAAGAGCCTTACAAAACGAACTCGAACGCATCCAGTCCTCTTTCTGCATGATCAACCTGTTTTCCGTCTTAGCTGGATTACCATCAGTTATGCCCTTTAATGAGGACCTACCGAGTCTCTACTTTCATCACAACTCAACAGTAGGTGAAAATGACCGCGGTAGTAGAGTGGCAGCCTTGGGTCTTGTAGTAATCTGTAGCACTCCTCGTACGCTACTTCTCGATTATTGCTCGTAAATTCCATTTCAACCTAGGTTTTGTAAGTGTTGCGTTGGGTATTCAGAGGCTAGGTACCTACGTATCTAGCTCTGCTAAGATAGAATACATCTGCGTTACTGACGGGAACGCCAGATCTTTGGACACTTTCGTTTCTTGCCATCCTTGTTTTTTGCTTATGGACGAACCAGGGAGAAATCGTAGGAAGTGACAATTAAGTACCACGACGAGCATTCTAATGTAGGTATAAGTCAATTATGCCTTTAACCTGTAGTTGGGTTACCTGCATAAATGACCGTTCTTATTCTCTTGTTACTTTTCGTCTTCTTGCATGTTTCCGTGTCGGGCAATTTATCCTATATTCTTTATTTTTGTTGTCTGTCCATCAAAAAGATCTCATCTTGTTGTTTGTGCAACAGTTGAATATCACCCTATTGTCGGTTCCTTATCTAGATTCTTTAGCTGCACATACACTACTATGTCAAAGGCCGATTAAAAAAAACATCCTTCCTCCTGTATTTTGTTGAAAGCTTTATTGTCTTTTGCTTAAATTGGAACGTATATGCACTTATGTCTTCTTAGCAAGAAGGCAAGACGATCAGAATTTGCTCTGTCTAGAAAGATGGCCGAAGAGAGAGTTTCTGAGAATCGAAAGCACAACAGCACAGGCCCGCTTCACGATAATGGCTCTGAAAGTTCCGAAACCGAAAGTTTAAGTGGAAGTGATATTGACCCAGAACATGACGGGGGAAGTGCGAATCATAGGCAGGGGCTAAGGTCCGACTCTCTTGCACAGGTAGTAGCTTTTTGTCTATCTCTTATCGCATTGCTGACCACGTTCTGTAACTTAGGGCCAACGTGAGCGAGGTCTGACATTAGACTTGAGTGGAAATATCGTAGAAATCCGCCTTACCGCCGCTGATATTTTCGACGGTGGCCGGAGATTTCTAACGGAAAACCATAGTATGTAATTCCTATCTAATTGCAATTAGTAAAATCTAAGGAATATTTAGTTGCAACGTCACAATTAGCAAATGGCCTTGTTAAATCTATCCCAGAACTATTCAATCTCCAGCTAGTACAGACAGCGATTCGGTCCCTAAAAGTCAAACCTCTGAAGCAGATTCCTACCTCCCTTCGAGACATTCTCCAGAATATACCAGTTAGTACACTAGATTACATTTTTGAAGCTCAGGAACAACCAAATCCTTCAATTAGCTATCGTATTGCTTCAAGTCAGCTACAGCAATTAGAGGATATCGAAAAGCGATTACCGGACCATGAACTAGCTAAGCTAATACTAGAAAGACCATCAACTCGACACAAAGTTGCCCCTTACGCTTTTCAAAAGAATGGGCAAGTATACGCCGAGTATCGACTCGCGTTATTAACTCATATGCAAGATACCGAGGAACACCATAGAATTTCTGTATTTGGTGGTGAAGGTCGTGAGCAGACCGCGAATTTGACTTCTCCTGAAGCAATAGAAACGACTCGACGGCAAAGAGCCGCGAAATTAATGACTCAAGTCTGGGAGATTCATATAATCACAACACCCATGTGTCGCCCGTGCGTTCAATGCCAATATTGTAACGAAATAATGGACGCAAAATACAAAGCAAAGCACACCGGCCACAAGCACGAGGGGCAGAAGGCATCATTCAAGTCTGTAAGTTATCACTCCTACCCTGGGATCAATTTTTAGTTAACCGTTTGAAGATAAAAGATCCCAACAACACGCTTCAAATCAAATTCAGCGATACCCAGAGTCGCGATAAAATGACGAAAAGTAATGTTTTTACACTCCCCAAAGAACATTATCCCGATCGAGCGATAATTGAAAAGATTGGAGATAGCATTGTCCACTTTCTTAAGAGATGGCCAAACAAGTTCGACGAGTAAGGTTTTCCCCCCCCTCCGTGATGGAAAGGTCGCCTCTTCCAGAGTCTAGCGGAACGTCTCTCGCCCCTCCTGATGATTGAGAGATCGACATGTGTAACAATAATTAAACCTTCATCCAAGTCACCCCAAAGTTTTGATTATATAAGAATAAATGCTAACTTGCACAAATACAGGAATATTAAGATGCCCCTCCTAGCTGCTGCGTGCAAGCGAGTAGAGAAGCAGAAGCCCGTGGCTAGCAAACCTATTGCCGTCGCATTGCCAGAGCCTTATTACTACTTGGGAGAGCAGACGACCTCCAATCTGAATCCTGAAACAATCACAATCGACATCATGCTCTTCAGGCCTGGATCTTTAGAGCCTTACCTACGTAATCCCTATTTTCAGCCTCACACAATATCCCGTAATGCGAAAATACCTTTAGTCCCAGATTATATCATATGGACGAAGAGTCAAAGATACAAAGTCACACATCGCGAGATTCTTGAGGATAACCTAGATCATCAAACTAAACTAGCAATACGGCTAGCACAGTATATTTCTTACTTGTTATCAGGCAAAGTCATCAGCGAGGAGTTTGTCAATGGAGTTATCGAATATTACAAAGACTTTTATTGGAAGTCTCCGCTCAGTTTAGAAAGTAAGCACTCTGTCAGCTACAACTTCCTAGCTAACATTTTAGATTTTGATTCTTATCACACATTATTCACCGTTGAAGTGAATGTTCAACATGAGTGCACCTACATCCGGCCGCATTACTCCCTAGCCAATTTAGTACACGGGAGGCTACCACGAGTCGTACTCCAGAGTATGATCGCGGCAGATATCGTGCGTGTATTAGATCTTGCCTTAGAAGTTTACCTTGCAGAAGGAGATCCTCTCAACACGTGGACACGACTCTGTGAAGTGGCAGACGCTGGGAACGATTATGTTCGGGAAAACATACCATCAGAAACATCTTGCCGGTGTACACCTGATATGAAGTGAGTTTTCTGTTCTATTTCACATTAGTATAAGATTATAACGCTATCTAGGGAGCACACTTTGCATCACTGTGAAAAATGTTTCCGAATCGAGACATGTGGGAAAATGGAAAAGGAGACAGAAGAATCGAGCAGTATCATCCTGCGGATCTGTCGGCGCTGTGGATCGTTAAAGCGCCCATGTAAATTTCGCTCTATAAATTTTATCTGCTTTACTAATACTAGTTTTTAGCATATCCATGGCCTCCACTCGTTCAATGTCGAGGAGGTCTCCAGTCGCAGATCAGAAAAGAATGGACGAGTGGATCACGTGCTGAAAGGGATGTACTCACTCTCGAGGCATGGCAGAGTGTCGAGAAACCATTTGAGCAACAGGGTACATGGTACTTTAAGGCTGAGTATACAGATGCAGACCCAATCGCTTTTAATCCAGTCTCACGTAAGACAAAAGGGACTGCAAAATTAATGTCTTACAGCCTGGACGCTCTATGGCCATATACTGAGTTTCTCGACTCGAACAACGCTTGGGTTCGAAAAATCCATTGTGCTGGCAACCTCCGCCTCACAACCTTAGGAAATAATCTTGGAAAGGGGATACATCTTCCTGCCGTTCTTCATCTCGCAGCTGTGGCAGTAAGTCATGGGCCAGGATCCACTTCAACCGTCTCAGTAGGTTTGCTTCTCCCTTGGAGACTGAGTTTCACGAATCTCAAATTACTAACTTAGAATAATAGCGAGAAGAGCTTTATCACCGTCTAATGCAGCAAGCGAACGATATACATTTGCTCCGAATTCAGATACCGCGTGGAGTTAAGACGCGACTCGAGAGGAAGGCTGCAGCGTAGCAAACAACAGCCATGATTGAATAGATACGGAAGATGGAAGCATACGCTTGGATGGTGGCTACTCGCTCTGGTGAGTCGTAGGCAAAGCTTTTTACCGTCGAGGCATGGGCATCATGTTAATGCTGTGTGCAATGTGGACTAGCGATCTGTGAGCATTAGATGCCATCGAGATTTTAAACGCACGCAGTCTCCGCATTGACAGTAACTGGGAAGATGCTCAATCATCGCGTTTCGTTACTATGGCATTTGTGAGGGTATTGCGAGAGTACATCAGCCGTGGACAGAAGATCCTACTGTTTTAATTTGGCAACGGTAGATTCGACCCGACAACCTTTGAGCGCCGGTCGAAGATTCTCCTGGACCGTGTCTTTATTCACGGTCTGAATCCGGATGGTAGTCTTTTTGACGAAGTTATAAAATCAGTCGATTATCTGGATAGCGAAAACTAATGGATTTTTTCTCTGTGGAACAGGAATCGCCATTTTTTTAGAGCCCAGCAACATTCAAATTGTTGATCCTGTAATCAGGAACCATAATTGACATTCACTCAAAAGCACTTGTCTAGTTCGCAAGTAGGTTCTGGAAAATCGTCTCACTACCATTTCTAAGCTTTCTGCTGCGAATACATGACTACTGTAAGGCTCTAAGTGAGGATTAGCTCAGGGTTTCCAACAACAACCAGCAGAGTACTGCTCGCCCACGCATTGGTTGATGACCCTGGAAATCTCAAAAAAAAGCCATACTAGTCCACACCCTCCAATCAGTCAATCATCAAACACAAAACTTCAGGCTGCAAGAGATATAAGCGCCCTCTTAGGTGGAAGCGGTCTCATCGTCCGAAGGATTCCATCCGGGGATGGAGCTCTGAATAAGAAGGTCATGTTCGTCAAATTTGGCGTGGTGGAACTTGCGAATAGGCGCTCGGCTCTCGAACAGCTGATCGATCTCGTAGGCGTTCATACCAGCAACGTTGGGAACGAAGTAGAAAGCCCAGACCACAAAGATGACACCGAAGGCAGCCCAAATGAAACTAACGCGAAGACCAAGGCCGACGGACGTGGGATCGTTGTTGTAAAGGTAAGGAACCACCAAACTAACGACGAAGCCGGTGCAATGACTGAAGACATGAACGAAGGCGTTGTTCTTGATGCGCATTCTGCTTGAAGGAACTTCGGAGGTGATGGCGTATCCCATGTTTGCTGGGCCAATGTCATAGAAACCGTTCCAAATGAAAACCATAGCGGTAGCAACACGGCCAGCCATCGCCTTATTTCCGTTGTTAAAGGGGATCCACATGAAGGCGCCGATGAGGTTGGAGACAGTCATGCCAGCAGCACCAATTATCCAGAGCTTGCGACGACCAACACTGTCGATGAGAAAGTAAGCAATGATGCTGGTACCGATGGCGACGGAAGTGCAGCCATAGTTCATTGCCTGGGGATTGGAGGCACCTGCGAGCTCGAAGTAGTAGGTCTGATAGGCAGGCCAGAAACCAGTACCCATGAGGATGGGCCAGATGATGCAGGCGGAAATTAACATTCTGACCTTGTTCCTCCCCTTGAAAAGTTCTCGGTAGCCGATGGAGTGACCTGAGCTGCGGAGGCGCTCCTCGACAGCGGAAGTTTTGATGAGGAAGGTGAGATGACGCTTGACGTCGTAGCCGGGTCCATAGAGCTGGCCAAGAACCTTCTCAGCCTTTTCGTATTCTCCACGATGCACATGAAAGACGGGTGACTCGGGAAGCCAGTAGGCGAGAATTAGATAGATACCAGCAAAGAGATACTGGAAGGTGAAAATGTAGCGGAAGGATCGATCATCATTAACATTGGGGAAGTATGTGCGAAGACCAAGGGCCGCGCCAGAGCCAACCCAGACACCGGCCTGAATGCAGAAGTTGACAGCCATGCAGGCAATACCACGTAGGCGAGGCGACGCAAGCTCAGCTGTGTAGGAGGTCATGAAAGACATAAAAAGACCGACGCCCATGCCGAAGACAGTCTTGCCCACGATAATCATGGCGATATGCTTCGCAGTGACCTGGATCGTAGAGGCGATGATGATGACAATGACCGAGAGAGTGAGAGTAAACTTGCGTCCATAGCGATCGGCAAGGAAACCAGCGGGAATATCCATCAGAATCTGACCTGCGGAGGTGCCGCCAGCCCAAGCGGACTGATATGCGGCCAAAATTTTGTAGGTTCCAGGAGAAGACTCATAACCAAAGTACTTGCGGAAAGAGGGCATACCGAGAGTGGTGTTGGTAACGGAGAGATCGAAGCCAAAATTGATGACGGCGATGTACATAGGGGCCATTCGTAGGATCATGGGCAGTCGGCTGCGAAGGAAAGGAAACCAAGGGCCGTCCTCACTAGGAAGGGTCACATCCACGTCGGCTTGTTCATCAAGACCATTCTTCTCGTGTACACTGACACTGTCGAGGCGCTCGAGAGTATCAACGACAGCTGTATTTTCGTGGCGAATAGCCGTCTTTGGCTCCTCCATTCTTGCGGATGACGGGTGGTGGATGGGATGGTTGTTCGGCCAGAGTGTAGTATGAGGTGAGGGGAGAAATGATATGATAATGGAAGCACTTATCACAGATGTGAGAAAGTGGCGATGAGAGCTGATGAGCTTGACTAGGCGCTTTAGATAGAGATTTGGTTGACAGATACTTGCCAGTTATATATGTGAACATTCTTGTCATGCCGCATGGTTATTGTGTTCTGATACGGTTCTAACGTGGCTGGCCTGGTGTTGACGAAACGACAAGCGACCTCAAGCAAGCGGAGTATGTTCGGGGAAGCAAGGCCGTAGTCGTTTGTGGGGTCCCCATGATTGTGGAGGGTGGGGTGAAATCCGGGGTGTAAACAGAGGCTAAGCGAGGTATGAGACAGAAGTGGCTGTGATGGGTCTATGAGCTGCTACTTCCCTCTCACTTCTCGGGTCCACACAATTTTCCAAACCATCACAACCACTTAATTCGTGATCTGTGATCCCTAACATTCTCTAGAATCACTACCTGCCTCTTCCTCCCATCATCACATCACCGCCCGGCAACGGGCCGAGATTTCACCCGCCCCCGGACGCCCACCCTTGAGAAGATGGAGAAATCAAGAGCCAACCAACGACTTGACATCGTAAGATACCCAGCTCGTGTTTCCTCTGGCTCCTAATTATTTCGTGCCTGTTCTGTCTTGTCAGTGAACGGCACGAGATATCAGGGCCCCGAAACATGCCGTTCAGGATCGAGCATGACTGAACATCGTGGAGACTTCCCTCATTTCGTAAACACACATTTAAAGCAAAGTCTTTCTCATCGCTTTTCGAACTTGACCACGAGAGATCTAATCGGTCATCAGAAGCAATAATGTCCCAGCCATCCCAGATCAAATCTTACCCCGCGCCAGAGGGGATTGACACCCATGAAGCCTTCATCGTCCACGCCCGCTCAGTTGATCCAACCAGTCCTACACATGCATGGACAACTATTCCAACATATGCCGTCGATGTGGCCGATGTAAACACCACAAGCAATGTATTCAACAAATACCCAATCTCTATCGCCTCGTTCGACATTCACGGCACTGTTGAAATCAAAGCCCAATACACAGGCAGAGTCAACACAGCAGCCATTCGACCGGTATCACTTGGGATCAAGACTTCGATAGATGACACAAACAACACCGTCACATTTACTCTTGACCGGCCACTTGATGTGATGCTCGAAATAAATGGTGACAAGTGGCAAGCTTTGCACGTGTTGACCAACGAGATAGACCTCGACGCACCAACAGGAGACACCGACAAAGTCTGGTACTTTGGACCAGGTGTGAACAACGGAACAGCGTACTCGAAGGTCGTCGACGGAAACTTGCAAGTACCTTCGGACACGACGGTTTACCTCGCTGGAGGAGCATTTCTTACCGCCAGACTGCGCTTCACTGGCGTTTCCAATTCAGCAGTCCGTGGTCATGGTTTCATCTACAAGGGCCCTAATGGCGGCGCAATTTTGATGGAAAGGACGAAAAATATCGTTGTTGAGAAGGTGACTTCGCTAGGGGCTACTGGATTCAGTCTCACGACCGGCGAAGCGAAGGGTGTTCATATTAATGGTTACCGATCATTTTCTTCCCATGGCAATGGCGATGGCGTTGATTTCTTCTGTTCCTCAGACGTTCTCGTGGAAAACTGCTTCTTGCGCAATTCCGATGATACAATTGCTATATATTCCCATCGATGGGATTACTATGGAGATACTCGCAATATCGTCATCAGAAATTGTACACTTCTCGCAGACATTGCCCACCCCATCATGATTGGCACCCATGGAAATCCAAGCAAACCAGAGACCATGAGCGACATCCACATTAGCAACATTGACATTTTGGATCACTATGAGAACCAAATGTGGTATCAAGGCTGCATATCCATTAATGCCGGGGACGCAAATCTCGTTGAGAATGTTCTGATTGAGGACGTGCGGATCGAAAAGATCTCGAAGGGTCAGCTATTCAACCTGCGGGTGATGCAGAATGTTATGTGGACTACGGCGCCGGGCCGAGGAATTCGCAATATTACGTTGAGGAATATTGAACTAGGCATGGAAAACTCGAAGATTGTGAACCCCTCGCAAATCCTTGGGTACAACGAATCGTCCAATGTGGAGAATGTTACATTTGAGAACTTAAAGATTGGTGGTGAATACATTCATGATGGGATGCCAAAGCCGAGATGGTATATGGTGGCCGACTTTGTTCCTATGTTTATCAATGAGCATACGTCGAGCGTGAAGTTTGTACTGACAGAGAAAGAGGCTAGTTAGAAGTTGGTGAACAATAGAGGGCAATATAATATCTCTTCCACTACACTCCTCTTGAATTTCTGCCGATGGATCACACCGCTTCGTATCCAGACTTGGAATATTTAGTACAACGGTAGCAGCTCTCTAGACCATAGTGTAATTCCAGAGCCAAAGTTCTTCAATTTGCGACATAGGTAATCTTACTTGTTGGAGTGTCAAGTTAATCATTCGGATTTCACTATTGACAATCACCCTCTCTTCACAGAGCACACTGTACAATGAGACAGAGGGGGGAACAAATCGATGCAATATTCATCGCATTAAAGTTTTAAGAGAGAATATTGGTCAGCTGAATATACAAGAGGCATTGCCATCATTCATAGAAGAAGTGTCGGGAGCAAAACACGTAGGGAGAATTGCCAAGCCTGGCCCTGGCAGGCCACTAGGCATTTCTTGCAGTCTGGTAATGAGCTATTAAAACTTAGCACTTGGACTTTCACACGCAAAGATAGCCCGGTTCATCTACAGACCATGATATGATAGATAACTCTGTTAGTAAGCCATATGTATATAGAAGCAGATAGCCATCGTGATGGAGAAAGCAGTGATGGCACGGGCTGATCATGTGCCCTCGCAACCCCTCCTTCCCAGGACAAAAGCTTATTTCCAATGCCACCTCCTTGAACATCACAACATCACTAATACTACGCATCTCTTGATCATGGCATCTCCCTTTGTCACTCCAGTGATCACTTGTAAAACACCGTGCTACACTACTAACATATTCAATCTAGATATGATTTTTCGACGCGGTGTCCTCTGTCCTTCCAATTCTCGACGTGGGCAACCCATATTGCACTTCTTCACTTCGTTCGAGGATAGGGAGGTAGATACCCTTTCGGCCCGTGTATTTGCACACTCCCAGAGCCAACTGTTAGCAACAAAGAGAATGACGGAAAACCAAGACTCTCCATGTGCAGGCATGTATTGGCGACCAGTTTCCGGGACATCTGCGGGAAATGTGGCGGGGAGATAGTTCGCAGTCCTGCCTTCGCCATATTGGAACAATAGGACTCCCGACTTGATTTTGCTTGCAGGTCATCGTCCCATAACTCATGTTCTGGAATTAGAGCGCAGGCAACCGGCTCAACTCCATTTCCATTCTTGGTTTGCGGTATACTGAATTGGCAACTCTATGACCGCCGGAGCCCGGGGGAAGTGACGGTGTAAGTCCCGTCTTCTTGACCCTTCGTTGCAAGGGCCAAAAAAGTCAACCCCCGGTACACACGGGACGTTGCGAGGAAGCGAGAAAAGGTTCGCAGATGGGCGAGATGGAGCAATATGGCGTTTCCGTTCGGTACTGTGCCTCGGGTCCACTGTGTGGGGTTTTAAGCATTGCGGGGGAATGTGGAGAGTTTCCGTCTCAGATACAGTAGGCTCTTTGTCTTGTGGGGATCCTCAGAGTTATTGCGGTATGTCGTCGTTCGAAGGTCGGGAAGTATACTGTTCAGGATGGATAAAATAGAGGGATATATATTGCTCTCTTTTCCCTCCCAGATGAGACCACATCGTCTGAACTTGGAACTCCAGTCTTACGCAAACTCGCAAAATTCCATCCTCTCCACAGCATTCTTCATTGGGAATACGATCCACCTTCCAGACCCAACCATGCACATCTCTACAACCGTCGCTACAGCGTTGTGGCTGCTTGGGAGCGTCCAGGCGTCCCCCATCGCAGATGCTTGGAATCAATTCTCCGGAGGACAACATAGCGTGAAACAGTTTGTTCATCCTGGCATGCTTCATACATCCAAGGACATCGCTCGCGTCAAGAAGCACGTGCAACAACAGGATGAGCCCTGGTACACAGCTTTCCAGCATCTCGAGAACAGCAAGCACGCAGTTGCTACTTGGAAACCAAGTCCCCAGGTCATTCTTATTCGCGGTAAGACGCCTGAACTCAACGAGACCTACCGTGCTGCCTTTCGAGATGCAGCCTCCGCATACCAATTGACACTCCGTTGGCTCCTCACCGATAACACAACTTATGCCAATACCGCTGCCAAAATTCTTAGTGCCTGGGCTGTGAGTAAATGAGTCCGTCCCTTGCGTTGTCTTTGATTGTTGCCTTTGGGAACGTGCTGGAATGGGCAGGCACTGACTTATTCCAATTCTCTTTTGATCAAATCGTGATTAAGTCGACCACGAATGAGCTAACCTCCATTATCCAGTCCACCCTCACCAGTATTCAGGGTGGCGAAGACAGATTCCTTGCTTCGGGCTTGTATGGTTACCAATTCGCTAATGCAGCCGAACTTTTGCGTCTCTATCCTGGATTTCCTGCAGCAAACCAGACGGCCGTTGGGGACATGCTTAAGATTTTTGCCAATTCCAGCCGTATATTCCTTGATACCCAAAATGGAAAGCCAGACTTTTAGTGAGTGAACCTTCCATCGAGGGTCCCTTTCACTTCTTGAGCTACGTGATCAAAAAAAAAAAAAACTTCCTAACTAACGCACGAAATAGCTATGCCAATTGGGATTTTGCGAATATTGCCTGCTTGATGGCGGTTGGTATTTACAATGACAACAGGACCATGTACGACCACGCTGTAAACTATTTCAAGCATGGAAAGGCAGGCTCACCCGAAACGGTTGCCAATGGAGCTCTTCCATACTTTTCCATTGCCAACTTCACCGAGGAAGGATCGAGCAAGATTCTTATGCAAGGTCAAGAGGCTGGAAGAGATCAGGGCCACGCCTTGCTTGACTTCGCTCTACTTGGAGTGATTGGTCAGCAGGGGTACAACCAAGGTGTAGACTTATTTGCTACATACGGGAACCAGATTCTGAACGGGTATGCATTCTGTTTTGTTCCCTCCTTGCTTCCTTGGTTGTCACGACATCTTGGTCTTTCAAAAGGCTTCCTGGCACTAATCAAATCCTAGTGCCGAATATGCCGGGAAATATAACGTCAACGAAACAGTCCCCTACGTACCATACCGAAGCTGGGAGGGGATCCTTCCTGTTGTCTCCGCGAAAGGACGCGGCAGTCTCCGACCCGGGTTTGAGGCTCTGTACTCTCACTACGCAGAAGTCAAGTGCCTGAATGCGTCTTGGACCAAGGCATACCGTGATTTGGTCAACGTCAATTTGACTGCAAATATCGAAGGCGGTGGTGGTGACTACGGGCCAAACTCTGGCGGTTATGATGCATTGGGACACGGCACTTTGATGTATCGCATTGGCAAGTGATGGTTAGCATGGTGATCTCTAGGTTGGAATTCTGGGGTCAGACGCTTGCATACAACATCTCTATTCATACTGATACCAGTATAACTAGCTACCCCATACTCTGCGACAAGGAATGGCTTTGAGGCTTTCATGCGATTAGTCATTGTTGGTTGTTCAGCTTTGCATTGCGGTGTCCACCTCCCAGATCTAATGGCCCTGCATTTTTCTTTTGCTCATTTTCCCAAAAGGTGTGAAATGGAGGAGTGAAAATCTATTCAACTTTTGACGAGGATGATAGTGGGAACCCACCGTCTAGCACTTAGACATTCAAACAATTTTCAACTGTACGATGCCTGACATAGATACCTCTTCCCCAAAATCCCCGAGGACCTACTATTTATCAGAACACTTATAAGTGTTCCTTCTCAAAATCAGGAGCTTTTTCTGAGATTATAAACATAAACTCAACTCCCACGATCTCAAAATCTTGAGACAAGTCAAAAGCTTTCACCAATCTCTTCTCACGTGCATTAATCTGTTCAATATTTGCGTAGACGTCCTTCTGCGTCCAAAAAACCACCCTTCTTAATGACGGATACAATTCCTGCTTATATTCCACAACGTCCTGAACCATCGCCAAAAAGCCTAGGTCGGGAAACACGGCTTCTTCATCATCAGCGGGCCAGGCGTCGGCATCCACATTCAAAATCAACTCTTCCAGCGCCGGTGGTAGTGCCACGTACAAGTCTGTCTGATAGGTATACAGATATTCCGTTTCGTCGGGCGTGCCCAAAGTGTAACCAAAAGAGTCCGTACACACATTTCTTGCCAGAAAGTTCCGTGGTATGGAAAGGCGTTTCAGCATTGGGAATCGACGCAGCGCTGTCCCAAGAGTGCCACTGGTGATTGTTCGGTTGTAGAAGTCCAGGGAGATCTGCTCGAGGGACTCACGCTGCGGCTCCAAGACTTTAATGAACTGAGATGGGTCGCCTGGAGATTCCCGATATTCCTTCAGGAGACCAAGAGTACAGTCAAAAGCCTTGAGTGCTTTGGGCCACGCCATGATGTTTTCAACATCATCAGCCTTGGAGCTCCCGGTTTGGCGAATTGAAAGATACTCCACGCTTGAAGTCCCTGCCCATCTCTCATCGAGGTCATGTGGGGGCGGCAGAAAGGTGTTGCTGGGAAACCCCGGAAAGCCAGGAAAGGTTCTTCTATACCAATAGAAGAGGCTATCGCAGTGGCGCAGCGTAACGTTACGGAGAGTAGGCACTGAGAAGAGTGAATAGACATCTTCTTTTGTCATAGCTCTTGTTAAGTATGTCGGAACCGGATATGGCGTGTCGATAGACGTCACGGGGAACTTCTTGAAAACGTCCATGTCCCATTCTGCGGGTGCGTAGTGCAATGTCTTCAGAGACATTCCAATAAACTCCAAAATCCTCAACAACTCTGGTTTTGTGACGGCATCGATTTCCATCCCCCATTGAAAACTCGCGTGAACCACGAATGACCGCAGGATCTCGGAGGTCTCCAAAGTGAGAGCGAATTTGGAGACATCATTGATCGCGGTGCTGTGGGTTCCAAGGCGAGGCCATTTCTGCGCTGGTTTTACTTCGACGTTGGAATGGAGGAAGTGAACTGTGTGATATAGTTTTGAGATATTGTCGTTGTAGAGGTCTCGGTTAGAGAAGCAGATATTTAGAAGGTCGTAACGAGACAGAAGGCTGGTGATTTGTTGGAGGATTTCTTGTGGGAGGGTGGTGAGTGAGGCCATGGTTTGAGAGTCCATTTTTTGAAATTGAACTTGGACCAACGGAGTAGTAATGCATCAGCAGAGATTCGAACAGGTTTTAATTGTGAGGTTGTATCTGGAGATGAAATTTGAACCAGGCGGCCAAGTATCTGGATAAATACAGAAGGGACGAGAACACGTGATGATGATCACTCGCACAGGAATGGACAATTCCTTCTTGGGAGTAGAAGTTGCACCTCAATTACATTTCAAGAGCTCTCGATAGAAATAAGAAGGGGTTCGAAAACACAGCCGAAGACACTATAATACAAGACTGAAAGCGTTACCTCACCCCCTACTCCTTGAAAGCCTATTAACCTTCAATTCCATGCAACGTTTATCGTATAAAATAAGGCTAACCATCATCTACTGTATTTATCATACGTTCTTCTCCAACCCCAAAACTATGCAAAAGTGTCTGGAGCATGAATCATGACTCCTCACTTCTCCAAGACTCTTTTCAAGTTGTTCTACGCAGAACCTACTCGCTCAGCACCATCCGTAGCATAGCCAAAAAGCTCTCTCGTAATTTCAATACCTCCTCTACTTCCGGCTTGGTCGGCTCCCCAGCAGTTCTCCGGAGGTGATCCTGTTTCCTCGCTCGTCTCTTTCTCTCCGCGCTAATCGGATCTAACTCGTCATCCACTTCATCCTCATCACTACTACCCTCTTCTTCATCCGCGTAAGTCATGTCCTCTAGATCCGCCTGATCAAGTCCGAAATCCTCACTCTTCAATTGAATACCAGGCAAGCCAGTTGGGGAAGGATCACCACCAGTGGCAGCCATTTTCTGGCGAGTTTTATCTTGATGCCACTTCTTCCTTGCTTCCTGCCAAGAGATCAATTGATCAATCTCTGCGATGGCTTTCTGCTTGTCGAGCTGGCCGACGGACACGGCACCCGCGAAGAGGGCATTGATGTCGAGTTTTCCGGCTTTGGGACCTTGGCGAAGGAATTCGAGGATACCTTCTATCCAACCCATTAGTTGGGTGAAGAGACCATTGTCATGGGTGTGCACTTCGTGGACGAAGTTGTAGAAGTTGTGCTCATGACGTTGGCAGAGGTCGATAAAGGCTTGTACCGTTTGGTTAGGGTCAGCGGATACGTCTTGTTCGCGGCATTTGTCGACGACCTGAGACATTAGCTGAAGAAATATAAAAGGATGAAAACAACCTACCACTATCATATCATCGATGAAAACTGCAAAGTCAGTAACGCTGTTATATACATTTGCCGATTTGTAGACGCGAACCAAAGGCTCGTAGAAGATTGTGAACAAATCTCGAAGCAGTCGAAGCGTTACAGGCTCCTCGATCAAGCTCAACATCATGGCCTTATCCCGTTGTCGAGTGTACAGCTTCAGAAGTTGCTTCAGGTACGAGAACAATTGAGCTCCCTGCTTCATTTCTGCGTCGACGTTATCGACTGCATTATTCCATGCCACGTACGCATTGAAAATCTTTCCAATTTGGGCGGCATTCAGAGCCGGGTAGAGAAGTTCAGATCGTAAAATTGCAACGACGATGTCTACCTGATCCTCCTCAGCTTCTTTTCTGATGGTGGTCTTGATCTCTTCGTCTGCGTTTGAAAATTGCTGAAGCTTGTTGCAAAACACGGGCTCATCAATTTTCAGGTTCAAGGCATCGATGGACTTTTGGAAGCTCCTGATACCGTCGTTGAGAGTAAGGGAGAAGATCCTCTGCATCAAAGATCTTGCGCCAAACGGCTGAGCGAGGAAAATATCCAGGATGCTGGACATGACTGCGGCTGGGTTGGCGATCCGAATGGCGTTTTTGATCAGGGTGTAGGGAATCATAGAGTGAATTTTCTTCGCTTGTGCAAACAACTCTGGGGAGTTGTCTTCCGCAAGGAAGAGATGGTAAATGGTGGCCGCAACCTCAATCCGTAACCATTCAGCAAACTTTTGATACTGTAAGGTCAAATCTTGAATCGTCTTCTTCTCCTTGATTTCAGCAAAAAGTTTTGTAAGACCATTGCTTTCAACGACATCTCGACGAAACCTAAAAATATCAGCAAGGGATAAAACTTTTAATGCATGATTCTTACTGCTCCATGTAGACATCAAGTTCTGCAGCACGCTTTCTTGCGATTTCATAGAACTGTTTCTGTTCTTCAACTCTCTTCTCGTCCATGGACTTTCGGCGAACAATATCTATCACATCCTCATCGGACGGTGTTATTGGTGAAAGTGTGAGGAACTCCTGGATCGCGTTGGTATTCGCAATCTGGGGATTGGTGAGTAGAGTTCGTAGAAAGGCGCGAAGTGATATGCGTTGGGATTCGCGCCATAGAGTTACTGGCTGTAGATGTGTTAGCCAGTAGTTCCATTGGATAACCTCGTTTCACATACCTCTGAGGGTTCTGGTAAAGGTGTTGATCGTCCATCCATTGAGGGTCTTGGTGATGATCTCATGCTTGATGCTGTTCGACGCCCTCCTAATTTATCAGTATGGGCGTGAGTGAGGTAACAAAAAACTCACCTGAAACCACAAGATTCTTCATTGATTCTGCAGCGCCACGGTCGTTACCCATCGTGGAAACTGAGGATACAGAAGATGCATCGCTATCGTCGCCTTTACCCATTACCGTGCCTAACAATCCTACACTAGTCGAGCTGGTCTTGTTCTTTTTGGGGAGTGGAGGCAAGACCTTTCCAGGCAGTTCTGTAGCGAGCTTCTTGTGCAACTTTGCGAAATCTCCATATCGTCGTCCAATGTAGAACTCTAATTCTCCCTTCTTTTTGATTCGCATAATGAATTCCTGTCCTCAACTTAGCATAGATTATATCTTGGGTTTGGGAGGATCTTACAGCATGCTTGTGTGTTCTAATATTTCTCTTAACAGAAACAGTCCTGACACCAGCTACATTCACATCCCATCCGTTTGTATAATGGCCTTCTGGTAGTGTGTGTAAAACTCCCTGGTCGATGGCTCCTGCATCCACGACTTCCAGCTCCGAAAATCGTATGCGCTCCTCATATCCCGAAGCTGTCGGCACACCGGAAACCATCATCAATTCTACGAGTTTCTGACATTTTAAAGAGAGCTTTCTTCGCTTTGTTTCTTCGAGTCTATCTTCCGAGGTCGAGATGTTTCGGTTCGCGAACGATTGAAGGAACTGAGTTATCACCATTAATTACGTTCTTCCAATTCGGTTTGCAGGTCCAATCATACCACTTGTAATTTATCCTGCCAGAACTCTTTCTCGTTGGCCTTGTCCAAGAAGGGAAATTCGCGAACATGATGAACGAAAATGTATCGCAGGATTGGCAGATCCGAATCGAGAGGGGAGACTTCGCCAAATTCGGACTTAAAGGGTGCGCCGAATCGTTGCAAAGCAGTGGGCGAGTTCAGCTCAGTGATTTCGAATTTGGTTTGTTGTGCGATCAGTTCACGCTTTAAATCTGCAAATAGAGTCAACTGGAGCCCTCCGAAGCGTGCAGAACGGATGCGTACAGTGCTCTTGCTTTCCTGTCAATACTTGTCCATCCTTGGGCACTTCCTTTGTTGCAGGTGCAGCTGGGGTGCCATTTTGTGCCATGGCCGTCGCGTCCTCCTTCTTAACGTCTTCTGTTGCGTTCGGCAGCTTTTATTCGTCACAGGCAGATGCTCTCGTGAATGCTGACCAACACAGCTTCTTATAAAAGCGAGGGAGTGGTATTTCCGAGACCTGTAGCTGGGCTGGGGAGACTTTGTGATGTGCTGCAGACAGACTCGAGCGCGAAAGGATCAAAGCTGACCAGCTTACAGCAGCACTTTCACCACACACGGCGGGGTACTTGGTGAGGAATGGAGGGGTTGGGGTGTTTGTTGACGTCGGCTTCTATCCCGGCGGAAAAGGATGAAGGTGCCGGGAGGGAAGAGGAAAGATGGAAGGGAGACGGAGAAGATGGGAAGAGCTTGAAGGGCACGTGGAGTATATATGAGCTACTTGAGGGTGGAATGGAAACTCTGGATGTTGCAGGCGTCACTCGCTCGACGTTTCTATTTCCATTCATCTTGTCGTGATTCAGCATTATCCCCGTTCGCACTTTATCCCTGGAGGGTGGTGTGGCTTTGCCAAGGCAGCGTCATCACCAACTGGGCTGAGAGATCCCAAGCCCAGGACTACTGCGAGTAGGTAATCAACGAGAATCTTTGAAATTCTCTAATGCCAACAACAATGCCTTGCTTCATCTTTCAGCTTCTTCTGCCTCGCGGAGAGCACCTTGTATTTTGTGTTGTTTATTATATTTTCATTCATACCAACTATCGATCACCAAGGAACCCATATAACATCATCGATCTAATAGAACACCTCGGTCACGCCGAGAAATCGCTGACTTTCCATGGGCTTTCTTTGCCTTCGCTTTGCAACATATCTCAACCACTTCTACGGCAAAGCGGCAGGAACAGACTTGCCAAGGTCTAGCAATATCACAACGAAAGGCCAGATCCTCGGCTGACCATTATTGACCAAGTACGCGTATGGTCTTGGTGTAACCATTGGGTTGATTAAACTCTTGTCGACTTGGCCAAATCCATACGGCAAAATGTGGTGATGGGGGAGGTCAATGTATAAAAGGATCTGTATACTGAATGAAACATGAGGTCGTACAGAACTGGAAAAAAAAAACGTTCGTCACCCTCCACCACATGTTTCTTGAGCATTCAATTATTCAACACATCCAGTCCAGTAGTAGTCGACCTGATTTCACAGTCTGGGACCATTCTTCGAGTCAAAGTTGAGTTAGCATTGATCGTTGCTGCAAGCTCGAGTCAAGACTTCTGCAATTGGTCGGTTGCGACGGCTTCTTTTCACGTTTTGTTCTTCGCTTCTTTTTGTCCTTATTATTCCTATTCTTGCTTCACATTTTCCAGTCCGTTTCTTCAATTTTCTTATTTTCCTGCAAAAAATGTCGAGGTTTTGTTTCTTGCGGATGCAACAATACGTTGACACCAGCAAAGTCGCTGCAAACCAAATAGATGGCATGGTCAACATTTTAGTTTGTCCATCACACTCTCTGTTAGCATGCCACAGGACCTTCTGTCTTGTAAGTGTGATAGAACGGAGTTATTCGGGAGCTGTAGGTTCTTCTCTGCTATGCCTTACAGCTTTTGATATGTTTCAATTTGCAGGAATGCACCACCAGTTGATGCCCGACCTGATGCTGGGAAGAAGTTGGATCTGAAGGACAGAAGTCCAAGGTTTGTAAATCTAGACTGCGCGCTCTGACATGATCATCTAGTGGATATCGAACGGATCCCCGTTCTGTCTTATACTTGGGGTTTTAAGGGTCGAGGTGGGCATGGTGGATTGTCTACCTATTTGTGACGTCTTCCAATTCTAGAGAGAGATTTTCTTCCACCATATTACATCTGGAATCATTCATTCGACCCCGCAATCGTTTTGATGGCCACATGATCGACCTACCAACGAGTACTATCCTGTCTAAGAACTCTAGAAAGTGCACCTTATTTCCTGCCTGCGAGTGAGTCACGTGGCTCACCGTATATCTATTTGTGGAAAGCTCAGAGATGCACCATATCAAGCGACATGTACAGTAAGTTCCACTTCATCTCCGTGCATCACCAACCTCTTAATTTCAGCCTTATGAATATGCGTGTGCAGAATCGATCAATATCTTCATTGGTTGTTTCCCCTTCTCTGTGCCTCTCGGGGGGGTCTCAAGTGCAGACACCTCAGCCTCAGGGCGGCGCTGCCTATTTTAACGTCACCTGCTTGAGTCAAAGGCAAACGAAGTGAATCTATTCCATCACCTTCATCCTCAAAATAAATTCACCATCTTCATTGATGCCTTTCCCCTATTACAATTCTAATTTTCAGGTCGCGTTGCCAGCATCGCGGTTGACATCACATCGGCCCATGCTGCCCACGTATATGTCGCTCCTCCCTCCCTGACAACCCACTCCATCGCGACCCCTATACTTCTCAGATGTTCTCCAAGACCAAGAGGCCTCTCAAAAGGGCTGCGAGCACAATCCAAGCTCGCTTCCGACATTATTGGCATCTGCTTCTCGACGCCGAATTTCGATCGAGATCGTGGTTCGAGACAACCGTTCTTCCCGTTTGGACTTTTTGCCTATCAATCATCGGTGTATTTCGAAGCATGTTTCACTCACCGGCCAAGGAATCTGAAATTGACGAAAGAACGCCATTGATAGGAGAAGATGTGAGTGACTCGGCCAGCAGCAGGAGCAGTAATAGTACGCGTTCCCCGCCGGTCTATGTTCGTTCTGGTGTCCCAGTGCGACCCCTTGATCTTCATGTGAATCCATTTTTCGATACATCACACAGCTATTCCAAACCAGAAACCTTCTACTATTCAGTAGATCCATACTGCGTGCTCTGTCGGAAAACATTCCACGACTATGATTGCCCTCTCCCTTATGGGGACGACTTGAAGTGGGATCATCATTTCATTGCAAGTAAGTCACAAAGTTATCTCGTTACAAGGAAATCTTCTCATATCAACATTAGTATGTCCTGCTGTAATTAATCGATCTAAACGATATATCGCGGTCAAGCTTGAGAAAACCGGAAAGGATGAATCGGTTTTCTACCCAATTGGTTTGGAAATGAATCCACCAATGCTCGCAAATATCTATGTTGTCAAACCCCCCGCCATGAAAAAGGGAAAACGCCAAACCCCTAATGTCCCTCATATCAACCTTCGTCAAGATGCATACGCTGTTCACCGAAGTTGTCGCAGTCTTGCAGCTTCACTTTTCAAAGGCCGCTATATCCATCGCCTGATCGCTCAGTTTGGACAATCAACCAAGTTTCTGGCCAGAACATGGTGTTGCGAAGGTGCTTGGAATGGAAGCCTCCAATCAATGACATCGTATTTCGCATCTCTTGACCGCAATGATGAAGTGACAAAGCTTTTGTATGGGCTCTCTCTTTGTCCTGCAGAGATAGAGGAAGAGATCAGGATATGGATAGAAAATCCATTGCTCTCAAATATCATCAACTTTCATCGCACAATTCTTCCATTGATAGAAGAAATGGATAGAGAGAACCGTCCAATTGAATACTTGCTGTTCAATGGTCCTTTGCTCCATCTGGCAAGTCACACTTCCGCAATTTACGACAGCACATACATGAAGTCTCTAGTCCTTCATCAACAGGCTTCAAACGGTGATCATTCCTTACCACCAACAATCTCAACCAAAGACATTCGTGGCATCCAAGTTTCTCTTGGCGATTACGGGATTGGTGTACGCGCTCTTAAGTTTTTGTACGAAGATGGCACTTCTTCAGCATCAGTTGGGCCAGATCTAGGGTCATTTGGTATTACTGTAATTGGCAGCGGCATTTCAGGACTCAAGATTTACAAAGACGTAAGATAATCACTTTATCGAATTGTTATCCATCGGTCACATAATAACCATTCCTCTAGCATCTGAAAATAACTGCAATCGAACTTATTGCGGAGAGATCTTGGCACATCAAGCAGTCCACAGACACCGTCGCAGCCGCCTTACCACTCCACCCTGAACAAGAGAGTTACATGCTGCCAAGCTACACTCCCTCTAGCCTTCCATTTCCAGGCTGGCGACCAAAAGACCAGAGCTCGAGTACAAAACGCAATTTTAATACATGGCAGGTTGGCACCCACATCCCATTCATTAAAGATGGCAAACACGTCAACAGTATTACGGTATATTCTCTACGCGAATCTATTTGTGGGATTGCATTCCATTGGAGGAATCGCGACTCGACAGTGATGCTTGGGACAAGAAACCCATTGGCCTGTTCGATTCACATGGAGTTGGGAGATGAAGAGAGGATGGTACATATGCTGGTTGGAACCGATGTGATGGAACGGACAGGCTATTGGGGGAAAAATAGTTGTCCTCCATTCATTGTACGTCTGGTATAGTCTAGCCTGTTTGCTTTACTGACTAAGTGATAGATCATCACTAACCTCTCTCGCAATCTCGTCTGCTACCCTACCGCGGCGCCAGAGGGTCTCGACCAAGTTGACAATTACACTAAACTCCATAATCCCGAAGAAAAAACTATCAGCGGCCTCTTCACTGATGGCACCAGCAAGCCGGACGGCTCAATTCGGAATCTAGGAGTTACATATCTTGCAAAAGAGTCACTAGATCATGCCGAGCCACCGACAGAAACATTGCCGCTGGGAAAACATCTTTCAATACCATCATCACATCTGCCTAGTAGCTGGACAAATGCCTTCATCAGCAAAGCCACTTTCCAAAACGTAGATACAATTTCTGTCTTCGAACGTGGTGATCGAGTGTTGGGTCTGAGAATCAAGCACTCTGATGGCAGCGTAAGTTTCCCGTACTCCATTTCTAGAATCAAAATCGGATGCTGATACTTTACGGACCAGCCCGTGGAAATATTAGGTCAGTTCGACAATTCTTGTCGGGGGACTGTTAAGACTTTGTACGAACACGAACAAGACGGAGAGCTTCTTGGCGTTACGTTCAACTATGAGTCGAAAGCGAAAGTCGGGTGGGGTGATGCAGCTTGTGAATACATTTGTATTGTCCAGATCCGGGCTCAGGAGACGGATATCCCTGTCGATGAAGTTGATGGAAGAGAGTTTGCCTTGAGTGGTGACGAGCTCTCGAAGGTACGCCTTCTTCTCCTCATACCCGAAAGAGAATACTGACCAACGCCTGCTGTGAATATAGCCTGTCATTTGGCTTTTCAACTCGACAAATGATCGCATACAACTATGGGACGAAGAAACGACACAGAGAATTAGAGTTGAGGAGGGAGTGCCCACGAGAGAGTTATTGCTAAACCCCGGTATCGATCTTCCGGAAAGAAGTGTTGACAAAGACTTCGTACTTTGGGATGAGCACGAGGGTGAGGATAGTGATACAGAAGACGAGGGTAAGGCTTTTGGAAGCGGGAGTGGTGGAATACACGATGGCGGAGATGCGACATGGGATGGTATTTCCATCGTCTAGGAAATGTTTGTGAGCATGCTGAATATTAGCGAATGGGACAAGAGTGCGTTTTTGCTCAAGTAGTAGCCAAGGAGCGCAAGACTGGGCTTTGGATTATTATTGAACTTTGTGGGTCAACACAGTAGAGAGAATTGATGGCACAGTCTTGACATTGACTATGAGCCGACAACCGATCGATCTTCCTCACAATCACCAAATTCCAAGATGCGCGTAGAATTTAAACTGTTATATAGAGCGAATAGATTTAGTAAGCGTCATGAAGGATATATTTACTCTGACATATTCTTGATACTTTTGCAACTCGATTCATTGAGAGTGTCTTTTGGTGAAGCCGAGAGCTTACCAGTAATAAAAATACAGTATCAAGCCACACCAATATTCTTAGGTAGCCGAAGAACAACAAATGTGCTGCTGTCCTCAAGATATCTAGTTCACATCTTCTCCGAACTCCGAGCCTCTTTCACACTACTACTTGCATCAATCAAGTAGTGCGATAATGTAATAATAAATCCACATATCTCACCCCTAACCATCTCCAAATTTCCCCAATATTCTACAACCCACAAATGTCCGCACATCATCTCCTCGAGATCCGACCGAGGATAGATGCTTCTGCTGATGAGTTGGACATGTGGGCGTGTGGGGGATGTGCGAGATAGTCTTGGTTACCTACCTACCAAGGGTGTTTAAAGTGGGTTCATCAACTGTACCGAGTCTTCGAGTATCTACATCCCTTGACTCGATTTCTTGACTCTTGGCCTTTCTTTTGCACTAGTTGAGGACTCTGACGAGTTATTTCGAGGAGGAGAACGCACCGCCGCACACAAAGGCGGCTCCTTATCGTGCAGATTAAGGTGAGACATTGGTGCTCAGGGGGCTGAAACAAACGAGAAGAGTGTATTTTGTGAAGTTGCGATAATGGCAAAGAAAGTCTCGAATAATGGGAATAATTCTCGGAGAAAGAAGAGCAGTGAGTTGTTCTATACGTAAGATTATCCTATCTATATTAAGAATATTAAAAGGAGACGACCACCCCAAAAAGCCCCTTCAAAATAGCACATGAGAAGGGAAAAAGTCGGCTCGGTTCCCCAAGCAGAAACAATCGCTGAAATGACATCACTCAACATGGAATTCCAGGGCGCCTTGGCAGGTCCCACCGGCGGTTGGCGGAACTTGAACTGAAGAGGGAAGTTTGCCATGAACATCAACACTTTAAAAACTCCATAAAATCTGCGATACGCGAAAATGGTGGCCAATTGATGCCAGTGCAACCTGGCAATGTCGCTCTTTTTCGTTGGTTCTGGCCAAAAGCGGCTTCAGGCTTAGGGTGGGTGGAGCTTCATCAAGGGGGAAAAAAAGGATCCTGATCGATATGAAGATGCTGGTGGTGGGTGGGTGGTAGATGAGAGGTGGGTGAGAGCGAGTGAGCGAAAGCTCCAATCCAATCCAATTCAAGGGAAAGGGTCAAAGTTTGTCGTTAGCTTTCCTTTTATCTCTCTCCTCTCCTCTTCTCTTCCCTGCTTCTTCCTTGATCCATCTCCTGTCTTTGTATATCCTTTTCCATTCCTGTCGTTATTGCAGTACTATCTATCACTACCTACCACATGTCTCTTCAATGCAGTAGCCTGCAAAGACGTTGTTGACCTTACAATCGCTTGGAATTATACCTACCTACTCTACGCAATCTTCTGCGCCAGTCTTTTCTTTATTCGACCAGGCAACAAAAGATTATCACCGAGACCTCATCCGCATTCGAATAGCTAGCTATTCTTCCCCCAGCAAAACGCTGCTGGACGGTCCAGCTCACTTCTTGTAAACTCCCAACAGGTCCGGAGGACTTCAATTGACGTGATCCCACGTCCCAGACCCCATCGTCTCCACAACTTGCGACTTCATACTCGCACAAAATGACAACTCCTATCAACGAAAAGGAGCAACTCTCCTTCCCTGCCTTCCAGCCAAATCACCCATCAGCTCCCTCAACCACACATACACACGAACGCCGCTCCTCTGACGGAGACGAGACCCTACAAGAAAGCCACTCGAACAATCATCTTCGCGTAACAACCTCACATACCAAGGGCGATGACCACTTTATGATGCGGGACCGAGATCCCAGGTCGCCCTCCCAGCAGAGGGAACAAGACCAACGACTGGGCGATGAACTGAACCTCCAGAAGATTGAGCAGGAGGTTTTGGAACACGAAAAAATGAATGATCTCAACCGGGGAAAGTCCATGGCACGATCACGGTCTCGCAATGCGGGGGAGCCTATCGATGATTTCGATATTGGCACGACTCCCATTCATGAATCCACCAAGGTCTACCAACCAGTAGCGAACCCGTCGACCAGCTTTGCGAAGATGTTCAAGCGGCTCCACAACTCTAGTTTCTTGGTCCGGTACTTCTTCTACATTGCGCCGTTGGTTGCCCTTCTCTTGATTCCATTGCTCGTGGGACTTTTCGCATTTCCAAACGCACATGTGGGAGGTGTGCAGCTCTTCTGGTTTGGAATATGGTTGGAGATAGTTTGGCTGTCCTTGTGGGCTGGTCGGATCATTGCCAAGTGTATTCCATGGCCCATGGGGGTTATATCCAGCGCCTTCACCAACAGCAACAAGAAATGGAGAGACCTAGGAAAAGCTTTAGAGTTGCCAGCGACCCTGTTCATCTGGGGACTTGCGATTGAAGTCTCCTTCCTACCTACCATGAGAAATCACATGGTTCCTGGGTATACTGGTAGTACGAACTGGCAGACAATTGTGAATAAGATCATCATCGCTTTCTTTGTTGGCTGTACTCTCAACTTCGTCGAGAAGATCATCATCCAGCTCATCGCCATCAGTTTTCACCTACGAACCTATGCCGATCGCATCGATATCAACAAGTTCCAAATTCAGAGTTTGGTCAAGTTGTACAAATACTCGAAGGAAAAGATCACCATGGAGGACTCCGAGTTTGAAATTAGCGATACCAATCCAGCCTCTGGTGCACGAACGCCAATGGCCTACGCCATGAAAGCACAGAAGAATGCTCGCCAGGTCTTCACTAAGGTCGGTGATGTTGCAGGAAAGGTGGCCGGTGATTTCACCGGAAAGCAAGTTGCAGCAAGCACGCATCCGCATCAAGTTGTACTTGCCCTGCTAGGCACAACATCTGGGGCTCAAGTTTTGGCTCGCAGACTTTATCGTACTTTTGCCCACGAAGGTTCGGAAACCGTACTTTCCGACGACCTCAGAGATGCCTTCGATAATGACGATGAAGCAAACGCTGCATTTACCATGTTCGATAAGGATCTCAACGGCGATATTTCGATTGAGGAGTTGGAGGCTGTTTGTGTCGAGATTGGCCGGGAACGGAAAGCCATTACCGCCTCGCTCAAGGATCTGGATTCCGTTGTTTCCAAATTGAACAGCGTCTTCGTCTTCATCGTCTGCGTTATTGTGATTTTGGTTTTCGTCTCCATTATCTCCACATCCGCTTCTGGGGTTCTCACTTCCCTCGGTTCTTCCGTTCTCGCTCTGTCTTGGCTCTTCTCTGTCACAGCGCAGGAATTCCTCCAATCCATCATTTTTGTTTTCGTAAAACATCCATTTGACGTTGGGGACCGTGTCACGATTTACGGGAATACCGGTGCTCAACTGAAGGGTGATGATTATTTCGTTAAGGAAATCGCTCTGCTGTATACCGAATTCAAGAAGATGGAAGGTCACGTTGTCCAAGCTCCCAACAGCTATCTTAACACTCTCTTCATTCTCAACCAGCGTCGTTCCGGAGGTTTGGCAGAAGCTGTACCTATCACCATCAAATTCGGCACAACTCTCGATCAAATCGACGCCCTTCGAGCTCGTCTTCTAGAATTCGTTACTAGCGAGAACAGAGAATATCAGAAGAACATTCTCACCGAGCTTCGCGAAGTATACGAGGCACACTCGATCACTCTGAATGTCGTCTTCTTCTACAAGTCCAACTGGCAAAACGAGCTTCTCCGTCTTCAACGCCGCAACAAATTCATCTGCGCTCTGATGGTCACAATGAACGAGTTAGGCATCGAGGGTCCAAGAATGCGCTTGGCTGGGGCAAACCCACAATTCCCCATGCATCTCCACAATGCTCATACTGGTTCCAACTCTACTTTCCCTACTTACCAGACCCAAACACCTTCGTAAGTTATTTCATCAAATTCTCGGGTTCGAGCTAACATGTTTCTTCTAGAGCACCAGAAGGGCAAGAGCATGTGGTTCCAGACCCACACTTTCAATCGACAGAGCCAGCCCTACCCCAGAGTCACGGTTCTATTCTTAAGCCCGTTCGTCGAGACACCACAACAGATCACCTCGGCGGTCGTCGCCACGGCGAATCGATTGGGGCAATGAGCAAACGAGTCGACTTCTCCCTCGGCATGTCATCCATCTCCAGCGGCGATCAATACGGCGATGTCTTTGATGACCCTGTCAAACCTCGTCTTCCACAAGCACCACAAGTCCGAATGAACTCCCCGTCCCCGAGCAGAGGAAGTCAAGACGATAACCACAGTCTCGCTCAAACCACCAGCCGAGACAGTGGAAGCAAAAACCACCGTAATCGATTCTTCTCGAGGAGCAGGAGTAGAATGGACCACGAACATACTCGGGATGACGGAGTGGATTTACAGGATCTCGAAGAGGGTAGAAGTGGTAGAAAATTCAGCGTGTTTGATATGCCTAATATCCCCGAAGCAAGCGGCGCAAATCCGAGCCCAGTAGTGGGTGTAACGGCACCGGGTATGGCACACATGGGACGGATTGATCCGAGAACGGGAATCGAGAGTTCGCAGGCTGTGGTGAGGGATAGTGCTTTGGAGAGAGGGGAGGTGCCTTCATCTATGCAGGCAAGACATCCCGAGATGCGTTAGGTGGATGCCGAGACCGGGAAATAGGGGGAAAAGAGAAAATGGTCTGAGACATTAGCGGGTGTTGGTTATGATTTTGGATGATGGAATGACAGGAAGACATTTGTCTCTTACGCTTGATATGGCATGTAGCCATTTTCTACGAGAATTGAAAACATTTGGAGATGTGGATATTCCAGTTCAGGGGAATATGTTAGAAAACCCCTTGGATGGGAACGAACAGAATGATAGAACTTTAGAGTGCAAATTTCTAGAGCACATATTAGAATATAGAGAAGTAATAATGTGCAACAGTTTGATTGTCTTAATTGCACAATGTGGTTTTCTTGTCCATATTGTAGTCAGAATCTTTCTCTCACACCCCTGGACTGGTGGCGCGCGAACAAGTTCGTTTGTTCAGTTTGACAAAGGTATCCACCTCTTCTCCAGTTTATGAACTGAACTGTATTATTGTCTCAGAACTAGCAAGACGATAGTTACCACGGAAACCCCCTTCGATCACACGTGATGGAACTAGTGCTAGCTTCTAGATGTTGGTTCCGTGCAGCTGGGGAAGTTTTAAAAAGTTTCCATCTCCCCTGCCGAGACAAAAGTGAGAACAACTCTCGAACCCTTGAAAACGCTCGGACCCAGTCGCGACACCCAGCACCTCAGTCTCCCCCAAAATGCCTCGACATCGCGATGAAGGCCGCACAACAACCTCCAAACCTATGCCAATTCCCCTTGGTTCTCATCCTACAAATGCTCGAGTTGACCCGGAATCACGCATCCAAACGCATCCCGAACCGGACTCTCTGTCGCTCACCATGGACCTTGCAGACATCCCCTCCCTCCTCTCGCGCCTCTCGAGCGACGAAGATGCCATGCGCAAAATGGCCGTCTTCAAGCTCCAGTCTTCTATAAACGATCCCTCATTTGCAGATCAGTTCATTGTCTCCGGCGGTCTCAGCATTCTTCGTCGCCTCATTATGACAACGGGTGGAAATACGCTTGCCTACTCACTTCAATCCCTCTCACGACTTCTGGAAGTTGATATGGGATGGGAGATCTTTGAGCAATCCGGGTCGGGCGAATTGGTTGAACGGCTGGTTGAGCTTATCGTTACGCATCCGCTGGTCAATATCTTGAGAGGCGCAATGGGTATTCTTGTGGCCATTGTGAGCCATCCGCAATCATCAACCGGCAAGATCAGAGTCCCTACCAATTTTGGATTTCGTGCATTGAAGCCAGCTGTGGCTGTCTATCCGCAATTCTTTGAGATGGTAGCTTCGCAGCTTCATTCCGCAGATCATGCGCTGTGTGCTAATGCGTTAATGCTGCTGAATGCATTGATGCGGGATGCGATTACGAATGATGCTGGTCACCAGAAGGATGGCAGTGTGAAGTCCAGTGGCACTGGTGAGGAATGGCCAAAATTCGTGAAGCGTCTGCAAGACTTGGGGGTCATGAAGGCGGTATATGGTCTGATGCAGAGTTCGGCATTGCAGGATTTGGCACATCCGCTGTTGGAGTTTCAAGGTTTGTCTAAGGTGCTGCTGAGGAAGTGGAGGGGTGTGCAGGTTGACTTGGAGAGACCAGAGCACAGGAGGGCATTGAAGGGGTTGCATCTTATGAGCGCGCCGGAGAAGAAGGAGACGAGTCATTCGCAAGCGGGAAGTACAAATCGAGCAGAGGAGATAGGTGAGTTGGGTGGGAGGAAAGGCAGTCGAAGACACAACCCAGAGAAATGGAGACGATTAGGCTTTGAGACAGAAAGTCCAGCTTGGGAGTTCGATCACACCGGTTTCTTGGGGATGATGGATCTGACGGATTATGTGCGGAAAGAGGAAGACGCTTTTCAAAAGCTTCTGTTGGAACAGTCCTCGAGACCAATGCATGAGAGATGTCCAATAGCCCGGGTCAGCTTGGCAATTACAACCATCCTGTACGATCATTTCGAAGTGGAGAAGTCGGATGTAGAAGATGCAAAAGCATACTTGGTTCTGGACGGTATGAGGAACTATGACAAAGTATTCCGCCCCTCATTCTGCAATGGTCTCGCCTACACACTGCCAGTATACACGCCTTCTTCCGTCTCTGGAAGATCACCGGAGCCGAGCAAAATGATTTTGACAAAGTCGCCGAGTTGGTCCGCATCCTCATCGAACAGGTAATTGGCCAAGCCACTCGTACCAAAGACGTTGCCGACATTGAAGAAGAACTTGCTGAATTCGAATATACCCGCCTGCGAGAGCTTCAGATGGAGGTACTAGATATCACATTCGAAGAGCAATGGGGCCATCATCTACAAGAAATCCGCGCCGAGCTTTCCAACGAGGCTACCCAATTCGTCAAAGAACAACGTGTACGCTGTCTTCTGGAGGGTGCATGGTTCCAACGTAACATCCTGCGGAAAGGGGAATCAGAATCAATCACCGGCTGGCGCTTCCTTCGGCTCTCTCACAATCGACGCTATATTCATTACGCCAACTTCCCATCGAGAACGGATCAAGCGCCTACTCTTGAGATGTTGCCCGAGAAGATCGATCTCAATACGATCAGTTCCGTTGCATCGAATGTCTCTGCGCTTCATCGAAATGGAAGATACCGCTACGATGATGATGAAACCTCATCCATATCCTCCACCTCGACAATCACCACACGCCCCTCCCCGAACAACCTCAAACAAATCGCCAAAATCAAACACTCCACCACCAAAATCACAATTCACTCCTACACCGATCTACCATCTGACACTGAACGCCCTATCATGACACTCCATCCGGAGAACAACAGTGTAGCGAGTGAGTGGCTGGATGGCCTGTTGCTGCTGATGAATCAGAAGCCAATCACAACGGAAACTAATAAGATGATTGAGCTGGTCGCGGATTATGGCTTGAAAATTCGCTTGTTGAACGTCAGAGTGGAGGATGAGGAGGAGGATGATGAGGATGGTAGTAGGCAGAGGTTGAGGGAGGGGAGGGGGTCGTGCCAAGTCGGGAGGGCTTGGATGAGGAGTACTTTTACGCTGCGATTTGAGTGCTTGATTTCTCTCATACTGCTTTGTGAAAAAGGTGATGATGCTTGTGAATAAGGGAGAAGAATAATTGGCTGACTGGCAAAATGACATCCTGGTTGGTGCACTGCTCTTATTAGCTAGCATATGTTTTGTTTTTAGTGTGTTTATTGCGAGGGAGGGAAGCAAAGTTGGCGGAGGATTAGATACCCTTGTGTGTTTGTTTTGTGGCTCGGCTAGTTCGGCTTCTTTGCCACTTAGGTACTTAGCGCCTTATCATAGCGTGTATAATAATACGAAAAAGAAATTATTTTTGCATTTTGAGAAGGTTCAAATAGTATTTGTGATCTTCTGGTGCAATCGCGGATGTCTTGGGGGGTGGGATTTCGTGTAACTTGACTTTCTCTGTCTCTACCTCCCTCCCGTCTCTCTATACATCCCCACCCCGAAAAAGACGTACAACCCCCGTGTTCATTTTCCTCAAAGAATATATACTTGAATTGAAGCGAAACAAATCTGCCTATCTACATACACCAATCCACCAAATCACAAACTAGAACCAGCAACCTTCTTATATACACCCCTCCACCTCTCTCTCATCTCATCCCATCTCACCACCTCATCACATCCCATTTCCAACCATTTTCTTGCTCAAGCAACCAGACTACAAAGCAGCCAAAATAGCATCATAAGCAGGCTTAGGCGCAAAATTCGCATCAAACAGCAACGGAGTGCTGCTCGCCCGCCAACTGTCTGGGTCGCGAACGCCCCAGACGGTTACACCTACGCATTTGGGTTGGTTGAGGCAGGCGTTGATTGTCTGAAGAAATAGGTTAGCATTTGTATTAAGGGGAAATTTGGGGTGGGTTGGTTTGGTTTGGTGGATGGTAAAGGGGAAAGGAAGGGGAAAGGCAGAAGGGGTCGTGGATTATTTCGGGGCGACAGAGGAGAAGAGAGGCAACATACGTTAACATAATCAGTAGCTGCGGCACCAACGATATCGATTTCGGTCAAGGCAACTTCAGCGACGTTTGACGCTGCGAGGGCATTGAGAGCTCCGGCTTGAGCACTGCCCATGCCGGCTTGGAGATGGGCTTGCGATCCTATATCACGAATTGGATAGTTAGTTTTTGATTTTGTTTTTGGAAAAAGAGAGAGAAAGGAAGGAAGAAGGGGGAAGAAAAAGAGGAAAAGGTGGAGAGGGGAAAAGGATAACTAATAAACGTACCAATGCCATCAATAGGAATGCCAGCCGCGAGCCACTTGTTGACATTTGCCACCATGCCAACTGTGACTTTGGGGTAAGTTGCTGAGTCGAGACTATTTCATCACACAATTTATGTTAGAAATGGTAACGAACACGGATGTATGTAAGTGTGGGTCGGAATTGAAGTGAGGGTGTGGAGGGTGATGTACTTGTAATCATTGATATACAACTTGCAAGCTGGATCAGCAAGACGAGCAGCGCGGAATGCGATGCCTACGAAATCTTCGCCCAGGACGCGAGAGAAGACGGAGTCGCGGAGGCCACCTTGTTCGGTGAAGATTTCGTTGAGAACGTCCTATTCAGGCAAGGGGTTGCGGTCAGTTGAGGTTTCCTGATGTACCTAGGTAGGTAGAGTAACGATTGATCATTCATGTTTTGATTAAAGAAAGCTCTAGACAATCTAAAACAGAATCTCAGGTAACAGAGTAGAGATGTATGAGTGGTACGAGAGATAGGTAGGAGACTATGGAAACTCACCCAGTGGAAGATCTTTCCCTTATATCTGCCCACCACAGCAGCGATATGCGTCTCGATGACCGAGATCAAATCAGTTCTATCAGTGATGGCCGAAACCCAAGCTGGTAGTTGAGAGTGCCAGACAAGCGTGTGTCCACGAATGGTCTTGTTGTTAGCAATAGCCCAGTCGACAAGGTAATCTGCGGTGGCCCAATTGAAGGTTCCTCTGGTTGCTATATTTAATTTCAAAAGTCAGCAACGCGTTCAACTCTGAGATATTCATCGATACATCTATCTATCATTCATCGTCTCCAAAAGCCGGCGAAAGAATTTTGTTTTTGGTGGGGGGGGGGGGAAGAACGTACGCTCAATGCTCTCCCATTTCATCGAATTCTCAGGAGTTACCTGCCCAAATCTCTGTTGGATAACGACATCCGAACCGGCTGTCAGACGGTTGCGGTCAGTGGCAACACCGAAGTATTGCTTTCCTCGGGCTTTGAATTTGGCGTCTACGCTGGTAGAGCCGGCTGCTGAGCCCGTGGTCGTTCGTGTCGTGGTGGCGAGGGTTGTGACGGCGCTGGATGTACGGCTTGATGTCGTAGTTACTACGATTGGGGTTGTAGTGCTGCTAGTTCTGACAGTGGTGGAAGAAGAGGTTGTGGTTCGGAGAGTAGTGGTTGTGGTTCCGGTGACTTGAAGGCATTGCGAATACCCTTTTGTTTTGTTAATTGTCGCCCAGAACTTTCTCTGGCACATTTGTAACACTTACAGGTGCTGTTTAGATATTAATTGTCAATCTTTTGATCAGAATTGGGAGTTCACATACTTTGAAAATACACAAGTCCAGCCTGCAACGCAGGTAGTTGGTCCAGTCCAGGGAGATCCGCCACCTGTCAAACCATATTAGCAGAGTTCACATGCCCTTTCAAGCGCAAAAATCCTACACTTCTCCCAAGGACCAGCCTGAGCAAACACCACGGATGGTGCAGCAAGAACAGAAAGCACAGTGGCTAGAGAAACTTTTGAAGAAACCATCTCTGAGAAAAATATATGACAAACGATGTTGAGAAAAACTACCAGAGCGACGATTTAGAAGATAAAAAAAAGGAAAGGCAGAAAACGAACGTATTTAAACAATGCGCTGCAAAGAAGTGGGAGAGGACTATACCGTTAATATATACCGGAATGCCTTGCCGTCACAATCGGATATCGGTCGACTTTTTAATATAACTCTAAAGTATTGGAAACATCTGACATGAAAAAAGCTTGGGAGGGGCTCGCAAACAATGCCCCTGAATTTGATGGGGTGGAGATCTGCACTACAGCCTGAATTGCGAGAGTGTGGGGAAGAGCATTTCTCTCTTTATCTTACACCTTTAACATGCTCTAATAGCATTTTGAGCTATAATCACTAAATTGCTGAAATATATCGAAAAGGTCGGAAGGAAGGAGGAAACCTTTTTTCTGGGACAGAGGGCGGAAATGGCGGGGTAGAAATTCCCCGCAGTGCGCTGGTTTCAGACTGAGCCGATTGGGACTGTAATTTTAATATATCATTTACGTGACGGAGATGAGCCTGAACTGGAATATATGGACAATTCTTTGGTGACGGTCTGAATTCAACACTACGAAGAGCCCCGCGCTTGCAATTAGGCTGGAGAGAAGGAAGAAGGACAGCCGCTGTGGGAACGAAGACTCGGTTCAGAGGTAGAGATGGTGACATATGTACCTAGATACCTAGGTTGACCTATCTCAAGTCCTCGAATGAAATTATTATTGTGACTCCACGTTCTGAAAAATTCATATCTCTCACAACTCCTACAATGCCAACATCAAGGCCAACACCCCACCAATTGCCATGACGGCATTTCCCGCACCAAGGGATCCCGAGCTGTTAGGTGTAACGGAAGCTGCGCTTCCACTGCCAGTAGCAGAAGGGTTTCCAGATGTTGAACTTCCGGATTCTGATGCCGTGGCGTTTCCAGTGGACACACTTGCCTTTGAATCCCAGAAAAGTAATGCTTGGACGTAACTCAGAGCATTGTATTGCTCTCCTATTCCCGTGAGATTGCTTCTGGTTGCAGTCGCATTCCAAGTAAAGAGACAGTTGTCTCCAGCAGCATCACAGGTATTGGCAGCGGCTTTGGCAGATGAGACCAAAAGAGGACGGATCGTCTCAGAGATATATGGGGCAACCTTCACTGCGTCCACAAGCTGATGAGCTAGCAAACCCTTGAAGCCTCGATGATCTATGTTGCATGTACCGGAGGCTTCACAGATCTCTGTGGCAATCCCATTCGGGAAGAAGAAGCCAAGATTCTTCTCCAAAAGACCATCGAGTACACCCTTCCATTTATTTTGGGTATCTCCAGTAGTAATGTTGTACAAAGCTGCAGCTCCTGTGATGTATGTCCCTGCAACAATGCTCCACCGATTGCGGTTCACTGTACCACAATCATCTCCGGTGTTCACACCATCAAACACGCTCCAATCATCGCCGATCAACCCAATCTTCTTCGACCAGTCATAAGATTTGGTGGCCCAGTCAGAATAGGTGGTGTTGCCAGTGATATGTGCAAGACGCGATGCCAATTGGAAAAACTGCCCATTCGTGACAGAATTCTTGTAGTTGTAGCCGTTGTTGAATAGGAATATCTGCCAGCGTAAACCCCCACCGCAGGCGGCATCGTCCCAACGTTGAACCTGGCTGTTGAAGACGTTAACTGCGAGGTCAAGCCAAGTTGGCTTGCTTTCCCCTGGGAATTTCGCCTCTGCTGCTGAGAGTGCAGCAAGTGCCCACGTAGATTGATCGTCGTTTCCTAAAGAAGCCGTTTGGTTCTTTGGCATGTAATTCCCGTCACCCTGTTGGAACAGCAGAGCCTGGCTCACAATATCGTTGAATTCGTCATCCCCCGTCAGACTGTAATACTGAACCAACACGTCGAACATAGCTCCTCCTTGCCAGAAATAATGCGGAGACGGAAGTATTCCAGGGACGCCGCCTTCCTTGTTGCCATCGTAGAGGTTGATCAGACCTTTGGCGATGCCAGAGGCTGCTGTTCGGATAGAAGCTATTGATAGATTGTCAGCCCATGTAGTGACGATATCGTCGGGGCCAGCCCGTACCAAAATCGTCAGTGTTCAACTCAATGCTTTGGACTGGAAGGATTGTAATGGCCGCGAGGGCAAGGAGTTTGTGGAGCTGCACCATTTTTGAAGATGCAAACAAAACGAGAGACTGGGGTAAAACGAGTGTATGGGAAAGACCTAAAGAACGGCAGAAGGAAAAAGAGGAAGAAATAGGAAATCTAAGAAATGAAGCATACGATGGGAACCCCAAACATCACGATGTTCCTGAGAATACGAGAACCAAGCGCTGACTGACCTTGGCTCCGGGAACAAGCAAGCGAATGAAGGAGAATTACGCGTGGAGGCTGACCACCTTGGCGTTGGTGCTCTGCCACGTGACTTAGACCGTTGTTGCTAGAGATTGGTCAGCATATCTATCTATCAGCTTAACCTATTTGGGATTAGTGCAGCCAAGTTCAAAACTTTCAGCTCTGGGTCGGCCCCCTCTCAAAATAGAACAGCTTTCTCACTATCATCTAAATAGGTAGGTACCTTGGTACCTTACCTATAGGTAGGTAGTCGATTCATCCTCCTCGTGTAAGCGAGGCACGAGTAAATTAAATTACAGGAGGCCGAACCGACTGTTAGCAGTTGATTGTGGGGTTCAGTCTCCCAAATAGCTTACTTGATTTTCGATCTCCACACTCCATATCTCCACTCAGAGTCGATTAAAAGGAGAATATGACAACTTGTTTTTAATATATAGTGCCAGTCGTCGTCATTGTTCTGGATCTCCTGGTTGAGGCGAGAGTCATCTCCACATTCCACAATCTGCATAGTCCTTCCAGGGTTTCAAAGAACATGCACCTTCCTTACCAGTAAAGTGATACATCATATGTTTTCTTACCTATGCATGAATCTTGAGTTGCTTGTTTTCACCTGGGCACTTTTAGGTAGTTTTTCTGCGTATATATTTGGTATATGCCTACTATTCTCCCTGTTCTCTGCATTTTTAACAGAGAGGTATGTGTTGCTACTGTGGAAGCGAGAGTCTGCTTGGCCGGAGATATATCTCATCGACTTCGACCTACCTGTTCAAGAATAGTTAGAACACTAAGTAGTTTTGGGTTTAAGACGTATCACCTGTAGGATGGGCTAGCTTGGCAAATTTCTGTGCCTCAGCAATAGCTTCTGTTTTGAATAATCAACATCCTCTTACGTTCTCATTAGTCCTTATTTTCTTGTCTTCACACAGGATTCACTCTCCCTCGCACTTGAAATATACCTAAAATATTTCCTGTTCTCTCACATAATAGCGAAATTCAGTACCTGTTGCTGGTGTTGAAGCGAAAATCTGCTTGGCTAAATGTATATCTTCAACGGCCATGATGCGCCTCTTTGAAAATACGAAGTAATCTTGGGTCAACCATCTGGTGCATCTGGAACGTTACGTACCTATCACCTCTCGCTTTTAGCGAGGACCAGCTTGGCAACTTTCTGTGCCCCAACAATAGCTTCTCCTTTGAATCAACTTCCTCTTATGTTTTCCTTATTGCTTCTTCCTTGTGTTCCTTATTTCTTGTTTTCCTTCTCTCCCACGAGATTTCACCTTCCACGCTCTTTGTCTTCCTCTCCGTGGAATCGTTGCATTTTCGCACCGCCAAACATCATGTATAATAAGCTATCGCCCCAGGCGAAAAGCCGCCTGCCCTGGATAGCAGCCTTTGTCAGCTTGCTCCTGATCTGGTCATCGTGGTCCGCGGGCTTACGACTCAATGTGTTTCCTGCGAGCGCGAACGCAGTAAGTTCCAGTGCACAACTGATGCGGTGTGACGGCAATAGTGACATCGGATGAAAGTCGCATCGACGAAAAGGAAGTTGGAGCTGACTGGAAGCAGGACCACCCGATGGAACATATTGGATCTCCAACAGGCATCACTACCTCAATAACTTGGCCTCCCACATTCGCACCCTTTGCCTCCTTCATCGGCCACGAGAACGATCCCGACTATGTTACCGATAGGCCTCTCGTCTTGTACGCCTTCTTCGAGACCGAGCTCGCGCGCAAGAACCTGATCTTTTACCTGAAGCATGCGCTGCATAACAATGCCGATTTCCTGTTTGTCTTCAACGGTGATACAAACGCCGACCTGCTGTTGCCGGTCGCAGGCAATATCCGGTTTATAAGGAGAGCAAACGATTGCTATGACTTGGGAGCGTTCGCCGAGGTGTTGACAACCAATGATTTTTATAAGAAGTACAAAAAGTATATTACCATGAATTCGAGTATTCGGGGCCTTTCATGCCGTATTGGGCGAAGGATTGTTGGAGCGAGAGGTATCTTGGCAAGGTGACGAACGAGACAAAGGTAGCGTCTATATTCTTCTTGACTAGAGAATCTCGCTAATAGAGACAGCTTGTTGGAATGTCTATGAACTGTGGCCCTCGACCCCATGTCCAATCTATGATCTGGGCCACCGACCGTATTGGCATGGAAATTCTACTTTTCCCTTCCGCCTCTCTCGTGGAGGAGTACGAGAAGATCCTCGCCGGCAAAGACACTCGTCCAGTCCCCAAAATGAAACATGCAGGCATTAATTCCTGCCCACATGAATACTGGGACGCAGTCGCTATTGAAGTCTATGCCACAGGTCTGCTCGAAACGGCCGGGTACAGAGTTGACCCGATGATGATGGCATATCACAGCAGCGAGCACTTCGAAACGGAGTGTCTTGGGGGCGAGGATCTCCAGGGGCATAAGAAGTACTATGGAATGGACTTCCATCCGTATGATACCATTTTCGTGAAGACAAATCGCGGCGTCGATCCCCTTGTCATCGACCGCTTCACCGGGTGGACAGATCAGTGGGGATACACCAGTCATGAGGCTTGCAATGCCAATTAGACGATAGGGAACGAGATGAAAAAGGACCTTGGGGCTTTTGCCAGCGACAACCTTGGGATTCGAAATTTGGACTCCAGGATGGAAATTTTTTCTTACAATGCTCCGAGCATTGGAGCGCACGGTGTTAGGACAACCATGGCTTCCCGCTGGGACGTAGCATTGGAACCGATTGAGATGGACGTATTCATCGAGCCCGGCTGGTTGTTGGGTACGATGAGAAGTATTGGCTGGATGGTTGGTCAGTACTGGAAACTAATATTGCAGATGATGATACTGTACAAAGAAGCAACAATTGAAGGTGGTGGAGCTTTGTTATTGATTGAATATGGCCAAAATTGGCTAGCGCTAGGATGAGATAGGTGAGGAGTAGGTGTTGTTGTCGTATTTCCTACGTCTGTATATGAGAGGAAATGATAACTTTCAGTGGTTTTAGTGGCGTTGGAGTCGTAGAAGAATGATCAGTCAGGTTGTCATCAGAATAAGAATCGAAGTGACGTTCCTGTTGCCGCCATGGCATGATCACGTGAGTTTGGCTCACTTCCAACGACTGTCTTTGAGTAGGAGCACCTACCTCCTACTAACCAGGTACCTTTAGACAACAGTACAAACCAACCAAATCATTACGTTTGGAAACGGTTTCGATGTTCTCTATTATGCCTTAACTACTCTAAAACCCCCCCAGGCAACACATTCTTCAAAAATGCCTGACCGGCTCTACTCAGCCTCATTTGCTGTAGGCAGACGGTTTGTGCACCACAACTCCATTTCCAGTTGGGCTGCGGCTCCCAGATAACCATGTGGATTGGTTGGAGATGTTAACACCGCTTACAGAACGTGCTCGCACTACTCAAAGTTGAGTTTGGTGCAGGCTTCGACCTCCTCGTGCCATCTGGTCCGTCTTGGCTGCTTTGCTATTGGCGAATAAATGTATCGTGGCGATGAGTATATTTCCTATGCCGGGCTCTCCTTATTCCAAGTGACTTACACCTGGTGGCTTATACCTGGCCGATTGCTTTATTTAAATTTCAACTGTTTGCTGGGATTTCCATCGTTCAACTTTCGCTCCAAAAACTTTGACTTTCTCTCTCGAACCGTCAAAATGTCTACGTTGTTACTCAATGTTTTCACTGGCGCTGTAGCAAGGAGAAGCGATATCTCCACAACTCATCAAATGCCCGGAAACTGGCCGCAATACGATACCTACAGCCTTGACGAGAACATGGTCGACGAGATCAATTTCCAACCTGGCGAAGACTTTGAGCAAACTGAACGGAGATTTCCATTCCCGTCACAGAGTAATAGTCCCGAGGAACATTTCTTCGATTGCGCAACATCACGTCACAGCTCCCCGCCGTCTCGAAACGAAGAGTCGAGTATGCCCTCGTATCTGCTTCTCGAATCTGGTGGTCCGGAGATAGGGGAAGCAGACTGGAGGCTTCAAGTGCCTCCAAGAGAACTCCTAGATTGCCAGCCAGGTAGTTCACGGGAGATCAAGGACCTCCTAAAAAGATCGATAGAGAGAGTTCAGGCTCGCGGCATGGCGGCAGATGAAAGGGAGTGTGAGGCTGTCGGACTAGAGCAACCATTGACTGTAACACCAACATTCGATACACACAACTTTTATATCATAGCTAACATAATTCAGGCTCCAACCCTCGATCAAACAGTATATTCCCCAACGATACAAAGTTCAAGCCCCAATGTGGAAGATATCCGCGAAGTATCTCCGTCTTCATTTGACTCTGGATACGCCTCGGCAACCAAACCAAAAGCCACTCGGGGGTTTGGGCTTGGTATGTTCTTCAGAAAACATCCAAAGCATGAATCAGAGAACAGGCAGGCCCACCGAATTTTCGGACTGGGGAATCCAACAACATCACCATCCACCGAGTCAGAAACTTTGACAGTGTAAGCATTCTGCGACGCTTGGCACTAAACAAGCTCACAAAACCTAGAGAATGTGTGTCGTGTCTTGATGACTTTACAGCACCCGAGATGATCAAATTGGTCTGTCACAGCTACTGCAAAGAATGCTTCCGAAGATTAATCAGGTAAGATACCTGGATGATTTCCATGCAAGATGGCATACTCACCCAAGTAGCACGGCCTTGGAATCGGAGTCTCATTGGCCTGCAAAGTGCTGTTTGAATAAAATCCCCTCGGCCAGCATCTTACCTCATCTTGAAACCAAAATGAAAAGAACCTACAGGAAGCGGAAGGAGGAATGGTCGATTCCGATCGGTGAAAGGCTGTATTGTTCCCAAGCATCCTGCGGTACATTCATTCCACCAAGAAATGTCACGACACAGACCAACATAGCCCGGTGCCCATCATGTAGTAGCATACTTTGTGTGTCATGCCGAGGGCCCTCCCATGGAATGGCGGATTGTCCTCAAGACCCAAATATTCAAATGACCAATGATCTCGCCGATCTTGAAGGATGGAAACGATGTTACCAGTGCAGGGCTTATGTGGAACATAACAAAGGCTGTCGGCATATCACATGTCGTTGCAAGGCCCAGTTCTGTTACATCTGTACTAAGAAGTGGAAAACATGTGCATGCACTGATGCTGATCTCACGACAATCCAACATCGTGCCATGAATATTCGACAAGAAACTGCTCAAAGAACTGCTAGAGAGCTTGCCGAAGCAGAAGAGATTCGAGTTGCAATACAACAGGTTGAGGAATTCGAGCGAGCTGAGACCACAAGATTAGCTCTTGAAGCAGAGACCGAAAGACGTCAACAAGAAGAGGCTCGACAACGACGCCAAGAGCAGCAACTCATCTCTATCAGTCGGCTCTACAGTCGACTAAACGTCGAGCTAGAAAGCCTTCATGACCTTCAAAAGGTTCGGATCGCAGAACGACACGACCTTGAAGCCGATGATTTGCTCAAGCTTTATCAAGACTCACACGAAGCCCTGGGATCTCATTATTCAAACGAAAAGCAGACACTAGAGGCGCAGTCAGAGATGGAGCTTTCTGATATGGAAGCGAAATTCAGTAATGAATACCAACATCGGTTGGCGAGAGAGAGACTTGTCGACGATGAGTATGTTAATCAGCTCTTCACATATTGGACAGGGAAGCAACATGCAGAGTATCATATCTGTAAAGCCAGGGAGGAACTACGGAAAGAACAAGACAGCCAGTACAAAATATGGAACGCTCATCGACGAGGAGAGCTCCAATTCTTGGCGGAAGAAGGGCTTCGGAAAATGGAAATTTTGAAAGAAGAATACGAAGAAAAGGCAAGAGCGGTTGAGGAAAGAATGAATCTTGGGAAGATTGAGCGAAATCATAAAAGACGAATTGAGAATCAATGGGTCGAAGAAGTGGTCAGAGAAAGAATCGCTATGCTGCAAGAAATGGAGCAGGAAGAATATGGCCGAGTTTGAGTTGAAATTTTACCTTGTCCTTGTGTTACATTTACAGCGCCGTCAAGTTATACCCGGAGAGAATAGATGAATACGAGGCTATGTGTTGAGTAATATAGAAGCAGCCGTCCTCGTGCGTTTCCTTTGCTTGCCTCTTTCATCTTGATCAAAGTCTCCAAGGAGGATGCATCCATCATGCACGTCATCTTGTACCGCTCCTCACGAGGAATCAGAAGCTATCATATTCGAACATGCATGCGACTCAATCAGATTCACATCATTTAAGAATGATCTTCAATGAAGGTTCTAGCGTCCGATAAACAAAGTGTTGCCCTTTTCGCCAGATGTGTGAGTCGTCAACCCTTGATCAACGGGCAAACACTTTCTCGTGAAATATCAACCTGAAACCCACCCAATTTAAATCACCCCCAACGGCTAACGCCTCTCATCTCCCCTCCCGCCGCTATTTGATCTTCCCCGGGCTGGCACACGCCGGATTTATCATTAAGTGCCCGATATTGTCGATCTTCCAGGGTCCCAAAACAGAAGCGGCATCAGAAACCTCGCCCGCCATAGGAGGTGTGATATAGGGAACAGCGATGGTACTGATCTTACTTTCCTCGCATATTTAATTTATAGCTGTACGAAGATGGAGTGATAGATTTTCCATGCCTTCCAAGCTCAATTCCATCAGTCTTTTGTGCGGAGGGAAAGTAGTATTCTTTGCTTTCTTTTCTTGCTGTTCATCACTTCTGTCGTCGAGACTGGTCTCATGTTTCCCTTTTTCCACTACTCAATTGTAGACACATTCGTTTGAGGCCAGCTCATTAGTTTGGCAGGATGACTTCTGTTGCTCCCTCTAAATGGAGTATGTCCGTTCGTTCGAACGATCGGCTTTTGTTGAAGTTGCAGCTTCATGTCGGTCGATTCTACTACATTCTTTCACTTCCTATTATTGCTCTTTACAGTAAGTTAGAAATCAAGACTTTCTCAATGTTATTTCACAGTGAGCTAACCCATGACAGCCTTAATTCTCTGTGGTTGTATCTCCAAAGCCCCCCAAATTCCAAACATTTTTCTGGCTGAGTTGCGGGATGATAACACTCGTCTTCGTTTCGGATACTTTGGTATGAAAGAACATGGATCTATTTACGCAAGGAAGAGTCTTTAATTATTGCTAGGAATATGCGCCGCTCATAATGATACCAGCTCTTTCAGATGTACTTCATCGATGATATCCACACCAGAACGGATCTCCACCAAACTTTCGGCATCACCAGAACTCGTCGACTTTGCAATCGATCTCCAACGATCAATCTCATTCATTACACCTTCCATATCTAGTGTTATCTTCTTCTTTGGAGTCCTAAATCTCGGTGTTCTACAAATCCTCCTCTTCAAGCAACAGCGATCCTCTTCGCTAAAAAACCACACCATGGACACGCATGTCCAGAATCTCACTCTGGCAACAAGAATATTGCTCTGGACCTCTACAGCAATTTTACTAGCAGCTGCTCACTCTATGCATTCAATTTTTGCGGCACTGAAAGTTGTGACGTCTTTGAAACAGGCAGGTGTTGAAAGTACAACAATCATCCGAGGAGAAACTATGGAAGCAATGCTCTGGTCAACTTTCGCCCTCTCCCTCCTCTTCAACACAGTCATGCAACTATGTACCACCTCAAATTTCTCCTCAAGCAGTAGAAGATCAACCTTCCTCCCTTTTGCCAGAACCAATATGGAGGAGCGCGAACACAACATCCGCAAGATCACCAACGCAACAGCCCAGCGATTAGCAGCGATAGGAACAAGAAACATATCTTCTCAACAGAGTATGACAACAAATCGCATCAGCACGCCAATTTATGCAGCGAATGCACACGATAGTCCTTTGAACCCCAACTTCCAAGCTCTCAATTCACCGGGTCTCCATCAATCTCCCCTTGCCACACTCCAGCGTCGACCCACCAATCCCAAAACAAATGCGAATTCGAGACCAAAGCCTTCACCACTGTCTTTATTGACTTCGCCTGCTCAGCTGTCTTTCCAGGCTCCATCTCCTCGGCAGAATACCGGTGGGCGGTATAATCCTTCCCCATCCACGTCCCCGGCGGCACGGAGGGTGGAAGTGAGAATTCCTACATTACATGAGTCTGGGATGGTTGTCGGGCAGATTAGTCCTGGGTTGAGAGGGATACTAGAAAAGGGTGCAAGGGCTACTTCGAGTATCTATTCGAGGGGGCCTACAAGTCCCGGAGCAGGGAAGAATGCGTGGTTTTGATGATAGGAATTGCAAAAGCCTTGCTGGTAATGATCGGTATTGCTGTGTAGAGTGGGAGATGATAAAAAAGCCCCAGCCCACCTTCCTCTAAAAAAAGGCTGGTGAATTGTCCAGGGGACATTATGTCACAAAGGAGAAATATTACACGGGTGCCTTGCGTGGTCGAGGTGCTCGCCTAAGACGATATGCTAGAGCTTTTCCCCCCAAAAATATCAATTATATGCAATACAGTCACACCCCTATAGAAATTTACAGACTAGCTCTAGACCAGGCAGAACTATACGCAACTACTAGTGTAGGTAGAACGTTCTTCAGCCGGAAATATTTCCAACAAAATATTCTAAGCAAGAGGGAGAAATATGTTCGATTCTATTTACAAAATTCCTCATCCAGCCTTCCTATCAATATATAAAAAGTCGAATCCCATCCACCGTACGCTGTCCATATCGATCTAATTTTGGTACCCCCCACCCCGTCTACCTTACAGACATTGTGAATACCACTGGTTGCTGTATACACAAGTGTATGGAGCCACGCAAGTGGTTGGACCTGTATATCCCTCTCCACCGCACTTGTCCCATCGTTGAGCCACTGGTCCACCTCCGGATGCTGTCGTTGTGGATGAGGTGGTCACGACTCGCGAAGTTGTTGAGCTTGATGTGGTCGTTCGAATAGTTGTGGTTGTAGAGCTGGTCGTTGTTGGTCGGACACTTGTTGTTGTGGAGGTGGTCGTAGAACTGGTTGTGGTTGGTCGAACGCTTGTAGTAGTGCTCGAGGTCCTCACCGCCGTGGTGGTAGTGGTTGTGGTGGTTGGAAGAGGATCAGTTGTGGGAACTTCTCCATTGCGTACACATCCGGTCTTGTCGGTCAGTATCTTTGGACAAGTGATTTGTCGGAATGTCAAATTGGGGTTGTCGGCATTCAAGAACCAATCGAAACGCCAGTAGCAGCCGGCCTTGAGCTTGTCGGCAAAAGCATCACATTGAGAGCGGGATGAGATTCCACCGTATTGCGCTCCCCATCCTGTGGAGGGTGTACCCCATTGTGCTGTACAACCGTTGAAGATACCGAACCCACCGCCTGGCATCTGTGGTGGTGTCAGACGAGTTAAAGATTCGAGCGTAATGAGAACTTACAGCAAGATCGAAGTGATTGGCTCCCAAATCCCCTCCTGTGTTCGTGGCTTGCACGATCATCTTCTTTCCAGCAACTGGGCCACTGGTGAAGGTTAATTCGTAACAAGCACAGCACCAAGAAGCTTCGTTTCCTCCTGAGATTGAAACGGCTGCAAAACCATATGCTAGATCAGGAGTGACTGCCCATGGCATTTGATTTGTGCACACTGTTGAAAGATTAGCCATGTTCAAAGAGAAATATGAAGTAGTGACATACTGTAAGCACCGCCCCCATCACAACCAGACTTCGCGTCAACATCGGAAATGAAGTTATCGTTTCTGTCACAAGTATTCACTGGATGTGATCCAGCGGCAAGAGAGTTCTTTCCTGCCCATGCACATGATGGCTTGCAACAGTCCCAGTATCGGGTTGTCTTTCCAGATCCCGAGGCTTGTGCGTTGACCTGGAGAACGAAAGGGAGAAGAGCGAGGAGGGTTGCCTTAGAGAGAAACATCGTCTTTGGAATTGAATCGTTGAGCGAGAACGGGACAAGGAAGTGATAGAAGACTGAGGGAAGAAGGAAGGAAGGAAAAGGAAGAGAGGAGGGAATATGTAGGACGGGGAAACCCTTACTACGACGTTCAGGTGATAGATTTGCCCAAATTTCCTGCTCAAAGTACCCACTAAGAATAAATTTTTGTATTATAGCTTGGGGAACTGCGTTTGCATTCCTGAATACCAATCTAACTTGTGCCACTCGACCTCCAATATGAGACTCACTAATCCTCTGGGCGCGCTTGCCACCAACGTTCCCACGCTTCCAACTCCTTTTTCTCCAAGTACAATTGGATGTACTGCTACATGTTGTGAACGACGGCCCGCCAAATAAATAGGAAATGAAGATGAAATGAAGATCGAGTCCTCCTTGTGATACATTTTCCTCCGGCTAATCTGTGGGCACGTGCCTCCAGTCGCGCTTGTGTCAATCTAAGGAATAACAGTCCGTTGGACCGCGACAGGGCCATAAATTAATTTGTTTGCCTTTTAATTGATCGGATGACCCAACGGCCGACGCGGTCCGGTACGTATCTTTTTGACTGTCGTATGTTGTGGGGTATCGAACTGAACGCGGGGTGAAGTCCCAGAGTTCCGGGAGTTGGGAAAATCAGCCTGAACTGAGAAATTTAGATAAATTCTCGACTTGGGACAGACTGAAAGCAAGTGGACATATGATCCAGTACATAAAATGGCCTCAATTGAGCCATAGCCACAATCAGCAAGGGATTGCAAGTAATTTAACCAAGAAACAAAATAAGAAGTGAAGTAAGACCACTCGGTCCGGCTGACTTCTTGCAAACACCCTTTCTTGACCGCTTCAAATCCAACAATACGCAGCAGCAGTTACAAAGATATGCCTCTACATGTCCTTCTTGATAACCTTGCACGCCTTCGTGGTGTCAATGAGACCTCTTCTCAATCCTGCAAAACACCACGGCAATGTAGAAGAGGAAGAGTCAAGCAACCAAAATAATCGCAGCACTTGCCGACAATGCAGAGATAGATCCTCAAAGTCCACCTCATCGTACCCAATTTCCTTCAAGAACAATTTGATGATTACTCCTCTGAACCCTTGGGTTAACGACGTGGCAACACACCTGCTGTTGATAAGGAATGAATCTTGGTGCTATCTCAATTCCCTCTTCAGAATTGATCGCGACCATACAAGACCAAGAAACCCTTCATATCACCCATCAGCCTGTTTGGCTACACGTGATAACTCAGCGAGCGAAGCATTCCAATCGCTGGTGTAGGCGAACTTTTCCAGTGTGTAGTTGCCAAATTTTGAAAGTATTAGGATGAGGCTCGCGATGTAATAATAATGGCTCCTGGCAAAGGAGACAATGGCCCAAGGACAAAACATGATTGTTTCTGGAAGTGATGTCCTCAATAAAGATAGACGGTGGACGAAGAAGACATAGATACAAAAGTGAAATTTGAGCAGCTATGTGCCTTGAAAGCCCATGTGAGAACGAAGTCTATAATATTACTCCAATGTGTGCAGAGAGAGCGTGAGGGACAAACAGAATCCGAACTCCACCAGAGCAATAAAGCCTTGGCGAGGCGGCCGCTAGCGCCGTGAGAAGAAGATGCCCCGCCATCGAACTCTCATCATCAAGACTTGCACGACCATCATCCCACGCGATCAATATCCACTCGTCTCCCAACGACTATTTCCTGACAAACTCAAGCTCAACAAAGAAACTCCGCAACATGGCAGACGTCGAGACCTCAACAGAGCCTCAATCGAGGAACATTGTGTACTGTGGAGGCAAGTTTAGCTACCCCGCCATACCCTTCTACTTTCCATCGTAGCTAACATCTCCCTACTACAGTGTGCACATTACCGCCGGAGGTACATCCCCTTCCAAAGCTAGATACTCCCGAAGAAGAGTATTCTTTTGAACGAAAACACATAGCTCACCATACTCCCAAAAGTAGTACTGCGAATTCGGCGGCACAGTGAAGAAATGCCAGGAATGGTTGCAGAAGGCACATCCACAGATGTATAATCGATTATGGTCCGCAGGTATGAATTACCTCCCCAAAAAACACACCACAACCTCGAGCAGTCAATAAAAGCGGACGTTCAAGAATGGGTGAAGGAGCAATGCTGATTTTCTCCATCGGATAGATGCATTAGCAGCGGCAACCTCAACGCTATCAGTCGACGCCCAAAAGAGAGCGGAGAAAGACGCTATGAAGAAAGCACAAAAGGCAGAAGCTGCCGAGGCGAAAGCTGCCCGTACATTATACCCCTTCCCCTTCTCAAAAACTGCCCCCACTAAAACCGTTTTGTCATAATAGAAACCATAGCATCTTCCAAAGTTACCATTAAACGGGTTGAGCGCAATAAACGCAAGTATGTTACCGCAGTTATCGGTCTCGAAGCGTTTGGTCTGGATCTCAAGAAAGTAGCCAAGGACTTCGGCAAGAAGTTCGCTACCGGAGCGAGTGTGACGAAGTTGGCGAATGGGGAGAGTGAGATTGTGGTCCAGGGGATGTGAGTGAGGAGATTGAGGAGTTCTTGCTGGAGAAGTGGGGAGACCTGATTCCCGAAGACAATGTGGAACTGGTAGAGGATAAAAAGAAAAAGGGTGCAGGGGCTGGCCCTGCTCCATAGATTGATGAAAGGGATGAATGAAGTACGTATTTTTAGAATTGCGAGGGAAAATAACCATAACTCCTATCGCTAAAGTACAATAACCCAACTCCGAGTAAACAAATCCAAGACCCACATCAATTTCGCTTCCTCAGAACTCTACCTACTGGAGCAGCAGTAGTCTTGGGTGGAACAACTGGTGCCTTCTTTGCGCCGATTCCCCGGATTGTTCCCATGACCGTTCTCTTGACTGGCTCCTTCTTGGCAACTGGGGCAGTCTTCCGAACAACGGTCGCATTACTGCTCTCACTTGACTCACTGATAATGCTCGCTCTTCCTCTTCCAACTCTGGGAGCCGGAGCCGCTACAGGAGCAACAGTTCTCTTGCCCCTGCCGACCGCGGTTGACGCCTCTGTAGCCTTCCTCGCCGCGGCACCTCTCGTCTTTGCCTTCTCTACCATGTTCGTCAGGATACCTGCTGCGCCTCCAGATGGAATCGGCGCGGATGGTTTGAGCGGAGAGACGGGGCGAGCCAAGAAAGACTTCGCTGCTGCAACGGTCGGTCGGATCGGTGATTGAGGAAGTGTTCGTGAATTAGCTGACCGAGGCGAGAGAACCTGAGATGGTGGGACTTTGCGCGAGATTGGATGAGTTGGTGGGTTTGGTGCTTGTCGTTTCTTTGGATTCTCGACATCTTCATTCTCCTTGTCTCCGTTGAATAGAACATCGCTGTTTCTGTTAGATTAATCTCAGTGATGATGTGCCCATCTCGACTGACCTATGACGTTTTTGAATTTTTTGTGGTGAAGGGCTTGCTCGTGATTGACCGGCCTGAATCAGATTCTTCGTTGGCGAGTTCAACTTAATTCGAGAAGAGGTGGCAATAATTGCTTTTGCTGCTGGTGCGCTATGTTTGGCAAACAAGTCCCCCATATTCGCCTTTCGAAGAGCCATGGGGATGCGATTGACTCTAATTTCAATACGCGTGCGCATGCCTTGTGCTTGGAGATTATATTGTGCTCGCAACTTTCGAGCGCGTTCAGTGACTGTAAACAAGATGTCAGTGCTGTCCATCTCTCTTGGAGGGGGTACCAACTCTCAAGTTGTAGATTGTCGATCAAAGCTTGCTTTTGCGCAATCGTAATTCCTCTACGCGCCTTTTTAATTGGACTTCGGTGTGCTGGCGTCTTTGCCGGACTGCTACCTTTTGTGGGTACCATCTGAGGAGGAGCTGGGAAGGATTGCATATCAATCGATGTTGTTGAGTCTGTAGACTTGCGCTTCTTTGAGCGCGTCGGGGCCATGTTGGGATGATTATATTTTGTAAGTTGGAGACTGGTTCAGGCGTGTCGTAATGAGCAATTTCTGAGCTTCGCTCGTTCGTGAGATGGCAAAAGCGCGAATGGATTTTGTGTTGGAGGTAGATGTGATGTTGTCTGGCTGGTGAACATCGTTTGGGTGAATCCATTTGTTTACTTGTCGCGTCTAATAAGCGCCGGTGGGTCTAAGGTGACCGGGGAGGTGCTGTACACGCAGGCGAAGCTACCTTGAGCCTTCCTTCAGCATCAACAACTTTCCCATCTCAACTTCACGTCTCCTACAACTAAAGCAAAACAAACAAACCTTTCATTACCCATCAAACACCCTATAACATTCTCCCAAATATCAAATCCTCCGCAGAGGTCACGAACTCAAGATGGTTTTGGAAGCAGTAATGGTAGTGGTGGACAACAGCGAAAGCAGCCGAAATGGAGACTACACCCCAACAAGATTCGAAGCACAATCCGACGCCGTATCTCTCATCTTTACCGCCGTCACACAAGCAAATCCCGAATCGTCCGTAGGTCTGATGAGCATGGGAGGCAAGGGTCCAGAGGTGTTGGTCACATTGACAACAGACCATGGCAAGATTCTGGAGGGTCTGCATCGCACAAAGAGTAAGATTAGAGGGGGGAGCCATTTGGCCACGGGGATTCAAATCGCAGGTGTAAGTCCAAGTAACGTCAGCAGCCGACTTGTGTCTTTGCTAATCTGAATAGCTTGCCCTCAAACACAGACAGAACAAATCCCAACGACAGCGAATCATCGTCTTCAACTGCTCGTCGATTTCAGATGATGAGAAGACGCTCGTTAAGCTTGCGAAGAAAATGAAGAAGAACAACGTCACCATCGATTTCGTATCATTTGGAGAATTGGACGACGACATCACCCAGAAGCTCACCGCTTTCAACGATGCTATCAAGGGAGGAGAAGGTTCACATCTTGCCGTCATCCCACCCGGACCTGGACTACTTAGCGATCAACTCATCACATCACCGATACTGAACGGAGACGGGTCATCTGGTGGAGCTGGAATGGGAGGAGGCGATGCCGGTGGTGATAGTGGGGCGTTCGAGTTCGGTATCGACCCAAGCTTGGATCCCGAGTTGGCGTTGGCATTGCGCATGAGTATGGAGGATGAGAAGGCGAGAGTTGAGAGGGAGAATAAGGCAAAAGCAGAACAGGAGGGAAAGGCTGCGTTGGAGGGAATTCCGGAAGGAGATGAGGCGAAGGAGCCACTGTTGACGAAAGATGGTGAGCCCAGTGGAGGTAGAAGTGATGATAAGAAAGATACCAAGAAGGACAAGGATGAAGACAAGATGGACCTTGCGTAGAACGAAAGTTGTGGTTTAGCATTGCAGAAGGCGTTGGGCATGTACCACTAGTAGATATCACCAGGAAAGGCGATCAAGGAATTGGCTTGTTCATTGATTCTCTCTGTGATTAGCCTGGTGTTGATATTGCCTTATGTTCTTTCAACACAAATTACTCCTTCCGTATGAGCCAGTGTTCGACACCATGCTCCCTATCTTGGCTCGCCCCAAGCGTGGCTAGAAACCAGCCTAGAAGCAATATTTGATGCCATCTTATGCCATCTTTCTACAATTCCCGATGGTCCATTCTATTCCATATTCCGCTTCTCAGTTTTCTTGCCCTATCATCCACATCCACTCGTGTCTAATTCCTCATCACGCCGCCCCTCGCCCCAAACCATCGCATTATTTCATAACCTAGATCTCTCAGGAACTGACACCTCACCGTCCACTATTCAACACCCTCATCTCCCCCACCAACCTCCTCTCCCAGCCCTCACACCTCACCGGCATCTCCATCTGATAGAAGGGATTCTTCATCACATAATCCGCATACAACTCATAAATCCTACTCATAATCTTGTCCGTATTTGGCTGCAACGGTTCCGTAAACAACAGAAACTTCGTGCCTGTGAGCGTAGAGAAGCATTGTAAACGGAAGTTCTCGGTTTCGAGCACTTCGATGCCAGAGGGGGGCTCGGGGCGAACGAGAAGGGCGGGGGAGGAGGAGGGAGGAGCGGTGTGGAGAGGATGGAGGCGCGTTGTTATTGCGTGGACTCTGAGAGAGGGGTTATGGGTTAGCTTTGATACTGTGTAAGTGTGGTTATAAGGAGTGTTGAAGGGAGGGAGGGAAGGGAGGACAAACCCATGAAATGTGCCAGCTAGGACGAGGTAATCGTTAATATTTAGTTTATTGAGGCCGTCTGTGAAATCCCGCTGGTAAATCAGTCCACCGGCTTTGTTGATTATGATTAATGCGTACACGACCCTGTGGTCTAAATGTTAGTATAATGTCGTGTCCATCCGGGCAGGGGAACTGAAAGGTGGACATACATCTTGGAGACGGATCTGGGGGTTCGCAAACGAGCCTAGAATGTAAAATTGATTCCTAAAGCTGCGGAAACAATCAGGTAACTGGATGAATAGGTTCAAAAGATGGGAGAAATTAGGGAGTTGAAGGTGGAGTGATTGGCGCAAAGAAGTGAGGTTGATCTCGCTCGTAGCGGGCCCTTCCCCAGATTTTTGTTCTTCTAAAGAAAATCCCCAAGCTTCAGCTCGCAACCTCCCCCACCACGACAACAACACTCCTTCACCACAACTTTGCCTCCTCAAAGTCGCTAAACCGTCGAGTACCTCCCAAGGATATCCGATCGTTTCATTACCTTCGCCAGTATAAACGAATATATAGCGACAAGCTCGTTCAGGCTTTGCCCCGCGCTTTTCTGGCAAGATGGGAACAGGCGCCCCCGCCCCAACATCACGTACCCGCGAACCACCACAAGGAGATGAGGAGGCCGCGGCAGAGTTGAAGCTAGGGGAGTTTCAGGATGTGGATGCTTTGACGCATAGTGAGGCTGCGCTGGTTATCAATGCTTTGGTTGCGAAGAGGAGGGCTGATCGAAAGAATATGAATGAGACTGAGTATGTTCGCATGTTTCTTTGGTTGTTTATGACGAGGGTATCATTACGAAATCGGACATGGGACTTTACAATGGATGGGATAGAAAGGGCTGAATGCTCTTGGTGCTGGTAATGGCTCAGTATCTGATTCAAGGAGCAGTCTAGGGATGATTGCCACAAGGAGAATTGGCCAGCTGCGATACAGAAAGGAAAGCTAAAAGCTAACGCTATCTCAATAGAATGCTCGTAAAGACAACCGACTACCTAGATCACTTTGCACGATTCAAGCGAAAGGAAAATGTGGAAGCTGTGGAACGTCTCCTCTCTGCCCACAAAGAGCTTGCGAAGTTCGAGCGAGCACAACTCGGTATGTCTTTCTCGAATATCTACAAAACCGGAAGTTACGACTGACCCAAGCTCAAAAATATAGGCTCACTTTGCTGCGACTCGGCCGAGGAAGCAAAAACTCTCATTCCCTCCCTCACAGACAAGATCACCGACGACGATCTCCAAGAACTCTTGGATGAGATTACGAAGCTGATGGGTTATGGGAACTGATTTACTCCTTCTTATTTTTTTTGCCCGTTAGTTGGCAATGAATCCAAAGAGTAAGTCCCATGTCGACTAATTGGTTAAGGTGGGTTTCTTTGAAAAAATGATATACCAAAAGTGGACTCGTGGATGGAAAGCGAAACGAAATTGCATGGTGGTTGGGCGTATGGGATTTATAAATGCTGGGACTGCGCCACTAGGCTCGTATTTCGGCCGGGGAGTTAGATTGACAGCGGACTCGTTTTTTTTACTTTACTTCCTGGATAGAGAATGGTGGTGGGTGGGGTGGACTGAATGTGATATTATACAGAGACCTTGAGAATATCTTGAATATTGAACAGCGATACAAGATCTTTCATATTTAGGGAGATGGCTAGCCGCCGGTTCCACTTTCAAGGCTAGAGTCTGTTCAATCGGATTGCCTTCGTCTTATTTTCATCCACTGGCTGAATAGTACTGCTATTTCATTGTTATAATTCTATCCAAAATCTTTTTGCAATCACTTTCACATGAAACACACACACACAAACACACACACATATATATATATCAATAATACGTTATTCAATAACAGTGGAAATTCAAAAATTCTATCCCCAACTTTCTTGGATTTCCAGATCAGTCTATGCAAATTCCCTGACTCCCTCATCTGCGACACCGGTCTTTTCTCCTCAGGCATCACCAAAATCCCAAAAAGGATTCCTACCCCGAAGGATCACGGGTACTCACCTATTAACAGTCTCATTCTCCCCAAGAGGGATTCTAATCCATGCACCGTACCCTACGTACTTACCGTACGCCCATCTTGAGAAGAAGAAAATACCACGAGGGGATCGCCCTTGGCGGACATAGATAGAGCCGGTACAGTAGGATCCTTCAAAGGCGTTGTGCAGACTCGAGAGGCACCAGCTGCGATACAAGACTTGGCAAAAATCCTGTGTGTAGGGAGTGTCTTTGGGTTTTTGGGGGCGTATCACGTATGGGAGAAATTTGGAAATGTATCCTTTTTTGTTATGCGTTGGGTGGGTATAGCTTGCTTGACTGGCGATGGCATATGTGTGTACCTACCTTGATGAAGTTGGTAATCTTGCGGTTTTTGAAGGTCAAGAGGGGTTGTTGATAAGCAAATGGGATGCAATGGAAGAATAGGTTCGCAGTTATTCCTTTATTACTCGGCCATGACCTTTTTTGGGATTACCGCAATTCAATAGTACTGGTTTAATTCTATTTTGAATTGTCTTTATTCTTAGTTTCTATCTTCTCGTCTCAACTACTTGATTTGTGGGTAGTCCTGAGAAAACAGAGTCTAGCTCTCTCGCCAGATGTAAGGGAAGGCCACGCAAAGTTGTTGCCACGTATCTATGCATGCGTGCATGAATACCTCCAGGTAGGTAGGAAAGGAAAGGCAACAAAAAAAGAAAAAGAAAAGAAATGGGTATCTGAACAAAAATTCGCCAATAAAACAAAAGGGTGCAAAGAAAGAGGACCCAAGCCAACTATTCGGTGGACTTTTAACGCCATCCAAATCAAAATATCCCAAAATGGTCTCTCCTCCCAATTGGTAAAATGGCATGGCGTTATTCATTTTACTTCTAAACACCTGGACTTGGAAGCTCTCGGCGGTCATCTACCACTTCCCCTGGTAGTTCAGGCAATGCCTTTCCGGTATACGCAGCTACAGCAGAAGAGTATCGATACCCATCCACATCCTGGGAATAGCAAGATGGCGATACAGAGATTGTTTCGACTGGTGAAACGGGACTTGGTTGCAATAGAGCAGTACTTCCACTCCATCTCTCATACTCGGCGGGCTTGAATGTCTCCTCCTGGTGGTTGGATCTCGAGGAATACTCTCGTGGCAGGACAGAGCTTTCATCTTCTTCCCTCATTGATTGCAGAACTGCTGCGGGAGAAACCAAGTCTTCTTTGGAAGCCATCTTTTTGGAAGTTACTGATGACATGGACGATGTGTTCGAATGGTTGTAGGTAGCCCAAGACATGACATGTTCATTTCCTTTTCCAAGACTCTCTCTGAGTTTCCTGCTTCGCTCTGTCTTGCGAGGCGGAGAGCGTGAAAGTTTCGTCGTCATGGTGGTATCGATTCGTGGGCGCTGAGGAGGCGATGGGGAATTGGTCATGACTGGCGTTGAGTATCTTGATGTTGGAGGAGACTTCTTGCGAGCAGGCATCTGCATTTGTGAGACTTGGGAGTCTTGTCGAAGCGATGGCCAAACGCAATGAACTTTCCATCTGGGACGTTGGGAGAGACGATGTGGGATTGGTAGTAAGGTGATTGAAGATCGGGGGAATCTACAGAGCGTGGGGATGGTTGGTATTGTGGAATTTGTGGCGATTGATACGAATTATCTGTCTCAACAGGTGGATTTGAACATTCCAAGGGTCTTTCACCATCTCGAGGCGCCTTTGGGAGAGGATTCATTGAAGGGCGTTCTTCAAGACCACGACTAGCATCCGATATGCTCTGTTCAGGAGTGCAAAGGCGTCTTTCGGCTGCGAGTCTGAACATGCTTACTCTGTTAAACCCTTGAGAGGCGTGGAACTAAGCTCTTGCGGTACCACTGCGGGAAGTTCAGAGCGACCTGAAATTGGAGACGCACTGTCGACGTCTCTCCTACTCTGTGCTTCCTCGATTTTAATTGGAATATAGGATTTTCGAAGTAGAGAATTGGACAGGCGATTGAGCTTCCTTGGAGGGCTTGACGAGAACGATCCAGGTCTCCTGAAGTGATATGTCTCTGAAGGTCCGCCAAAATTGGCACTCGGTTGACCCGTGTGTTGTTTGTTCACCAAAGAAGGATGCTTTGCGAGATATGCAGGGTGATGTGCCAAATCTGGAGAGGTTACTTTTTGTCCTGGATGATAGGTCGGTACTTCTGGAGATTGGCCAGGTAGTGGGTGTAATGCTGGATGATCGATCAGTGGCGGTGCGGTCACAGAGCTCTTCTCAAAATCTGGAAGTGGTGCATCGCCATCATCAAGTAGCTGGGGAGCCTCTCGGTTGACGATGATGGTTTGCTGGGATTTCGTACTGTGATCACTGACTCGTCTCTGTTGCTGAGAGGGGCTTCTTTGATATCCTGTTGTTGTCAGTTTAGTCCTTTAGAATAGACGGAGCATATGTATGTACCTCCAAACGGAGCAAACACGTCATCTCCTCTCAAATGTTGAGACTCATCAACTGTCAACTCTCGGAAGATCGGTTGATTTGGCTGTACAAGGTACTCCTGCGAAGCTCGCTTGCTTGCCCGTCTACGAAGACAATACCATATCAATACCCCAATGGCCGCTAATGCCACAAATCCCGAGACCGAGCCAGCGATGATTGATGTCTTTTTTGGCGAGGAAAACGCCGATACGTTGGTCTCGGTCGCCTGTGGCGTTACTGATAGAGTAGTACTGGCGGCATTTGCCGTCTTCGGAAGGATGCTCGTGACTGATCCTGACTGTGCGGCTGAGATGGCTATGGGAGTCGAGCTCGATAGAAGAGGGATTGTCGGAGTAACTGTGACAACAGATAGAACTGTGGTAAATGTTCCCGTGGGCTGTTGGATTGTCGTTGTGCTAGATGTGGAAGGCGAAACTGGTTGTGCATCATCTGGACATCCCAAATTATGACAAGCATCAACAGAACAGCATCCTCGATATATAGGGGAATTGCACGTGTACCAATGTGTGCCAGGCTTGCAGTCGACTGCTTCTCGCAGAAAGAGACGCATTTTGTGAGTCTTCTGGCTTGTCGTTGGGGGTGCGATCGACTAGACTGGTCAAGTCTAGAGGAAGAAGAAGAAGTCGCAGCATGAGGTTGATAAATGTTTGCGTTCCCACTGGCTGACAAAGAACAGTGAAGTCAAGGTGAATGGTGAAGTTGAAGTGAGGCGACAATAAGTGCAGCAAGTTCAGATGAAGAGATTCTAGATCGGAGAAAACCAAGCGGGATACACCCAAACAAATATCAAAAACATTTGTGGCCCTGCCCGCCAACAAATACATTTCAATCTGGAAAGGCTATCTTTGGTAGCCAGGTACCAACGGCATGATATTGACTAACTTGAGGTGCCCCGAATTGATACATGCGCCATTGGAAGTGTGTGAGTCTGTCCCTCAGCCGGAGTGCAAGGGTCATTTGTGAGGAGGAGGTTGCATCTTGAAAGCACAACCTCGTGCGGGGGATTGCAGCTTGCAATTCAAAAGGCAAGGTTAGATACATCTCACCTCCTGGTCCATAATCCCCTTTTGGGCTGTTCGTATTACATTCATGCTGAGGACAAGAATCTCCAGCCTCCAACAGATCGATGGAGATGCAACAAACTTGATGATGTTCGGTAGTGACTTGGCAGGATTCTATTCTCGACAACAACAAGAGAATGCCAAGAAAGGTTAAGCGAAGGCAGTCCATACCCAATTGGGCAAGGCGTGGCTGGCAAAGGGGGTGAGTGCATCACTCCTGATCTCGGATGCTTTTGCCTGCGCCTCTTCCTTCGCAACCAAACACCACCTGCCCGCAGGCACTCAAATGCGCCTCTACAACACAACCACGAATAGCTGTGCAGAACCACAAGCCCATCTCCTCAACAGGTTTAATGCAAAGGAGAATGTGGATCTACCGAGCAGGAATGTCAGAAGTTTGTTCGTCGATGTTGACTTTCCAGTTCCCCGGATTCGCCATGGAGGAGGACATCACTTGATCACGAATGATCTATCTTGCTGGCAAGAACGAGTAAATACGCCTGGCCGTTCACTTCGTGGTCTAGTGATCTCAAGCCCGGTTCCTTCCAGAACAGACATTACATAAGCCTAATAGCTCCATGAGCGAGAGGAACTATCTGGGAACTTCCGACCGCTAATGCGACCTATATTTATCCCCAGACTTCACCACACCACCTATTTCCAAATCTAGCCGCGTCGCGCATCCTTTCTTGTGCAACCGCCTGGGTACCTAGACTTTGGTTCCGGAGCTTGAAAAGTCAACACACCCTTGGATTATTAAAAAATGCACAAACCATGAATAAAACAATTGAATATGCACATTATTTGGCTCTCTTCAACACCGCACTGCCAACAACCAGACTGTGGCTGACCAGCATCGCGCATAATTGCAGTTGGAGATGAAGAATGTAAAGAGGCATCCTTTACCAGACTGGAAAATTATTCAGAGGCATTATAAACTGCCGATACACGGCAGAGTCCAAGCCCAGTGCTGTACACATCCAACTCCGCGTCTATCTTGCACGGAATCATCCTTACTCCTTCTTAGCATCACGACTTGAATTCTCCCAGGCCCTGATACTTCGTGCTCTTTTTCGATCCTCAGGCTTTCCGACCCAGGTCAGCCCCTTGGGAAAAGTTAAGAGTGGGACAGCCTGCTGTGGGGGTGGGCCACTTGTTGGTCTGGAGATGGAAATATATCTTGGAAGGGGGCGCTCGAGTGAGCTTATTCCTTCCCCAGATCTGACTTGTGTCTATACACATTTCGTGGGGACCCAATTTAGTTTTGCTGGCACGTACGTCTCCTACGGCCATGGGCAAGTAGTGTGCTTCAAGCTTCATCAAATACTGCTTTCTATTTGTGAAATCTCTCATCACACTGTTTGATACATCAGGTTTGCAAGTCAAGGATCGCTTTCCTGCCCATATTCTTTCGATCACCAAGCAAATAGTGGTAGTGGAGGTCACTCACCACTGTGTTTGGGTGGTGAGATTTCTACTCTACATAGAATCTCACATCAGGATGTCCTCTGAAATTATTGCGGAACGTTTATATTCACGGACTGTATAGTAATGTAGCCACAATTAACCATCAGGTCCATCTTTGATTGCATTTCGTCTCTTTTTCGAATGGTTTTCTAAGCTCCAGATTTCAGGCACGCTATCTAATTTTACAATATTCATACGGAATGTTCATCCAGGTTATTTTTCACCAGCAAAATTCAAGTTCTGATCAAAATATCAGGAAATTGTTCCCTCAGAAACCGTCAAGAAACGGAATACGCTTTCCGAGTTCTGACGTGCAGAGTGCTTTGTGCATCTGTGTTGATTGGTTAATCGGACCTAAGTCGTTCGATCCTCCGCCCACCATCGGTATAGTTCCACAATCGTTCCGTTCTCACTGCCATTGTGAGTGGCTGTTGGATGCGAGGACGCCGTAACGGTCCATCTGCGGCACAGCAGACAACAATGTTCTCATCAGAGTACCTAGGTATATAAGTACTGTTTCCAATGTCATCAGTTCACTTGCGCATTCAAGTCCTTGTCTAAAAGTTTTCTACTACTGTTAGCCTCGTGAGAGTACTAAGCAAAATACCGCCTCTCTTTACACAATGTGAGCGCTCAACTGCTCCTAGTAGTCGAGAAACATATCAACTAATTATATATATCTTCACCAGGCCTTTCCTAACCACCATTGGACTTCGGGCACTCCAGCCAACCGATGCCACTCCTCCTAATCTAGCTGCCACTTTTCTCCTCGCCAATTGGTTCTGGTCCTATGGACTCCTCTCCTCGCGAACACCCAAACAATAGTACGTGCACCTCCGCCAAAGAGATAAACACATCATACACAGATATACTAAACCCCCCTCTCCACCAGCCTCGGCGTAGATCACAACGTCTCCCCGCGCGAAGACCTCGCCAAATACGGCTCAGAGCTCCCACCACGCACCCTCGCCATGCTCAAGCGCTGGGAATCCGCGCACGCCAACTCGGTCGAAGGATTCGCCTTTTTCGCTGCCGCCGTGCTTTTGGCTCTCCATGCTGGCGTGGAGAGGACGAAGATCAACGGCTTGATGACTATGTATTCTTTGGCGAGGGTGGCTTATGCCGCGGCGTATATTGGGATCGAGCAGGAGAAGTATAGTCGTGTGAGAGGATATTTTTGGTGGACGGGGAATACGGCGTGTATTACGTTGATGTATTTGGCGGGGAGGAAGTTGTGAGGGGTTGAGATGGTGGGTTGAGAGGATTCGAGTTATTTTCCACTCCGGTTTCGTATATACGGTACACTCACTACTCTTTTTAATGTGCTTAACATAATAGCATCCTCAGTTCGATCTTCTATCCGCAAGAAAGTCTGCTCACATTCTAAAGCAGATAATCAACGCGAAGCGTGTTCTCCGCTGCAATTTCACAGGACTTCATTTCCTTCAATCTGAACGTACATGCATGATGCATCCTATATTTTGTTTGAGAAACAAGACAATGTATACATCTGAGACTCATTAAAAAGAAACTACTTATATTTTATCTACCTAGAATTATCCAAGACCGCAATTCGTATCCAACTTCGATAAGAAAAGTAGAAATAATTTCCTGCCAAGCCAGACCTTCAGCTTCCGACCATTGTCCAACCTCCTGGGTATCAACTCTCTTTCCTCCACTCTATATGCAATTTAGATATTCTCTCAAAAACTTAAGCAGCACCACCAGCCTCCAAGAACAGCTTCTCCCTCTTCATCAACAGACTCAACACCAATACCATCGCACCCGCTGTGATAATCAGGATATACGTCTCACTCTGACTATCCACGATTGCGCTCAACACCTTCGCCTGCAAATTTGCTGGCAAGCTCTCAACGAACTTGCTACCAGCGCCTCCGATGGCCCCACGAATTTGATCAGGGGAAGTACCTGGCAAGATCTCTGCGATCTTCTTTTGGCTGCCATTAAGGAAGATGGAATTTGCGATTGCAAGAGCAATAGTCACGCCGCTTACTTGAGCACAGGTAATGAAACCAATTGCCGATGGAGCTTTGGCTGGTTCGACAATGGCTTGAGCAACCGAGAAAGAGGCTTGCGCAAAGAGTCCTACACCAAAGCCGGTGATGATGAGATAGCCGTAGACTTTGGCAACGGAGGTGCTGACGTCGATGGTGTTGAGCAGTGCACCGCCTGTGAGAACCAATGCACCACCGACTGTGTACCAGGGCATGTAAAGGCCATATTTGGAAAGGACGGCGCCGTTGGTGATGACGGAGAAGATCATGAGCATGATGAAGGGGAGAAGGCGGACTCCGGCATCAAGAGCGGTGTCACCGCGGGTGAATTGGAAGAAGACAGGGATGATATAAATCGGGATGAAGATTGCGGTGCCACCTGCGGAAGTCATGGCGAAGAGAATGAGCATGGTGCGAGAGCGGAAGAATTCAACAGGGAAGATGCGACGGGAGAGGTTGGTGAATATGGTGAAGACTTGTTGGAAGCCGAGAATGATGAAGAGGACGCCAGAGCAGACGAAAAGTCCGATGATTGTTCCGCTGTTCCATTCGTACTGAATGCCTCCGAAAGAGACGGCCATAACTCCTGAGGTGAAAGCTCCCATTGTTAGGATTCCTCCCACGAAATCCATCTCACGGAAACGATCGGTGAGAGAAACTCCAGGGCGAGGGTCTTTGTTGGGAATAAGCCAGAGGTAGACAGGTGCGCAAAGGCCACCAATGACAAGGTTGATGTAGAATGCCCATCTCCATCCAGCGGAGCTGTCACTGAAGCCTCCGCCGATAATGGGTCCGAGAACCGTTCCCAAACCCCAGGTCAATCCCGTTCCACCGATGTACATTGGTCGCTCTTGGATTGTTGTTGTCGAAGCGAGGAGAGTCATTACCCCAACGTACATTCCTGAGCCGCCAACACCACAGATGGCTAGAAGGAGCACGAGTTAGCTTGTGCTTCGGTACAGATCTGAAGCAAAATAATGATACGTGAATAGACTTCGCTAGGAGAACTTACCTCGTCCAATGATCAATGCATCCATTGTAGGTGCAGCTCCACAAACTGCTGAGCCCAGTTCGAACAGGAAAACGCAAAGAATGTAGGTCCATTTCGCGTTGAACTGGCCAAAGACTTTACCCCAGATTAGGTTGGTAGCTGCCGCTCCAAGTAAGAAGGATACGCTCAACCATGTCAGGTTGGAGATATCATTGAAATGAAGCACGATTGCAGGTTGAATATCTGCAACAATAGTGTTGTCGAGCGCGAAGAGAAAGGTTGAGCTGAGGATCGAAAGTACAACTAAAATCCATTTCCATCCATTGATATCTCGGGGAGGAGCTTCCTCTTCGACTGGTGGGGGTAGTTTTTCGAGATCGAGATCAGTGACTGAGGTGTTCTCAGAGAGGTCTTGTCCTTCTTTCTGAGGAGGTGCGAGGTGGTTTCCAGTTGGGATGTTCAACTCGGAGGAGGCTGCTGTCGTGGAGCCTGACTCTTCGAGCCTCCCTGGAGAGTTGATAGTATCCTTTGTTGTCATTCTGATAGATTAATTAAGAAGTAGTAAAAGTATGCCTCGATAACGATGGGGAAAAGGAAATATGAGCCTGTCAAGACAACAGATTCGAGAAGACAGATTGAGCTGAACAAAGAGAACACAAGAGAGTTACTGGAGAGGAATGTGATATTCATATACCAAAAGACTCGAACACGGGCATGTAATCTAGAGTATCAGATATTGCATGGGTGAAGTAAAAGTCCGGCCAGTGACAGGGAATAACAAGCCCAAATTTATCCGTCATCGTTGGTTTGTCATATCAAGAGCAAGTAGGTGATACTTTTTTTATGTCAAGAATGAGATAATGGAAAAAGAGCCTAGTCCAATTCAGTCTCCTTTATTGGCAGGCTTCCAATTGATGCTTGACAACACCACACAAAAAAGAGACTTTTCTTTACCCAAATGTACGAAGTGACTCAGCACCAGCAGAGCACACCGACCCAAACAACAAATAAAACATCGAGAGGCTGATGACAGCGGCCCACAGGGTAGGCAAAATCTTAGGGGATAGGTTCCAAGGCCGTTGAGACAAGGTTGGTATCGCGCGTTGGGCCAATCAAAATTTACGAAGATGACAAGGTAAGACCTAAAAAGAAAGTCTTAAATCAACGCGAGATGGCCTTAGTTCCGAAGATCTCTCACGCTGACTTCGGTGGAGGAATCGAGATATCTGATTGGTTCGGCGGTCGAAAAAATGGTGATATCTCTCCACCTGAGATTCGTTAGCCGGGTATAGAGACTGGTGGTGTTAAGGGGGATATCGGATTTATAAGCCTTCGGGACAATTTGAAAGTCCATCAGATCGGGGGATATAGCAAGAAAGAGCTCCGTGTTGAAAAGGTGCTGCAAATCGTTTCAATGAGCCTCATTTTCATCTCGAGGGTTGTAAGAGTGATTGTTGTGATCCTCACAATGCCCTTCGGTGATAACTTCAGTAAATCCGACAGATGAGCAATCTTGAATCTGAAGTAAGACGACGGACTTCGAGCAAGTACCGAAGTTCGAAGCCACGTGGAAACGCAACCCGTCGAGGGACAATTCCCAGGTCTAACGTTATTGCTTGGGTAATGACGGTGTTAATGTTATTGATGGTGTGGTGTGGTAGATGACACTTGGACAGACAACGGCGACGAGAACATCTCAGCGCCAGATGGTAAGCCATGGCACCAAATATAACACCGGAAAATGGTTGCAAGGCGCTTCAGAGTTCCTTTGCTTGTTCGATCTCCGTCTCACTCTTGTGGGCGCGCCGACTGGAGCCGTTTTTGGAAGGAGAATCAGCTTACTTGAAGATTTACCAACCGGCGGGATGGAGCCCAACGAAGACTAAGAACCTGTAGATCTCATCCACGGTGACGTATATGCAGTGAGATTCTGTCAAGGCTGAAGAAAGCGAGGGTGTTTGTCTGACAACCCGAAGCGGTCGCTGCTGATGTTGGGAGATGGATGTAAACTTGGCTTAGTCCAGAAAGGAAAGTTACTCCTGTATGATGGGCACGGGCCATGTCATCGTAGTACATGAACTCGGATGACGAACTCAGAAATGCGAAGTATCACCTCGTCAATTAATCGTGCTAAATTTTGCATCGAAAATAATATTCTGCTTGCCGAAATACTGTCACAACATCTCGATCTTTCCACTCAATGGGCGAAAACGGGTTTCGACGAATACTTGTTAGGTAACCAAAGTGCATTAGCAAAGTGTTTGCTTGACTCTGTTACAAGACAAATAATCCAATTTTATGTTGTCATTTGTGCTGCTTGATTTTTCACGTACATGATCTTTTTTTTTTTTTTTTGAGAATGAGATCCATGCGAGAGTTGCAAGATGACAGGGTTCGAGACTCAGGAGCGGCCGCCTCCTCGTTGGCGAACTCACTTGATCTTCAAAAAAGGGTATCGGTGTCGTAAACACTTTGACTTACGTGAAGAAACCGTCAAGTCTCTGTCAAAACTGGAGGTTCACATGAATTTCGCATCAGGTCTCTTCACTGGCCAAATGCCGCCAAGAATGCATCTCGATATTACACAGAACTCTTGCGACTGCACTTGACACCTCTTGATTTTTCAGCCAGCCAAATACCTTAGAAGCACCACGTCTCGTTGCCGTGCGATTGTCTTCAGATTAAAAATTTTGAGCCAAAGTACATGATGGCAGCCTCTAAAAGTTGATGTTTTTGATGAACTCAGGCTGGGTCTTGGCATTATCCAGTCATCTCGCAACGCGGAAATGACTGTCTACTCCTCTCCAAATTCCGTGAGCCCGAGGACTTTTTCGGAACTATTTTGGTGTATCTTGAAGCTGCTGGCGTTTACTGGTTTGAAGCTTGTGAAAACTACGATATTGGGTTCTGAACCTTCGAGTTTGCGACAAATAGTTGGTCCAAGGTCTCATTAATAGTTACCCTTACCCCCAAACACACCTGATATATAGGAATTTCATGGCATGTATTAATTTCATATTGGAGTTCATAGAACATAAGATAATCGCAAAGTTGCGCACCATATGAATACACATTTTTCGAAAATAAGCGAGACCGCTTAATTGTCTAAATTCATCCACCCAATTCCCAAACCAACTTTAATCAAAGAACTCGATTGCACATATAAACAAGGGCTGCCCATCAACAAAGGCACACAACTCCCGCGATGAGAAAGTGACGAATGCAGCGATCAAGCTTACCAAAATTAAGAACCCTTAGAGTGAACACAAAATTCTCCAATTCTCCTCTACATCTAAGAAATACTCCAGCATTGAGCTCAGCTTGACCTTGACACTTAAAATTAACATTGAGTAGCAGTGCATGCGCCCCGATACTTCCAATATCTCCCTTCAAAATGAGCACTTCCATCCCCTTCACCCCATCCTCCAACCCAAACAAAACCTTCCGCACTCCACCCCGCGCAAAAGATTCGGCCCAAACTCCTACGAGCTTTCCACATCACCCGAAGACGCTCCTCCAAGCAGATGGGGAGAACCCCCCATAACATACGCACCCAGTCCAAGCGGTCTCAGAAAATGTCATGCAGAGCCAGGCAGTTTTCGCGATTTCTGCGAGTCAATTGACCCGCGCTGGTATTTGAAGAAGCTATTTCGGAGGGTATTGAGAAATTGGTTGGTGCTTGGAATTTCAGTGTTGGTGGTACATAACTTGTTCCGGTTTTACGAGGCGTTGAGATTGGTAGTGAGAGATTCTTCATCTGGGTTGGATGGGTGGAGTGGACTTGGGGCTAGTTTCGAGGTTGATGAGAGTTTTTGGTCGAACCCGTCATTTTGGGCTTTGTCTGTCGTGGTTGGAGGGTTGGGGTTGCTTGCGTTGATTTGAAGAATGAGGGAAGTATCATTTGTGCCAAATAATTTGATGGTGGTGAGCGAGGCCTTGTTGGTCGTCTGTTGTGGAGGGTTTCAATGGAAGGAACGAAAAATTGATTCTTAATTGCATTATTGTTCGGGATCTTGAATCTTTCAATCCTTAGGTCGACTCACGGAATATACTAAGATCTTCCAGTCGGCCATACTTAATTACAATGCATATTTTGGCCCACTCAACAGTCCAGCTTCAATCCTCTTATTCCTGAAAGTATACAATGTCACCAATGCCGTAGTGAGAGTTGCTCCTAACAGTAGTAATCCGCCATTAACCCAATGCCCAGTAGGATATCCAATCTTCTGCTCCTTGGCTGTATAGATCCATACTCCAGTGATCTGACCGGGTGCACCAAAGGAAATATTCAACGCAAGAGCAAGTCCCTGTGCAGAAGTAGAGTGCAAGTTGGCAGAGAGCCAGCCGAGAAGGATGGGGATCGTGGAGAATGTACCACAGCAGGCAATGATGAGACATATGTAGCGGGGAACGTAGGCGTCTGCTGGGAGCGTGGCGGAAGCGATGAAGCCGATTGCTCCGACTATCATGAGAAAAATTGTTGACACTGCACGCTTGTTGTTTTTGTCACACCACCAGGAGGCTGTGACTGTTACCACGAATGCTGCGGCATCTTGAAGAGTGTTAGTGGATTGCTTAGAAACAGGATGTTGGGATAATTACAGGGTGGGACAGTCATAAGCTGAGCTTGAAAAGAATCGTAGCCGAGACCACGGGTGATGGAGGGCGCGAAGAGGGACAGACTCGAGAATGGGCAGGATTTGGTGAAGTAGATGATATAGTGCGCATAGAGACGCCAATCCGTCAGCGTCTCCTTTGCATCGGCCCAAGTCATTGTTGCTGCCTTTCCCTTCGATCCATTGAATTCCATTCTTGCAACAGCAAGTTTACTCTCTTCTGGAGTTAAGAACTTTGTTCCTTCCGGGTAGTCTGGAAGAATGAAGAAGATCAATACACCAGCAAGGATGGATGGAAGACCTTCCAACAGAAAGAGCCATCGCCACCCTTCCAGACCTGAGACATTGTTCATGTGAGAGATTCCGTATGCAATGAGGCCACCAAAGGCTCCCGCGAGTGTTGCGGTCGAGTAGATGAAGGCAAGACGGATGGAACGTTCGTTGGATCTGTACCAGAAAGAGATGTAGTATGCAAGGCCTGGTGCGAGGCCAGCTTCAAATATCCCAAGCAGAAAACGAAGCGCAGTAAGGCCAGCATAATTCTTGACCCCACCAATCCCCATAGATATTGATCCCCACAAGATCATGATGAGTGCAAACCAGGAGGATGGGCCCAAGAGTTTTAGAAAGTAGTTGGAGGGTACTTCGAAGACAGTGTAGGCGATCAAGAAAACCATCAACGCAATCGTATATTGATAGGCAGACATTCCTGTGCTGGACAACAAATCCTGGCGCGTCTCAGAGTTCATAACCCTGGCGTTCCCAATGTTTGTCCGATCAAGATAAGCCAAGAGATACATCATGGCGCACAACGGAATGAGACGGAAGTCTTGCTTGCGAAGAAGAGCTTTGTTTTCTTTAGAGCCTGCGAGCTCATTGAAAGGATCAACAAGGGCCTGATTTGGCACCGCATTTACAGAGTTCTACGACATGAAGTGTAAGTAATGAATTCGGTGAAATAGTACTTGATGAAGTTGTACCTTTTCGATGTCTGCAAGCGAGATAGACTCAGCTTCCTCAACGTTCTTCTTTTCATCCTTGACAGATGACATTTTGGGTTGAACTTCACTAGAAATTTGGTGCTGAAAATTGTTTTTGTTGTGTGTTGAATGTGTTCTCAATGAAGTCAATCTGCAGCTGGGGTTTCCTCCCATGAATCTGGGGTAAACGTTGTGCTTTATAGATAAGCCTAGTTCCCCGCGATATTCTCACAATTGATGGAGAGCCCCAGAATCTTCTCCACATTTTGGTAGTCTTTCAGCGTTGTTGAGCAAAAGATCAGGCCTTTTGCTCCACGATTATTGACTGGAGTGCGGAGAGATTGCAAAGAATGGGGCTTCGGGGGTCCTCCACAGCACCATGAGCCGCTAAAGAAACCGTGAACCATACGATTGCAAGGTTTGTTTTTGAAGCTAGTGGGTTCTGATCCAAGACGAGATTTGTTCGGTTCTTTCGGTGGGTGTCCGAAACTCCCAATCATGTCCCACTTTTAAAGACCACCGACGATGTCAAGTTCGCTGGCTGAGCGATGCGAGTCAGGTTAACAATCTGACGATTGATTCGTATCCTTTGGTTTCTGAGTCGTTCGGAGGTCTCCCTAGTGCTTCGTTGCCATGTATACTAAGTGTTTACGATCGCGCTTCCGAAAAGATTTCGGAGCCTCTCCATTTGGGCGCAATGTAAAGCAGGGCAGATTCATCCCGTGCATTGGTATATCAAGAAACAAGACAACCATTCGACTGAACCCAAACTCCTCGAGCAATTTTACACTCCCAGAAACACTTTCCAGAAATCTCACAATGTCACCATCATCAACCTTCAACGATTCCCCAGACTCTGGAACCATGGCTCAGAATGGCAAGCCACTTTTGTATATTTTAAGCGAATTTCATCCCATATCAGTCAAGTACGCTGAATCGCTATTCAATTGCATCCATTTCGACGACCCGCGAGCTCTGAAATGGCGCTCAACTGCCAATGCCATCCTGGTCAAGGACTACGATATCACTCGATCAGACCTTGAAGCTGCTTCCCGACTTCAAATAATCGGAAAACAGGGAGTTGGTATTGAAAAGATCGACAACGTCGCTTGTGCCGACCACAATGTGAAAATCTTCAATACTCCCGGAGTCAATGCTGGTGCAGTTGCAGAAATGACACTGGCCCTTGCTTTGAGCGTTGCGAGGAAAATCCCCGGGATCTGGTTGAGGCAGGTTACGAATGGCGAGACAATTAGGAAGGAAACTTGCTCGGGATTGTTGTTGACTGGAAAGACGATTGGGATTATTGGAATGGGAAACATTGGTCTGGCAGTTGCAAAAATGTTTAGCGCAGCTTTCGGTGCCCGAATTGTGGTTTATGACAATTACATGCCAGAAGATCCACCAGCATGGAGGTCAACCACACACAAACGAGTCCGAACCCTAGAGGACGTGTTGAAAGACGCGGACGTTGTCACAATTCATGTGCCTTTGACCAAAGAGACAACTGGAATGATTTCGTACGCTCAGTTTGAGCTCATGAAAGATACAGCCATTCTGATCAATACGGCTCGCGGAGGCATCGTTGACGAGGAGGCCCTTGTTGATGTGCTGAGAAGAGGGAGAATTTGGGGTGCTGGTTTAGATTGTCATTCTCAAGAACCACCCACGAGAGAGAAGTACCATGATCTATGGAGTTCTGGGAATATTGTTGGAATGCCTCATATTGCGGCAGCCACGGACGAGACCCAAGTTGCTACAACCAATGCAGCAATCGATGGAGTATACAAATTTGTGACAGCCCCTTCTTTTGTAGAGAGCAAGATTGTTGTTTAAAATATACAGTATTGAAGCCAGAAATCTTTGCAGACCAAGGGCCCGGATCTGAGACAAACTGCTTTAACTGTTTGCGAAATGAACGAACAAAGGCCAGCCACAAGTCCGTTGAACCAAAATTTATCGTAAATCTCACAAAAATCCCTCCATCCCCGAAGTGAACTCTGCAAGTAGAGGGTCTTGTGAGAAATCCCACGTAAGGAAGGTATTTGGCACGTTTGAAAAATCAAGATCTGGCAAGGCGAAATCTGCATCAGTCCCAAACAGTTGTCTCACTAAAGGCTCAAATGAATTTTCCGAATCTGTACCTGCCCAATTATTCTGTGGCTGGCGCTGAAAGGCGGAACTAAACATAGGCTCCTCTACTAGCCCAAATACATTGTTCTGTTGAGCAATGGTGTATTCGGGATTGTCAAATTGAGATTGGGGTGCTAAGTTCGTTCCCAGGAATGGCGTACCAGTGTGAGTCACTGTTTGTTGGCTAACAAGAACTGCTCCTTGGTCTTGAGTATTCCTCGAGGAATGTGGAGCTGGTCCGTAGGAACTGGAGGGTTCGAATTGGCCTGAAGACAGATTCTGATTCTCGACTTGCTTGATTTTTTCTTGGATACCTCGCCGCATCACTGATGTTATGTTAGCCAAAGTTCTCGTTAAACACCGTAAAGCCTAAGATGTTTTCTGGAACATGTCTTAACAGTTTACAGTAGCGAGATCCTAGGTACTTACTATCAAAAAATCTCGCGTATCTCCCCATTTCCTTGCTTTGGTCAGCCATCCAAGAGTGTATTCTTGCACATGTGTCGATTGCGGAAGAAGACTCCTGCAGAGAGAAATCTCTAAATGTTTCGGGTTCAAGGCTAGTCCATCTACTAGACAGCCAACTTCTCTTGGTCTGAGGATGCTCTATTTGTCGCCCATCAACTTTGACAAACACACAAAATATGACACTCAGTCCACATGTAAGGATCAATTGCATGTAGCTCCAGCTATATGTGACCTGGTTCTGTTGTCTTAGCTCATCATACTTTTCGATAATTGCCACTGCCGTGTTGTGATAGGGATTGAGAAGCTCCTTAGGTGGAAAACTTGATCTAGAATGAACTCGTTCGATCACAGCGCGTACCAGTGTAAGCTTCTCGCGCTCATACATCAACTGGAACCATTCTTGAGTTTGCGACGGGCTTTGCGGCTCCAGGAATATTGGACAAGAGACCCTCCATGACCTAAGCTCCATAAAAAACTCGCGAAACAATTGATATGCATCCCCAGGCTCCGAGATTCCTTGCTGGCGGGTTTTTATTGTGGTTCTCGTCGCCGGTGACTCCTGCAAAGTTCCAGAGTTGAACGAAGTGTGGATACGACATGCCAATTTTCCGAGTTTAAGGGAGCAATTAAACACGGCAATTTCTCCATTACTGGAAGAGAGCCCGGATATTGAAGATGCTTCATCGTCAGACCACAGTGTAATCTGCTCAAGATAATCATCTTCTGCATCGAAAGGGAGTCCAATGTCGATATCCGCATCTTCAATGCCAAAAGGGCGGCCGAGAGTTACTGAACTTAGTCGGTCCAGCTGATAGCAACTCCAAAATATTCTTCTTCGCATTTGCTCTACGAGCAAATTTGCGGGTGATTTCCTGGAAGTTTTGTGCAGTCCTTGCTCAATACATATCCGTAAACAAATTTGGCAAATTTCCCAAATGGAACAACCTAAGGACTGTAAGCCACATGCAAACATTCCGAGAAGCAGAGTAGTCACCGATGTAGTAGTAGAGGCCAAAATGAGCAATCAAAAGAAACCCTTGAACATCCTTGGTAGCTTCGAAGCTCAAAATTCCATTCAAATTTTGCAAGCCAGCCGTGAAGTAGCCAAAGGGATGTAGTTGAGATCGTTCTTTCCGATATTCATGCACTGTTGCAAGAGCAAAGATCAAATTCAGCTGAAATAGATCTCGTCGTTCATCTGGCGAAGCTCCAACAATAGATGGCGGCATTCCAGAGCGACCATCATATACGCGCTGGAATAATTCGTGGATAGAACTTCGCTGTAGGAAAGCATGTTGAATATGGAATTCAGAAAGACTGTTATTTGACGGTTATTTTTAAGGAACAGAATAGGTTTCTTTTTGAACGGGGGACTCACTATGCAGTAACAAGCTTTGCACCTTCCGAAGAGCTTGGTAAAGGATGTGCTGGATGATCGGCAACTGCTGGACCAGAGGTCCCTTCTTGAGACGAGTGTGGAAAGGAGGGGTCTTTCCAGCCTCGAGAGATTGCGTGTAAAATATACTGAATAAACCTGGAAAAGTAATTAGTCGTGGGGTAATACTTAATTCAAGAAGCTGCGAGATCTTACCCAGTACCGCTTTCGTCGCCGATGAACTTTGGTATGTGTCCAGCGCTTGTGGTTGGTTGGGGAAATGTTCGCGAGCCTGACGACAGCCTTGTCTCTCGAGATTGGTTGTTTGTGTCATTCTGAGATTGAAGTTTCTTTTCAAGCGCTTGAATCTGTTCGTGGAGCGAACGAATTTGGCTTAGAAATCGAATGTCAGTAATTAGATAACCAGAATGAGGCAGGATTTTGACCTTCTCGTATACTGTCTTCCGGTTGAAGAGTCTATGATAATACAATTCGAGCCAGCCCTGGAACAAGGTCGACATGCTGGAATTTCATTATCACACTGTAACTCGTGAGCATTGGGCTTCCAATCAAGGGTAATCTGTGAAGGTACTTTGATCTTCTTCTCCTTACACCGTAAACACGAGACAACGCTCGGCTCAGGCTCTCTTGCAATTCTTGGTCGTTTTCGGGATCCGTTACTCGTTACTGGGTTTGGTGGGTCTTCTTGAGATGTCATGTTCGCACAGCATGGCCGGTAACCAACGAGCAATCGATGAAGAACATATCAGTGGTTGATACTCTGCGCTCTCGTTCACGGTTGTCAGATGCAAGAAAGCAGAACAACTGGTAGGTCGTAGCTTCGGAAGGGGTCCGGACAGTTGCTTAGTACACACACGTGACGTGGAACTCCTCCGTGGCTTCTCATCAAAGGCAGCTCCATCTCCTTTCCACTGACGAGGTTCGAGACTGAAATTCATCATCATCACCGCCACTGTATCTGCGGGGGCGGAGTTCCAGAAACAGCAATTCCCTTCGTTCCTGTTACTCTAAACAAGTGCCTTCGGCTTTGATTTGCGTGTCCCCATGCGGCGACAGAAATCCTGTTCCGCGATGTGCTCTCGAGAGCCTAAATCACAATTCTTCGGATAGCTGCTCGGGTAGGTTTTTTGAAACGCATTAACCAATACCACAAGCTTCTGTACTTCGATATGAGTCAACTGCGGACTGTTGCTTGCGAGCGATGCAGCCGAAGAAAACAAAGATGTGGTCGAGAGACACCAGTTTGCACGCAGTGCCTCCAGGCCAAGGCCGATTGTCGTGATGGCAGAGGTGAGAGTATAATGACTCGCACGGGTGTTGGTATGGTACAGCCAAAGGGGCCCGTTGAGATGTTGGAATTTCGTCTGGATCAACTCCGGACGCTGGCTCGTGAACAGGGGGAGAACACCTCTGTCCTAGACCAGTCGAACATCAATGGTACCGCCCCATCAAACGAGCCGGAACCCTCGATGGAACAGCCTACCAATCTCGTTCAAGTTGAGGAGCAAAGTCGTCCAAATGGGGCTGTGGGGAGTAGAGAGGACTCCGCTGGACAGAGCAGAAGGCATAGTCCTGATATTGGACTTCTTTCTCTCTCTGCTATGGCCGAACCCAATTGCAGAGCAGCAGAATTTTTAAAAGGGATCTCAATGCCAGGAATCATCAGTGCTATCACCGGGACTTATGGAGGAAATCCTCAAAGCACTTCTCGGATTGATGCTTTGGTTGGTATACCTGGTACCTAAGGCGTCCACCCTGCTGATTTTGAAAATATGTAGTGGGATGGCATCGCCAAAGACATTAGACAGTCGAGTAGCAAGGCCCAGAAAGACTCTACCTTCCCAAGGAAGACTCCACGAACTATGTCTCAACATATTACACCGTGGTTGATTATCGTTATCCTCATTTGCCGGAGGAAAGTGTCAAAATGGGAATTACGGCAATTACAGAAGCGAACGAAAAAGACTATGAAGAGATGTTATCCCGAGATCCAGCCAAAGTTTTCATGGCATACATGGTATTGGCCATCACACCGCTGGTCTCAGATACGTATCCTGTTGCACAAGCATCTTTCATCTCTATTCATATTCTGTCCAAAGCTCTCAAGATTCTGGACAAAGTTTTCCACCTTGAAGACGGAGTAGATATCATTTACTGTCTTATTCTTCTTGTTATTTTCTCTCTCCATAGTTCTGCAGCTGGATCTACGTGGCATTTGACTGGCGTTGCCATGAAGAAGTGTATATCATTGGGATTCCATCGTGAGGTTGCGAAAAGTCGGCGTCATACATCGGAGGAAGATCTTGAACAACGGAGATGGGCTTTTTGGCTTGTTTATTTTCTGGATAGGTAATCGTTCTGCAGCTCGCATTTCAGACAGATGGATCTAATTACCGCTTCATAGGCTAGTTTCTTGTGCCCTTGATCGCCCTTTCGGCATCAATGATCGGGATATCACTATTGAAGTCAGTATTTCTCTTCTTTTTGCTCCTTGAAGTAGTTCTCAATCAAATTATAGCTTCCCGGAACCAGGCCATCATTTCTAGCAACGACTCCGACCCAGCGCCGGAATCTACATCTCTATCGCTACGCGTTACTTCTTTCCAAAGTTGTTGAAGATAAAGGGAGTCGCCCACTGTCATATCACTTGAATCATTTGCTGCATTGGGAAACCAGCGCTCCTGTGAACATGGAGCCCTACCCTATTGATTTGGAAGAGCATTCAAGCTCCCTGCTCAACACCCTCGCTCTCCGAGCGATGACTGATCAAATTATATTTGCAAGAAAAACTACAAACCATGCAACACCAATCTCACGAGATGCTGCAGTTTCTTCTTACACCCCATCTACTACCGGGCATTTCGAGCCAGTTCAGCTTGGAGAGCTCATGGAATGTGCTCAGGCAGTAATTCGAAGCCTCAACAGGAGAAGCATGCAAAGAAGATCCACGCTATCTTGGATCACTGGATATACCTCCATTCGAGGATCGGTTGCTTTGCTTTATTGTCTAGCACGCGGAAAATCCAGTCAAGTGATGTGTGCTCTGAGTGACGCAAATATCCGAGACTGTGAAGAGCATATTGATATTGGCATGGAAATAATGTCTGTGGTTTCCCGGCAGTTTCCTATTATGCAGGATTACCGTTCCTTGGTTGGAGGACTTAGATCTATGGTGAAGGAGACATTCTATGATTCTGGAGCTCGTGCGAGACGGGTGAACGAATTGACGGCAGCAGCAGCGATGATTGGGCCCGACAACATACATTCTCTTGTCAAGAAAACGATTGATCTTGTAGAAAGAGAGTAAAAGTTTTGTGTACATTTGGGACAATTGAAAAGAATTTCTGTCGCCACGCTGCTGTGCGTGAGTTCCGTCTCTCGCGTCTTGGGAGGATTATCTCAAGGCGCCTCGAGTAGCCAAGATGACTACAAGCGTTGAGTTCTATCTATTGTAGTCCGTTCAAAACGAGGATTGATACCTGCTATACCAGTTGGTCAGAGCTGAGGGATGTTGTGTGGTTATCCCACCCAATCAACCTGGACAGAAAATTGGCCAGTCGTTTCCCCATGAGAGGATAACAAAGCGGACCACATCATTTGAACAAAGCGTTTGAAGTCTTTCATGGCATCCCACTGTTAATCGAGTACTTGGGTCCGAAATCAGTACCTTCACCTTCATTGGAATAGCTCTGCTCGCACTTTCGGACACCCCCCGAAACTCCCTTCGGTCTTGGCACTCGACAAGCTTGCCCGACATATCCCTTCTTCTCAGCTCAAATACATATGGAACAGTTACCCAGAAGGATTTCTATATTGTAGAGATCAAACTTGGTCAAATCTTCTTCGCAAAGTAGAAATCCTCTTGTTGAAATCACATCCCCTTATTCTTCACCATGGTCCTCATTAACAATCTTTTGATCAACTCTGCCAAAGGCAAAATATGTACTGTAAGTACCATTTATAGTGAGATTTACCAATGGCTAATCATTACAGGCTCTTGGTGTGAAGCTCATCCCAACAACAGAGATAGTCTCAATAGCTAAGGATGCCGGATATGATTCTCTTTTCATCGAGCTGGAGCACTCATCCTTCTCTTTAAGCCAGGCTAGTCAACTCTGTGCAGCTGGTATCATGTCTGGTATCACACCCTTTGTCCGTGTCCCGCATCAATGTGGGAATGGATTTGTGCAAAGAGTTCTCGATGGAGGAGCCATGGGCGTAATCTTCCCGCACATATCCTCATCGGGTATGTACCGTGAAACCACTTTCACACCTCCTCCTCTTTTCAAACCGTCCACTAATCCATGACAAAAGAGGAAGCCAAGTCGGCGGTAGCAATCTGTAAATTCCCAGCTCCAACCCCAGGTGCACCTAAACTTGTCGCTGGGAAGCGTTCTCTCACGGCCGGCCTCCCTCATTTCGGCTACGCGCCAGTTTCTGCTCCAGACATCATGACCCAACTTGATGCGTCTGGATCAACCGTCATTCTGATGATAGAAACGGCCGAGGCAATTGCAAATGTCAATGCCATTGCAGCGGTTCCAGGTGTTGATGTGCTACTCATCGGTGCGAACGACCTAACGTTGGAGTTAGGTATTCAAGGTCAATGGGACCATCCACTTTTTAGAGAGACGCTGGAAAGGGTTGGGGAGGCATGTAAGAGATCTGGAATCATTATGGGACTTGCAGGTTTGTATAATAGACCAGATATTTGTGCGGATGCGATCAAGAGGTTGGGTGTGAGGTACGTGCTGGGTAACTTGGATATTGGGCTGGTTACTGCGGCGGCAAAGGCGAATGTAACTGTCCTGAAGGGATTGGAAGAGAAGCCAGTGAAGGTTTCGAGGAAGGGATGATTTGAAGGGAACAAGAATTAGATAGAATATATTGATCTTATTTGGATCGAACTGAGATCTGTCGCGTACATAGTGTGAAAGCCTCGCAGAGAAATCTGAAACTCTGAAACGGAAGAAATACTATTGAGAATGGCATTGCAATCCACCTTATCTCTTGTTGTGAATTGTATAATTCATCGTCTTTTTAAGTGCAATAATTTTTCGATTATTGATGGTGTTCCTGTCGTCAGCGGTGTTGTGAGACTGAAGTCTGAAGGTCAGGGGAGTGGAACACGCTAAATCTGCGCGAGTTCGTCGGCCAAGCGAATTATTTGTCCTCAGAGCTCAACAGGCAATGCGACCAACATCTCAATTGCACTCAATTCCACGGTGACAATGGCAGCGCCTTCACCTTCACCTCATAAACCACGGCGGAAAGGCAAGAAAAACAGCTATGGCAGCGACTATTCCTCCACGGTAGCAACATCCTCTACCAGCCGACAAGGGCAAGCTACCTCGCGCCCAACATACCCTCTCGCAGCTTTCCTGTCGCCAGCACGGGGCTCGGTTTCGCAATGGGAGATTCTGCCATTGATATTGATGGCAGTGGGATTGTTCAGGTGGGCGGCAGGACTATGGGCTATTCTGGTGAGTTTACACAATTGGAGGTAAAGTTGTGAGTATGTTGGCTAAATTTGGGACTTAGGATTCGAGAACCCCCCAATGCACGGCGACTACGAGGCTCAGAGACACTGGATGGAGATCACAACCAATCTGCCAATATCGCAATGGTACTTCCACGACCTGGAGTGGTGGGGGCTTGATTATCCTCCTTTGACGGCATACCATAGCTGGCTTCTTGGGAAAATTGGAACATTCATCAACCCGGCTTGGTTCGCTCTCTTTACATCGCGAGGCTCGGATGATCCTACATTGAAGATTTTCATGAGGGCGACGGTTATAGTATCTGAATACTTGATCTATATCCCAGCTGCTGTCATTTTTGTGAGGAGGTTAAGCAAGCTGCAAGGCGTCAATGCCTGGAACGCTTCTATTGCCCTGACAGCAATTTTGATGCAACCCGGGTTGATTCTGATCGATCACGTACATTTCCAGTACAATACAGTCATGCTAGGCTTCGTGCTGGCGAGCATGTCGAGCGTGTTGGCTGGACGATTCATGTGGAGTTGTGTGTTCTTCGTCCTAGCTCTGGGCTTCAAGCAGATGGCATTGTACTATGCGCCGGCGATGTTTGCGTACTTGCTAGGAGTTTGCCTCTTCCCCAAGATCAACATTCCCCGATTTCTGGGAATTGCCGTCGTTACGTTGGCCTCGTTTGCAATCCTGCTTCTCCCACTTCTGCTTGGATCGCTGTACGAAAACTATCAGAATATCGACGCCAGGCCAGAGTTGGAGGGAAAGCCAGCTGTATTGCCAATCTTCAGCGAATACTCTTCGAAGTTCGACTCCAACGCCTGGTATTATCCACTTGTTCAACAGATGGCCCAGCTAATCCATCGAGTTTTTCCTTTTGCTCGTGGTCTTTTCGAAGACAAGGTCGCCAACTTTTGGTGCGCGCTTAACGTTGTTGTCAAGCTAAGAAAGTACGATGCGGCACTGCTTCAAAAAGCATCACTACTGGCCACGCTAATCGCCATCACACCCCCATGTTTGATCATCTTCATCAAGCCTCGAAAGGAAACCTTACCTCTAGCATTAGCCACATCCGCGTGGGCGTTTTTCCTCTTCAGCTTCCAGGTACACGAGAAAAGTGTCCTATTACCGCTGATGCCAATGACTGTTATTCTTGCTGGAAATCACGGCCTGAGCAAATCAGTGAGGAGTTGGGTTGGATTCGCAAATATCCTTGGAGCCTGGACCATGTTCCCTCTGCTGCAGAGGGTTGATCTGCGGGTCCCGTACTACGTGTTGACGCTCCTATGGGCATATCTTCTCGGACTTCCCCCCACTTCTCTTGCGGTGTACAAACAGGATGGCAAGACCACATGGTCGGCCCTTGCTACCACATCGATACAAGTAATTTTCTATACCACCATGGCATTCTGGCATTTTGGGGAAGCTTTCATCGCACCACCAAAAGATAAACCGGATCTTTGGGTGGTACTAAACGTCGGGGTAGGAGCTGTCGGATTTGGTCTGTGCTATCTAGTGTGTTTGTGGACCCTGGTGATGGAGAGTGGCTTCACGAAGAAGAAGGTGGCGGAGAAGGAAAAGGTCAAGTAAATACCTATTGTTACAATATACCCCCCAAAATACCCAATCAACGATGAACAATGTTTTTCAGCTCTCCACCAGAGGCCACTGATTTTGAGCAGAAAGTCGTTGACTTTGACAACGAATTGGCGAGAGGTTATATTTAGGGGCTCGCACGAAGAGCCAATAGCGGGAGAGGCGAGCTTTTCAAGCCTCCATTTCAGCCCTGTGCTCTGTCGGCCCCACGCACGCGCAGGGTGGTGGCATTGGTGGCTTTAAACCTTATCCATGTCGTCGGTCGACTGCCAATACAGTGTGATGTGAGAATGCCTGCCCTGCCATCCACACAAATGTCAAAAGTTCGCTGTTTCCGTGCTGACGAGAGATCAACATTTCACGAGCAAGAGTTTCTTGCCTCGTTGATGAAGATACATGGAACCTCTCTCCCCCCCCTTCCCTCTCTCCCTCTCTAAACCTCAAGTCTTGGAATGGGAATGCTCATTCCCGGCTTGATGTCGGCGGAGAAGAGGCATGCAAATCCCTCCACCGCATTGCTGTCCAACCACCAGCTGGTGATCAAAACTTGAATCCTTTCATCGCCTTCGCTTCTTCTGTCTGTTTTTGTCAATTATTATTGCAATCTTGATTTCGTATTATTGTTTCGATGCAGCTTCTGGCCCCGCAAACAAGGCAGATTTCGCTGGGCAACTTTCTACCATGATACTGTCCCATCTGAGCTCTTCACGTAAAAGCTTACTGCCGTTTTAGGGTTCATCATTACCGGAGTAGGGCGACCGCAGGCCTGACATAATAATTGACAAGTGCAATTTTAAGTAACCCACCCTAGCATTACATGTTTGGTCTGAAGTATCTCAGTGATGTTGCCCAGATGCTCCTTTTTGCTCATTGGGAAATTGTTGTGGAATATTACAAAGCTTGCACTCCCCGACGGATGGAACCAAAACCTTCGTGAATCCAACCATCGCGATTGCTTTACATGTTCATACCGCGCTATGTATTCTGACAAACTGTTTCTTTGCTATTTTGACAGGTTTCATTGGTAGTGGATCCTGCTAATCTTGTGATCCTAGTAATCTGACTGTATCGTTTTGCTTGGTATGGGTTTTGGGCTGATGCCCCAGCCCGCTTTCGTACAACCCTTTGTTCATCAATCATATGCAGGTAATGTTGCTGGCGAGAGCCCACATGTTCTACTGTACGAGTAGCAGCGTTCCCTTTTCAAGCGTCCTGCTCGCCCACCTTTCTGGTCTTTCTTCTTTCACCTCTCCCGTTTGCGATTGAGTCCACTCGTTTTTAAGATCCATTGTTTAGCATCATGATGTTCTTATCAAGTCTTGCTCTTGTGTCGGCGTCGTTATTTGGGTCAACTCTTGCTCAGAGTGCGACTGCAAGTTCGGCAAATGCAGCAAAGACGCATTCGTTCTCTGTAGGAGCAGTAAGTTGAAATGTTTGAAGCTTTGAGGGGTTCTCTTCTGACTCGCATTGTAGGAGGGACGTACTTTTACTCCAAACAGTAAGACGGTGCCAGTCGGAGACATACTTGGTATATCAATCGCACTATTAGGAAGTAAAGACTGAGACTAATGATCTATAGAATTCTGGTTTTATCCTCAGAACCACTCTGTTGTGAAGGCAGAATTTGGCAGAGAGCCATGTATTCCTTACGAGATGACCGGTGCTGGCAAGACAGGCTTTTGGTCAGGGTGGAAGCCAACAGCAGTCGTTGATACATCTAATGTTTGTTCAATTACATCAAGTGGTTGTGCTTTTCGCTGATAAATAAAAGCAACCGGTCTTCAGAATCCGAGTCAACGACACAGAGCCTTTATCAGTTTACTGCTCCTCCCCAGATGCATGCAAGGAAGGGATGATTGCTGTGATTAATGGAGTATGTATTCCTCATTCTTCATGCGAGTCTTTTCACTAAAATCTCCCAGAATGCAACCCACAATTATGATACTCAACTGGCTTTCACGCAAAAGGCAACAGCCTTCCTCAGCCCAGGCGAATACTTCCCCGTAGAAAGGCTTAACCCCACCGAATCAAGCACCACCCCACAACAGACCGGCGACGAACATAGCAACAAATCACACCCACACACCCTCCCCACTGGTGCCATCGTCGGAATCGCCATCGGAGGCTTTATCTTCCTTTGCCTCGCCGGTGGAACAGTCTACATGTGCGGTCGACACAAGAGCTTCAAGGAAATCATGAAGCGAGATGGTAGCAAGAATAGTCCTGGAGGAGGAGCAGGAGCAATGGATCCAACTATCGCGTACCACCCAGCCTCCCCTGGATTATCCGAAGCCAATTATCCCAACATGCACAAGAGCCCTGCGATGTCCGACGCAAGATATAGCGCACAAACCTACGGGGCAGATAGTTACAGAAGTGTCAGCCCGCCGCCAATGGATGAGAGGGGCAATTCGATGTTCGGGGTTATGAACGGTGGTCAATTGAGTCCTGGAATGGGAAGTCCAAGTTGGCCGAGCCCGAGTTATCAAGAGATGCACGAGGCAGATTCGAGTGCGAGTGTCAAGGGTATTCCGTAAGTTTTTCCCGCTTCTAACCCCCATAACTTTTCTTTCTTTCCAAAAGGAATCTGCTAATTTGAGATTTCCTCACTCAACAGACATTCACCTGCGCCATATCAAGTCCACGAAATGCCAGCGGCTGTTCCTGCAATGTCTAGTCCAAACACACCCGATAGGTCCTTTTCATATTCGCCGGGAGGCGACAATGCGTTTACAGGACATTCGAGGGATGCGCCCAGGTGACACGGATAGACTGAGTGCGCTTTGAAATTTATGATAAGATACAATTTTGTAATCGAATAGTACTTACTGCGTAGCGAGGCTATTTTTTATTGGAGCTTTTTGGGAGTTATGATACAAGGGGTTTTTGCTTTTGGTTCAAGCAAGCCTTGCTTGTGGTTTGTTTGAACTTTGTGTACCTACATTTGTTTATGCGCCAAAAATCCAAGCTTCACAATTGTTTACTCGCTCTTGGAAGAGATATGGGAAGCTAGATTTTGGAAGGTCGTAGGGAATGGCTGTTTAGCATGTCCCTTTCCGCGTGTTGCGAGGTCGATGGTTTATGTTGTTGGCATTCACCTTCTGTAAATACCTCCCCGCACACTTCGGCGAGACTTCCTTTACTCAACAAGTGCCCTAATAATCTTAACCTATTTTCAAAATCCTCGTCTTCTCTTACTTTTCATATTCTCCTTCCTAGCAATAACTCGCTACGAACGAGCACCGAACCGGCACTGTATCGGCCAACAGGTCAGTTCTGAATCGATATAAGCTAAAATAAGTATTTGCACACTTATTCATTATCCAGACACGTAAATAGCGTATTCTGTGTTTTGTTTTCGTTCGATCGTTACTTGTCTACAAATAGAGTCATCCAGTGCGACAACAAATCTCTATTTTCTTAGGATTGATTACACCGACTCCTGAGGTACACAAGATCCGAAGGAAGGGTAAGAATAAGTTTCAGACTATTATCATTTATGAAGCTGAATGATCCCTGAACTTCTTTGGGGCCAAGAAGTAGAAGCCCGCCTTTTGCTTGGAGTATCACCCAAGCATTGCTAGGGGTAAATCATGAGATAAATGTAACCCCGAGGAGGATATATCTCAACAGACACCCCTGAAGCCTCTTAGGTAGGGATTGCGGTTCCCTTCCCTCCCTTGCTATCGAGTGTATTGAAGTTCGTCATCCTCAGCATACGAGTCGGATGAGCTGATTTCATACACAGCGATTTGGGCCCTTTTCGTCTCCACGACTCTGATATGGATTTCTGAGCAGCAGCTTGTCTGTCTTTGATAACCACAAACCTAGCGGGATTCGTGGTTTCAATGTCCTTAGAATGAAGATGGATTGGATTAAATGCTACCCACAGAAAACATGGGCACCTGGTGGGTTTATCATCATCTCGAGTCCTACCGTGTAATAAAGTTACGCCGTCAAGCGCGATCTCTAGGACAAGGACACACCGTGCGGAGAAACTTCCGAAAATATCGCTTTCAAAGCTACCTGAAGTTGGAAATCATGCCATATTATGACATCAATAGCGTGATGATCTTATTATTGATGATGAAAAAACCAAAGTTCCACTGGCCAAGGGTCTGTATATTGGATTTCTAGAGGCAGAGCGAATTGCATCTGAACGTTGAACTTCAACAGATTCAGTAACGTGCAATTAAAATGGCGATCCCAATTGTACAAAGTTTCTGCTCCGGCATTGTATGCTATGCTCGAATGTGGGATTTATTCGTTGGATTGGATGGTGGACGTGAAGATGGATTTTGACACCCAGCAGAATTGATGTAACTAGCCAAGACTCTAGGAATTGCATCCATCCACAGTCTTGACCTCACATCTTCTCTCGACAACACTTTTCATCACCTTTTCTCCCCAACCCCATCAACCCATCTCATGCTCTGCTACGAAGACGTCGTTTTCCCACTTGAATATCCACAATTAGATTGATGTCGATGATGGTATGACCCAATCACTGACTGATCAGATCAGTGCGCAAAGGTGCATGCTAATTCTGGATATTGATTCTACCGCGATTAGCCACGGTAGTTGTGTGAACAACTCGAGACTTTGTCTCCTCAAAGTGCCGGCGGGCCAATTGAGATGCTCAAATTCTGCAATCAGCATCATGAATCGCCCATCTTTCTGTCATGCATTTCTAGAACAAGTTTCAGAAATGAAGCCCCAACGTCTGGGATCCAAGGTCGCGAAACGAATCGCAACTCGAGCCTCACAATCATGAGACCGTTTCTAGGCTGCCCACCGTCTCGAAATCTTCGGATCGCCTCATTCCTCGTCGTCTGGTATTTGGGATAACATTTCTTGACTGCATTAGTCGCGGCCACTCCCAAATTGTCTCCACCCTCCACATCGGATTGTTTGGCAATCTCTGCTCTTCTCTTTCCTCCCCAGAATCCATTCCATCATAGTGTGAGATGCCAAGAGATATTGCATGAATGAGCTGTTCCAGCTTACTCGAGGATCCTCAGGTACAACTGTTTAAGCATACTTGACAGGCATTGTGGGATTCAAGCTTCGGCCCTCGAGGTTTTACAGAGGCTACAAATGGAGGAGTACTCCCATGCGTTAAATGAGCTTTCATATCTGCAAGCTATTCATTGTTATTGATACTATCAGCAGTCACTCGTTTTTGCTGGTCAGATTCGGCTTTCTTTTAATATTCCCCTTCTTTTTTTCTTTTCAAATCTATAAATCATTTTCTAGATATATTATTTCCTAAAGCCACAAACGAGCATAAACATGCGTCTCTCACTCCCCGCCCTCGTCCTCTCTTTCTCCGCTCTCACTTCTGCCACATTTTATGTAGCGCAACAAGACCAACAAGACCAACAGGATGTTACCGACTTCGCAGTTGGTGAAAGCAAGGCAATCCAATGGGATACTTCCGACTTTGACGATAATCTTGACATTTATGTTGGACCCGAAGACGCTGATGAAGATGACGACAATGTTGGAACGAAAATTGCCAGCGACTACCCAAACTCAGGAACCTTCACCTACACTCCAGACAACGATTACGACAGCAAGTATGGCAAGAAGAAGAAGGTTTGGGGCAAAGACAAGAAGGGAAAGAAGGGAAAGGGAAAGAAGTTGATTATAATCATCATTCACAAGCCTGGAAAAGTCATCAAAGAGCCAGAAGTTCCAACCGTTGTCATTCCACCTTTCTCTCAACTCCCACCAACGGCAACTTTAACCAGCATTGCCACTTTAACGCGTGTTGTTCCTACCGAGACAGTAAGCTCATATCATTCCTTGAGTAATAAGCAATGCTAACATTAGCCTGTACAGCCAAAGAGTCCTCCCGTCGAAACTCCCAAAGTTCCAGTCGTTGTACCCCAACAACATCAAAACCACCAGTTGTTGTTGCTCCAACCACTGTAAGGCCTCCAGTTCTCGTTACCAGCCGACCCAGCGGTGGTGTTACTGGAAATGGAACTGTCGTTCGCCCAACAGCAACTGGTGGTGGTGGTACCTCGCCTCCAATCTTCACTGGTGCGGCGTCAGTATCAAATGCAAAGCCTTTGATCGCTGGTGGAATCATGGGTGCTTTGGCACTTTTCGGATTACTGTGAGCGTCTAGCTCGCATCAAAAGGATGTCTGCATGGGCAATAGACAGTCAGTGGAGGGTCTAGGTTCAGCGACGCTTGGGTTTGCTTTTACTTGTTTAACGCGGAGATTTCCTTTTTGCCAGAGGCATTTTGTACGATACTGATGATGATGCCTTTACGTAGTTACTTGTATAGTAATGTTGTAAGAATATTGTGTCTTTCCCATTTTGTGCACCCAACAGACAAAGTTTCAGTAGTTTCCAAGCGGTTCACATTACTACCCTCTTTGTTCTTCAGCTTCGCAATCACTTTCGCATGAACTCACAAAGAGAATACTTACATTATTCAAACTCACCATCAACTGTCTCATTATTCCTCAGCTTCCACCAGTCTCCTTCTCGGTGCCGGACCAGTCACATTCCATTGTACGTCCTCAGTCCCAAGAATAAAAGTAGCCAATGATTCAAAACTACACCACACCATCTTCGACTAGACTCGCCATCCGATCTCACCACCGCTACCAAACCCCAAACTCCAAACCGACAACGTAACACGTCCTCCCTCAGAAAGTCTCGTCACCTACAAACATCTATCTGTCATCAAAACAAATAAAAGAAGAAATGAACTCGACACTTCCTATTGTTCTGGGTACGCTGTGTGCGATCCTCTTCATCATCGGTGCTGCTTCGCTTTATAATATGACTATCAAGCAAAGGGTTGGTCCGAGGGAGGAAGTGTAAAGGTTTAAACCGAGGAAGGGAGGGAAGGATTCAACCCGCAGCCTCCGAACGGGTTGCCTACTCGAATATCACAAATCACAACTTCACAACTACAAACAACTTCACAAAACATCGCCGTCTCCTTTTTCAGCAGGCTGGACTTTTCTGGAGATGGGAAATTTGGGTTAGATCGTTTGGACTGGGATTTTGAGGTTTATGGTGATAGCGGAATGGAGGATTGTACTGGCAAACAGTACTGAGGAGGAGGGATGGACTTGACATCGATCTGGCCGCGCGGCACAACTGTTCTCACCCACACGCTTTTCAAAGGATGGTTTTACCCGAACACATACACTGAGAGTTATGTAGCTTGAATCCGCACTTTAAGTGGTTCATTCTCACACTTTTCACCTAATGGCCACCTGCTCATACTCGCCTATCTCGGTACCACAGGCATATCACTCATATCGACTTCTCTGGTTGTCTCTTTCAGCTGCACTACTACAGGTTTTCACAGAGGCGTCAAGTACGATGGATATAAAGTTATATGCGCCTTTCAAGAGGAGATGTATGATGGAAGATGGGAGATGTGAATAAGACTGCAAGAAATGTCACTGATGGTCGGTCATCTCCGCGATCAAGTAAATGATTTCCTTTTGGGTTGTAGCACAAGGAGGAGCAGAATGCAGAGATCTCTAAGAAATTATGAGATGGGAAGTTTGGAGGTTGAGAGTATGAGCGTGGAAGAAGAATTTAGGAAGACGTGGAAAGATACCCTGGTGTGTACTTTAGCTGGATTAAAGGAAGGCGGGTGTATTACCGTTTCGGTAGAAGACCGAAGTATTTGATGACCATTCGTGGATGGTCTACCTTTCAGATTTGTATGATAGTTGAATTCAGCAACTCTTGGCTATCTTGACAACCATGGGTTTGAGAGATATGAATGTCTCGCCGAATGGTAGTCTGAACGTTATTGCAAGTCGTCCTGCCAAACTCGTTTTCAGAGATCGGATATTGAGAAATGAAAAGTTACCTGGTGGACAAATATTGACCAATCCTGTGACTGACAATGTAAAGGCTACTGCGTACTAGTATCATCAAATTTTGGATTCACATATCTCAACTCCAAAGAGAGTCGTCCATTTAAGCTCAACCAGCCTGACTTGCTTCCTGCGAAATACAAAGACGTGTCGAGTTGTTGACATACAAAGCGCAATATTCAATTGGAAGAGATTACGCATATCGCCCCAAGTTCACCTCTACCACTAATATGCCATGAAAACCCACTACATTCTACAAACTATGATACATAAAAAGGTGTTTTGACCAAAAACGATAAAAACATGTGGTGGGTAGCGTTCGTTCTCTCGACTGGCCTTCGTCATGAACGGACTACGTCACCATGAAGCTCTAAACAATCCCATCTCCTCTCGACATGGAAATTCAATCTGCCATACCTCTCAACATTACAAAATTAGACAGATAATTACTCTTCACTCAAGTAAACTTCTCCGATTTCCAATAAATAAAACAATATCTGGCTCCAAACATGTCTGCATCGCAAAACCAGTCTTCGCTTGGTCAAGCTCGTGGAGCCGGAACGACTTTGGGACCAAACGATACGAAATCATCGGAAACTGCTACTTCTGCGATGTCGGTTGGGATGGCCACAGCAGCTGGGCATGGGGATCGTATGTACACATCTCGTCATTGCAATTTGATTCCCTTAGGAGTTGCAACCTAGGCTTATGGTTTAACTTTTATTTTGAGAGCCATCGCTAAATGAAAATCTTGCAGATCCCAAAGACAACGTAGATGATAGTAATGTTACTCTTCCAAACACTCGGATTGGCCCACAGAAAGGAGATCTGGATGGTGAACAAATGAGACCTCCAGGTGAAGGAGAGGTAATGGCAGCACAGCTCGACAAAAAGAACGCGGGCTGGGGAGAGCAAGATAGTATGACGGATGGGCTGGATAGAATGAAGGCGGAGCAGAAGAGTGCTAGAGATGAAATCAAAGAGGATAGAAAACAGGGAGGAAATATTGATGGTGGAGCCGGAAATAGGACGGAGAATGAGGGCTTGGGAGCAGTCTGAAAAGGCTCAAATGGTCTCCAGTCGTTCGATATCCTCTTCACCGTTTCGTAGTTTTGTTTGTTGGTAAAAGTACTGTACATAGTCCGAGCCATACCTTCCTAGATCCTTGACGCCGTCGCAATGCAATTGGAACCCCACCGCTCTCAAAACTCCATCCGGTCCATGCTCTCATCACCAAGAGAACTTAATACTGAGGACTGTCGTCTTGAAGACACGACAGAGGCGGTTGTGGTGATTCCATTGGTGGGAGTACCCTTTATCTTCTCCGCCCATTCCTTTACGCTGGTGTATTCTGCGCCTTCGATTTTTACGGTCCTAGGTTCTGCAGGTTTCCCCAAGACCGTGCCGACGTACCTCGAGTCCTCGTCGGCCACACTATGTTTTTTCTTGAGAACTGCAAATAATCAGCACCTGAGTCCTTCCAGAGTGATACATTCACCTAACCTGTCAAGTAATCCTCCTTAGCTCCCTCCACTCCCTCCAGCGCAATCCTTCTGATCTCTGCATTCTGTGGCCCCTTCGCCCATGCAATGAACTCATCCGTGCCTCTCATATCCTCCTCTCCAACGGCTCTCTGGTCTGCAACTCCTAATTCTGGTAGAAGCAGCCCGAAATCTTGCATTGCCATCCTCACATCCTGAATCATCGGCTCGAGCGCAAGTTCTGCATCGTCTTGGTTGAGGGCGGCGTGGTCTGCTGTTGCCTGCGCAAGTTGGGTCATGAAGTGTGCTGCCAGGCCGGTGAGAGTATCGACTACAGAGGAACGCGCTGAATGATAGCCTGCTGCGCGCAGGATCTGGAGGATGCAAGGACGCAGGAGCGAGGTGTTGAGTGCTTGAGGAGACGACATTTTGCAGGTTGGAATGTGCGACAACACACAGTTCAGGGTGTCGTTGAGAAGATCTTCATGCTGGAAGACAAAAGAGCTGGAAAGCCGAGGAAGTTTTCAATAACTTCAACAATACTAAGCAGTAAATCAATTGAGTATATTGTTTGGCCGATGTTGACCTTGGAAGGTGATTGTGAAAGGTGAGGGAAACAATGCGAATGCCCACGTGAGGTTGGGTCCTAGCCTCGCGTCTCCTTCCGCGCTTGTCATTCTTTTTGACAGCCTTCTCCCCTCATACACTACCAACGAACTACAAAGCGACTACGAAGGCATAAAACTCTCCTCCTTTCCACATTTAACATCTAGCCCTTGGTCGCTATAAGCTCTTTCCCAAACACCAAAACATAACATAACACAATAATCTCGAGAATCATACACGAATTCAACGCGCGAAAGGGCATCGCCCATCATGTCTCTTAAGCTCAAGTTGACCACCAAACCGAGTGTCCCTCCGCCGGCCTCAACCCCATCAACGCCTCTCGCGACACCTGGAGGAACGAAGCTCAAATTCAAATTTGGGCCAAAGTCAGCGGCCTCGTCCCCTGCTCCAGTCGCACATGCGCAGTCGCCGGACGAGGCCTCCAAGTCGAAGACTACAAAGGCTGGCCGAACATCGAAACCCACCGCGAAGGCCATCCAACAAAAGCGCAGTATCAAGGAAGAACCCGACTCGGATGATGATGGCACCACAATGGACATCGAGGCCATCGATAGCATCAACGTCGCGCGCCCCACAAAAAAGCTCAAGCTCAGTATCGGTAATTCAAATCCAAGCCTGGTTGGACCTTCAAGCGCTGCTCCCAAAACTCCTGGAACGGTGATTCTTAAAACTAAGATCAAGGGACGGTTACCACCGAGGCCCCAAGGTGTAGGTTATGATTCCGAGGCCAGCGACCGAGAGGAGGACCCCGCCATCGAAGAGCAATTTGTGATTCGAATGCTCCCTGGCCCTGACTGCGACTACCTTCGAGATTGTGTCGTTGGAAAGAAATTCGGCATTCCAAAGTCACAAGGAGGCGCGGAGATATACATGAAATTTTTTCATGAGAATGGACGACGGGGAATTATTAGGATCAAGGACAGGATTTACGCAACTACGCTGGTCGATTTGCCTTGCATTGTTGAGGGCATGAAGAGTTGGGACAAGAGAGGATGGTGGAAGAGCGCAGACATCTGTCAACTTCTCCTGGTCTTTGCCCAAGTTGAGCGAGAGGAGGAAGCAAAGACTATCAGCCTTCCTGCTAGTGTTGACCCAGTCACATTTCAATATCCCCATGGATTGACAGCACCAATGCACTATGCTCGCAAGCGAGTGTTTCGAAAACGAGTCAGCAAGACCACGATCGAGGCGGTGGAAGATGAAGTCGAAAGACTTCTACGAGAGGATGATTTAGCGGAGGGTTCTAGATTTGAGATGGTTGATCCTGAACGACATGACAGTCAGTTCAGTCCTCGTGGTAGTGATTACGGAGACGATGCCTACTCCGGGAACGAGGATGCCGAGGGCGAGGACGATGATCAGGACCAGACCGGATATTTCGATGAGATTATGAATGGGGAATAGAGGATACAGAGCACGCCGATGCCCTCGCCGCCGAACTGGAAGCCGAAATGATGGCAGAAATGGGTGGCGATACCCCAGCTACCGATACCCCGGCTGTTCCTGGAACCCCTCTATCCAAGGGCCAAATGCAGAAGAGCCTGCGGAGGAGTACGATAGTGGAGACGAGTCTGCTGAAGATGATGACGACGATGCCGCTTCTGAAATTGACATCGAAGCCAAGAATCGGGAGAAGTTGGAAGAGGGTATTCGGGAGGATATCCAAGATCTGGAGAGGCAGCTTGTTGACCAGCAAAATAAGCTTGCTCAACAGACCAATGTTCTTCTCAAGAAGAGAGTCGAGGAGAGTATCCGCAAGATCAAGGCCGAACTGCAATTGAAGAAGGCTTCCATTAACGAGGAGGAGGAAGCTTAGGAACATTTAAATCGCGAGGTGTATAAGGACTGATTGGGGGTGTATGGTAGTGGGCTATTGGTATTGTGTTTCGAGGCCTGGCACTTGATTTTCAGGAGGAGTTTTGAGCGTGCATCTTGGGAAAAGGCAAAGGGGCGTTTACTTTTTCATACCAGTTGTGGTATTAGAAGGCACTTTTCACAGTTGTGTTGGGAGGAACCCAATCTTTGAGATTTGCCAGCAACGGAGATATGATGCATTCATTCTTCCGGTTTGTACAATGCATACATTATTTATATTTTACGTTTGTCGCTCCTTTTTACCACTGCACCGATAGTCAGAGTCTCAGACTAATTGGGAGCAATTGAAAGCAAATATAACACAAAGGACTATGATACATTCTTTCGATTTTTACAACGTGCGCCCTGTGACTTTTAACACTAATTGAACCATCTATTGGGACATTCCCTTATGCCTCTGCCATAATCTAACAACGTTCCCTCTCAATCATACACATGAGCCCGGCTGTCCAACAAGCGGTTCAATAAATCGCAGTCTTTGAAACCACCACCCATCATCCTCATCTTCGTCCAGTATCCTACATTCCCTTCAAGAAATTACCCTCCTTGATCTTCTTCCTCCTCTCCGCCCTCATCGCATCCCTCAACTCTCCTCTCTTCTCACCTGCCTCCAGTGCACCCGCCAGCGTACCTTGCTCATTCGAAGGTAAGTCGATCGACTGCTTCGTAATTGGGATCTTTGGTTGCAATGCCGACAGATCTCCTGATGCCAGTAACTTCGCTTCCAATTTCCTCTGCGCTTTGGCGGCCTTTCTACGGATCTTCTTCGATTTTGCTGTTTTGGTATTTCAATATTAGCTTTGCTTGTCTCTTCAATGTTGGATACAAGAGTTTCGGAGAAGTGAAATAAATGAACAAATGAACGCACAGAATTGATCATCTCCCCCGGTAACATTCGTCTCCTCCTTAACCTTCACGTCCAAACATCTCCACAACCACTCTGGATATTCCTCCTCGGCGAGCGCAATGGGGTCTTCTTTGCCCTTGAAATAGTTCAGTCCTTTCATTGGCGTGCCGGCGGGACATATTGAGGTTGGGAGGTTGCTGGCGCTTTTGGGTTTTGTGGATGCTGGGGGAAGTGGTGTGGTGAATGCTGGGGAGGGAGAAGGGGTTGCTGCTACTGCTGGGGTTGGCGTGGTGCGGAGGGGAGAGAGCTGGGAAAAGGAGCGAAGGGGGAGAGCGCGGAAGGACGGTACACCGCGGTGGAGGCAGGTTCGGCAGATCATGGTTGTGGTGGTGTGGTTTGCGTGTGGTTGTACTCGGGTACGTGTGTTTTTGACGATGTTGGTGATAATTTTTGGGAGACGTGCAGTACGGTCGCCGGCTGAGAGGTTGTGGGGATGGCAGTCAATATAAAAAAGCTGAAAGCATCGACCAACTGAACATTAACCAATTGAATTCACTTTTGGTAGCAATCCATAGAATAAGAGAGTTTGACGAAATTGTTTGATTCTACATAGCATTCCATGTACTTGCATTGAGCATTTGTTAAAAAGCTGCTAAGCTGCTTAAGCATAATAGAGATATAGAGCTCTGCTCCAGTCTATTCGCCGACTTCCTACTGTAAGCGACGGTTCTTCCGAGACACACCTACACATCTCTCTCAATGATAAATCCTTTCATTTCTCATACAGTACTACCTACGCCTAAGTCCTTCCTTGTGCAAGTATAAAATAAGAAACCCATGAACCAATTGAAGACACCTTGGTTAGCAGTACATGGGACAGGCGAGTTTGAAGAATTGTTGGATGTTCGTACAGCATTTCATATTTACAATTGGCATTTGCCAAAGAGCTGCTGAGCTTGCCTGGGGGTAATGGAGAACCATGGCCATACTGCGGTCCATTCCCCGACCAAACAGCAGTTCTTCCCAGATACGCCCAACACATCTCCATCGATGGCAAATCCCTCCATGTCCCAATTCCCACAAAGCACTCCCAGTGTCTAAGCTCTTTCTTGCGCAGATTCCTCTATGGCTTTGGCACATAGTTCTGTTGCTCGAACAAATAACCCTTAATTTTCGACTCCTTCAACAGCTCCAGATACCTCTCTAGAAAAGAGTAAATGTATTAGCAAACTTTCAACACCCATCTGCCAGCTCTTATTCCCCTGGAACTAAATGTGCATTTGTCCATTGAAGCAAGATCGTCTCCAAACCCACATACCTCTCAACGAGCCGCACTTCTCTAGATGATTGACTCCCTCCCGGTAATAACACTTTCCCAATTCCTCTCTCACCAGACGCGCCATCATGCTCTTCACCCATTGCTCCCGAATGATTGCGTCCTGTGCCTGCTTGAGTCGTAGGGTATCGTCGTAGTCGACGCCGTCGAACGACGCTGGAACCGTGGGCTTCTTCGCCTTGAAGGCCAAACTCTCAGGGGTCGGTGCCATTATAGTGGTGGAAAGCGATGCGTTGAATTGGGAGAGGAGCGTAGAAATTGGATAGTTGGTGCTGTAGTTCACCAACGACTGCTTAGAATTGCTTGAGCCGTGAGTTGACCATCGGTCGCAATGCCAAGCGTAGACTTTATGCCTGAGGCCTCGAAGGCGTTTCTGCAATTGACTTACCGCTCCTTCTCTAGCGCGAACGCACGGACTATCTCGATAAGAGCTCTTCCCCAAAAATTTTACAGCCTCTTTTTTTTCTTCTGCACCACCTTTTTCACAACTCCCTTCAAAGACTTGCAATCTTTGATTCTTTTACACACTTCACATATTTTCCTTTCCTCCCTCAACACCCACATCACCTTTCACAATGGGAAAATCCAAGGATACCAAGACTGGCTCCAAGTCCAAGTCTGAGGTCAAGATGCCCGCTGCAAAGAAGGTCCTCAATACTAAATCATTCAAGCAGACCCCAGTTGTTGCAAAGTCCGCCGCAAAGTCAAGCAAGAAGGCCTCCAAGCCAGTTGTCAAGGCTCCATCCCCATCCTCCTCCGAGGCCGACTCCGACTCTGATGATTCCGCTTCTTCTTCTGAGGAAGAGAAGCCAGTCGTCAAGGCCAAGACCAACGGCGCTGCCCCCAAGAAGGCTGAGGTAGATTCCTCCTCCTCTTCCGATTCGGATTCGGATTCATCTTCCTCTGCATCTGAATCCGAAGACGATTCTGAAGGATCTGACTCTGACTCTGGTGTAAAGCCAGTTGCTGCCGCGGCCGAGAGCGATGATTCCGACAGCTCCGACGAGTCCTCCGAGGAAGAGACTGTCGCAAAGAAGGTTGTTGATGCCGGCAAGGCTGTTGTCAATGGTGCCGCAAAGGCTGTAGCCAAGGCGACCGTAAGTCTCTTCTTTCCCCATAGAAACGCATCACTAACGCAACTTTAGGAGAAGTCTGACTCCGACTCTGATTCGTCCGATTCCAGCGCCGCCGAAGATGGTTCCGACTCTGACTCCAGCGACTCTGGGTCTGAGGAAGAAGCTGCCCCATCCAAGAAGCGCAAGGCCGAGGAGGAGGCTGAGCCTGTCGCAAAGAAGGCCAAGGTCGAGGCTGTTGAGGACAATGGCACAAAGAACCTGTTCGTTGGTAACTTGAGCTGGAACGTTGATGACGAGTGGTTGTTGCAAGAGTTCCAAGGTTTCGGCGAGATCACTGGAGCTCGTGTCATCTCTGACCGTGAGAGTGGCCGATCCAAGGGTTTTGGTTATGTCGAGTTCGCCAACTCTGCTGATGCCGCCGCTGCTCTTAAGGCCAAGAAGGGTGCATTGATCGATGGCCGTGAGGCAAATGTTGACTTCTCTACTCCTCGTGACAACACCGCCCCAAGGACAAGGCTCAAGGTCGCGCCGCTCAATACGGTGACAGCACCAACCCTCCCTCCGACACCCTCTTCTTGGGCAACTTGTCCTTTGAAGCTGATGAGAATGCTGTTGGCGAGGCATTCGGTGCACACGGAACTGTTGTTAACGTTCGTCTTCCAACTGACCAGTAAGTTATTCTATTCTGTTATTTTTTATTGTGCTAATCTTCTGTAGGGAAACTGGCAACCCCAAGGGATTCGGATATGTTAGCTTCGCTTCCATTGATGAGGCAAAGGCCGCTTTTGAGGCTATGACTGGTGCTGAGATTGCCGGTCGTCCTGTTCGTCTTGACTATGCCACACCCCGACCTGACCGTAGCGAGGGTGGCGGTCGTGGAGGGTAAGTTCCTCAGCCTTTCCCTACTCAAACAAAACTAACATTATTCAGTGGACGTGGTGGCCGAGGAGGCTTTGAGCGTGGAGGACGTGGAGGCGGACGTGGAGGTGGCCGAGGAGGATTCGGTGACCGTGGCGGACGTGGTGGTGGACGAGGAGGACGTGGTGGTGCTTCCCGCGGTGGTTCTACCAACCGTGGTGGCTTTGGTGACTTCAAGGGCAAGAAGCAGACTTTTTAAGTCGTCAACACTGCCGCACACAAAACTTCTTTGAAGTAAGGCGTTGACATGTGGGTCCGTTGGCTCTGTGGGTTGTGGGCTCTTGACTATACTTCTCTTTTGAGGAGCTGTGGGCTTTGAGATCTTGACTTGATGGCTTTGAGACGTTACTGTTGGCTTTGTTGGCTTGTGGCTGTCCCTTTCGGCTTGTCTTCATCCTTCTTCAGAGAGACTTGCTTGGCTTTTTGATACGATATTATTACGAGGGCGTTTGGGATACTTTGACCTGATCTGTGGGCTTTGACATCATACCCGAAGTCGAGATGAATCTTCTTATATCTTTCTCCATCTAGGAGCTTGGGTATCTTGAGGTGGATCGAGCTTCATGCTGTCGTTTGCTGGATGATTTACGGGTAACTGGATGGCAAAAGTTTATTTTATTCCCCTTGAAGGTGCGTAGTTACTGCACCTTGATTGTACTAAATGGTGAGTGTACCCTGCTCTGTGGATTGGACTGCTCCCTCCCTTGCTGCTCGTTTACTCTAAATAATACATGAAACATCAAACAATTCTTCGGTTTTAAATACATTTTCTCTTGTGAATTAAAAGCTCAGTGACTTCTAAATTTGCTCACCTATAGCATTTAGTACTCTGCGGATACCAACCCAAACACACCTCTTCGCCCCAAATTTTATTCTGCCAGGATATCTCCTCACAACAGTGATTTACGTTCTGCGCACAAACTTGCTAACTAGGTACCTTACATACGCGTACAGTATAGCACTACCTCAACCATCCAACTACTGTGCGTGTGGAGGTGAAACCTCCAAAATTGACGGATGACCTCGGTCATACACCACCGAACTTGAAAATGCTGTGGCTAATGATCTCCCAAGGACGCGCATCCTTGGGTGATATGATACCCTATGATTCATAAAATTATATGCTAGGTACCTGCTGTTCCACTTTATTTTCTATTCATTAACACTTTCAGCTGTACAAAGACTAATAAAATAAATCTGAAGAATAAGAAGAATACGAAAACCCGGCGATGCCTCTCGTACAGCGCAGTGCTGTACATACATGCTGTTTCAGATAATCTGCTCTATCACTTTAGCCGGGCTTTTGCCGGGCAACCACCCCTCAACACGCCATCGTCATTTGCTGGGCACGCGCCGCAAGAGAGGAGGAGAGAGGAGAGAGGTCGGGCAATAAATTGAATTCTGTAGTGGCGGAGCAGAACAAGACATCATCAGCATCCTCATCCTCATCCTCACCTGACCTGCATCACTTTCGTCACGTTGGGGGTCAATCATATAATAATAAATAAAACCTATACCTACCTAGTATAGTTAGTAAATCATCTGTTCCAGCTCACCACTTACTTTACGGAGTACTCTTAAAAGTCTTGACACCCTTGAATCACCCCACCTGCCCACTTCTTTCGCGATACGCAAGTACCTTCGTACATACTGCCAACCGCCCACCCTCCTCCACCTTCCTTGCTTGTCTCGTCAATATCTCAACAAAGAAACAGCCAGCCAGCCAGCCAGCCCAGCCCAAGTCCAGCCCAATATATCCTCTGAGGCCGGAGTCCCTTGAAGTAAGCAACAGTAGACCAAGACGAAGCAGCGGTCTACCACTTGGCTGGAGTCAGGAATATCCACTCGTTCTGCTATTACGACAACATCATTCCCATTCATGCGCAACTTGACTCTCTTCAACTACGCCATCTCACCGCTCTCCAACCCCTCCACAATATAATAACACGACACCAACCATGCCTTCACCACCAAGCCCACTTTCGAGGGCCGACAATATTTCGCAAAGCAGACAAGCTTCGCGTTATTCAGAACACATGGCTCAATCCGCAGGTATTCCGCAACGTTTGCGCAACGATGGTAAGTTAGATGGTTGTTTATGTATAGCTCCGCTAACGGACCAAGAATCCTGGGTCGAGATCTCATCGCAACCTTCCTCTTCCTCACTATCCTCGATCGGCGACGAGATAGTGACGACTGGTCTGCGAGTTCAGCATGATCCAACACTAGAAGACGAAGAAGAGTTCCCGGCATGCCATCCCACATCGCTCTGCCACAGAGGCAGACCGGAACGAGTAGCCAAGAGGAGTATGAAGAGAGCGAGAGCGAGGAGGATCGAGTAATGACATCTTCAAATGAGAATATTGCCGCGCCGCGAGTTTCACATCCCGCGTATGATGCTGGAGAAGATTCGGAGGATGATGAGAATGCTACGGCTCTGGGAAGGAGAACCGCTTTCACACCACAACCAAACGCCTTTTCGCATCCTCCTTCACATAGGCCTGCTACGCAGCAGGGATCATACTTTCCCTCCCAGCGGCCGATACGTAACGAACGACCAAGCTACTTGTCTCGGGCTTCTCACACAACCGATCACGATGCCGCTTTGCGAGCCAGTCTTACTACACTTCTCAGTATTGGCGCTGCAGCGGCGAGAGGATTACCAAAAAGAGAGCATGGTGGTATTAGTGGAAACACGATGCAGAGTAACGAGCCGATGGGCTTGCGCTTCGTACCAGAATCAGAACTGAACAACCCGACGATTCCAGCAAACTCCGGTCGACCATTGACGCCTTCCACACGAGCTCGATCCAGTCCCTCAGTATGCTCACAAGATGCCGTTGAGCACAAGCGGAAGGCTGGCACGAAACCAGTAGAGAAATCGCGCCCAGTAAAGAAGAAGAAGATGCACTTGGAAGGAGAGATGATGCTCAGTCCAACCATCATGGCGTGGGTCATGAGTGCAGGCGTAGTTGTTCTTGTCAGTGTGGTTGGATTTGGGGCAGGATATGTGATTGGGAGAGAGGTGGGAAGACAGGAAGTGATGGCTGGATTCAACAGCTCTCTAGCCGATGGTGGATGTGGGAAAGAAGTCATGAAGGCACCGGGTAGCCTAAGAAGGTTTAGATGGAATCTTGCTGGGGCAAGAAGTATTGTTGCCTGATGGTGCTCCTCGAAGTGAGTCGAGCGTGGAATGTGATAAATGATTTGATGCATTATGGGTAATGGAATGGGACCGGCGTATGGAATTTCACAAGGGCACATTTGGAAGGCGTTGCATACCTTTGCGACTGTGGGAATTATAACTGTTTCGGGTTTATAGCGCAGGTGTTGCGTAAAAAAATATACTAAATTATCCATGATTGCCTAGTAGCCAGGTTGGGTTTGCCTGTATGCTCTGTTGCTAACACCTTTCAACGCCAGCGACGCCTGAATGGAAGTTATTCAAAGAGCAAGTGCTTTTGAAGTTTTATTTTATTTTATTTTTATTAGACTTGAGAGCATACATCAAACCAATCACATCTAGAAACGTTCACCTGGTAAGGTCGTAATAACATACCATCAGAGTGTGAGCTTACAAGGGGTAGTCTACCATGAGCTTTAAAATAAGCTTATCTCACTCCCACAATGCATATATCCAGCAAGCACCAAGGTCTAATAATTTATCATCTCATTGAACTTTCATTCCAATTCTCAGCTTCAAAGAAAGAGCGCCACGCACTTCATCGTTACTTCCCAGGCATCACAACATGGAATTGATCAGCGTTGTTCAGACAGACAGAACTATGCCCAACAAAGGAGCAAAACTGCTAAATAAAGCGCTGTTTTTAGCAGAGTGCAGGATGTATCCTTTTAGGTTTATAATAAACTTTCTCCTTCTTCGTCGCTGATTCATATTAGTAACTGCCACAAGCAAAAGAAATTGTGAATTACGACACTCTTTTCTTCCTCCAGTTTCAGAGGATTCGTCCGATGAGTTGCAATTGAGGCGCTGAATCCGAGCCGCCTCTCGGCCTCACGAGCTGACAATTCACCTCGGCTTCTTCAGCTCAACGAAAGAAGGAACATTCACGACTTGGATTCCTCCGTCCTCCGTTTCTTGGGACTGCAACCCTAAGAGCTCGTATAATATTTCGCTCTCTGCCAGATCTGGATCGTGAGACGCCAATAAACACTTCCCCGCCTTTTCGTTCTTCGTTAGCAAGCGTGCTACTTCCAGAGCTCAGCTTTGTGACATCGACACAACGAAACCATTGATACAACCATTGATACAGTAATTCAAAATGGCAACGTCTCTTATAAATCAACCCTCCATTATCCTGGTCCTCTCACTATTCGGACTCTACCTCTTCGCCTCCCTCATCCAAACCATCTTCATCGCCTACAGACGCCATCTCTTCAAGCAAGCACGAGGTTGCAAACCCGCACCCAAATATCCCCAGCGAGACCCAATCCTTGGTTCAGACCTCTTCGTCGAGAACACCAAATATGCAAAGAATGGCGGATTCCTCGAGATGATCAAGAGACGCTATGCAAGAGTCGGAGCCACTACCTTCACTACCCAACTTCCAGGTCAGCAATTCATCCAGACCGTCGAACCAGAAAACATCAAGGCCATGCTAGCCACGCAATTCAAGGATTTCGAGCTGCCAGCTATTAGAAAAGGGGCTTTTGCACCAATTTTCGGCCATGGGATCTTCACTACGGATGGGGCGGAGTGGGAGACGTCGAGATCACTCCTTCGACCAAACTTCAACCGCGTGCAGGTAGCGGACTTGGACATGTTGGAGAAACATGTGACCAAGGTTATCGCTAGAATCCCTCGAGACGGGTCAACAGTCGATTTGCAAACTCTCTTCTTCATGCTCACCTTGGACTCTGCAACGGAATTCTTATTCGGTCACAGCGCTGGATCACTTGATCTAGGACAATCCCACGAACGAGGAGTGAAATTCGCTCAAGCCTTCACAGATGCCACAACGCAAAGTGGTAATATTGTTCGTGTCCCAGCGACATTTGCCTTCTTGTTGAAAACCAAGAAGTTCAAGGAGGATGTCAAGTACGTACACGAGTATGTGTCCGCTTACGTGCAGAAAGCCGTGGATTTGCATAAGTATGGCACGACGGAGAAGAATGAAAAGTATGTTTTCTTGGAGGAGTTGGCGAAGACCGGATTCGGCGCGAAGAAGATCCAGGATGAACTTCTCAATATCTTGCTAGCGGGGAGAGATACTACAGCAGCATTACTGAGTTTTCTGTTCTATACCCTGGCTCGAGAGCCGAGAGTGTTGAAAAAGCTTCAAGCTGAAATCGCGGAATTGGATGGACAACGGCCGACTTATGAGCAGGTCAAGGGGATGAGATATCTACAATGGGTTATAAACGAAGGTAAGCAACAGAAACAAAGCGTCTAGTAATCGGGCTAACATCTGTAGCTCTTCGACTGTTTCCAGTCGTAGCGCTCAACGCGCGAGCGGCGGCGCATGATACTACGCTCCCTGTAGGAGGCGGTCCTGATCGCAAGTCTCCCGTTTTTGTCAAGAAGGGGCAGTCGGTCAACTATACTGTTTATGTTATGCATCGGAGGAAAGACTTGTACGGTGACGATGCGGAAGAGTTCAAGCCTGAGAGATGGGAGACATTGAGGCCAGGGTGAGTCGTTCGCTCTGCTTGCTCATGAGCTGTGAACGATGCTTTTGCTAACTCTTTGCAGTTGGGGATATCTTCCTTTCAATGGCGGACCAAGAATATGGTGAGTTTGATTCATGGGGTCGTGGTTGGACTTGAGTGGGTGGGAGGAATAAAGCTGACAGTCTCTAGTATTGGCCAACAATTCGCTCTGATGGAAGCGTAAGTTTACCTTTATTTTCCAATACACTCCGGTATGTACTGTTTGCTGATTCTGATCATAGATCTTACACAACGATTCGAATTCTCCAAAACTTCAAAGCAATTGAGAAACGAGACGATACACCATTCCTAGAGCAAATGACCATTACAGCAGCAGTTCGAGGGGTGTTCAAGTAAGTATGACGCCTGTCTAAGATATAATAGAGTCGGTATTTGGGGTTTTGCAAATGCGAAGAATTGTTTTTCGCCTGAGACGGTGTGTATTGTGCTGGTTTGAGGAATTACTCGACCAGTAGTGTGAGTAAGCGATGAGGTATGTTTGAGATCGAGGGAACTGAGGGAGTTAGGGAATATAGTTATGAGATATGTTTAGTAAGGTCAAGAGTTTTGGGGGAAATGGGAATGGGAATGGTACTAAGGACAGAACAGGACAGGACAGGAATCAACATAGGATAGGGAGGGGCAGATATTGTTGAAAAAACAGCGAGCCCACTCCTTGTACTTAACGAATAATGAACAGGATATTTGACATTAACATTCACATTTCCCGCCTCTATGCACCATAGTCCACAAATCTATCCAAATCAATCACTTGCAATGCATTCCTGAACAAGATCTATCTCTTCGCTGCCTTCTACGGAGTAAGATCTTACATGACAGTATCAATAGTCCTCTTCGGTCTGCACATCTCGTCAGCGTATGCAGCCACCGTATTGCACGGGCTCAGGCCCAATCACACCACTCACAATACCAATCGGACAAGCTTCCACCCCCTGAACGACTGACTGCAAGCGGACTACTGCACCAACGCTACATTTTCGGGGATTCATGGTCCCGGATGGCGGTACGGATCCCTCGTACAGGCCTCGCAGTACTGTACGGAGTACAGAGCATCGTCATTCTTAGCGTGGGTGCTGCGTCTGTCGATATTTTGTGTGTGGACGAATGACAACAATTGCAGCCCAGGTGGTTGGTCAACACTTTTTTATATTGCTTTGGACGTGTGAACACTCTGGCTTGATTACTCCTTTCTTCTTTCCTTCTGCTTCTGCTTCTTCTTCTGCTACTGTTACTACTTACTACTTACTATCCATTACTCTCGTCCGATTACTTGAAGCTGGCTCTTTAATCGTAGAGGCACTGATTAGTATATTTGTGCGCGACGAAACGAAACATCATCAGGCTATCTATCACTCGACACGCAGAAACTCGATTGAAGCTGGCAACCCTTTGGAAGCAATTACATCAAAGATATTTAGGATACAATGGCGGTTACAGTCGATGCTGCGACGAGGAAGAGAGTATTGAAAGTGGTCTTCTTTTCCTTGCTACTGGATCTCGTACGTTTCCGCCTTCCGCTGCCCTCCATCTGTTCCAACTCTCTAAAGTCGGCGCAATGAGACTAATTACTTCTTTCGCTGTAGATAAGCTTCAGTAAGTTCTCCGGTCTCTGCGAAGCCTGAATTCGTCGCCAGTATCCTCAAACTCGTAGCCGCGCAATACCCCCCTTCTTTGAGGGCAGTGAAGATATACCTCTACAATTTCTGACCCCATATCGCAGCATTCATTCTCCCACTGTTCCCTTCACTTCTAGCATACTACAGAGAGTCAGTCTTTCCCCGCCCATCCTGCGATTACCGTTCCACTTCGCTAACTTAACATCTCCTACCAGTCTCGAAGTGCCCCTCGAATCCTCTCCCAATAAATCGCCTACCGTCCTCGCGCACATCCTCACATACCTCAATGCCTACAAGGCTTCTTTCTCCCGCCCAATCGACTCGAGATATGATATTGTACTTTTGGGCGGTGCCCTGGGGAGTCTGTTCTCGTATGTTTCCTTTATGATAGCCCACAAGCACAATTTGGAGACCTCAAATAAGAACTGACAAAACACCTTCCAGTCTTCTACAAGCCTTCGCATCCCCTATAATCGGTACGCTCTCCGACAAATATGGCCGCCGAACAGCCCTCCTCTTTAGCATGTCCGGTAACATCCTCAGCGTCCTCCTCTGGTTGCTAGCCTCCGACTTCCGAACATTCCTCCTCTCCCGAATTGTCGGCGGACTCTCGGAAGGAAACGTCCAACTCGCTATTGCAATTGCAACAGATATTTCGGATGAGAAACAGAGAGGATCAACAATGGCGTTGGTAGGGATATGTTTTAGTATCAGCTTTACTTTTGGACCGGCCTTGGGCGCGTGGTTGAGCACCGTTAAATCTGTCAAGGCGAATCCCTTCGCGACAGCAGCGGGCTTCTCACTGTTTTTGATTGTAACAGAGACCTTATATCTCTATTTCTGTCTCCCAGAAACCCTCCCAGCAAAGTGGCCTCGGCACAAAAGAAGCTCACTTCCTCCCAAACGACACCCCCACCAGCAACGGAAGCTCCCTCAAAGCCCCAGCAAAACAAGTCCCGTTGTCGAAATCCACTCACAGGATCAGAAGCCAAAAGCGAAAACGCAACGAACAAACTCTCATTTCATCCTCAATCTCACCCACCTAACCTTCATCCTCTTCTTCTCCGGCATGGAATTCTCCCTCCCTTTCATGACCTACGACCTCTTCGGCTACACCGCAGCCCTCAACGGCCGTCTCCTCGGCTACATGGGCCTCATCGCCTCTCTAATCCAAGGTTCACTAACCCGCCGTCTACCCCCTCTCCTCTCCATCCGCATCGGCGTCACATCATGCCTCCTCGCCTTTCTCCTTCTCGCGCGCATCAAGACGGTAGCTGGTCTCTACCTCGCCACGACCCTCTTAGCAATCACCACCGCGACTGTAGTGACTGGTTTGAACGCTCTGTCAAGTTTCGAGGCTGGTGAGGATGAGCGAGGGGGAAATTGGGCAATTTGAGAAGTTGGGGACAGCTTGGACGCGGCGTGGGGCCTTTGCTATTTACGAGTGTTTATTGGTGGGCTGGGAGGGAGGTTGCGTATGGGATTGGAGGGGTGGGGATTTTGGGTGTCGTGGGCTTGGTGGTGTTTGGATTGAGGGAGCCGGGTGTGGGGAGGAGGAATAAGGTGTCTGTTGCTGGGGGAAGGAGTTGTGAGTGAATAGAGAAAAGAGAGACAGACGAGTGTGAGAAGCCTCCTTGTGTGAGGTATTTTGGTTTTGGGAGCTCATTGTACACCAGCTTTTTTTTTTGGCGGTTTGGTCAGGAATGGGGGGGTGAAGGGTGCGTTTGGGAAAAGGAGAAACTTGTTGTCTGTGTGTTATTAAATAGGACAGGGACGAGCGTGTATGTGTATATATCACTTTTGAGGAGCGCGAATTAAAGAAATTCTTGAAAATTATGAAGATAGGAAAGAGAAGAAATGATATGGCAAGTCCCGGCCGGTACTTGCTCTACTAGCCTTTTTACAGTCCTAATTCCAGAGCTCGCTTACGGGGTTGTTTGGCACTTTTAGGCTACACGAGTACGTAAAAAGGATAACTTTACCAAAATCATTGATTTCATTACCTTACCTACTGCATCACCTACCACTACTGAAGATACCTACCTAGGCACCTACCTATTAACTCCTCCAAATGCAAATATGAAAAAATGAACACTCCAAAGTGAGCATATCCATTTCTTCCGCCCTCCCCTCTCGTCATACCTTTAGAAATGAGAAGAATTGAATTACCCAAAGGAAAATCCACGTATATATCTTCCTTCCCTCCCTGCCCTTCCATGCTCGAACATTGGAGAAAGAGAAAAAGGAAATTCATAAGAGTGCAGGAAACATGAACAGAAAGAAAGCATGCCCAAAAAGCCACCCATCCATGATTCCATTCTTCCTACCCCTCCAAAGAAAAAAAGAAGATAACACCCGTTTCAAAGTGTTCAAAGATGAAAGTGAAATAGATCCACCGTTTCTTCCTAGATGTGTCGAACGTTGATCATAACTGAGGCTACACCTGCTCCCTCTCTTGCTCATTCTTTCCACCGCCCACAGCAGGAATAGAAGAAGTAGTAGTAGTAGCGGCAGTGCTCTCGCTATCTTTCCCCTGTTCCGCAATCAATTCTCGCTTCAGAGCAGAATCTATAACTGGTTCTGAAGGACCAGATGATGCTGCAGCAACGGGTGTTGATTCCAAAGCAGCTGCAATTGAAGTCTGCTCACTCAAAGATGGCTCAAGAACCACAGGTAAAGCTTTTTCAAGATCTTTAGGGACGGTGGCAGCTACTGGTGTGTCAGTGGGATCGTCCTTGCTCCCGTCCTTCGCTTGTTCTGCTTTTTCGATTTTCGCTTCCTGGCTTGCTTGGGGCATGGTGTCTGTGGCGCTCTCTGCTATCTTGGTGGGTTCTGGTTCTGATTCCAAAACTTGAGATTTTGTCTCCTCTTCAGTTGTAGACGCAAGTACCGCTGTCGAGGGTTTCGCTTCCTCGGCTACAAGATTCAGTGTCGATGATTTCGCTTCCTCTTGAACAGCAACACCTGATTCCGATTCCACTTCCGCCTTTGCTTTTGTCTCCTCCCTCTCCTCCAAGCCTTCCTCCGTGCACACACCACCTTCACAGACTAAAACCCTCCCCTTCCCATCAAGTCCAAAACGAGTTAACAACTCATTTCTTTCCCTCAGCCAAGCATCACCCACATCAATCTTGATGAACGTCCCAAGCCCCCTCTAGGAGCTTTTTCAAACTCCTTAATCTTCTTCACATCTCTAGCCTCTACACCCTCAACTTCCTTCCCCTTTCCTTCACTCACCACCACCCCTCTCACGCCCAGCTTCCCTGCTACAATAGACGGCATGAAACTAGCGAATAACCATGGATACTGCAACATCTCGCTTTCGAAACTACTTGCGGTCTCTTTAGCCTTTTGGGCATAAGATTCGTCGGCAAGGAGGGATGATAGACGGTAGAGGTTAGAAGCGGAGGTGCCGTTTGTGCTTGTTCTGAGGTGTCCATTCCGTCTTTGAGACGGAGGATTATATGAGGGGCAGAGGCGGGCGTCGAGAAGAAGGCGCCAGTCGAGGAGGTGTCGTAGAAACGGGATATTTGAGATTCTACATTGTGTTAGTAAAATGGTGTGATTGAAGGAGTGAAACCGTACTTTGCAACTCATCTGCCCATTTTAGCCATTTCTCGTCGGCGATTGCTTCGTATAGATCAATCAATCCCTCGATTAGGAAGGCATAATCATCTGCAAATCCCTCCGTATCTCCTCTGCCTTCTCTCCATACACGATAGAGCGTCGAGGTGGATTCATCGAAGAGATTGTCCTTGATGAAAGTGGCTGCCTTGATGGCGGATTCAAAATACGCCTCTGACTTCTCGGGATCAAAGCCTTTAATCACAGAAGCTGCTCTTGCTAAAGCACCAATCGCAAGGCCGTTCCAAGCAACGACAATCTTATCATCTAGAGCTGGTCGAACACGCTCCTTTTCTCGATGTTCTCGTAACGCTAGCTTTCCATCTTTGATGATCGTAACCACCTCCTCCTCTTTTAGACCGAATTTCTTTGCAAGAGCTGTGGGTGTGGTGACAATTGCAAGCACGTTTTGGTCAATAAACTCATCATGGGCATCATTTTCAGGCAGAACATTTCCATCAGCTTTGACGTTCAGGAAGGCCGAGAGAATCGGCTCTGCTTCCGACCCAAGAACATTTTCAAATTCCCTTTTCGTCCAGACGTAGAAAGCACCTTCACGCTTCTCGGCGTCACCTTTTTTGTAGTAACTGTCAGCATCTTCGCTAGAGTAAAATCCACCGTCCGGATGAGCGAGAGTAGTCATGAGGTATGTAGCAATGTCGTAAACCGTTCCAAGCAATTCTGGATCGCGACACAACAAGAACCCATCCAAATAGATGTGGAGAAGCTGCGCATTATCGAACAGCATCTTCTCAAAGTGAGGAAGTGACCAATCCGCAGTTACCGAGTACCTAGCGAATCCATTACCAATATGATCATGAATTCCACCTCTCGCAATTTTCAGCAGTGTCGAAATAGCCATATTCTCTGCATTCTCGCATTCCGTCTCTCCAACCACATCTCGAACAACCTGAGGATATTGACCTATCCTCAGAAGAAAGGCAAGTTTCGAGGGTGTTGGAAATTTCGGCGCGGATCCAAATCCCCCATTCTTGGAATCGTATGTAGATGCAAAATGGTGGTTTGCTTCCTCTAGCAATTCAATATCAAGTCCATCCCCTCCATCTCCCAGTCTATTACCAAAGGTCCCCTCTGCGGCAAAATCCTTTAACTGTTGTAGAATCTGTCCGGAGTCCTGCCGACATCTCTGCTCCTGCTCTCTCCACACCGTACTCAGTTTGTCCAAGATGCCGAGAAAGTTTACCTGATCTTCGTACTGTGTGGTGCTCGTTGGTCCAGGCCAATACGTTCCGCCAAAGACGGGGTGTAAATCAGGCGTGACAAACACATTCAAAGGCCACCCCCCTGAACCGGTCGTTGCTTGTACGAAGTTCATATATATCCGATCAATGTCCGGTCGTTCCTCTCTGTCGATTTTGACCGGAATGAAGGCATCGTTTAGGATAGCAGCTACCTCCTCGTTCTCAAAAGATTCACGCTCCATTACATGGCACCCTACGTACAATCAGCAGGCTTCAATTTCACGAAAGAGAGATCTCACAATGACAAGCACTATACCCAATGCTTATAAAAAGTAACTTGTTCTCCTGCCTTGCCAGTTCAATAGCCTCGTCTCCCCAGATCTGCCACGCTACAGGATTCTCTGCATGGGCTCGCACATATGGGCTTTTACTTTCCCCAGCTCTATTCTTGAGAACGACTGGCTCCTTCTTCTGTTCTTCGAGGCCGATGCTTTGTGCTAGACCGTTTTTTAGGGCTTGTCCTATTCCCGCACCTTCACCACCATCTACCCCACGAAGTTGCGCAGCCATCATGGCTTCACTCTATAGAAGAGTATCGGTATGTGTCTTGGTGTATCTCTTGTATTGCGTCTCTGTCTGAGGTTGTGTAATCTCGAGTTCTCGTTGCGGTATTGAGTCGTTGCCGATAGTAGTGGGGTAACTGCTTATCTGGAGGGGACACTTTACGCTATGTGCTACCGAATGAATACACGAAGTAGCAAGTGAGTTGAAATGAGTTGCACTAGCAGGGAAAGAATAACGGAAATATGGAGTTCACAAGGCTGGTGAAGAAAGTGTGGGATAAGGCTCTCGCTCAATCTTGATATGTCGTTATCGCGACCGTGGCTAAATAATTGCTCGTGATGCCTTGGCATTGCCAAGCCATTTGTTCGTTTGTAATTACAAACCATTTCGAGATCTTGCCATCATTCCAAAAAAAAAAAAAATGTTACGAACACGAGTATCTAAAAAATTCTACGATGAGAAATACTTTTTGTGTAGTACCCAGGTATATGCTACTGCTCTCATTCCAAATACACATAACTTCCCTTTGTCGTGCTTACTGTACCAGGGAAACTCCGGTTTCAACTTCAAACTACCAAGCACCCCTTCTTTTTGACAATTACCCTTCCTTTTTCTTCACACTCTCTCACATCCACGGAGTAAGGCTGAGAAGCTTGATTGACTGTATGATACTCGTTTACTCATGCTTCCATCCCCTGAAGAATCCACCTTTCGGCCAAGACCATCTCACTTGGGACGAAGGAGGCACATGAATCTAACCTGAGACCGAAAAAAGCTTGAATTTTGTATTTACAAGAAGCGAACAAGAGCCAAGATCCCAATCTTCACAACTGGAAATCGTACAGGTGCTACGAAAACCAAATCATACAGAACGGCAGGCGGGCGAAGGTAAGAACAGAAAGAGATTCGTTACCAAACAGTGTCCCGCAAGTACGAAAGTTTTAAAAGATAAGAATATGTCGAAATATTTTGTCGAACTGCTAACCAGCGCATGGCGACCAAACTACCTCTAAACCAATCGTACATGAGGAAAACACCCTTTTTCCAAGCAAAATCCGAGGTTACGCTAAATTTCCATATTTTCAATCTATGGTGCAGAGACGTTCTCGGCGTATTGACCAGCGAAATTACCTATTTTGTTATTAGTATTGAGAGTTAATATTCCATAGCTATAGTTGACATACCGGCTGATTGATAGTTGCAAACAATGGTGTATGCGTTGAATCCAGGGAAGAAGCTGGATGAGGTACCACAGTTGGCGACAGCACATCCAATCTTGGTAGTTGCCTTCCAGACGACTTGAGTGAAGTGAAGAACGCTTGTATCAGTCACTTGGCTTTGGCCGTAGTATGAACCGAACAGGTCAACTTCGTTGTACCAGGCATCGACAGCGCCAGTCATGAAATCGGCAAACTCTCCAGATCCCGAGACACCCTTGGCGGCGATGTTTTGACCACCAACGATCCTAAGTTTATTAGCACGCAGTATTTTAAGCTTGCGAGTAAAACTACTTACATTCCATGTTGGTTAGTGCAGCCGGAAGCCAAAGCCTGAGCAGACGAGGCCAAACTATCATCCCAAGATACTGAGCCGGCATGATGCTTAGCACGGTAGGCGTTGTGAGAGTTCAATGCGGCGTCCTTGACTCCATCACCGGTAGAAGATGTTGTTTGAACAACAGGCACGCTCTCGACGACAGGCGCAACAGTTGGCTCGGCCTGGACTGGTGCCTCAGTTGTGGTTGGTGCAACGACGACTGGTGCTGCTTCGGTTGTGGGCTCAACGACAACGATTGGGCTTCGGTTGTTGTTGGTTCGGGAGCAGGTGGGAGAGTAGTTGTGGTGGTCGTGGTTGGAGGAGGAGGAGGAAGCGTGGTAGTTGTGGTCGTAGGAAGAACTGAAGTGGTAGTGGTTGTCGTAGTGGTAGTCTTGGACGTGGTCTTTGACTTGGTAGTCCTGACCTTGGTGGTCTTGGGAGCGACAAGAACAGTCTTCTGGAGAGTGACGGTCTCGGGTTCTTGGCCTGCGGTAACGGTCACGGTGACGATCTCGGTGACGATATCGTAGACATATGCCTTCTTGTGGAGTTGTTGATGCGCTGGAGCAGCAATTGCAAGGGCAGCAAAGAGCGATGCGATGATGGCCGAGGAATGCATTTTGGCGGACGTTTGTTTACTTTCGCTTCAAGTGATGTTGTTGGGTATGGATATATCGCGACGATCTATCGATTGGCAGCACAGCTGGTCTAGAGGTTCTGTCAAAGAATGGATGGTCGTGAACGGGTCGTAAATGGGTCGGGGGTGGGATTCAGAGGGAGTAGTCGAAGCAGGTGATGGGTATTGGGGATTTGCTGGAGAGGTCGTGGTGGTGAATGCGAGCGTTGTTTTTAAGGAGTGTAATTGCCGACGAGCGACGAGAAGGAGAGTGGGATGGAGATGGAAAGGTTGAAGTTCGATGAGAAGAAGAAGAAGAGAAGAAGGTCGAGACGGTCGATGGTCTGGGGCCGCTCGTGTCGTGTTATGGAGGCCGCTGCGGGTGGAAATGAACGGCCCGATCGGGTCTAGCGGGCCTAGCTCGCAGCGGGAAGTTGAACGATCGACAGCGAATCCACAACCCTTCAAAATGAAACGTCCCTCATTCCCCGACAAATTTGATTTTTATTTCCTCGAATTGTTGTTGTGTTTCTCCTCCATCATTGGGAATTGTTATCGGGAAAGAGATTATGCACAGAACTTCGAATAATGCTTCTACTCCTCAGTTATTGTCTTACAAGAAGGTTTTCCTCGGATCAAACAAATCGCCACATCACATCTCATCTCATCTCTGCCGCTTCATCGTCGGAACTCTAGAGCATCAGAGTTTCAGGCCTGGTCGTCTCATGAACTCCCCCCGCAATCGTGGTCATTGGAGAGACAAGGCTCTGCACGGAGCGAAGGGGGTTCACTTTGTTGTCGCATTGTTATTATCAGACGAACGACAGCGCATATTGCAGGCAAGATCCTCCACGTTCTCGTGCCCTTGACAGCAGCAGAACGTCGCTGGTTTGTGTCGCTGAAGGATTCGCTGAATTGGCAACTTCGCCACGTAAGAGCCCGCCAAATACACCACAAGAAAGCTTCTCAACGGAGTACGACGATTACTTTTTCCTTCTGGAGCTTCCGCAGAATTGAGTTTTGATGGATTATGCAATCACAATTTGCTCATTCCCGAGGCCATTTGCGGGGATATCTATGTTTTTCTTCTTCTCCTCTACAACTCAGTCACAAAGTCACGTTCGCTGCATCATCTTCAAGCAAACCCAAGTGGCTTTACAAATTGTTTCCTGTTTCTGTTGTGTTCACCATGAATTGGTTCTGGCTTCCGCTCACACCTGGCGTTTGGCTCCCGTTGTTTCGAGACTTCCCGTGAAGGTTGATTGGCCGCGAATCGTGTTCCTGCATTTCTAGTCAGGAACAGTGCATTTCAAAATTTAGCGCTGTTGAGATCTTGCGATGACTGAATTTCAACAAAATGCGATGATGGTGAAGGCCTACGACAACTTCTCGCCTCCGCAATACAGTAGCTGCGTTGATTCATGTTCTGGCATCGAAGAGCCTGAACCAGAAGCGGGGAGCCCTGTTTTCTCGCTGATTCGATTCATCTCCAACATAAAACAACCGTCATTTGACGTGTTTCCCAATCTCGATGCCAGAACTTTTGGCCAGACCCGTCATTAAAATGTCAATCGGAAGCCGTTTGATTCCCACTCACGCAAGATCCTTGCAACACATCCACCAACTTAAAAATTTCCCAGCGGAGGTTTCAGGATGCATGTTAGTGACGACGAACTTTCGGCACTTCACCAAGTTCACAATTACAAAATATTATTATTGTGGTGGACGGCGAGAAGCTTGTAGAATGTATCACGTGCGAGTAATTTAACTGTGGGTTGGAAACGAAGCCTTTCTTGAGTTTCAACCTTCAAGTTGTGCAACGTCCTCCATTCGGAAGAAGTTATCCTCATCTGCAGGACTGGTCGAACCTGAGAATAACTACGTACAGTACATTGACAGGGCAAGTTTCAGTGTAGTGTAGCTGGATTTTGAAAGCCTGTGTTTCGTTTCACTTGTATAGACTTGTCCAACTTATTGAAGCCAGTTGAATGGCCGCCACCGTAGGGCGAAACCTCGCAACTTTTTAGCGCTAGGATTTTCAGCAGTGTTTCCACGGATTCTTGTCACGATTCCTACTCAGCGAGCCCGAAACGGATGCTTATCCAGACTAGGACAAGAATGAGAGGACACAGGTGACTCGAATGTAAGTACACGCGACAAGTCAAGATGAGTTCGTTTATTATAATGTTTTATGTACATCATGAACAGGTCTTTCTCATTTTCCAACACCTCGTCATTCATATTATAGCGTCATGTCATCGTAGAGTATATACAGCGCTCAGAATTCTACCAAAGGTCAACTTGAAGATGAAGATGTGGTGCCACTGTGGAGTTGGCAGGCATCGACCAAGTGAAGTTCCAGAATTCAAAATCGCTAAAAGCAGTCAGCATCGATCACTAGGTACACAATCTATCAATAGAAGGGAAAACTCACTTGATAGTTGCACTCTCCCCTCCGTAAGATCCCGCAAAGGAGATCTTATATTTGGGATCCACACTTCCAGTAGCATTCACAGTCAAACCCTGAATATCCTTCAAGGATGCCACATTCTTCTTCGCAGCGAAGGTAGAAACAATCAACGAGAAGATTGACTTCGATGTACCAATTGGATACGTCAAGTTCAAGCTCCCGGGAGCAGCCTCAGCGATTACAGAAGACTCTGTAGCGAAGAGGGTGATGAATCCCACTTCCTTTCCAGTTTGCCACTGAATGAGTGCGGGGTTGAATGTTCGCGGGTTCCTGGCTGGACCACCAATGACGGTTTCGTTGAAGGTTTCGGCGCCAATGGAAATGTTGGGTGCGAGCCAAGAGGTGATGTTGCGAGGATAGATGTCGAATGGTGGCGAGAAGGTGGAGGATTTGAAGGTGTGCTCGCCGCTGAATTCCTTGAGGGCTGGGATGACACCTTCGGGGATAAGCGTCTCGGAGAAAGGAGCCAAGATGGCGATTAATGGAGCCCAGGCGAAATCTGCTGCGTGGGACATGATATATGGCTGTGTGATGTTAGTATTTTCGCCTAAATGCTGGTGGTAGAATGCACTAACCTTCTTGTTCATGGATGAAGCTTCCTTTCCGATGAGACTCCAGAAGTGGAGAGCCATCAAACTGAGATATCTGTTCATGTCGAAACCATAAGAACGATCCCAAGGACCAGCAACGTTCTTCAAGTCAGGGTGCCAAAGCTCGGCAACAGCTTCCCAGGTGCGTGCAACAATCACTGGTCCCTTTTGGGCCATAACGGATTCCTTGGGAAGGTACTTGCACCACAAAGTCAAAGCCCAAAGGGAAACACCAGTATAGGTACCGCTGTTGAACTCCGAGAGGGTATCAGCTCGTTCGAAGAGCTCAATGATTTGGCCTCCGTACAATTCACCAGCAGTGGTCATGTTCGTGTCGTTGAGACGAGCACCGGTCCATCCGGAGACAAAAGCTCGCATGATAGACTGGACTTGATTAGCTTTTGATATCATAGGAGAGGCACGTGGGAGAAACTCACAGGATTACTATACGCGGGGTACAGATTATCGTCATCAACTCCTCCAACTCGGTAGCTGTCTCCAACGGTTGCATTGAAAAGAGACTCCTCAATCAAGGTCGTCACATCAGCAGGAATCAAGTGGCCGAATTCCTCCAAAGCAACCACGAAAGTGGTGCCAATGAATCCACGCCAATTGGGATCCCAACTACCATAGATCTTCTTAGGATAGTACTCAGAGCCAACTTCTGGTTCCTCTGGTTCCTGTTGGTAATTTCCATACCTAACAAACCTTGTCAGAATTGTGATGTCACATGAGGAGAAAGCAATAACTCACCATTGCTGGGCAGGATCCTTGAATTGTCCCGAGATGATATTTTTGATGATCTTCAGTGCCTCATCAACATCTGATCCCTCGTTTCTGGCAAGAAGTCCAACAGCGTACCAAGCCGAACTTCTGGTCTCGTGTCTGAGAGCAGCGGCTGAGCCGATATCATAGAGATATCCTGCGTCTGCGTCATAAAAGTCATCCATCCACTCCATGGACTCATTGAAGAGCCCCTGGGTATTAATTGGCAAGGAAGAGACATATGAAGAGTGCGTAGAGTTTGTCGAGTTCGTCAGTGCCGTGAAGGCGAGAGAAGGCGAAACGGCCGAGAGGGCAACGACGGTGGACAGGAGATACCGCATGATGTGCAAGAAGGGTTTGGATGAAAGTCCAGAAGGAAACTCTTGATGCTTGAGAAAACTCAGGAATCGTCGAAGCCTTTGTCATTATATACTTCGAAAATCCTCGGCCTTCCCCTCATTTCGATAGTTCATCGGGCGGAAATACCCCATTTGCTCGTGCCTTGGTTTGTGAACAGTTCCCGAACCTTACGTATTGTATCTCTCATCAAAGGTGGGAGATTGAAAGGTGGGAGCTTGGTCCGAAATGACTCGGATACTCTGATCGATTGTTGTTGTATTCAGTTAGCATGAACCGACGATGACCTGCAAGTGCCGGCCTACCCTGGATGGCTAACGGCAACGTAAATAATCCAACCAGTAGTCGGTCAAAGGACCGGCCATTCAATTTGCCATCTTTCCAGGGGTCATTCCATGCAATGCAGTCGAGACGAGATCCCCGCACTTCCAAGAAGTGTCAAAAATGTTTATCTTTTAGTTTCGCCGGTCGAAATGGCCGGGCATCCACAAACACTTCACCGGTATCCCAGGAATCGTTCGTAACAAAGATTGGAGAACGAACCATTTTGATCTGATCCGCCCACGCGACGTTACTCTTATCATCGAGGGACCACTTTAACCGATTGTCGCGTGCCGAATGTAATATTTACTTTAAGCTTCTTCTCCCGCCGCTGCCATGGAGTTGAAGAAGAGTCAAGTTGAACAATTTATCAGTGTCACAGACTTGCAGGCTGTTTGTTAATCTTGGGAGGGAAATCGCAAAACCGCAATCATGACCTCGGAATACAAAGACACGATTGACAATTCGGCTGTCATTCATGATGTCGATGGCAATGCCAAAGGTCAACTCAATGCTGATGAGGCCCGATTGGCACAGATGGGTTTGTATTTCCACGCACGTTCGCATGAATCACACTAATAATGTATCATTCTAGGCCATACCCAGGAATTGAAGAGACATTTCACAATCCTGAGTCTAATCGGTCTGGCTTCCACGACAACCATTTCCTGGACTGGACTTGGTCTTGGCCTAGTCTCTGAGATCAACGCCGGAGGTCCTGGTGCTGGTAAAGTTTTAACATAGCAAGTCTACTCTAGTATATACTAATTCTGGATAGTCATCTATGGATTCCTTCTCGTTTTCACACTGCAATGTTTCCTCGGTGCCTCCCTGGCCGAGTTCGTTTCAGCATATCCAACGGAAGGTGGAATGTACCATTGGGTCGCAGCTATTGCACCAAGAAAATCCACAGGTTTCCTGGCCTTCTTCACTGGATGGTGCTCCGTTGCTGGATGTACGTATATTTTCTGTTCTACCAGATGCGATCCTCTGTCTAATTCCGTGTAGGGATCTTCACAACCGCTTCCACAAATCTCATCTACTCCCAGAACTTCATGGCATTAATTGCGTTGTACAAACATGATCTTGTCATCAAGACATGGATGACCTTCATTGTGTACCAAGGCTTCAACTTGATCACCAGCGGTATTGTGATGTTCGGAAATGCCGGGATTCCTATGATCAACAAGTTTTCTCGTAGGTTCTTACTCTGTTGTTAACAGAATAGAAACCCATCTAACAAATTCCAGTGTTCTATCTTCAAATCGCATGGTTTGTTGTCATGGTCGTGGTTGCGGCAAAAGCTCCATCCCACCAAGATACCAAGTTTGTCTTCCGAACCTGGATCAACAACACTGGATGGTCATCAAATGTGATCTGCTTCATCACCGGTCTTGTCAACCCTCTCTACAGTCTTGGAGGTTTGGATGGAATCACCCACATCACCGAGGAAATGCCAAATGTAAGACCCAATCCCAAGCACGCGCACACAACAGCACAACTAACACACTCAGCCATCCCGAAATGCACCCCTCGCCATTCTCATCACCCTCTCACTTGCCTTCGTCACTGGTTTCAGCTATCTCATCACCCTCATGTTCTCTGTTCAAGATTACTCCGCCCTCGGTGACACTGCCACTGGTCTCCCACTCGCAGAGTTGTTTTACCAAGCGACATCTACCTATGGAGGAGCTTTCGCTTTGACTTTCCTCGTCTGGGTTGCCATCGGTCCATGTATGGTTGGCTCGCAGTTGAGCACAGGAAGAATGTTCTGGGCTTTCTCCAGAGATGGTGCTCTCCCCTTCTCCAAGACGTAAGTGCTCTCTCTGATCAACACTTAATCACAATCATCTCAACTAACACTTAACAGCTGGTCTAAAGTCCACCCCAAACTCGGCGTCCCACTCAATGCCCAAATGGCCGTAACAGTGATTGTTGCTATCCTAGGATGTCTGTATCTTGGCTCATCCACCGCCTTCAACGCTCTCCTTGGCTCCGCAGTCACAATCAACAACTTCGCCTTCTTGACTCCAGTTATTACCAACGTCATTCTCGGACGAAAGACCATGCACAAGGGAGTGTTCCACATGGGACCAGTTGTCGGCATGGTTGTTAACATTGTCTGTGTTACCTGGATCATTTTTGCCATCGTGTTCTTCTCCTTCCCTTACTATAAGCCTGTCACTGGTATGCAATTTCCTGAAAGTATTTTGTTTTGTAGAATGATTACTGACAAGTGCGTAGCTGCGAACATGAACTATACCTGTTTGATTGTGGGTGGATTCTTGCTCCTCGAGACGGCCTGGTGGTTCAAAGCTGGCAAGGCATTCACCGCCAAGATGTTGAGAGCGAAAGAGGATAATTACAGCGAGGAGTCCCACTAAGGGAATATTTATTGTGTAATATGTCAATGACTGAGAGAATTCTCGGTCGGCGGGCGGAACGTTTGCTAGCGAGTATGCACAGAACAGTATGGTTGAGAAGGACTTTTTTTCCCCAAAGAATGGAGACGAATTTCATAATAGATAATTGACAATGCATGCTCTCTGAGACCAAGCTCTGTTTACCTTACCTATGTCAACGTAAAAATTATGAAATATGGTGACTCTTTTGGGTGGGAAAGTTCATCCGGGCGACTGGTCCGCGGAAGCATCCACGAAGCATAAACGTTACAGTACCACCACCGCCGTCCACCACCCACCGCCGTTAGGATTTCTCCAGCTTTCACCAACCCCATACCCACCGAGGCAAAAAGAAACAGCTTGTGACTATCAAATCTCCACTCACTCATCCCCAGGGGGAGTCCCTGCCCCATCATCAAAGAACCCTGGGCATAATAGCTTAACCAGCTCTCCGGAAATCTCGCCCAAGTAATTCACCCCGACCCGCAAGCAAGGGGAGCACCGGTGAACCTGACCGGCGAAAGTTGTTCGACGTCAATCAGATTCGGGTTGGACCGTAGGAACACCGGCGTTCTTATAAACTTCGGTGTGATAAATCCATCCGGTTATTTCGGTTTGATTGATTTTCACGATTCAAGTAGTGTATGACATAGAAAATAAAAGATGTTGTGAGAAGGAACTAATAATCGCTGACTTTCCCTTTTCTCCTTCTCAAAAACCTCCCCACGCGTGCCAACCTACCTACATCAACCTCACAAACAGAACTTTTGCTTCAACACACTTCGTCACCTTCCTCTTTGATCTTAAATTTATCTTCCTGCTTGTATTACATTGCTTTTCTCTTCAAGATGAGACTTATCGTTAGGGACGATGCTCCAAGTGCTGGAGCATACATTGCTCAATACATAGTCGGTAAGACTCAACCGATACCAAGATCTTCATTCCTTTCCTTCACAATATATACATGTGCTAACTCGAATTGGGGCAAAAGACCGAATCAACGCCTTTGCACCAACATCTTCTCGTCCTTTCGTTCTCGGACTTCCAACCGGAAGTAGTCCACTAGCTATCTACAAGCTTCTCATTGAGAAACATAAGGCGGGCGAGATTTCATTTAAGAATGTCGTGACTTTCAATATGGTATGAACTCTTCGATTTCTTGAGTAATTTGTACTATAGACGGCATTTGCTGAGACGGTAAAAATCAGGACGAATACGTCGACCTCCCTTCCGATCACCCCGAATCCTACCACACATTCATGCACAAGCACTTCTTTGCACACGTCGACATCCTGCCACAAAACGTTCACATTCTCAACGGCAATGCCGACGACTTACTTGAAGAGTGCAAATCCTACGAGGCAGATATTGTTGCGGCTGGAGGAATAGATTTGTTCCTTGGTGGAATCGGCACAGATGGGCATGTGGCGTTTAATGAACCGGGGAGTAGTCTGGTCAGCAGGACGAGAATAAAGACCTTGACGTATGAGACTGTGGTGGCGAATTCGAGGTTCTTTGGTGGTAGTGCAGAGGAAGTGCCGAAATGTGCTTTGACTGTTGGAGTGGGAACTGTGATGGATGTGAGTGTATTTTCTTCTTGGGAAAATAATTGGAACTGACATTCTACCAGGCCAGGGAAGTAGTCATTATCGCAACTGGGGCCGCCAAGGCGTTGGCGTTGAAGAAGTGTGTCGAGGATGGGATCAACCATATGTGGACAGCGTCTTGTTTGCAGAGTCACCCTTGCGCGATGTTCGTGGTGGATGAGGATGCGACGCTGGAGATGCAGGTCAAGACAGTTAAGGTTTGACCACCCAAGTTGCTTTCATCGAGATCTATCATTAACGAGCTCTAGCACTTCAAACATGTCGAGACTGTGGTCAACAGTCTGGCCAAAGGAGAAGAAAGCCCCAAAGTTTCCAGGAGACCAAAGAAGGTTCTACCATTGAATCCGAGTGGTGACGAGCTTATCTTCGACAGGATGTCGTCGAGAATTGGTAGCTGGGATTTCAAAGATATGGAGCAAGTGACTGTGGCTCCAAGTATGGCAGCGGTTCTCTCTTGATTTTGTCGATAAAAGGTGCATTATTGTAATTGATCTGGATTTGTCCACTGCGGTACATATGGGAATTGAAGACTCATTTCATCGAAGATTGTCCAGGACATGTTGTCTGCAGTGATGGGAAATGCAGACGGGCTGACTGGCGCTGGAGGAGTATGTATATTTTGGAAGTTTAATTCAAGTTGATCAGCAAGTTGATTCCGAATTCCAGTTGCAGGTTCTTGTGTCATTCTTAGGGTGTTCAAGAGATCCTGGACCATAGGTAAATCTGTATTTGGTCAGATTGCTACAACAAAGGTCTAGACCAGTAAACTCACCATTCTCTTCGCCCACACCTCCTTCAATCCCTTGCAGAACAAGAAGAGCAGCCCACGTGATCATCTAATTGATAAGTTAGCCTCGTGTCGGTACCACAAGGAGGTAGGATGTCTTACCACAAAGTCCCAGTTGACCCAGATACTTCTATCATCCAATTGCATTTTCAAGGCTGCTCTGGCAGACATGAGTAATTCTCGTCGTTCACCTGATGTTGTAGATGTCGAAAATAGATTGAAACCACGAGCTGGATGATAAATTGAAAGAACCAATAGTCTGTGGAGAATATACTGTCGAAAGACAAGTTTCCTATCATTTTCGGACTTTCCAGACATTTCTAGATGCCATCAGCACAGATATCAACTTCATTGATTCACTCATACCTGCGGATGTGTTAAATCTTCCCAACCATCTATCAAGTTGGGCGGCCCAATCTCGAATGACTGCAGCGTCAATTGGAGTAAAGGGCGAGGTAAATGATGGTTTCTTGGATGCTTTGGAAAAACAAGACCAAATTGTTGGCAGACCTCTTCCAGTGAAATGTGTAAGACCAGTACTACAGTATAGTTAAGTAACAGTCCAAGATTGAGCGTAAAGAACATACTGCATCATTTGACTGAGACTGTTGATATCGTCTTCGGATGACACATGAAGTCGCGACAAAGGCGCATGAAGAGGAATGATCGGGCAAGACATATGTAGAGAGGCGTGTTCTAAATCTAGAATCTGATAATTTTTAGCCGTGATGCAATTATCATGTCAAAAAACATACCTGCAAACCCGAGAAGAGCATTTGCCATTCTCTCGATCGCACATCCAATTCCCGAGGACAGGATTCGAGGACTAAACGATACCCAATAGATATCCAGATTCCTGTGGTCTTAGCAGAAGCTTCGCACGTCAGACCGGCGAGAATGATCCCTAGCACATCTTGAAATGCATTCTCTTCAAGATCCGAATCAGAAACCTCGGCCGCTTCCGATTCAAGTTGGGGAATGCTCAGATGCGAGATGGCTTCACACATGATTTTGAAATAATCAGAAGATAAATCGGCAAGACGTGGCTCTGCATGCCTAAGCGAAGATACGTAAAGCATTGAGGCAAGTAGTAGTGGTGTAGGGGCAGAAAACGTTTGTTTGGTTGGAAGGAAGTGCAGACCAGGCATATTCTTATGAAAACTATATGGGTCAGTGAAGCTTCATCGGCAAAAGAATCTTACTTGCCCAAGCCAGAGCTCTTTTACAATACGAGCAGACCAAACCTCTATTCTCGTATTTTGACGGGAACCTTTTTTAAGCTGGGTAAGAGAGGCCCAAAGACTCGTTAAAGCTGGGTCTTCCTGATCGCTTGAGTTCTCATGCCTAATTAGAAGGTTGACTGGAGACCCCGCATTCAACCCCACGAAAGCTTCAATTTTATCCAAGCGATCCAAAACGGCTTGGAAAGCTTCAGATGTTTCGCTTGAGGGAGCCCCTGGATTTGGCAAGAGTGTCTGTGGCCTGGCCGGAGCAGGAGGACTATTTCTTGAAGCGGCCGCCTATTCGATCAACACCTACAGTCTACTAACAAGTACAGTATGAGATTATCCTTACGTTTGCTCTTGGCTTGAAAACACATTCAGCCCCAGTTCGTACACATCGACGGCATGGTGGACCATCATCAACTCTGCATTTCATCTGGGCTACTTAGCATTCATCACTTGGTCGGCTTTAGCAAGGCAAACTACCTTCATTCCCCGGCATTTCACTGCGCCCGGTTAGCAAATTGTTTCATTGGAAAGCTACAAACAGACTTACGACACGCCTGTTGCTTTGGAGCTGTTGAACCATTATTCGTGCTCGCCATGCTTGTTGACAACATGTTTCCGGTGATGGTGAAAGTGCCGGTGGAGAAGGGGGTGTTTTTGGACTTGACCGGAGGATGAAGAAGATGGAGGGCGACGGTCTGGAGTCCGGGACCAGGGAAATGATCGGGAAATGAGCTCCCAGCTGCGAGTCATGATCCACTAATGGGGCTATCTCTTGATTATCTTCCCCGGGTTCGCCGGTCATTTCGCCGGTCATACTTCATTTCCGTGCTGATTGCCCAACATGACAAAATAAAACAACATTTCAATCTCTTTCCCATACGAGAAAACTGGCAAAAGATGGCCGGTATGATTCTATTTGGTGGGTCTCGGTGGGTGAAGGCGAATATTGAGTTGACTTTGACTACTCGATCCTCGTCTTTTAGTGCCAGGAGGTGAAAGCCTTCATTCTTGTCTTCGTCTCATTTCTTTGTTAATGTTCTCGTTCACTGAATTGATTGACGTTTGAGTTGTGCCTTACTGTGTCAATGGCGAATTTTGTTTAAAATCTTTAACCATCTTACTTTTCAGGTTCTTAATCCGAAGACCTCGTCAGTATGGCTGCGGTGACATGGGCTAATACCGTGGCCAAGGACTTTGAATTTGGCAGCGATGATGTGCGTCGGGCGACGAAGCTCTTCGTTGAGCAGATGGGTAGGTATTTCCTTCAACTTAGTCTTGGCTCACAATACTGATTTAATTGTAGAGGATGGCTTGAGGAAAGAAGGCTCTATGATGGACCAGATTCCATCTTTTGTTACTTCTCTTCCTGATGGCACTGATACTGGATTGTATCTTGCCGTGGATCTTGGAGGAACAAACCTACGCGTATGCTCCGTTGACCTACATGGAGATACCACTTTCTCCATCAAACAGTCAAAGGCTGCCATACCACCAGAGATGATGGTTGCTGCAACTTTCAGTGATTTGTTTTCATTCATCGCGGCCAAAATCCAGCTCTTCTTGGAAACTCATCATGCCGACTATGCCCAAATTGACCCATTAGTAGATGAAACGACAAAAGGCAAAAGTCGCAACCTTCTTCTCGGATTTACTTTCAGCTTCGCATTTGAGCAGCAAGCTCTCAACAGGGGCTCGTTACTGAGATGGACCAAAGGGTTTAATATTCCAGACGCCATAGGTCAAGACATCTGCTCTGTGCTTCAAGCTGAAATAGACAAGAGAAATCTGCCAGTGACTGTGGCTGCTTTGGTTAATGACACCGTCGGAACACTCCTGGCGCGATCATACACATCACCAGGAAAGACGACAACTCTTCTTGGAGCAATCTTTGGAACTGGAACGAACGGTGCTTACGTCGAACAACTCCAAAACATAACTAAGCTTAACTCATCACGTGCTGGCGGAATTATGGTCGTCAACACGGAATGGGGATCTTTTGACAACGAGCTTTTGGTGCTCCCAAACACGCCATACGACAAGGCTGTCGATGCTGAATCTGTGCATGGTGGCATACAGATGTTTGAGAAACGTATATCGGGAATGTTCTTGGGGGAGATTTTAAGACATGTCATTCTCGCAATGCTCTCTTCGGTTCCAGACGCCTCAAAAATCTCACGGGCAAGTGAGCCATTCGCCATTGATGCATCCTTCCTTTCGATGGCCGCCGCCGATGATTCACCTGGGTATGTGGTGCTTCGACGACAATTGAAACAACTTCTGGACCTGGATGCAGATCTAGAAATGGCAGAAGCCGTTAAGATTTTAGCCTTGGCAATTGGGAAAAGGGCAGCTAGGCTCGCAGGTGTTGCAATCGCAGGGGTAGTATTGAAATCTGGACGGTTGGAAAGCATTTCAAAAGGCGAAGCAGAAACAGTGGTTGATCGAGATATCGAAAGTGGAAAGTTGAGAGGAGCATCGACACGCAGACGCCTTCGGGCTTCCTTTTACGCTCTTTACAGGACCATTCGAAGCTTATTTGGTCGGTGGAGCGGTTGGCTATCGAGGCAAAAGAAAGCCAATGGAAATGATAAGGCAAATGACGTGATTGATATCGGAGTTGACGGTTCACTCATAGAATTTTATCCTGGGTTTGAGGAGATAATTCGAAGTTCTTTGAGGGATGTTGAAGCAATCGGACCCGAAGGAGAGAAACGTATACGAATTGGGATTGCAAAAGATGGGAGCGGTGTTGGTGCAGCACTTGTGGCACGAATGGCAGGCATAGAATTAGAGCGTACATTGTAACCTGAATAAATGGGGAATTGAACACTAACCTTAATATCTTATTCCGAAGTTCAGTCCACCCCAAGGCAGAAAGTGAGATAAGTACCACTGACTTTAATCTCTGCTTGGTTTCATTCTGGTACAATATTGGATCTTATGAAATAAGCAATCTTAGATAATTCCGGGAAAAGGTGTTGAAATTATCGTCAAGTCAGAACATTTTGCCAAGTCGATGAAATTTATGAAATTTAGCGCAGCTGATGCACAAGTAATCTCAACTTTGAGCACTCTTGAAGTTGATCCATAAGAGCAATGTATATTTTTGACATTGTTGCCATACATCGTCAATCAAAATCACGTGAAGTCGTAGACCATCAGTGCCTGACTTCCTTTTTCGTCCTCCTTCAAAACAATTACCATCTCGTCGTCGAAACCAACCCACCTCTTGCTCGCTGTTGTCTCTTCTTGCCACTTTTCTAATTCAAGTTGCATTCCGAAATCTTGTTCCTTTCCGTCGGTTCGAATTTGGACGCTGCGCTCTAAGTGCCTTGTGTTTGCGGAAGCTGATCCTCGTTTCCTTGATGGAGTTGAGAATCCACCTTCGAGCTCCCACACTCGCAGTTCATTACCTCGAGTACTCACACTTACAGCCTTGCCACGAGGGTGATTTCAGCAGACGAAACCGAGGAAGTATGACCCCAGAGTTTGGTCCCAGGAGTAATCGATAAGGTTGAAGCAGTTGATGTGCAGAGGTAAAGCGTGAGTGTGTTGTCTGGATGAGTAGCTAAAATGTAGGGATGCGAATAAGAGAGGCTCGTCGGTCGAGTGGAGATTGATCGACTTGAACTTGCGAGTGGAGTTGATGTGCCTGATGATGGGGATGATGTGCCCGATGAAGAGAGAACGGAAGAAAACCCTTGTGGAAGAGCAGATGCTAGCCGAGAAAAGGTGATTTCCCCACTATCGAGTGACAAATGTAACTCTTGAAGTCCAACAACATAGCCAGAAGTATACGTTGGGAGTGAATAAGCGATGCTGGCTATGATTGTGGACGTTGTGGTCCGAATCGAGAGGGACAGAGGCGGCCAAGAGGTATGGGATTTTAGTGAAGCAAGAAGAACGGGCTCAGCAGCCATCGAATCAGGCGCTACAGCCAGAAGCTTCAATTCTTGCAATTCGGTGGCCTTTTTCTGATCCTGTATCGTTGTGGGCTTGAATGTGTACAATGACAGAAGTTGTGAATCCGTGGTAGTAAGAACGTAAGGATATGCGTATGCCATTGCACTCAGCATTCCAGTACTCGACGCCGGATGTCTATAAGTCTCCTGGAATTTCCTCTCTTCGGTATTCAGTCTCCAAGTCCCCCACGACCCATCTTGAAAGCCAATAGCAATACCTAATCCCTCTGCACCATTTTGCTCTTCGACAGCCAAACAAGTAGGTACACCTTCTCCAAGACTAAAATGCGTAACCAGTGACTTTTCTTTCAGATTCCAGGCTCTCAGCCCATCTACTTTGTCTGCCGTAAAGATCAATCCCTCCACCAGCTTCACCAGCATCTCTGGCACGGAAGGTTGATCCGCCACATGAATTTCTTGCATTTCACAGGCTCCGATCGCCCAATTATGCCTCAGCTTGTACTGTAATTTCCACTTTGTTTTCTTTCCATCCATACGATTTACTAGTAAGGTGTCATCGAGCCATCTACTTTTCCGTGAGGAGAAGTGCAAAGCATCCGTTGGTTGGGCTGCTCGCATTCCTGGAATTCGTAGAGCTCGAGGGAGGACAAAGCGGTCGTAGTAGAGACTCTTCCATAACTCAGAGTCTCCTGCGAGTTTATAGAAATGATGAGACACGGTCTGACAGAGTAAGAGTGTATTGATTGGGAGGTTGTGGAGGATTCGGATGAGGAGCTCATGGGGTAGCTGCGAGAGTCGATCGAGGGAAGAATCTATCTTCGTTCGTTTTGAGATTGGTCGTAGTCCATCTTGCTCAGCTCCAGCACTTGCTCGTCTCTTCTTTGAAAGCATACTTGCGATATTTGGAACCATGGGTACGTTGGTAGTGAGCAGTTTGGTTTGCGATATGATCTTGAAGTAATCGGATGATGATGATCATTTTAGCCGATTTGCCGTCAGATCTCGTCTCCTATCTCGTGTTGTGCCGAGGTCTCCCTCAAGCACCAGCCTTTTACTTTCTTTAAGAGACCACCGCGCCTTCACCTCGTCTTGCTCAACATCGCATATCATCCTCATCACCATGGAGAACCTCAAAACGGCGCAGAAACGGGTCCCAAAAGCCCTGTCCAACCCATCCAAATGGCTCAGTGTCTATGGTGACTTCATTACCAAAAACCAATCTTCCGTCACGCAAATCGAGTCCGCGCTGCGCTCCTTAACATACATCATCCCAGGACGATTTCGTGATGCAGAACTGGCTTCCGAGAGTCTTCATTCATCGATACAGCTACTATCCATGTACCATGACACTCTTTTGTCGCGCGCTATCTCAAAATTACCGAGTGTTCCCAGACAACAGACTCCCCATAATCGGTACACGAAATTTTGGATCCAGAAATCGACCTTTTATCGAAAGGTAGCTACGGTTCTGGCCATGATACAGTATACGGAGCTGTTATGGGAAATGACGGCGAAGAGGAAAGGCGAGAAGGTTCGATGGAGGGTTGTGGTCATTTTGGAGGTTATCAAAGCTATTTGCAGACTACTGTTGTTGCGGATAACGAATTCACGACCCTTGGTTACGCCAGCTCTACCAGAACGAGATGTCATTCCCGAAGAAGATACCACCCAAGAGGAAGACGAATTCGAAGACGAAGGCTTCCACGAAGAGAGGATCAAGGAGGCAAAAGAATATAAGATGAAGCGGACAGGAATGAGCTTGCCCAGCCTACCTAATGCTGGAGATATATCAAATTACCTTCTCTCGAAGGTCTTGACGGCGGACGATATCAAAGCACCGAGCGCACTCCTCAATAAGGTCAGCGGAACTGCACAGTTAGCTGAGTGGTTACATATTCTTCAGCCTGTTGTGTATGCGATAGCCATGTCGAGGAGCAAAGATAAGAAGAACTGGCAGCCATGGCTACTCGGATTGAGCATCGAGTACGCTGCAAGGCAGTTAAGGAAGGATAACTTGAGGACGACAGCATTGGAGAGGGAGCAGTGGAACAAGAGGGGTTGGGCAATGGGTTGGTGGGGCATGAGGGGCGCTTTCTATGAGAACGTGACCAAGGGTTTCTTGCATAGCACCTCCGAAAAGCTTCCCGGGCTGGTGTCTGGAATTCTAGACGATTACTTGTATCTTTGGGATGGATATTACTTTAGTACCAGTTCCAATTAGAGGGTCAATCTTCTGGTCATCTCTCAATCTTGGTGGGAGATTCTTATCTACGCTTGACGAAGCATACATCCAAATTCACACTCGGAACGGCTGCAACCCACTCCAGCCTTTCCGGCAGCACCGCTTCTCTTTCACCACCATGAGTGGGCAGCGTCAACTTAAACTCCTTCAAGATATGGGCGAGGGAAATCAAGAGCTCGAAGTTCGCAAAACTGTTCTCGCACATCAACATCAATCTATTTTCATTTGTATAAGAGAATGACGGGAGAAGCAGGGACTTACTGGGCACCAACACAAGCAGAGGATCCCTTCGAGAACGGAATGTAGAAATCGTCTCGAAGCTTGGTAACTTTCTCTGGTTTAGAGGAGTCATCAAGCCAGCGAGAAGGGCGGAAGTTCGTTGGTGACGGAAAGGCCTTTTTGTCATGCAGATACCATATTGGGGAGCTGCTGATGATGGTCTGTAATATGTCAGCATGTGGAGTAGCTAAGAACAAAAAGCGAACATACGCCACCAGGCACAAATACTCCAGCTAAATTGGCACCTTCTTCTGGCACTACACGAGGCAACATTGCCGCCGCGGCTCCAGTCCATCTGATACCCTCTCTGACCGCAGCTCGAAGGAGTGGGATGGAGTCGAGGGAATTCACATCAGTTGGCCATCCAGCAGCTTCGAGATCCCGAAACAAAGCATCTTGATACGGAATATCATGTGCCAATGCCCATAGGATATGGGCCAGAGACGCGGAAGTGGTATCTGTACCTGGCCCGAGCATTTCTTTAGCTTCAGAAAGAGCTGTCGTTGCAGGAAGTTTCGAGGCGATCATAGTTGTAATAAAATTTGGATGGCTATACTTTGTTTCCTGTTTGTTGAGTGTTAGGCGGGAGAGTTGAGTTGAGGACCACTATATTGTCAGCCACTGTACGAAAGAGAATTGGGTTTTTTCTTCTTCCTTACATTATCAAAATCTTTAATAGCAGATGTGGAAACACTTTGCCACCCAGTGATACGCAGAATCGTTTCTTCGAGATCGCCCCATAGCGAAGAGAGACGGGGAAAGGTAGACATCTGTAACTATTAGAAATCCGCAGCATTCAAAACAGATCTTCAAGAATATTGTTACCAAAGCGATCACCTTCGATTTCTCATCGTTCGCTCTAATCATCTCAAGCTGCTCCCCATTTGCCCACGAAGTAACGGCACCAATGTGTTGGCCAAATCCAAACGAAGCTATGTCTTCAGTCAGAAAAGGGATTTTCGGACTTTTGCAAAGGAGTAATAAACTTGCAAACAATATCCGCCTCCATTGCCCGACAAGCTTGAACAACCTCCACGGCTCGCGGTACACGCTGATGCAAGGCCTGCACAAAAGCCGAGATGTTCTCAACCATCATCTCTTCCAGCAGATGCATTCTTGAAAGATTGAATAGTTGGCCCATGAGCCGTCTTCTTTGAGCATGCTCGTATGGATCTCTAAATTTCACATATTATTCTCAAAATCTCAAATTAAGGCTTCGCGGTTTTCTTGAGGTGGCTTGGGAAGTACGGCTCAGTACATACGTGATGGAGAAGAGTGCAGGATGTGCATCTTGCACGAATGATCCATAGACGCGCGGGTCCTTGGTGAAAGGACTTCGAATTGAATGAACGGTCTTGTAGATTTCTAGGGAGTAAAAGGAGAGTTCGTTTGGGCCGATGCGGATGAGTGGTCCTGTTGGTTGAGGTTAGTATTCAAAGAACGACGTTTTCAGACGTGTGAAGGTATGTGATGGAAGAAATTACCGTGTTTTTCGTGGAGATGAGGGAGATCGAGTGTGATGCGTCCGCGATACTCTGATGGTAGTGCCCAGAGTAGTCTTGAAAGAGGTGATAAGATTGATGCGTTTGGTATTGAGGAGAGTGGGTGGAAGTAATATAAGTAGATGATCTGTGCCAAAGTTAGAAAATCCGATATATATCTATACATGTTTGAGCCGTGTCGTTCTTGAGGATAAATCTGCTCTTTTGAGCAGACGCGAGAACTCGCTTGAGGCCTCGAGTCTGTTCTAAATCCATAAGGAGTGCGGTTCCGTCTTCTATTTCTTCGAGTTGGGAAACATGAATAAGTCTCAAAGTGATTCTTGAGCAATCAAAGCTCCTTATTCATCCCCCTTTGTAAAAGAGAGAAAGCATTCGAAACAACTGGATCATTTCAACAACTTATTTTCCTCAAGCGTACCTTTGCAATGATTAGAACAAGACCAACTACAGCCACCAAGCTAGACAAATTTGCGAGCAGCAACATTTTCCAGAATCAAGATGATTCCAACTGAAATCAAGGATGCTGGATCTACTTTTATTTGTTCCAACAAAAGACAGCATTATATGCAACTGAAAATCACGATATACAGGTCTCGGTGTATGACCACAACAGTGGGTTACCTATTAGCAAGCATCTTCGACTCACGGTCACTTCCGTACTGTATTGATGGAATATTACTGATAATAATTGAGAATAATGGACAATTCAAAAAGGTGCAAGCGAGCGGGGCAGTGATGTGATCGCGAGCACGACTAAAAAGAATGTACCGCCAACCACATGATCGGGACATACTCCAGATTAAGTCGGCTCCGAGGGAGGAAGTGTTCGGGGCGGTATGGAATTTATTGAGTCAATCATCATTGAGATGGGGAAATGAAGGGAATCTGAGAAGCAGACGATTTGTGAAGGTGAAAGCCGAGGCCCAGAAGCGCAGTGCAGAAATTGATCCTCTCGTACCTATCCGAGATACGGAGAGCTTTCGGGTAGCAAGCCCAGCAACATGAAATAAGTTGAACCGCGTTGAACAGAGCAAAGACAAATAGACATTTAATAGTACACGAAAGGAATATATACCAACCTTACCCACACAAGACGTGGATGCCGTTGCAGTACCAAAAAACCTAAGCGAAAGCTTCACACCCGTCCCAAGCAAACCCTATTTCATCGATCCCCAAAATATCCCCAAAGGTAAGATCTTGCCTAGATTTTGGGTTACTTCCCACGTGGCCAGCCCAGAAAGTCTGAAAATCATCCTCCCATCAAGCTCACGGGGTGGCTTTTCTCCCCCGATTCAAGAGCTTATTATTCAGGATATTGCGATTAGCCCCATGCAAGATGCCGCGTCTTCCACATTTCGCGTTCCCACCAATTTTGCTCCTTCCATGATCTCCGGACCTTTGAGCCCAGCTTATTAACTGGTTTGATAATTTTTTTTTACATGGGCGACATACCATCCCGGCATTTCATCATCTGGGAAACATCCACTTGATCTTAAATTTCCCGACATATGTATTCTACGAACGGCTATTGTTTGTGAGAGTTTGGAAGGTCCTAGTTGTGAAGTTTATTTTTCTTTTCTGGCCCGTCTTCGACTTTCTCTCATTTTTGTCCCCTTCGACGAGAGAAAATACGAAGGAAAAAAAATGGCAGCAGAGAATTCACAGTCAAGGGCAGTGGCCGATACGGTACCAGCACAACAGCATGAGGAGGTGCCATTCTCCGACAACGAGGAAACGAGAGCACAGCTTGAAGCCGAAGCTGATGATGAGCAATTGGTGAGTTGAAGTGAACAATCTTGGCCGATCGTGCTCGCTTACTTCCTCTTCCCCCTTTGTGTACAAAACAGCGTTCTAACAAAAAATTGAATGACAGAAAAGAATCGGATACAAACCAGTAGGCTAAAGCATTCCAAATTGACTCGATTTGTCCCCTTTCTGACCCAAGATAGACTCTACATCGCACGTATGGTTTACTTGAGAATTTCGCAACGACTTTTGGTGTGTATTGCCTGCGTCCCCATTTCGGCCTCCAAGAAAAAGGTTCGGCAGTCGAGAATATGGATTGCAATTGACTTGAGCAATAGCTGCACTCTACTTTGTCGGTGGTGTTCGAGTAACTTTCAGTACTGGTATTGCAGCCGGAGGAAATCTTGCCTACTGGTAAGTTAATAACCTTCACATTCACCTCGCTCGCATTGTATTGTCACAAACTCAGACGACAAAAATCCAGGACGAGTTATATAGTCACCTGCGTATTCACCTTCATCACTGCAGCAGTCATAGCAGAAATATGCTCCTCCCTCCCAGCAGCAGGATCCATCTATCTCTGGGCCGCTGAAGCCGGGGGGCCGAAATACGGACGGCTCTTTGGAATTGTGGTCGCGTGGTGGAGCACGACTGCCTGGACAACATTTTGCGCGAGTATGTTCCAAACCCCCAAAAAGCCTCCGATGAAATTTATAATAAGTGTATTTTTCCCTGGCTATCTAGCTAACTAAATCGTTGCGTAGGTAACACACAAGCTGCTGTCAATTACATGCTTTCGGTAAGATATCTGATATTAAATTAATAGAAAGGCTGGAGAAGCTAACGGAAGAGTAGGAAATCACTGTTTTTGAACTCCCCTTCCCAAGTGATGCGAGCGATATCAAATTCAGAGCTGTGCAATGGATATGCACCGAAGTCATGCTTGCTCTCGCAGTTGGCGTTAACTTACTTCCTCGTAAGTCCAGCCCAGCCAAACCAATCTCCCATTCATTACTTCGGTGCTTCCATTCTCTCAATTCCAAACACCCGCATTACCAGTCTGTACAGAAGATCCAGAATTATCTAACCCAAAACCACAGCTCGTATATTCCGCTACGTCTTCTACCTCTCCTCCGCCATCATTCTGCTCGACTTCCTCCTCAACATCATCTGGCTCCCCATCGGCACAGCCCAGACCTTCGGCTTCCGCACCGCCGAACAAGCTTTCCTCACCACCTACAATGGGACCGGTGCGCCCGCAGGCTGGAATTGGTGTCTTTCGTATCTCGCAACGGCGGGGATCCTGATCGGTTTTGATGCCTCGGGTCATGTGGCCGAGGAGACGAAGAATGCGAGTGTGAACGCGGCCAAGGGCATCTTTTGGTCGACGGTCGTGAGTGGCATTGGGGATTGGTGACGGTGGTGTTGTTTTTATTTTGTGTGGTGAGTTTATATTGGAAGTTGTCTTCCGCCCTTCTCCCCCAGGGATATCTATCTGGTGATTTTCGGAAAGTACGAAATGGCTCGCTCGCTAACCTGGACTGATTGAAAACATCATAGCCTGATGCAGAAACGTTTTTCTCATTCGGTTCCCCCCAACCATTCGTTCCCCTCTACGCCGTTATTCTCGGCAAAGGCGGCCACGTTTTCATGAATATAATCTGTGTTTTAGCTCTCTGGTTTGTAAGTTCTCCCCTCCCCTTCTCCCTTTCTCCATTCTATCACCGTATAATCCCACCCAAATCCCATCTCACTAACACCTCCCTTCCCCTCCCCAAAGAACACAGCAATAGCAATAGTAGCCGCCTCCCGCCTCGTCTTCGCCGTCGCCCGCGACGGCATCCTCCCCTTCTCAGGCTGGGTCTCCCGCGTCTCCCCTCAAACCGGCCAACCTCGCAACGCCGTTCTCGTGATCTGGCTCGTCGCCTCCCTCATCACTTGCACCATTCTCCCCTCCCCAGTAGCATTCACATCTCTCATCTCAGCCGCGGGTGTTCCGTCAGCAGCTGCCTATGGATTGATATGTTTTGGAAGGGTGTTTCTCACGCCAAAGGGATTTCCCGAGCCGAGGTGGAGTTTGGGGAGGTGGAGTCGACCATTTCAGTTTGTGGGGATTTGGTGGAATGCTTGGGTTGTTGCTGTGTTGTTTTCGCCCTATGTTTTTCCTGTGACCGGGAGAGTTTGAATTGTGAGTTTGACTCTTTATCTCTTTCTTCGGTTTTGATATTTTTTTTCCCCACTTGAATGGCGGGTGCATTAGGGTGAGCAGGTTGAATGAGTGGTTGGATGAGTACCTGAAAAGGGTTGTTGAACTTTCGACTTCATGTCTCAAGTCGGGAGTTCCTCTCGATTTCGAACTTGTAGAAGTTGCAATTGCGGGTTGCAAAAAGGAAAGAGCTGACCTGGGAAATCTTTCAATTTATAGATGCACCCATCATCATGGCAATCATAACCATCTTTGCGCTGGGACATGGTGGTTCACCCCCGAGGAGAAGTGGCTGTCGAAGCAGCATATCACGCAAGTGTTGGAGTCGAATGCAACGACGACGGCAGGCAGAGGCCAAGACGCAGGTGTGAAGGTTGATACGGATAGTGCGAGGAGCTAGAACTTGGAATTGTAGGTACCTGGGTACCTTTGGTCAGCAGGTACCGTAGGAAGGGTATCATCTGTAGAACTTAAGATTACAGTACAGTTAGAATTAATAGATAAAGACTGGTTTGAGTTGATGGTTTTCGAAAACTGACGGTGTTTTCATGCGATCTATTTAATCTATAAAATAGATATATTTGAAAATATTGAAAACTCGTTGGTCCTTTTTTATGTAGTCAATTTTTGACTGCTCAATAGATACATATTTGAATGTTTACTTCGTGGGATATGTATTAACTTGAAAATCCTGGAGGAAGCCCGCCTTCCGGTGGTTTTTGGAATAAATGAAAATTGATAAGTAGGTAGGTATTCATGCTATGGATCTCAACTGTAAACAATAGATGATATATAAATTCAATTGCATATATTTGCCATGTGAGATTGATTTTCCATCAAGCTCAATTTATCATTTCTGAAACCCCATCTTCAAGTATTTTAGCTTAGGTACTTTCCTATATCTTTCTATGTCTTGAGATATTTAAAGGCTGTCAAGACGTTCTCGACTTTTTGGTTGAGGGAAAACAGTGCTTGCCCCTCTTGGTTGTTCACGTCTCGCCTTGAAGCACTTAAGGAGAGGATCGACTTGGAGCGGTAGGAAAGTTGTTAGTTCTCTTTCACTCGTTTTGGAATAAGCGTAAGCTCTGACTTGAGTGGTACGAAGGAATGAAAGAAATCAGACTCGAGCAAAGAAAGGAAGAAGGGAAGCAAGCAAGCAAGGAATGAAGGAGAAGATGTGAAGTGCGGGCGGAAAGAAGGAGTTTGGCTTGGCTTGGCTTGGTGGCACATGACACCTACCATTGATCAATCACGTGCACAAACTGAAGATTAGATTCCTTGCCAACTCAAACATTCCAGACCATCCTAGTTTCTTGCCAGAAAGCCATGCACACCCCCCTTAAATCTCGTTGCACTCCAACAGAAGTTGGCCATCGGCGTCATCGTACGAGTGATTGATGTTTTTGAATAATAAATAATACGAAGGTTCGTGATCATGTATCCGTATTGGACTGTGTAAGTGCAAGTGCAGTACCCCTCCTGATCAAGGACTTCTGAATAAGGTTATCCGTTATCGATAACAACCAGAGTCCAGACAAGACTTGTCCCCTCTTTTCTTCACGCGCACCACCAGCAGCGTCGGCAGATTCCTGGATGGAGGAGATCGTCAGGACGCCACACACACACACACGGCGGTGGTGTGAGTTTGGATGCGAGCCCGCTCCGGCATGACGAGCCCGAGAGGACCCTGAATAAAGTGGTCATTAGAGTTACCGTCGGTGCCGTCATGCTGGGAAGGGCAAATCATTTTAATTGAATCAATTCAATTGTTTCGGCATTGAATTGAACTGAATTGAATTGAATTGAATTGGATGATTCAAAAGGGAATTGAGGGAGTGAAACTTGTTTTGGTTCGGGTGTGGGGTGATGAGATGATGATGGAGTGAGTGAGTGAGTGAGTGGTCGGACCCAGGATGGGGAGGGAGTAGTAGTGGGAGTGGGGGATGAGACAACCACCCAAGCCTGAACACAGGATACGGCACGCCAGGACGACCAGCAGCACGCGACGAAAAGCGCAGGAGGCCGAAAATAGCATGTGAAAAGCTGGCGGGCGGACTGTTTCATCACCACACCACCACGAACGAGCAGCACGGGAATGGGAAGGGCAGCAGATGACCTGACGGAGAGCGAAGAGTGTGCGAACTTGTCTCGCCATTGCGATGGAAGGACAGATGATCATTCCATGTGCTCCCCTCTCCCTCTCGCACTACTTACTACTTTGGTAGAGGGGATGAAGCCGGAGTAGTGGTTGGAGTAGTTGTCAGTAGTAGTAGAAACAAGTGAAGGATCAGGGAAGTAGGAGGGAGTGTGAGACCGGAGTGCGTGCTGCTCTCTCCAGATTATTGTGGCCGAAAGAGGTAATAAATAATATAAAAGACGTGTGTTATCTGATCGTGGCCATCTTGACTTGGCGGGGTCACTTGGGTCGATTGGGTCAATTGGGTCAATTGAAAGAAAGTTGGGGTCCCTCTCGCTCAATCATTCAACAAGTCTCGTCTCTAGCGAGCAGCCGTTGAGTGATGAGGATGATGATGATGAAGAAGATGATGAGGACGATGATAACTGAGAGGAGACACGTGTCCGGCTTGCTTGCTGGCTGGTGAGATGTGAGTCTGGTCTGGACGTACTGCTGTACGTACAGAGTAGGGTGAGTGTGATTTGTGTATTATTTGTGGGTGAGGCAACAACACATAGCTTCCATAGAAGCGCGCTGCAATTCCAAGGGTTGGAAGCATTCGCATATGTCACGGACCAGGACGGGTACCTTGCAACAGCAGCAACAACATGAACAGTGGGAGGGAGAGAAGCCAGATGGCTGGCCATTGCTGGTTCCGTTCACGAGTTAGTTCATCGGGTGCATCGTCCATTGACAGACAGCATGCAGAGGCCATCCTTCGTAGATGGATTCGCATCTTCCATGCATCATCTGCTCACTCACTCTACCTAAAGCCAAAATAATCCGACTTTGATCGAAGGCAGCAGATTGCAGGTTATTGCATTGATGGCATCCCCGCTCTCACGGCGTACATGGAGGGGTGGATTGAGGTGGTGGATATATTTGGTGGCGTCGATGGTAGGCAGGCTGGCTGCTGGGTATTTCGGTCTCCGTCAATAATACTCCAGCACTACTACTTTGGTAGGTAGGAGGAATAATGTGCGGCGGGTCGGTCTGATCTAGCCAGACCATCTCGGGCGGCAATGAGAGAGAGTTTGAAACAGCAATTGCATTTCTTCGGTTTGCAGTGCTCCGAGTTCCTCTTGGCCATTATTGGTAGAATTGGATTGGAAGTAAGGGCGGGATGGAGGTGAGCGAGGCGTGGAATAATTGAGAATCCAGAGGCAATAGTTTTTGTCTAGGTACAGTAGAGTACAGTAGTAAAGAGAGTACTACTGTACTGTACTTGGAGGAGGTATCTTCTTTCCATCCCTTGTACACCGCGATGTTGACCGAAGGCGAACCGATGCAGGCAGACTAAATCCATGAATGAGGCATCGGTGTAGGTTGTGGTGGAGCCGAAGGGATGTGGATGTGGAGAGAAGCAGAAGTACGAGAGAGAGAACATTGATGATTCCATGCTCCATAATAGTCGATCCATAATGGTAGATATTGTGGGTGTCCATTGATCTGATAGAGTAAAAGGGAGAGCAAAAGGCGAGATGCGATGGAGATTCTTCTTGCTCTTGCAGGAAGGAATTGCAGCCCAACGAGTTGCGACCGACAGAACAAGCTCTTGCCTAATCAGGACTAACCCCATCTATGATATTTCGATTCGACAGCACCTCTCCTGCCTTCTGAGTCACACACACACACCCTTCCATTATTTGCTGCTTTTCTCCATCTCTGCCTGGACTCTCCCACAAGAATCCATCCATCCCCCACAGACCACGAAACATCTCGTCAGCAAATCTTCGATGCCCCCTTGGCCTACTCTTTCCTGCCCCGGTTCTTTGCCATCGATGATTGACGAGGGAGTGAGTGATGAAGCAGTTGCCTCAACCACCCAATAATCCAGTCCAATCCGCCTCTTGTTCTGCCTTGAAGGAGATGGAATCAGCCGCCACGCCTCCAATTGGCCAATGGCATGTGCGCATCTGCCCTGCGACGGAGAGCGAGAGAGGGAGGCAGCATTCTCATTGCGCGGCGGAGAGAGGAGGAGAGAACGAGGACCAGGACACACCCCAAGCAGAGCCGGCCGAGAATCCCTTCGACTGGCGGGAACGCGCGTTATGGTCAATAATGGTGATCCGAAGATTCCAAACAAGCACCAACCCAACACAACACAGCCTCCTCTACCCGCACATAGGGGGGGGGGAAGAGGAGAGAAAGGGTAAGAGGAAAAGCAAAAGGAAAAACAAAAGAGTAAGCAACTAAGGTAAAGCAAGCATCATCATCATACTCGTAAGGGACAGAGTCAATAGTCCGACGCTTGCAACGCGCCAACAAAGAAAGGCAAGAACTACTCAATCTACTCTCCAATGCTGCCAGTAGCCAGCCAATGCACGACCATGTCCATGCTTGCGTTATGGCATTCCTCCTTCGTCTATTCTCTTGTCTATTCTCCTGTCCATTCTCTCTGTTCTCCCTCACACACACACACTCTCTCTCTCATATGCCAATTCCCCAATTCAATTGAATTCCACTCAATTGCTCCTCTCATCTATTTTCTCATTCAATTGCTTTCAATTATCTATCCCCCTCCTCCCTCCTCCAATTAACCGCTGCCTGGTAGCGCAGCACACGCCTTTTGATCAAGGTGACTGGCCCTCGTCACTTCAACCCAAAGTACGAATGCCCCCTTCAGCGCCCGACGCATTCAAGCACGCGAGACACCGACTAGCCCCCGTCGGTGAGTCAATTGGAGGCAGCCCTACACTACCCTCCCTCGCATCCCTCCACACCCCTCCACACCACCACTTCAAAGGATGGCCCAAAGGTGAAAGCGGTCGTGCATAACGGGTCATACGGCGGCGCATTATCACGAGTCACACCTTAATCCTAGATTCTGGAAAGGGAGTGCTGAATGGGAGGCAGCAGAAGGAGATGGTGAATGTGCCGCCAACTGGTACTAGTCATATCAAGTCATATTGAATCCGCCTCCTCCTACTCACTCACTCACGCACTCACTCTCCCTCCTCCTTCAACCCTCTCTCCACCTCGCCTCCTCTCCCCCCCTCCACTTCCTCCACTCCTTCTACACTACTTATTGAGCCCTTCTCTCACCCTCTTCTTTTTTCCAATCTTTGCTTCCTTTCTGCGATCCCCCCCTTCACACCGCATTCCCAGTTCCCACCGCCGCATCTCTCCGCCTCAACCTGGAACCACCACCACGGACTTACAAAGAAAGGCGATCTGACACCAGCTGACCAATATCACCACCACCACCCTCACAACCTCACAATCTCGCACATCTTCAAACTTCATCCTTTCGCAAAAAGTCCGACACGGCCTATTTCTCTTCCACCATCAGTCTCGGACTTAAAGATACAAATATCCGCCTCGGCCCCGTCTTCGCCACAACCCCTCCAATCCTTCTACCTAGGCGGCGCAAACAGTTGACGTGCAATGGATGACAAAACACCAACGAGACTGCAGCCTTCCACTACTTTCGATGACTCTTACCCCTCGACTACTACTCCTTCAACCTTTCGCCCATTGATTTCGTCTTCGCCATACCCAACAACCTCAATTAACGCCATCATCTCGCACTCCAACACCCCCCACCACAAAATGGAATCAAAGCAATTCGAGATGAAGAACACAACACTCATGTCCCCTCCCGAGGCCACACCAATGGACAGTTTCAGCCGCCCATCAGTGGCATCCAAGAAGCCGTACCATGACGAGCGATTGCCTCTCTCTCCACCCGTCTCCCCAGCCGTGAAGACGGTCACGACAGCGGAAGACCTGACCAACGTCGTCGTTCGAGATCCCATCCTATTCGAGAACCCCGCCTCGACCGCCCAACCTCCTCTCTTTGCGGACCACGAGAATCGGCGACTGGTGGAGGAGCACATTGCGAAGAGAAAGGCAGAGGAATTCCGATTGGCGTCGCCACCACGTCCGAATGATTACCATCTGGCATTGGAGTTCAAGTCGCAGGTCGCACAACAGTACAATGCCAATCGGAGACAGTGGAGAATGCGGGAGATGGCACAGCTGAGGCTGGACGATGCGATGAGAGATTCGGCCCTGAAGCCACATCGGAAATACATGAATATCGCCCCGGCCAGTGCACACTCTCGACCCGTCAAAACCATCAAGGCTGCTGTTAAACCCAGTGGACCAAGAGTTTCAAAGCCCAAAGTCATCAAGCCACAAGGGGATCGCGGAACTACACCCGATCGACGAGTGGCAAGAGAGGACAAAGACTTCAATTCTCTGCCAGACTATTGTCCTCCCAAGGAAAGTCTCCCAGCGAAGCCAAACTCCCTCAAAGTCGATTGGAAAGGTGCTCCGATTGACCTCCGCTCCGACCCTCACGCCGCTCTCCTCCATCCCGACGAGCTCCTCCTGGCTGGCAATCTCCGCCTCGACTGCGCAACCTACCTCACATCCAAACGACGCATCTTCATTAAACGAGTCGAGTGTTTGGAAATTGGCAAGGAGTTCCGAAAGACGGATGCCCAGCAGGCTTGCAAGATTGATGTCAACAAGGCCAGCAAACTCTGGGCCGTCTTCGAGAAGGTCGGCTGGTTGAATGCCAAATGGGTCACTTCGTACGCAAAGATGAACTAGGATGGCAGATTAAATCACTTTTTGACCGACAATTGCATTGCGACGGCCAGACCCATACTTTTCATTTGTTTATGGTCTGATGCGGAATAAGGGGATATGGGATGATCGTTGCGTTGCATTTGCATTGGGCTGTCTGATACCCAGAGCCCGCCCAGCTCCACTCTCTTACCCTGATTGCTTTTCCAGTTCGATAGCACAGGGAGGATGTACTTTGCTTTTTATTGATGATTTGTTTTTTGCTTTTACAGCGTGGGACAAGGGTATTTATGTTTGGCGTTGCTGCTTTTTATCACATGGGTTGATGAGGATCACTCTCCTCTACTTTTCCTCTTTTACGATGTTTGGGTTGGTTGGGTTATTGAGTTGGGCTGGTTTGTTGCTCACTCGGTTTGTTTGGTTTTGGGCATATCATATCATGGATGGGCTATGTTTAGGGCTTAAGGATTGCATACCCTAGAAATGAGTTTGTGGGTTCGTCGGTGAGCGAGTGGACTAGAAGATTGGATTTGATCGGATCGTGTGGGGAAGGTGGTTTTCGCAAGGACTACTACCTTCACGGATGGATGCATAGAGCCCCTTTTCGCCAACACGCATTTATTATGTTAGGAATGGAACACACTCATGGATTCAATTATTTACATAGTTTGATGCAAATGGTGCGAGACATTACAGTGAGCTTTTACTGGCTGGGCTGGCTGATCATGGTTATGGAAGGAATGAATTGCTTTTTATCATCAATTAGATAGGTAGATAACTACAATTACATGATTTTGTTGGCGATCGTCTATTATACATCTATCTCTCTTGCCTCTCTTGTCTTATCCTCTTTCCCTTTACTTCAACTGCCTTTTTGAAAGAAAATAGAAAGAAAAAAAGAAAAATGAGAAAAAAGGATTCATTTGTTTTCCTTATGTTGTGTCTCTTGTTTGATTGTTCGACTTGTTTGATTGTTGACTTTTCCCTGTCCCCTTCATGGATTGGCTTTTGCTTTGAAATCAACAAATCCAACCGTCGCTTACCAACTTCCAAGTCGCTTAGCACCCTTAGCCCGCTTAGCCCCGCCCCTCCCTTTTGTTGACCACCTGCAAACACTTCGCGAGAATGACCCTCCTTGCGGACGTGAGTGCTTACTTGTTTGCTTATATTACCTATGGTGCATCAAAGGTAATTTTATCTATGGAAGACGTGACTGTTTTGATCTGTTTTGGTGTATTTCGTTTTGCTTGAGTGGAGAGAAAAGGGAGATCTTCACCCACTTCACACAACCATATTTTTTGTCAATAAAAGCTATTTAGAAATTAAGTTACTTTACTCGTTTGGAAGCAACAAGAAGGAAGGAAGGAGGGAGGGAAGGGTTGAGGATGCTTTCTCGTGCGAATATTCCATGTGTTTTTTTTACTCCCCAAACTCTCTCGCTCATCCCGAGCCCAAACAAAACACCACTTTTTTCACTTCAGTTCAATCCAATGTATGCACGCCTGTTCCATTTCATTCCATGTTCATTCCTCCTCTCCATTTAATTCCCTCTCTCCTAAATTACTTCCTTTCATTTTCCTTCCTTCCTTAGCCCCATTTTTTCTTCTCCAAACCCTCGGATATAAAACCAAACAAACCCCTATCCTCTCAACATACGACCATAGACTAAAGAAAATTGGGCATCCCGTCCGCTCTGCCATACACAAGCTTTAGATCGGTAGATTAGTAGTTGGGTGGGTGACCACCAGCGAATCCCTGCTGTTGTATGTATTTTTTGCTATTTTTTTCGGGAGTATTTTTTGTGGACGAAGCAGGAAGTTGAGGAGAGGGGGACGAGCGAACACGAGCGAAGGAATAAAATGAAATGATAAAACGGTATAAACGGAATCCTTAGTAATGAAACTTTCCTTTTAAGGATGGTAGTGAAAAGACTTTTGGCATGTTGTGGTCGTTGTAGGTGATGTTATTAAGTTTTTTGGGCGAGTTGAAAAGGTGATATCTGAGTGCTACACTTGTACTGCACTTGTTGAAGCTTTGAACACCTAAAAAGTAATATTGAATGAATTGCTGTCCATTTTGACTCCTAACTAGGTGGTATTTGCATTAAGGCGTAGAGGCGGGGAGAAAGAACAGTATGCTGAACTCCGGCAATCGGGTAGTATTACATCGCCATCTTCCTTCGGCCGATTCACGTAATCTGCTAAGATTTAATCATAAAAATGAATAGATGAGCGAACGGCGATGGTATATAAGGATGAAATTTATAAACGGGAATAACCAAGAGAGTAAAAGTATTTCAGGGGCAACTGGCGGAATCACTCTCTGCTTACAACTCGTTGTGTTGAATGTTCATCATCTATGGATAGCAACATTCACGCATTTTGATAATCTTTCTTTGAAAATACTTTCTTCTTCTTCCTTCTCTGCTTCTGTAGATAGAAAGACAGAGATCCCTTTCAGTCCTTTCCTCCCTCCTTCTAAAATCTCAATCACCTCAAAACGAGCAAAACAACAACGAAACATTCAAATCTCCTTGTCTCGTTCCACAATAAAAACAACCGCAAACAAACCCTCCAACCAAACACATCACACTTCTCCATCCATCCCCAAACAAAAATCTTTTCCCCAAAAAAATTTGACCTCTTCCATAGACATGGAAACCCCACCACCACCAGCAACAACAATAATGGAAAAGAAAACCGAAAAATGCGCAATGCATTCCACAGAAGAACCATTTGATTCTTCGATCGAGTGTCCTGAGTGCAATAAGCGTGTGAGGGGGCAAGTGATTAGATTTCCGTTTGGTTGGGATGCTACGTTTAAGTGGTCGGGGAGGAAGGGGTGGAGGTGTGGTTGGAGGGTTACATGGGGAGGGTTTTGGCGATGATGGGCATGGGGAGGGGAGGAAGATGGGGAGGAGAAGGGGAATGGGGAGGAGAAGGGGAATGGGGAGGAGAAGGGAATGGGATTGAGAAGGAGAAAGGAGATGAGAAGGGGAATAGGATAGGAGAGGGAAATTGAAAGGAGAAGGAAGGAAAGGGGGATGTGAGGGAGAGGGGAGAGGGGCAGAGGGGAATGAGAAAGGAGGCGGGGAATGAGAATAAGAATGAGAATCAGCAAAATATTTGGAAGGGATAACTAGGAGAAACAAGGAGGGGAAAAGTAGCCGAGAAGTGTAAATGGTGAAGGAGGCGACAATACGGGTATGAGAGGTAAGGTATGTAAATAAACTAGATGTCTGGTAGTTATAAGTGGGCATGGGAAAGTTTGGTGTGTGAGATAGTGATCCCAGCACGTTGGTGTATAGACATGATATGATATGCAAGGTCTTGTGGCAATTTTCAAGGCCTCATTTTTTGAAATAATCAGAGGGTGAACATGGAATCATGGACGTTGGCGGGGCAAGTCTTCAAGTCTTTGGAAATCTTGAAAGATCTACATTTATATATATTTTGTTTATGGGAACATATATATGATTAAAAAATGTATAAACAGATTAAATATAGGAGAGAGTAGTATAAAATAAGAGCAAGAAAGCAAGACAAAGGGAAAACTTAATTAACTAAAATCGAATAAATAGTAATATTTTACAATTAGTATTTCTTCCTCGCATGCTAGACTTATTAATTCAATACCAGGCCAGACTAAACAATCTCAATACATATCGAAGCGCTTCGTAGAAGAATTTCACAAAGTCAAGAAGAAAATTGCGAAGATCCCCATCCTAATAATGTTGTCCATATTCACAGTAAAAGCTCAAAACCCGAGAATTTTTTTGAAGAAAGTTTTGTATTTATTCTTTTATCCTATACCATATCAGTCTACACCTTGTACCCAGTGAAGAAAGAATATAGCATGATAGTTGATGGCCATTTCATCTCCTGTCTGCCTGTCCTCGTTCACGCTCGTATTGAATGCTTGCTACAGTATGGCAGTGTGCATTGCATGCATGCGTGAAGAAGAACTTTCGGTTGCTGCAAATAATATGTCATACGTAAGTAACACAGATGAGCCATGACCTCGTATGACCTCGGATGTATGAAATTCCGATAGATCCCGTGCGATACACTCGAGAGGAAATTGAAAAACGCATATTTACAAGAGGTTGTCATGGGCGGAATTGGTGTTTCGCAAAAGTGTTTGTTCTCCTGATATTGATCAATTCGCGTCGAGAGACTAACTTTGCCGAGTTTGCCTTGCTTATTTGCTCATGAGCCCGACAAGAGAGGTGAAAGGAAAGCATGAAATTGTCGTTTGGGCGTACTGTATCAACATCAACGTGTGCTAGTTGTGTGTGTCGAGGTGCCTGGAGACCTAGCTTGGAGGGGAAGTAGAGTGAAAGCCGGCGATCAAATGCATGACCCGAATTCGAATACCCTGATCCTCCTCCTTCTCTTTTTCCTCGCTGCCGTTCGGGAAACCATCAATCTCAGTTTTTCCACCCCAACGGCCAGCACTCCCTCAACCTCACCCGCACTCTCGGCCATCTTCTCCCCACCGGCCTTCCCAAAATACACATCCAACAAGCCATTCGCAACATCCAACTTGTTCTTCGGCTTGCCCTCATGCAACTCGACAAATCACAAATCCCGTTGGTTCCCATCCCACCTCTTCATAAAACACTCATGCTCATCTCTTGGTTTGAGAAACCTATGCTTGCTCGCATCATAGAGAATAAGTTCCTCCAAACCCTTAAAGGCCCATGGCGTCCCAATCGTAAGCCGCGACAGATGTCCCCTCCAAAAATCACCACTAATATCCACGGCCAAGCTACGCACCTTGCCGGAGATCTGACGCTTGAAATCTTGAAAGGCCTCGATATTCCAACTACCGCGTGGAATCAAGGTGTCAGTGGCGTAGTTGATGTAAAATCTAGCTGGGCTGACGTGGTGGAAACCTGGAATGCGAAAGACGGTTTTGAATATCAAGGTGAAGTGGTGAAGAGCTTCTTGGCGCGCTTCGTGAGAGACGTGGAGAATGGAATGTGGTGCTTTGGAGGCGAGGTTGCAGTGGTATTTAAGTGTCCGGTTATCATGATTGCCTTGTGTAGTTAGTTCCTCAGTGCACCATATGTCGAGACTGCGAGGAGTGGCGTTTGAGCCAAAGGCCCCAGATTCGGTTGCGAAGTTCCATGGGGAGGAGTGGGAACGAGTGAAAGGATGTTGGGATTGTAGGTTGTGAGGAGGAGGATGCAGGTGATTGGTGGTATGGTTGCATTGTTGCGGTGGTTTGAGTCTTCGCGGTGTTTTTGGATGAAGGTGATGAGGGAAGAGTGAAGGTTGGCAAGAGATTGGCCATAATTTCGAGAGAATTGGAACGCGGTTGTGAGGAAGATGCGGGTGGTTGGTAGTCTTGTTGCATTGTTGCGGTCGTTCGAGTCTTTGTGATGTTGTTGGATGAAAGTGGTGAGAGAAGGACGAGTGTATGTTGTATTAAAGTGAACTGTTCTCTCGATTGACGAGGATGTGTATCAATGTTGTCTTCCCACAATTGTAGCCGCACTTCTCTGGAGGCAGAATGAGCACAAACGCGTTGTTTACATCCAAAGATCTGGTTGTTTTTCTGCAAATGGTTACGAGTAAAGTGCCGAGATTGAATTTATCTGTTGTTGTGTGCACTTTGGCGAGATTGATCGTGGTTGAAGGAAGGAGAGAGTGTGGTGTTTGACCTCCTCCCTCGGCTGACTTTGAAGAAGTTGAAGGTCAAGAACTGATGGCGTCGCAGATGATCATCCAGACTGGGGAGGTAACTTTCAAACCTCAAGAGTTTGGAAGGATGTGATGGGTCACCTTTGGAAATCTGGGAGTTACAGTACTGATCTCAATTCACTTCAAGAAAGTTGGTGATGACTTACACGTGACCAGAGGAAACGATTCCTACCTACCTACCAAATTATCAGAATAGTTTTGTGTCTTTACCCAAGTCTTGATTTGATTCAAACGCGCAATTGCTTTCTTTGGAGGCAAGGCAGATAACTAAAACAGAGGGGAGTAATGAGAAGCACAAGTAAGAAAATTGCCCGGAATTTCGTTGTCACTGAGGAGTATGGGACCGAGGACACTTTTGAGTATGTGAAAATAAAATTTGTTAACTTCCAAATTACTCCAGAGCTCAATGCTATCCCAGAATATCCCATCCCATTAATCTATGCACCCCCTCCTATAAAGAAAAAGGTTAGTAAACATGCTAACGACATATTTAAGGAGGTCGACCAACCTTTCGTTGACCAACGAAGAATCCCAATCCAAATGTCTCGGTTGTGAAGGTAATCACACTTCCCTTGGGGACTAAACACCAAACCCATTAGCAAACCATATCAAGAGGTCATCAAGACTACAGGAGCAAAAGCAAAGAATAATATATGAAAAAAAATACACTCACAGTAGAAAACATCACCCTTCACAGCATGCACCTTCTGCCCACTCTCATCACTGATATCAAACTCCCCATCGACAATAATCTTCATCTCATGATATGTATAAGTGTAAACCAATGGCGTTCCCTTCTCCAATCTGTAGAAGCCAGCCGAGATAGGGGCCGTTGGGTCGTTGCTCTCGGACGAGGAGACGTCGCCGAGGAAGGCGTTCTCATTGGCGATGAGAGGGGCTTGAAGGAGGTTTGGGCGCCGGCGTAGTGAGTGAATGCTGGGGAAGACATTGTGGTTTTGGTTTCGGTTGGCTTGGTCGAGGAGGAGGAGGAGAGTTTTGATTTGGTTTTGCTGATGTAGGATCCCATTGTTAGTTATTTGGTTTTTGGTGATGGTAGTGATGATGGTGATTATTTGAGAGGGAGGAGGTTGCAGATGGGGTTACAAGAGAGCTTTGTACTGTACCTTTATGGAAGAATCCTTATCTATCTAGAACTGTGCAGGAGAGAATAATGTGATATGTATATCTTCTTCAATGCTGCTGAATGAATCGTGGGTACCAGATATGAAAGGGAAATGATAGCTGTGTTGGTCAATTCCAACATCTAGGAGCCAATTCCTCACCTTTTATAGCAGAATGCTTTTCCCAATAAGCACGTAAGGTATTTAGAGCTACCCCTCTAGAGCAATACAACCCCCTTCCCTTACCCCTCATCGACAATTCACGGGACTGCATGTCTGGATTTGGACTTCGCTCGAATCAGGCCAATATAGCTCTCGAAAGGCGTTATTCTGGTGATTGGCAGATAGGATATGCAGCTTACAGCCTTACGAAATCGTTTGGTACCTATGGGAGTCTTCTGGAAGCAGGCAATTAGTTCAATCCGCATCTTCAAACCAGTCAACCACCTGTAGCCTCTACGAGTAAGCTTGCCGAATTGGAGCCTCAGATAGGAGATTCATCTTTCAGAGGTCGATATCGACGAGCAGCTTTGAGGCTGTGTTCCCACACTCAAAAGTGGTGAAGTGGTAATCCAGTAGAATACTGCCAACAGCTGCAATTCCGCAAGATATTGTCAGAAATAACCCCGCATGTGAGGTAAGGTGGTATGCTCTGGTTGAGATGACCGATAAGGATCATTCATGGAGGGCAAGCTTGAGTGGATTCAAGATGCTGCATTGCCTGGCGGCATGGCTGGGCTGGGGATAATTTAACCCAATGCGGCTCGAGTTTTTCGCTTACTGTGTTGTGTACGTAGCTACCTACCTAAGGTACCAAGTCACATTACCGAGCCTTCTCCGGACGGCGGTCATATCAACAACCACGAAACACACCTGACTTCTTATTCTTATAGTGGGATCTGTGCATTTGTGATGGTTGTAAAATTATAATTGGAATATATGAATACACTTTCCCATTGTAAGGATGACAGCCGCCACCATCCTTCCAGAATCTATATATAACATGACAAGTAGTGAATCATGGGCATCATAAATAATAGTACCTCGCCAGGCCTGATAAGACGGCTCTTCTTCGCTCAAAACGCTAGATCGCTCAAAAAAACCAAAATCCCCCAAAAATATTCAACAAGATTCACACTCACATCAACTCAATTAAAACCTCACTCTTTCCCATTCGTTCAACATCCACCGCTCCGTCTCACCATCCATATTCACATCCACGAAACCCTTTTCATCTAGCCAGGCGTCTGCATCGCTGCACTCAATGACCTTCCGACAATGATCCACCTCCTGTTTACTGATACCTGCCACGTCCCTAGGCATCCAAATCCTGGGACTTTTCATCCTCATACTCGGAGGACTGTACGCATCCTTCAGCACGCTCTCATCGTATGTGGTGTCCATGTTAGCGATGGATTCTATCATTTGAGAGCGGAGAACATGGTAATCCGCGAAGACCTCCGGGTGCAAGAATTTCAGGACCATGCCGGGTTTCTCGCATGGGAGAGGCGAAATCCAGTGAGTCCAGAAATCGATAGCCTGGATCATGGATGGTACGGGTGATGCGTAGTATTTCTTTCGGAGGAATTTGGAGACTGTACCCCTCCCTAGCTCGAATGCCGCTTCCGCTCCTTCTACTCCACGGGTACTTTGCTGGCCGTGCGAGACATTGTTTTCTTCTGATGGGTCAAAGTCCGAATCATAACCGGCGTTGTTTTGATCTTCCAGCCGTACTTGTGGATCGATACCATCATCTTTGTCCTCAAGGTTTTGCGCCAACCAAGGATGGTTTCCTGCTTTGCGAAGCTCTTCCTCAGCTGCCAGTGTTCGCGGAAGATTGGCAAGAAGGGGCAGCAACGTTTTGTTAAGCGAGAAGTTGACTAGCCATGTGAAAACTATGAGCATGACCATGAGAATCATGGGGAAGTAAGCTGCCTTGACTACGAACAATCCCATCATGCAGACTTCGGCGAAGTATACACCAGTAAGGGTCTGGAGTAGAGCTCGTGGATAATGCAGTCCCCGGGTATCGCGCTCAGAATCGTAGATGAACATGATGTTGTAACGATAGCTGAGGTAGATGAGGAAAAAGGCGAAGAGCGCAACACCCTGCATTATCGGAGCTATCAAAGCATACGATATTGCTAGGATTGTTAGTGAGATTCTATCACCGAGGAAATAGACACATACCAATGACTCCCATATTGGTGAAAACAGGATAGACACTGCCCCAGTGTATCTTCCGTAAACGATGGTATCGCTTAGCGATCAGATTTGGACCACCAGCATTTGCCAAAATTACGTGTCGAAACAGACCACCCAGATGGACGATTCGTGTCGAGCTCATTGCCAACCCCTGCAGAATGAAATAGGAAATATAGAAATTTGATGCCGTTGGCAAGTTTGTAGACAACAGATCCCGGGCGCTCATAGGGTCTTTCAAAATCTGAGTGATCACACTCAATGCAGCAGAGGAGATTGTCATGATTAGAAATACCTGGACGACCTGGAAGATAAAATACGAGTTCTGAACGAAAAGTTCAATCTTGGATTCTGTGGTGACTCCAGCTTGCCGAGCACAGACTAGAGAGGTCAGTTTGAAGATATTTCGCATGGCTAGATTGACTTACATCTCATAATCATCGGAACTATTGCCATCAACATAGCTAACGCCACGGCTGGAAACAAACCAGTAATTATAGCAAGAACAAGAGACGGAAGTAAATTTATCCACTTCAAAAAGGTAAACTTCTCCGTGAGGTTTTCAATATTGGATATGAAACCAATGAATCCAGCAGGAAGAGCCCAGAAAACGACCATACATGCAATGGCTGCCTGAATCGCGAATCTTCGAATTATTCGCTCCCACCATCGCATGTATAAAGATGACCACACAATCTCATCAGGTCGCAGACCAATAATCTCTGGCTCCATATGGCTGACTTTGTGGTGAGCCAGTGATTGATACGCATTCTGGGCATCGACTTGAGTGTGAAATTCGATGAACACGGCAGGAAGCAATTTCCCTTCCCTTTGCGATACTGCCTTCGAAGCTTGCTTATCTTGGGCGCTAGTTGCAATAAACGATTTCGAGTCCATTTGATTGTATCGACTCTTCTTCCATAGTTTGCCAACGGTCGATGTCGTGGTCTCTGGCTTGCTGGAATCCACTGGGCTGCGACTGATCCATTGACATCAGGCGGTGGGCCAGCGGCACCATAATACGTGCTCATCCCTGGGATGGCACCGGCCGGCTGAGGAGACGCTGGATTTGAGATGGGTGAAATTGGTGATGCTGAACCATGAGATGCCACACTGACATCCACCCCCTTCTGTTCTTCTTCAAATGAGGACTCGGATCGTTCTGACAGATCCGGATGACCAGCTTTTACTGCCTTGCGATATGCGACGTTGGCTTTCCTGATCAATAAGAGCTCTGCTTTTTCCAGGCGACGGGCAGTTTGCTCTCGCTCATCTACCAACAAATCAAGATCCTCGGTTTCTCTAGGAATCCAAACACTTTTGACACTGTCGCCAAATATTCGACGAATTTTCCTTTCTGTTAGAATCTCTGTGGGTACACAGGAGAACAAAACGGTTCTGGAAGATAGACGGTTGGCGTAGTAAGGCGAAAGGAGATACGCCTGGCGGAGGTTGATGAAGTAGACACATTCTCTACACAGTAGATAGAGGACGAAACCTTTCTGATAAGCACAAGCCAAATAGGTGTGTGGAAAAAACGTACCGAAGAATATCCAGGCCTCTATTGCGTGAACAAAACACATTCGTACATTCGATACATTTCCAAAAGTCAAAGAATCCAATTGTTTACTTCCCATCCCCCCATAATAATGTATGGGGAGAAGTGTTGGCCATGTGAGTAGACAGCCAAAGCCAGTAATCACACATAGCAGCTTCATGTACCGGAGGAATAGATAAGCATCCAGCGAAGAAGTTCGATTGAGCACATCCGTGTCCGGAATTTGATAGAATACTTTCACCCAGCTAAACCAGGTGTTGGGTAACTTGGTAGTGCGCTCACTAAGAAAGATAAGCTTTGGAAATGTCAGACTATCAGTAGAAGACCTACTGCTCTTCAATACTGCTCAGAAATGATCTCGGGACGTAGACGCGATCATATCTCCGGCGCATCACCAAAAAGATGGTGACACAGACAGTGGCATACACCGCAATCGGGGCCATTGCCATGCCCAAATTCCTGAAGGAACCAGAATTGGTCGTTCCTGTGATATTGGGCCCAGCAGAGGTCCCCGTGACGGGTTTCTCGCCATCGCGGCCAGAACCTTGCCTTGGATCGTCGCCATTCTGTGTTGTTTTGTGTCAGTGAAAGTTCCCACCCGATTTCTGCGCCCACATGGGAGGGGGGGCATGAGATAGCAGCCACTCCAACGTCTAACGTCTCTCCCCCCACGAGCGAGCTAGCGGTCATGTACTTACAAACTGCCTCCGGATCAAGAAGCCCAAGACATCTTCAATAACGGCCGTCGACATCATGACTTGTCGTGCATTTTGGGTTGAGTTTCTCTCTAAAGCTGTCAAAAAGGGTTTTGACGTGGTTGAAGGTTGGGCTTGCGCTTGCGCTTGTCCCCCTGTAAGACTGTGCAGAAGGGGAAGGGGGCTGGAAGGCTGGATGCGACCAAATTTTCAGCCGACCAGCCTCGTTTTCTCACAGGTGAAGGCGCGCGGGCTGCTTGTACGATATTCCTGGGGTAGATCATCTCAATTTGGCTATCATCATATATTGATTTTTCCAGCCACTACTTGGGGCCATTTACGAGCATCATCCGGACTCCGGTCGGTTTGTCGACAGTGCGTGCACATGGACATAGTGTATCAATTTCCATGTATGTTCACGGGGATGGCGACAGTCTATTGAGAAGAAGGAGGGGAAAGATGTCGTCTCTCGACGAGTTACAATGCATGATTCTCGACGAACCGTTTGAACGGTCCGTTCGCTAGTTATCTGGCGACTCCGAAAGCAAGAAAAGTCCAGGATTTTCATTCGTGCGTGCTGCATGGGATTGGATTATTTGACCAGCAATATTTGCCACTTGGGGATGAGGGTGAGGGCCAGGCCCAGAGTAGAAAGAGAGGTAAGGCAGGCGGCTTGAAGGAGAGCAGAGGATCCAGACCGACCTGAAGGTTTGAACCTCATCTGATTCCTTGGCCACCTGCCCCTCCTGCACTTGGTATCCCAAGTTCCCAATCGCATTATTTCGCCAAACATCACAACATCAGCTCATCGCCAGCATCAACACTTGAAGCTGAAGCTTACAGTACTTTACAGGACCTTTGCTTCGAGGAACGAGAAGGACTCCTCCGTACACGAGGAGGCTCCGATGCTGAACGGTGTGGTGTGATACTTGCAATCAATCTTCTCTCTCGGGCACGCAGATTCTGCCAAAGATTTCTTCTTCCTTGTTTGATACGAAGGAAGGCATAGTCCAACTAGAAGCCTTTCTTCGGCGATTCAAATCTCTAGCTCCAACTCCCACAAGCGACTTGCGACTATCGTTACTTCTTCAGCTATCTTCACCTCCGCGGAATACAAACCCATTTGTACAATACAGTACGCGCAGCAAGCAGACAGCCATGTTCTTTAAATCCCTCCGCAGACTATCATCGAGGTCCGCATCCAAAAGCACCTCTCCCGACGAGCTCAACAAATCGACAACTACCACCACGCAAGGCAGCGCCGTTGTCGAAGATGATAATAATACAGACTACCAGAAGTTCCTGTGGCAAGCGCAGGTAGCCGAGGAAAAAGCAGAGAAGCGAAGGCTGAAGGAGATCAAAATGGCCGAGAAGCAGATGAAGCAAGTCAACATGAGTCCGTGGGAGTCGAGGATGTGAAGGGGGGGACTGTCTTGTCGTCTGTCTGTCGGTCTGTTGGTCTGCCTGTTGGATTATTGCGAGCGAGCGACAATTGCGTACACAAAGTCCAAGTCCCGATTGTACGGAAGCAATCCGAGAAAAGAGTCTCAAACTCGCATAGAATCCCGAATTTCTTCGCGAGTTAGAGGCGGGGACTGATCTGCACAGTACGTATGCTTCCTCCCAAGGATCTCTCTCTCTCATATTTTCTTTCCGATACATCGTGAGACTAACATCCACACCGCAGATCTCTATACGCAATGTAACGAGTTACAAGTCGATGCCAAAACCCTCGTGCGAGTTTTGTCCTCCCAGCCTCGACTCGTACATACCTATTCTTCCGAGGAGCGAACACACACCATACATGAATTCTTTGTGTCGACGAGGGAATTGTTGATTACCCGGTTCTGGTTATGTCGCGCGTGCTTTTCGCACTGTCGCTGTCGGTTTTGACTCTTGAGGTGTTTTTTGAATTTCATACGGATATATATGTTGGGTTCAGGCTTTAATAATCGGAGTTATGTTTCTGGCAGGGTTTGGGGGAGTTTCATATACCCAATTACTGTGGCTTTCTGCCTTTTCGTTTCTCCGGACTGCGCGGGGTGGGAGATTTCTTTATTCCTTTTACTTTCTAGGTTACGTACAGAAGCTGTTGAGGGGACTTCGAGAAGGCAATCTAGGAGATCTAGTTGGAGGGACTGCCCTCGTTTATTAGCAATAGTAATAGTAAGAGCTACAGTAGCACCACGGAATAACAAAGCATCTCCTTCTCCTCAACCCCACAACCCCGCCATCTTTCATCTCCTCATCTCCCCGTCTCCAAGACTCCAAGACTCCTCCATGAGATCTCACCAAAGAAAGTGAATCTCAAGTAAAAAAAACTCTTTTCCCCAAATCTCCGGACCGGCCAAGAAGCCCGCCTCCCGCCCACGCCCACGCCCACGCCTACGCATCTCACACCAAAAGTTTGCCCCTCCACGCCGCATCGAAACGAAAATGCAGGAAAATTGCACTGCAACTGCACAGCACCCCACCCCACCAAAGGCCGCACACCATCACGTAACAAGGAAGACGAGCGAGCAGACGAGCAGACGAGCAAAACAGGGCCCATCCCATCTCCATAAATACGTCAACCAAGAGTCGAGTCCAAGAGAGTCCAATCCAATCCAATCCAAGAGAATGTTCAAGGACGGACCCCTCCATCTTTTTGGATTATTTCCAATCGGCCAAAACCCCAGCAAAGCAATTTACCGTATCAAGTTACAGTAAATGACTATCATCGGAATATGACATCTTATCAACAGTCAAGAAATCGAAAGATGTCGTCAAAAGAATCCACTGACCATCCTGGTATCCTGGCATCCTGGCATCCTGGAACAGTGGAACCAAAGATATCACTTCAATTCCTGCACTCCGTAATCCTTCCGGCGGGGTGGGGAGGAGAGGGACAAGCATATTCCCAATAATCCCATCATCCAAATCTGCTGGACTTCCGCTCTCCTCCCATACACATTATATTGCTTTCGTGACTTTCGTGCACTTACGAAAGTTACTTACGAAGTTTTTACATCCAATAGCAAAGTAGAAAAGCAGCATGAAAAAACTGCCAACTCCTCTCGAAAGGAAAAAGACCCGAAGGAAAATTAATCCCGCACATCATCTACTCTAGTCTCCAGGTACTCTGTTTTCTTTCCGCTCTCCTACATACATGTACAGTAGTAGCGTAACTACTTGCAGGCAGCGAGCGAGCGAATATTTCGGCTTCCCGACCGACATCACCTACCGAGGAACGGGAGAGCCATCATCTCTCTCTCTCTTCTGCATGAAGTAAAATTCGACATCTCAACATTTTTTGGGGGGCTTGCGTGGGGGAAAATAATTTGAATATATATCTTGCCGTCGTTGTCTGCACAACTTTTCTTCTTTTTTTACCCTTTTGTGCCAACTAACTGTTTCTTGTTGCTGCTGCTTGCAACTTCCATCATCATCATCATCATCATCACGTACGTACATAACCAAATAACTTGGACATTTTGAGCCTCCTCCACCCCTCCTCGGACCTCGCTCTTATCCAAACGGAACGAAATCGAAAAAAGAGAATATCACTCACTCATCCACCAATAACCTCCCAACGTTCGCAACACCCCTCGTCGGTCCGATTATCCCCTTCCTCCGTCTTTCGTCGCAAAAGTCGCCATCTGGGTGGATTACTTATCAAACCTGCAAAACCCCATAACAAAACAAACAACAATTGGAAACTCTTTTCGTTCCCTCTCACTCCACCTCGCTCGCACTACATACTCGGTCACGATTCACGAAACGGATCAATAAAAAGGACATAAGCCCACCCACCCTTTCCACATTACAAAAAGGCACCCAACACGTCTCCTCCTCGTTCCTCGTTCCAAAACTCTTTACACGACCTCTTTTTTTTTTTCTTGGACATCTCGGATTCGCAATTTCGTAACCTGACTCTCTCGACCTCCGTGAGAACTTTTCGCCTCCCCTCCGTCTATCAATCAGAACTATCAAACATACCAAACCCTGCTATCGGTAAAATCGGATGGACCCTGCTTCCATGTAAACGAAACGAAAGAGAGAAAAGGACCCCATTCTTTCCCATCCCCAGCATTATTATTATTATTCCGCACACACATCATTTGATTCCGCCATCGCTGCTTCGCTATCGCCGTTGCCGCCGCGCATCATTACCTCGTTAGTCGTTCGCCAATTGGTATTATTTTGCTGGTCCATCTTGCCGACATTTATGCGAAATCATATCCACCTGGTCCGGTTCCCTTTCACACCTGCCAAACCTGGCTTGATCGATTGGCTGTTGCTCTGATATATAATATATATTATTGTGCGCTACTTTTGTATATATATCTGTTTCATATACATATATATATACCTACCCAACCATCCAACCCCATTCACGCCAAAAGTTCGACTCGCTTGTGTCCTTTTGTTTTCTCGACCATACGAACAACAACCATTCTATCTTCCAACCACAACATCAACCGAAGCTGTTGTAAGCAGAGGACAATTTGATTCCATTATTTATATTCGCCGCCTCCGGCTGACTATTCCAACCAACCGACCTGCCTACCTATCTTCCTGACAAATTCACCCCAAAAGACCGAATTACGGCCGTGGGCGAGCAATATATCAACACGCACTCTCGACACCAGACACCTCGCTGAAAAACCCGCATTCATTTTCATCAACTCGTCAAAATCGCATAGCGACAAACCCAAAGTGTTCCAATACCAAAGACAGACCGAGAAAAAAAGATAAAAAAGAAAGACCCGACACCTACCCCCAAACCCCCAAACACACACACACACACATCCGCCAAAATGGGACTCAAAGAAGCCATCCTCCAAAAGTCAAAGCGAAAATCGCAGACCTCATCAGCTCTCAACACATCCGCCATATCTACGCCTCGGTCCTCCACCTCAAACATGCCCAAATATGCGCCGGATAGTTATGAAGCTTTCATGCAGCAAGCCGAGGCCGACGAGCTGGAACGCTTGGAGCTGCTCGAGCTGGAGAGAAGATGCCGCGTGCGGAATGAAAGCTGGGAGTCCGAGCAGAGCAAGAAGAGCAGTAGGGAACGAGATGGAGGAACCAAGGCGTGGTTGATTGGAAATGGATTGTCGAAATAGTTGTAGTGGGAGTGTCTGAGTACAGCGGCTGGTGAGATTGGAAGTTGGAGATAACTAGCCTAGGAGAACTGTGGCGGATGGCGTTAGCATTTTTCTTTTGGTTTTGATTTGAGGAGTTAAAAGGGCATGGTAGATGGATTATACCCGTAGGAATCGGCGGATCAATAGAGAAGATGTATGACTTACTTTCCCATTCCCAATCCTTCATTACTCCCACCCAGTGCAGCCTTCCCCTCACCGTCATGTCAACATCCATTTCCTCCGTCAAGCTCTCTACCCTTCTCTTGACCAATTGCTGTGAGGAAGGACCCGAAAAGCTCCCTCCTCTCATTCCGTGCCTTTGTTTCTTCTCTCTGCTGTTTCCACCATTGTGTGTATTCCCATTCAGCATATCCTGAAACGAAAAGCCATCATCAAGGGCAAGCTCCTCTTCGAATTTCCTCTTCGAGCTCTCGGAATGTATCATTCCCATTCCAGCTCCAGGCTTATGCTTCCGATTCTCTGCGGCTGCCTTCGCCAATTCTTGTGCATCTCGCCGTGCCCAAACTTCTTGCATCACTTCCCAACAGCGGTCGATATTCCCAATCCACATCCGACTTGCCATGCTCTGCCAGCGTTGTTCGACCCATTGCCTGTCTTCTCGCTCGTAGGCTTCACATCCGGCTGCGAGAAGGGGGTAGATTTGAACGATGACAACTCTGCTGGAAAGAGGCACTGTCGCTAGATAAACCAGGACTTTCTTTGCGAGTTGAGCGGAAGTGAGAGATGGTATTTCTGGAACGGCTTGATGCAGGTAGAGAAGTGTGGCGTATCGATATGCCTCTGCGGTTTGCAGTGCATGTTGGATTTCGCTGGTTGGATCTTCGGGACGTTCAAATGCGCTTCCTGGTGGTGGAAGCCACTGTTCGATTGCCTCTTTGAGCTCCATCGCTTGCGATATTGTCTGTATTGAGTTTTGCTCGAACTTGCAGACCTTCCTGCAGAGATTTGCTGCTCGACCGATGAGTGGGAAAAGGGTGGAAGCGCAGCCCATCAATGGATCTATTTCCGTGGGGTCATTGCTGAACATCGATATCGAGTTAAGTGAATCAAGCACGTGGTCAAAGTCGTTCGACTCATCTTCGTCGATTGAAGTCAGTCGGGCAATGACATCCATGTAAACCCAAGTATTGCACAGAAACTTCAGTCGCGCCAAATCATCACCAGAAAGGGCTTGCTTCTTGTGTGCAACCAAGGCTTGTTTGACCAGGATCTTTGCGCCTCTGAGATGCTCGATCCCAGTGCTGATGTGTTGATCCCAAGATTCAGAGAATGCCAGGACTAAAGTGGTTGCCAGAGCCGTATCAGTTCTCATCTTCTCGATTCCGGTAGCAAGAGATCGAATACTACTCCGCATATGTTCCATCCCATCCACCCGTAGTGCGGGTTTTTCCTTTGAAGTATGAAATGCTGTCATGGAAGCAATTGCATGATACAGGGCAGGAGAGTCTCGTGCCAATGGCCAAACGAGTGTTCGCCATGGATTCTCGGTGGGCCCATCTTTGACTGACAAGATTCCACATGTCTGTTTGTCAAATCTAAGCATCAACATTTCTGGGCTTCCAGCTTGAACCTCGGGCTGTCTGTATATTTTGTTGAAATTACTATTCCCCATGATTGGAGATGCAGATGTAGATCTAGGATTTGGCGAACCACGGATTGTCATCCACAAATCCGTTTCTGGCATTGGTGACTCCCTGATAATTTCTTCTATGTCATCTTCTAAAGTGTTCTGGTGTAACATGGGAGGGTGAAAGTTCATCATCGGAGACAGGTTCATGTCGGAAACTGGCATTGTCATTGGCTGTATCGTGACCGTCCCAGGCCTTGCGTTCAACTCTGACCCAGGGATAAGGAGATCAATTAATCGTGGGGATTGTCCGCTGTAGCTCGGCCGTGGTGAAGATATGGGCGGTGGCTGCACATCTTCAAATAAACTGCTCAAACTCCTTGTGACAGTGTCTGGCTCGTAACGAGGGCGAGGCAATTCACGCAGGTATGGCGGGGTGCTCATGTCGAAGATTGGAGAGTGATCGAAATGAAGATCTGGGAGACCAGGAGTTGTTTGGAAACTCGGAGGAGTTGGTGCAGCAGCGTGGAAGAATGATTCCTGTTCTTGCATTCGACTATCACCATCAGTCTCTGCACCTGGAGTTGAAGCAGTACCATCTGATGCGGGACTCATTGCTGGAACAGTGTCGGATAGAATAGTGGTTGGGGCGGCGGCGGCGGCTTTGACCATCAGTATATGTCCCAATGGGCATTACATACTCCATACTTCTCTTTTTCGCTGGAATGGCCTTGTTTGCAACGGCAGTCTCCTCGAACGGCCTCCATTTGAAGTCCTTCTTGTATCCCCCGCATGTAACACTCCTTTTGTGACATTGCTGGCATGATGGCTTCGTTTCGTCGCATTTTAATCGTTTTGCTTTGCATGTTATACACCCTGCAAGAAGTCAACATTGTCCACTGATAAGAGAAACGGCAGTGTGTAGAAGGAAGACAAACCATTCCTGCTCTTTGACTGCTTCGGCTTCACCGCCGCGCCAGTATCCTTCTTTGTTGGGCTTGTGGCCTTCTTCGTAGACTTGTTGGTACTGGACTTTCGTTTGGGAGGGGGTGGAGGTTCCGGGGCTGGCTCTATCACAGGAGAGGCAAGAAAGACGGAGGGAGATGGGATAGTTATTGTTTCCATCTTGACAACTTTTTTAGGCGACACATTGACTCTCGTCCGGTGTGATAGAACCCGTCAAACTTGAAGCTGTTGATGCGTTGTTCTCCCATGTATTGGAAAAGGTAGTATGTGTATTGTACGGTTCGGTATCTGTGGAGGGAGGTAGTCCTTTGCCAGGTCTCGCCCTTGCCGAGCAGATGAGGAGTTGATGGATGGAATGGACAGCGGCTGATTGGCAGCCGGGCTGTTGATCCCAAGCCGGTCATTCAGCGATTGGGGGAATGGGGACGCTACATGCGACTTTACAGGGGAACTGATAGGCCTCTCTTCATGGAATGAATTAAGGTTCCGAGGCCTTCAGGACCGTCAAAAAGACCGTTGGAGCTCTCTCTCTGGGAAGGCATTTCAGACCATGGGAGACGGGCACAGCGTTAGCCTTTATGATATATCAGGTTGTCCCGCGTGTGTGTGTGTGAGAGAGAAAGAAACATCTCTGACAGTCCTCCACACCTCAGGAAGAGCTCTATCCTCTCGTTCAAGAGTGTGAAGGACATCCTGACGCAGTTTACCTGTCACCTCCGCTATGATTCGTGGGCGGGGAACGGCCAGAGATAACAGCGACGCATGTCGATGAGCTACGGAGCAATATCGGAATAGGAATAGATGTGAAGTCTGAAGAAGAAAGGCATCATGTGATGGCAAATAATGGCAGCTGGATGGTTGAAAATGGACATGAAGAGGTGGACGAGGGACGTGGAGGGAATGTTGACTAATGGATACTATGATTGTGTTGTGAGAGAAGGAGTGAGGAGGACGAAGAGCGTGGGAGCCAACAGAGCAAAGAAAGGAAAGGGAGGGATGACGGAAAGCCGATGGGATATTTTGGGGACTTCTTGCTGATCACCCTGCAAAAAGATTCAATCCTGTACTCGCGTTGTTTTGGAGCGAGAGCTTGACGAGCTCATCGAGAAAACAAGAAGCCAGACAGACTTGCTTGGGAGGGAGAGAGAGATGAGAGTACTGTGGGTGGTAGAGCAGCGATCAACAACTTTGGTTGAGTTGGGTATTATCGAGAGATCCAGCTTGATAAAAAAATCCAAAGGCCACGTCCAAGGCCGCGTCTATGTGCATGGTTGCCTATTCCAAGATGTTCATTATTCATTATTGAGTTCAGTCATCGATTATTCATGAGCCTAGACTTTCCTAAACTATCAAACAAGTCGAGAGAGCTGCAACACCGGAAGAAGTGTAATAGAGTATCAAGCTCACACTACTCCATGACTTGCGCGTAGAAAGCAGGGCTCAACTTCCATCTCCCTATGATTATCCTTTCTTGCCGAGAAAAAACAGCTACATCACACCGTCTCAAGAGTCAAGATGGAGTGATCATGACGGCAGCCGAAATCTCGATCAAGAATGACTTTCAACGATGTTCCTGGTGAGGTCGTCGCCATCGTCTCAAGTACTGAGGAACGAGCAGCTGCTCTGGGTCCTCTCCATTCTTCTTGACCGCCACGGATCGGTAATTACATCAAATGATCAACGCCTCGCGCCTCAGCTGCTCGTCGCATCGCAGGTTTGGGCTTTTGAGTTCTGAAGAAGAAATGTTTTGACATCTCCTTCCGTCTGACGCTTGTCCTATTTCTGTGTCTCTGCTTCCTCTTCCACAACTTCCACCCACCATTCTCCACAAGCGACCTGGACCCTGAAAGTATTGCTCTCTGCAAACGCCACCGGTGGCTGGTAATTTGCCCCTCGGACGCGTTTAGAATCCTGGAAATCTTGAAATGGACGTGACAGCACTGACGGGCGTCTGGCGATCTGGGGCCACGAGCGAGATGGCCATCGTTGAGTGGGTGAAGCTGCTGCGGGACGCTTGTTTACTGCCGAATTGCCCAATAAGCGATCTGTAAGAAGTGAGACCGCAGCACTCCAAAACACACACGAAGACTACTTCGTGGATTTATTGACATCCTGCAATGCAACTCCTTTTTTACCAATACGCCCTCTCTCTCTCTCGCTCTCGGTGTTGTTATTTCTCCAGTCCTTTCCGTCCTTTCTTATGTCGTGTTCCATTTTGTCTCGCGTGTTATCCATCCGCAGTGTCTCTCTCTCTCTCTTTCTCTCCCAGCCAGTATTTCTTAACAGCATCTGTGTTACGATTGTTCGACTCGAGTGGTCCTCGAGCGATGCCTGTAACGCATCTTGAAACATCAGCCATTTCATGAGCCAAAAGAGCTTCCAAGCTCGTCAATCATCACCCTTAATCCCTGGAAAGCGTCGGATCCGATCCATTTTAGCAGGGGGACAGCATCACCCTTGTTCAATGGTACCCTAGTGTATCGAATAGCTAGTCCCCCGTCTCAGTGATCAAGTACTGACTTTCGCATCTTTCACCTCCACGTCACTACTACAGTGCTTCCCCATTTCTTCTCGTTAGGTTCTTCAAGCTCGTATGATATACGGGAGCAGACAGAGCATGGCGGGGAATCACCATTGAAAGTTTTCTGTCGCGCGCCTTTCGTCAAGATGGGACAAGAACACTCGCTGCCAGCTCCGAGGAATCGACTGTCCAAACCGCGAACCAACAGTTCGGCATTGAATCTTCTTTCCAAATCAGCCCTCCACCTGGATCGAAGAGATGCGCCTCCCAAAGATGTGCCAGGGCAGGCAAATCGCTTTAGCATGGTCTTTGCGGATCCGGAGTATAGAGTAGATGTGGTGAAGGACGAGGAGCGGCAGAGAGACAACAAACGAAAGAGTATCTTCAGATCTCGTAGCACGCCAAACAGACACACGGATACGCGGATAGAGAATGAATTTGAACCTTCGACTGCAGATGATCAGGTATACCAAAGGTCCGATCAAGGAATGCAGAGTTCTGTTCCTGATGAAGCTCATCCCTTTGAAGAGAAGTCAGAGAGGTCCCTCCTAATCGCGAAGCCAGCTAACATGTATTCTAGTATTCGGCCAGTTAATCGATCGCGAGTATCTCTCCAACACATTCCTATCACACAAAGTCAACAACGGTTGTCTCTCGTAGCAGAAGTTTTGACACCAAAAGAGGAATTTCCGAATCGAATGTCTACATATGGAGAATTGAGAAGTCCTCGGCTTTCTGAGAATCCACCGGTCTTTACAAGAACGAATTCGGAAACGGATCTGTATCCAATGAGGCGGAGGTCACTTCTACAACATGGCGTGGCAACCAGGCCAGTTTTGCCAAATGATGCTAGACAATCTTTACCGTCGCAAGCTAGAGCTCAAGACCATTTCGACTACCCGAGACCCTCTCCATACCCTCTCGCGTATCTCGCTTCGCTCGACCAGGCAGATATGCCACGTGTGGAAACTCCGGATGAGTTGGGATACAGACATCTGGGTGCCTATAAGCTCGGTTCTTTGAAAATTATGAATGGAGTAGCAAGCCCGGCACCAAGCTTAGAACGGGAGCGAGCTGTGACAATGGGTGCTAGCGACGATTACATGAGTGCTGGGAATGCGCGCAGACAGACCGAAGGACATCGTCGGGGTGCAAGCAGCCGAAGCAACACTATGTCGATCGCTGTGGAGAGGTCGCGGTCTCCGTGGGTAACCCACGGAGGGTCTCCATTGAGGTACAACTCAAAATATGACAGTCTTGTAAGCCCGACGCTTCCTGATCTTGACAAGTCTCTTGCAGACTTTGATTTTGATTATACGTTTGAGCTACAAGAAACGGTATTTTCGCCGACGAGAAGTCAGGACCTAGCAGATGAGTACATTGAAGAGATCTCTTCTCCGTACTCTTTCATCCCGTCACGAACTCCATCGCCTCGCCTACAGGCGACAAGTAAGCACACCGCAGTGGAAGATGAACTGTTCGATGCCGAACCCTTAACTCCTTCTTTATCACATGTCCCTTCCACTTCAGACTCTGGATATGGTGGAGCTAGCCGAAAATCTAGTGCAGTCCAACAGAAGCCGTTAGCAAAGGCAGATAGCGGATATAGTTCCAACATGTCGTTGCGATCTTTTAAGACGAATGAATCTAGACCACCCCCGGTTCCTGCGAAAGACCTACCGCGAACACCACCAGCACCCCCGATTTCACGAGTTGCATCAAGTGCCTATTCATACACCTCTGAGCATACAATTACGACCAAGCCCTCCCTCCCGGTTCTATCAACCGAATATACTTCATTTGATACACCTATGCATGATCAAAATCAATCTTCTCCACAGCAAAAAGGCTCTCCACCAACAACACCAACCCAATCAAACGAACGGCTAATTGTGGCTCGGTCTCGGCCTGCCCCAGAGACCCGAAAGTTATCAGTAAGGAATGGGATTAGTTTAAGTCCAGATTCTAAGCCCAAACAAAGGCACAGCCGTTCTGGTTCTGCTCCGAAGCCACTGGGTATTGCCAAGTTGTTGTCATACAAGAAAGAAAAAGTGAGGCCGTACTCCCTGCAGCCTCAGGAAGCTCCCATCTTCACGCAATCTCAAAGACGAGATGAACCAATATTGAGTCCTCCTCTCATTCCACATGAAGTATCTCGTCGTCTTAAAGCCCGAATCCATTCGCTCCCCGTTGCTGCTCTCCCCAACAATTCCAGAATGTTGGGTAGGACTGGAAGTCAAGAAACGTTGGGAACAATCTTTAGCGTTGGAAGTGGCTACACTGAAAACCCAAGAGTCCAGGAACTTACGAAGAGTCGATTGCAAGAAGCTCTTCCTGCTCCCCCATCTCCCATAGGTGAAGAAGCTATTATTAGTCCGGCCCCTGAATTGTTCAATCTCTCCGTGAATACTTGGAACTCGTATCATCCTCCAAAGACACCTCCAAGAAAGCTGCAGAAGAAACCCTCTGCCCAGGACATGATTGCCTATCAACAACTGGATCTTTCCGTTACAAGGAGAGCCTCACATCAGAGCATTCGTACATCTTTAGATGCGACGCTTAATGCGAATAGGAGATCCCAATCCATGACCTCACCAGTGGAAGACGAGATCGTAAAGGCATCCTTGAGCGAGAGAAAAGTGTCTTCCGAGAGTTGGACAAGCACGGCATCAATAGCACTCACAAGAAAGCAGAGTTATGGCTCCATCGCAGCTCAAAACCCATTCGAATCTCGCAAGAGTTCGTTGGACACTTTACCATCTGCCCGGTTGGCATCTCTCCGAATCTCAGATCAGAATCTGAGTGTTAAGCAAGATCCAGTTCGACGTCTATCATGGGGCAATCGGGACAAGAAACAGCCCCCTGTTTCGATGCAAACACAACAACGGAAAGTAACACCCATGCCCAAAACGTACAATCTGTTCCCTTCGCCTCCCCGTGGTTCTGGTCCAACTCCAATATCGAAGGACCCACCGAAAAGTTCAATTGCACCAGGTAGAGCGCCGCCTCCACCGCCTCCAAAGTCTCCTCCTCCAACTCAAAAGCATGCGAAAGAAGTGGCAACGCTGCCCTCTTATCTGCCTGTTCATAAGGATTCTCCTCGGCCTGATCCCTGGGCAGACGAGGCGGCACTCTGGTCTGGACGCCGAAACAGTGTCAATAGTGTCCAACAAGAACGGCCGATTCTGACCAAAAGGAGCAGTACGAACTCAATTGCACAGCAAAGACCAGTCATGACCGACCGAAACAGCACATCCACCACCCAAAGCCGCGGAACAGGTCGACGCCCACCTTCGGTCCACCAGAACTCCAACTTGAGAATTCAGAAGAGCATGGAGGCGGTCAAAGCAAGGATGTACATGGAGAATAAGATGTACATGCAAAGCGTCCCAAATCTTCGACAAGAGCAACAGTCGTTTGAGAGTCGAAGTGGTGCTTTGGAAGAGTTGCGAAGACGGGAGGCGAGTGAAGAGCAAGTGAGGCAGGCGAGGGAGAGAGATAGGGCCGGAGAAATGCTGGCTGGTTGGACACTTACTCCTGGTGGATCGATACCGGGTGAGTATCATCATACATATGGATTTGGTCCGCCTCTCCCTGCACCCCGAGCGCCGTCCCCTGAGAAGGAATATTTCTCCCAGCCTGAGGAGTCAGATTATCATTACGGTGACTACCATCAACGCCAGAACTCGACTTCAAACATGCTTGTTCTAGACCGCTTTTCTGGTGGCTTGAAGGATTGGTATGAGCCTGAGTATGGAGTAAGAGGCAGCACAGGAACGAGGAACTCAAGACCACAAGGTCCAAGACGAGAAGTACAGAGCACAGGCGCCAGTAACAACTACGGGCGACAATACAATGAGGGTTCTGTATTTTCGCAGCAGAGGGTGCAGGGTTTCAGACAGGCTCAGTATTGATTAGGAGCTTCTTGACTCTCTTTTTTTTCTTATACGTCGTGGGTGATGGGTTTAGTTGGACATGGCATAACATATACCAGATTCTGCAGCGGACGGGTCACAGAACATTGGATTTGGAGTTGGTTTTTTTTTTCTCTCGGATTTGTTGGGCCCTGGATCTAAGACCTTGGACCACCTTGGATATGGAATACTTTATGATTGTGTATGTAAGATATTTGAATGGGAGATTGACCTTTAGCATCTAGAGTTGGAACAGATAGCATTGTACAATACATTATGATGAACACGAACTTATCTATCAAGCATACTCGGTACCTATCTACCTAAATCCTCATTTCCATATTCCCATCCGTGAACACCCCAATAATAATTAACTCAAACCTTACTCCGTCCATCAAACAACCTTACTTCCAACCTTAAAAAGCAAATCTCAACAACCCCTCCAACTGTAAATCTCAAACTCAAATTCCGATTCACTTCCTGCTCGCTCCACTTCCACTTTCCACGCATCCACTTCCACCTCGCTTCGGTTTCCGTGCCAAGCCCAAACTAACCTCCAGTCTAACCTCCAATTGGCCTAACCACCACACCAAGCACACTAAAAACAGCCCACGACTGTAGTACCAATATAGATGCAAATAAGCAGAAAATATTCCATCAACAACAATTGGCGGCTTTAACAAGCCAACAATAACAACAAGCACTGTGGCGCAGTGGAAGCGCGCGGGGCTCATAACCCCGATGTCCCTAGATCGAAACTAGGCAGTGCTACATTTCTTTTTGCGAATTTTTGCTATTTCCAGTTGGTCTTTGTTTTTGATGTTTTTTGGGAGAAGGGGGCTTGATGGATGAGATGGAGTGGGGTCTAAGCGAAGCGTTTCGCTCATTATGGAGGGAGACTTCTTTCTGTTGGGGTATTCAACAACACGAACCTTTGTACCTAATGTACCTTAGGTATTTCTTTTATTGAATCGTTTTCTGCCGAAAGTCTTCAAGTCGTTTATTTTTGGAAAATAATGCTTGTTCTAAGATCTAAGGGAGCTTGCAGAGGGAAGCTCGTCCCATGAGATCGATCATGGTGACACTGAGAGCAGCACAAGAGGACAACCAGGACACCCACAACAATAATTATTGGAAATTTACACGAAGAAAGTGAACGTAGAATTGTGGAGTAGATAGAAAAGAAGTTTGCAGTTGCTACGGGTTCGAGCTCGGAAGGGGCAAAAGAAGTGTGTTATCTTCCCAATATTTGTCGGCTCACATAAGAATAAGATACGGGTACTCATAGCTGAGAATGATATGTATGGCGTTGATATAGTTCGTACAAGATGATATAAGATACGAGAAACAAGCAATCTCTAAGCTCTGCTCCATGAATGAAATTCCTACGCTCACTGCCGAGATTGCTGGGAAAATAATCAAAATCGTGAGATCATGTTAACGAGCTTCGATCCTTCGTGCATGTTAGTACTGTAGGAGGAGAAGCTCGCTGAGAAATGATTGTGCTGAATGTTTGCAAATAAAACATTTTCATCCTATGTGGAAGTACCAATTGGAGAGCTTTTAGAAAGTGAATCTTTCCTATGTACGTTCTCTCAAGGAAGATCGCAGCCCGCATTATCTGAATTTGACATTGCTCATACCATTAACTAATTTTAGCCTACTGTACCTCGTATGAACTTATGAAGAGGTCGGTCAGATCAAAGAAGATCGGCCAATACAAAAAACATCAGTCCACTCAAAATCGATCCTTCAGCTCAGGAGAGGCTAGGTCAAATACCCCACTCTTGATTGGTGAGCCCGAATTAGACGTGACATGGAATTAAGGCAATAGTGAGTGTTATTGTGGAAAACAGCTCGTTCTCAAGTTCTAACGTTCTAAGCTTAGAACTTCTTCAACTTTAACGGATTAAACTGCATGTCTAGAGATCTTGACACTGGCCCACGACATGCTGGTTCCTTCCAAGAAATTCGAACAATGTGAGCAAAGGTGCTGTTGAACAGGAACAAACGATGAGTCAACTACATTAACTGCTGTCTCAATTACAAGCTTCCTTGTTCTTTGTTCAAGCTTCATTGGAAAGCTTGACAGAATAGGAAGGTCGAGCTGAATCCTGCTCAAGTTGATCCCATCGCAAGAATGAGTCACGCGTGATGAGATGGTAAGACGGGTAAATATAAAGCTAAAGAGAAAGACTGCCAACCATCCAAAACGCTTCTATACTTGACATCCTGTACCAAACACTTGAAAGAATTGTGAACAGAAACAAAAACAAAAGCACAAGCACACTACTCACCATCCTCTCAACTCACCATGACTTCGCCATACCCCACTCTTCAAACGCCACGACTGATATTGACCGTTCAGTCTATCCCCGAAGACCTTCCGTTTCGCCAACAACTATTCTATGACTGGTACAAACCTGAGGATCCGGAACGTCTAAAATGGACTCTCAAAATCGTCAACACTTTTCTAATGAAAACACGTGCAAACCATGCAAGAGTAGCGCCAAACGGACCCGCCCAGGCAGAATACATCATTCGCCTCAAGCCCACTGAGGAGTTCCCAGAAGGCCAGAAGATTGGAGGTATTGGCATGTTCAGGCGCGGAGAGGGTACAACGCCAAATGAGATTGGGTTTTCGCTGTTAAAACCATTTCAGAGGCAAGGATATGGAACCGAGGCTGTTGGGGAGCTGGTGAGGCATTTGAGAGAGGATCAGAAGATTGATGAACTCTATGCCGCAACCCAGGATACCAACATTGGATGCCAGAAGACGTTACTGAAAGCAGGCTTGGTGCGAGCTGGGTATGTCGAGATGGGGGGGCTAGATGAGGCCCGAAATGATGGTTCGAATAAGATGTTCGCTTACACGCTGCCTGGAATGAAGCCGTTGGAGGGCCAGCGGTTCACATGGGTGGGACATACGCTTAACTTTGATGAGACGGATGATGTTGTAAGTTCGATCGATGTTGTGCAGGAGGCGTTGCTGTAGGGCAGGTAGAGGGGATCAAGATGAGATGGGAAGGAGATTGGGAGATTGGGGGGAGAGAGGTAATCTTCGCTTGTGGATTTATCGAGAATAGATCGATATTCTATCAACACCCCTGCTGCCCTGAAAAGGAACTTCTTGTCCGGTCTCCCCCTTCCCTCCTCCGAGTATATACCGACCATACAGCGTCCTCCTTTTCCCTCCCTCTCCCACACCACCGGCCACCACTCTTCTTCCTTTTGATCAACTTTGAAACCTAGGAGCCTGCACTTGGTACTTTGGTACAAGGGGGATGCATAGCACGCTGTTGATTAGGCCTACGTAGTGGTTGGCTTATGAAAGATTAGAAGTAGATTTATGGTTGCTTTTTCGGCTGTTTTCCCAGCGCTCTGACCACTCCAGCGAGCGGGCAGCTTCCTGTAAGCAGATTTATTTCCCGATTCTATCGATCTTAAGCTTCCCTACCCCCCATTTCCAACGGTTTAGGCCATCCCCCGTTGGGTAAAGTTCAAGATGTGCCGGCAGTGATCAGATTGAGCCATACAAGCGCCAAAAAGGGTATTTTCAGGGTCCAAAGGGTCCATTCAGGGCCCATTCGTGTATTGTTAATCGGATCTCGGATATGACCATGGAACGTTTTGTTTGGTTTGCTTGGATATCACAAGATTCTTGGTGATCAGATATGGGGGTGGACGGGAAAATGAAGGCCTTCACGTTTACTACAAGAGGTGTGCTGACCCTTCTCGACGATGTCCTTTTCTCGGCATCACTTTCTGATCGTTTGAGATACTCATCTCTGCCATTCTTTACTCTCTCTCTTGGAATTCCATTCCCTGTCGCTCTTTACAGCACCATCGAGTCTGAATATCTCGCGTTTCTTCCCATTTAACAACTTTTCTGTCTATACTACGCGTTTTCATTTCACTCGCCACTCGGATATTTCAAAATGAAGCCTTCACTCTGTCTCGCAGCAGCAATTGCTACCCAAACTTCTGTCCTAGAAGTAGGAAAGAAAACACTCTTTGGTTCTGCTCCTATGCCCCATATCGATCGTCACGATGTCGCACGCATCCAACCTTCGAAAGCCGTCAACCTTCACTATACCTCTAGCTCTGATACTGCTACGGCAAACACGAACGTCAATGTCACTCACACCATGAAGTATCCTACAATTTTGTTGGAGGAGATTGCATCGCTCATCAACGTCGACTGCTCCGCCGACTCTGTATCCATGAAGTTCGACGACTCTTCGGTCTTTTCTACAATCCGCGGTTCCTGGTCTACCAACCAGACATTGGTTCTCATCACCAACCATCTCGGAGACTGCGATGAAGAACTCGAGCGAAGCTTCTTTGTCGCTAAGAAACTTACTTGGGACTCGAAGAATCTTATCTGCACAGCTGGTACCGTCAAGACAGATGTGGAACACACAGCTGGTAAGTTCATCGACTCTCCAAATTCACATCGAAAGATGAATGCAATAATACTAACACAATCCAAACAGCTACCACAGAAATCTCCTTCGGTGGTCTCCCTGCAACTGGCGTCCGCTCTCGCGCACTTGTTCTCGATCCCTCCTTCACTCTTGGTACCTCTATCGGCCTCCCTGCTGACACGACACTTTACTCTTACCCACCCTACCTCACAGTCAAGGCACAAGAAGCCTCCTTTGCAGCCGAAGCTACCTTCTCTGGTTACCTGAAATACAACTGGTGGGGATTCAAGCTTGAGCAACTTTACTTTGATCTGGACGCATCCTTCGAATCTCAATTGACTCTCTCCGCCTCCGTTATCTCTGCTTACAGCAACACCTTCTCCTACGCCCCTGACGCACTCCAATACGGTTTCGTCCTTCCTGGTGTTTTGGAAATCGGCCCCAATTGAAGTTTGGTGTTGATGCATATGTCTCTGCCTCGGAGGCTGTGAACATCACTGCCGGTGTTGGTGTTAAGTTGGAGAACGGAAATGTACACATCGATGTTGTGAATGGGGCTAAGACTACAACAAGTGGATGGGTACCATCTTATATTGCTTCGGCTGATATCTCTGGTGTTGCTGAAGCAAAGCTGAACCCAACCGCTAAGATCACCGTCGAGTTGGAGTGCCGATTCTTTGGTGGTTTGATTGATTTAACTTCTGGTTCGTTTCCACTTTATATGTGTCCTTGGCGAGGGGCATGTTGCAACGCATTATACTAACATTATGAATAGGCATTACCGCCAGCCCTGGTTTTACAAACACCTTCACCCTCTCCGCTAACGAAACAATCTCTACCGGAGGAACGATTGGAGCTCGCGATGCCGCTTCTTGCCCCAACGGTCTTTCAATCGACAGCGACTTCAACTTCAAGGTCGATGCTCAGGTTACACAATGGTGGAAGGGAGAGATTTACAGTGTTTCCGTGCCAATTGTCGACAAGTGCTACACTTGGCAGTAGATCGATTAAGAATGGTGATAGTAATGTCTAATGAGTTGGTTGAGTTTTTAGGCATTGAGCCTGTTTATACAATTTTTTGGAAATAAATTCAAACAAACCCTTCAATCTTTCTCGTACGACTTTAATACCTAGAACGTGATAAAATCTGTGCATTAATCTTGCAATAAGAGTAGTTTAGTGAACCCCCCTGAGACGTTTCCCGCCTGCCTAGATCCTCCCCACAGCACTCTACGAACCAAAGTTTTTGGCATCCCACCCCTCTCAAATTCTTTACTGAGCACTCGACACTTGTATTTACACATAAGGGATGCATATAGGGGGGGGGGCTCACTTATTGAAGGGGTTTGCGAGAGTAACAAAGATATCTTAAATATTTTGGCTCCCTTTTCGCCACCATAAGTCTCGCAATATGATTCCCACGTTTTAATAATTCCTTTTCAACTACTAGGTGAGTAGTGTGAACCCTTTAAGAGCGACCTCAAAAACTTCAAGAGAGTTGTTGTCTATGATAGTAATTATTCTCAATTGAGCAGACCCCATATATCGGACAAAGGCTCAACAAACTTCGTGACACTTTTTATGGTATTTCCACGTCAAGGAGTCGGGGGCTGTATAACTTACGTCTCTCAGACTACATCCAACGATCCCTCATAATATTGCATCTCGACTAAAGAACGTATCTGGCGAAGGAATAAAACAACAGCTTTACTCTAACTTGGAATGCAACACACATTGGATCAACTTTTAATTCTTCTATTGTTTTTTTGTTCGTTTTTATATCAACAAATAGACTCCAGGTCTTAACAATCAAAATCTCTTTACTTCTTCTTTTTCTTCCCTCCTGCATTCTCGGCATCACTCATACTACCAAGCGTTTCCACACTTTTCACAACACCACTCACCGCTTTCAATTGCTTAATATTGATTCCCTTCTTCTCATCAAAACTGATGGAACTGCTCAAACTAGCCTTTCGGGATTTAGTAACACCATTCGCATTGCCATCCTCTCCCGAAAGAGCTCGAGCATGTGACCTTGCAATTGGTGACGAACCGCCCTCGGAGGAGTCATCGTAATCCAGAGCTCTTTTTGGTTGCCTTTTCCCGACGGGACTTGCAAACGAACCATCTGCAATTCTGCGGCGGGGTGACGATCCATTTGCCGCGACCTCTCCATAGCTCGAGAGAGTTGGACTCCTGTCATCCTCACTACCATAGGTAGGTGGAAGTGCCGACCTTCTCGAGCTGTCCCTCAAGCTAGCATGTCTTGCACTTCTGTATCGATCATACTCCTCTTGTGTATGCTCTGCATCACTAAAGCTTTCGAGAGCATCATAAACATGTGGGAAGACTAAAGTGTTCACGTCTCTTGCCCAGAGGAAGTCAAGATGCTCATAGTGGGAAACTTCGGTAGCTATCGTATGAGATGGCAGCTCCCTCATCATGACATTGATGTCAACCAAGGAATCACTGCCTCCGTAGACCAGAACAACAGGAGTTTTGATGTTTCGGGTAGGGAACTTGGCAACTTTAGTGTACTTGCTGACACTTCCCAGTGATATGGCAGGTTGCACATCGTCGTCATACATCTGGAAACTCTTGTTGCGAATGATTTGGAACCAATGTACCACGCTCTTGGTGCTAGTGAAGGAATACAGATGCGGATATGCAGCCAACTTTTGCGAGGTAGAAATATTCTTTGCGTGCCAGCCGAAGAGAAATTTAAGACCCATATCAATCGTCTTGACGAATATTGGGGGGTAGAGAATAGATTGCCACATGGTTGCCGAGCTGAGGATCGAGCGGCGTCCAAAGAGGAGGTACAGGACTTGTGGGGATGCCTTAACAAGAGCATCGACAATTCCGTTGTGTAAACCAGCAGGAGACATGGCGGGAGCGAGAGCAATGAAGACATTGACCTGGTCATTAAGTTTTGGGTGCACCGCAAGAGTGGCAAACGCTTGAGCTGTTCCTTGGGAAAATCCAATGTACGACAACGATGGAGCTCCTGTCGTTTCCAGGATGTATTGAATAGTGTCTGGAATATCATGAAATGCAAAGTCGTCCATAGAGAAGTTCCAGAATGGAATGTCGGTTGGAGAGTGATGGATGGACTTTTTGGAGTATTTATTTCCACGGTTGTTGCCAAACTAAAGATATTAGAAGCATTTTTGGAGATATTGCGGCAGCACTTACCCAAACATCATAACCCTTCTCTACCAACTTAAAAGGTAGACATCTCTCCTCGTCCGTCAAGCAGACCCAGACCTCACTGTTCATCATAAGACCATGATGCATGTACACAACCGGCTTGCGCACACTCTCGCTTCGTGCATGATTGACCTTTTCATCCTCCTCTCCCTTCCGCCATGCAAGACGGTGCACGGCAAGCAAGTATCCATCTCCCGTCTGCACAACGTGCTCTTCCGCATAGTATCCGTAAAGAGCGCATATATCTACAAAGTCTGAGGCATCTCGTATAGCTGTTGAAACGTCCTTCTTCTTGTTTACGGACTTTTGTTCCGCTTTCGAGGTAAATCGATTGAATAGTCGCCTGGAGGCTCGATAGAAAAGGGAGATGATGGAGGTAGCTATTTCACATTAGACGTAGGTTGTACAAGAGATGGGTATGTACGTACGCAATGCAAGTGTAAGGATCCGAATGATGCCTTCCAGCCCCACTAGAAGAAAGGACCCCACCAGAGCTATATACTCAAAGCTTTTGGGTGATGTTAGCATGATCGCGTTGATGTAGAGGATCCCAGCAAAGTAGGTAGGTAGAACTCACAAGCCCAGGCGACCAAGGAAAGGGATGGGAGCCATTGTGACAAGTAGGAAAGTCAAGTACGACGTAGATTATGTACAGGGAAGGAGCCCGAAAGCTGCCTGCTAATTCAATCGGTCTTGGAACTGGGTTTCGTGAAGTGTTAGATGCCGTAGGCTGTTATAACAAATACTTTCTCTGGATTGAAAAATTAGCATTTATTATTACATCTAGACTTCTCTTGAAGAATCACAAACCTTCACAGATCGGTCACAAGCTTCCGATGTCGTCACAGCGCCTTCGCCGCACAAAGATCAACGAAGACAAGCCGAGCCTCTCCAATTCGTGGCGCCTCAATTGGCAGCTTGTTATCAACAGAGGCTGAGATGGATGGCAGCCTTCATTATGATCTTTTGTCGCCAAAAAACCAGGTTTTGATTAGGAATGTCGGTGCAGCCAGAATAGGAATAACAGGAGAAGTAACATGTGATATGGAATGAGCTCCATCTCGGTTCGGAATATAATTTCTCCGACAGATCCCTTGGCATTTGAGGATAGTTCCTGAGCTTCACAATTCTTGATACAATTGCAAATCATCACAACAACCAGCGTCAACACAACAATCCACTTTTGAAAAACTCAGTCCTACCGTCCACACCCAGTCGCACTTCTTTCAAGACCACAAACCTTGAACAATTCTTGCACCAAATTCCTATATCTCTAAGCTATTACCAAGCTACCCGTCCCTCACCCCACGCCACGACTTTGGCCTCTGCTCACATCAAACTCTCAATTGATGTTGGTATAGGGAAATTTGACACATATATACAACTTTATCACAGCGAGGGAGTTTCTTCCCGCACTACAACTATCGCAATGCCCAGCTCGTGTGTAGACATACGTTCGTCTCCCCATCCCACAAAACACGTCTCTAATCACACCACTAAACCCTCTCTCAGGCGCAGCCCTAGCAGAATGCCTCCAAGCCTCCGACTGCGTAATGATCTATCGCAATAAACCCTCTGACTGCCTACGCTCCCCCTTCTCGAAACCATGCCCACGCAATGCCAGCAGTTGAAAAAAGGATATGGAGAGTGCAAACGCGGTATGGTTGATATGCGCAAGCGGTTTAGAGGGAACCAGCCTATTGCGGTTGGGAGTAAGGATGGGGAGGCAGCGGTTACGGCGAGTGGAGGACAGTTGTATGCCGGGAAGCCGGCGTTTGGCGATGTGGTGAAGGAGACTGCTGGGAGGGAGCCGATTGAGAGGGATTGGAGGGAGGTTGAGAATGAGAAGGAGAGGCTGAGGAGGGATTGAGGATCTTAGAGGGAAAATGGGTTACGTGCGAATGAAGACCACCTCGGACTGCTGTGGAACTACTGGTTCTGTCAGTACAAATTTCGTCCAGTACAATTCGGAAGCGACGGTGACAAAGGGGAAATGGAATGGCTGTCGCGGTTGGTAAGATGAATGGAAGTGCGTCAGTATCGTTGTATATTACAAACTTTTATGGAAGCTTGAAGAGCTGGTTGCATTTGGGGCGTTTGGGGCATAGTAAGAACTCATCTTGTATAGTACAAACTTTTGTACAAAAATCGTATATAACAAATATGAAATCGAAAACTAGGGATCTTCATACTCCAGATACGATTTTGTATATTCATCTTTGGACCTCTGCCCATCGTAGAAATATTTCAATCTTTCGTCAGGTTCACTAACCAAATCTTAACTTGTAGAGCAGAGATTCCAAAAACATCCTGACTCTAAGCCGCACAAGAATCTTAGACCGAGCAGAGTCATCGATTGACAAGTTAGTAAACTTACAATGTATAGCCTCGTTTTTATCTATATCAAAGTACCTCCCATCCCATTTTCCATCCCAATCTCCATCCTAGAATTAAGCGAGCCATCACTCCATCTCACCATCATCTTCACTTTCCTCCGGCTTTAACACCCCACACGCTCCTTGCATCCATCCGCCAAATAATGTCATGCATGAGCCATATGCGCAGCCGTACAATACTCATGTCATCCCTTGAATCGACGAATTAGATGCACGGAGGTGAAACCCCATCACAATGAGTGAATATGACTCATGCTCCATCATATCTTGGCTTGTGGATCATGATTGGATGTTGTGTTACTTGCCTTTAGGGGACAGACGAACGAAGGTGGTGTGGTGGGTATGAGAGGGATGGAGAGGTGTCGTGATGTTGAAGAAGAGTGTGCTTGGAATTTAGGGAGGTTTGGGTATTTCGAGGAAGAGGAGAGGAGGGAGTGGAGAGAATGAAGTTGGTTGTACAGGACGTGTACAGATCATTATCATGTTGACTCATGATGAGGGGTGAAGAGTAGAAAATACATGAATATTCTCATCTCTGCTCACAATTACTTGTAAGCACCGCAAAAGTAGTATATGAAAACCAGTATATAAAGATAGAATAGAAGAGCAAATACTAATAACAATGAACAATAAACAACAACATCGTCTTCTTCTTCTTCTACCTTATCTTAATCACGACGACAGAAAGACGAGCAAGTAGAGGTAAGCATATCTCATTATTCTCAACCTCTCCGATCATGTGCCCCAAGAAATATACAAGAAAACGAAGCGCAATGAAGAAAAAACCATTATTTTGCCGATCCAAATAAATCATGTGGACCAATAGCACGACATCGTCCGATGCCTTCCAAACCCCCTCCTTCTTTTCCATCCTTCTCTAAACTCCTCCTTATTTCAAATCGCTAACATTCTTCCACCAACACAATTTTCAGAACAGAAACAAGACAGAAACATCGACGACAGCATTGAATGACTACTTCTTCCCACTACTACCACTACCAACCAACCGTCTCAAGACATCCAGCTCCCCTCCAACCTTGCCACACGATTCTTCAGTCCATCCCTCTCTTCCTTGGTTTCCTTCAGCTGATCCTCCAACTCACTGACCTGGTCGAGTCGTCTTTGGCGATAGCGACGTGCAGCAAGAGTGTTGAGAGTGCGTTTCTTGATTGCGCTTTCAGGCGGGTGTAGGTCCTTCTCTTTAGTTGAGGAGGATCGAGGTCCGGATGATGATGATGATGTCGAAGAAGACGATGAAGGTGAGGTAGCTTTGGAGACGTGTGGGCTTTGCATGGGGAGAGATGTGACGGATGGGGTGTAGATGAGATGGTTGTTGTTGTTGCTGTTGTAGTATGAGGAATAGTTGTCTGAGTGAGTTGTTAGAGACATTTTTATGTGAGAGTTGAGGACACTGGGATGAGACATACTCATGGATGGAGACTCATCTGAAAGGAGGGCGGGTGAGTTATTTGTATTCAAGTCCAAGTGGCTGTGGCCGATGACTCCCACATTTGAGCCTGAGGAAGAAGATTGCATAGTAGCAGGTGAAGCGGAAGTATGATGAAAAGAGTCCAAAAATTGAAAGTTGTTCGTATCGTGAGCAGCGGGATTGAGAATACCATCAAATGGCAGTCCCATAATACCGTCACCAAGAGCACAAGGATCGATTATTGTAGTTGTAGACGCGGAGTTAACAATCGGGAAATCAGACCAGGCTAGCTGGGAAGTATTCTGATCAAACGGCGCAGGAAAGAGTTCGAAATCAAAGTTATGTGATACTGGAGGCTCACACAGGCCTAAAGAGTCGGGGGCGAAGAAAGCACCTGGGTCTTCAACACCTCCTTGAAAGTTATCCCAATCAAGGTGGTTTGGAAGTTGCTGTCTTTTGAGATGGTTGGTAGAAGAAGCTGGAGGCTCGGATTGCCGCAGATGATGCTGATCCTGTTGCTGCTGCCATGACAGATTAACGACGACGGGCCGATGAGACCCGTGGGAAAGGGTTCAATTTGGTTGGAAAGAGGGTAAAGCTCTTGCGCCTTTGAGGTTGATAGCGAGAGAAAGAAAGAAAGACAAGAGATGGGGACGGGAAATAAGGATGCCTTTTATGAGGAACGAGATCTACTGAAAGCTTGGCCCTCTTCGGCGTTCCTTGGGCGGGCTTCGGAAACCTACGGTAGTCCGCAGCAAGCTGCAAGAGACAGAATCTGCTGCTTTGCTGCTGCATGAAATGCAAGGCTTTTGTTTGGCTACGGGGATAATGACTCATATGTACAGTAGGTGCAGCACTTCTCAGGAAGAGGTTTGATGCCGAATGCAAACAGCAACATACGAAGAAAGGGGCTGAGGAGGAATATGTAGTTTGTAAGATGTCATTGTGCGTTCGTATGCTGGGGAGATGCAAACACTTCCTCCAACCGCGCAAGCACGAACTTGGGGAGAGAAGGAGACAAGTAGCCCTGTGAGAAGACTGGGGGTGGTACTTCCCGGATGAACCAGTACAATACTGTAAAACGACCGGCATAGGTAGATTTTGAGGGTTGGGACAGTCCTGCGTCCGGGCAGTAATGTCAAACAAGTCCGGATACCATGATAACTGTGCACCACAGCAGCATCTCCAGCTCAAGAATCTAATCAATCAACACATCCAACAACTCACGGAATTTCTGCAGGATCATCTACCCCTTCCTCATCAACACTCTCCTCTGCCAACTTTCTGAAGCTCTCTTTCATACGAGCCCCGTCGCGATAACACAGAATCCCATCCATTCTAACATCCCCCCGCAACAGCGTATGCATCTCCTCAAAAGCATCTTCGCACCTCTTCACCGAATACTGTCGAAACCACTCTTTCCTCGCTTTGCTAGACAAATGATACATTCCCATCTGCAAATCCAGACCGCGCTTCACATGCGCCAAGCGTCCGTCCTTTCGATCGCTCGCGGCTCGCAGCATATCATACAGATCCGTCATCTTCGTAACATTTTTATCGGCCAAGTGTGGAATCAAGGCCTCTCCGAAATTTGACATCGTGCCCATTCCGCGAATAGAGAAGAGAACTTCCTGCAGCTTACCCCTTCGCGACAGGGCGTCCAGAGGATGTAGGATCCACAACACGCTTTCAATATCTTCCACGGACAGACCGAACTGTAACTCTACCCGCCGTAACTGTCTCCATGATGTGAATAGGCCATTGACGAAAAGCGGGTTGCAGAGGTGTTCAGTGGTAAGGACGAGTGTGTTGATCTGCCAAAATAGGCCTCTGCTTTCCTTGTAAATCTGCCGGCATGTTCTCGTAATGCTGAGAAGTCTGAGGTCGATGGTAGGGTGAGGCCACACGCTTGGGTAGAGAGTGAGGGGAGGTTGGTCGGATTCGCAGGAATCGTTGTTTTGAATGGTGATGCGTCCGGTGGGAGCGAGAACGATAGAATAGATGATGCTACGGATCTCGGCCGGGAGAAGCTCGAGGAAGAGAGAGTCCTTACTTGTATAGCTCATGGCGAACTTCATGGTGGGAGATGGTGTTTGGGAGGGGAATGAGGTTGACGATGCTGCTCTGCTGTGCTGCTGCCTCGATCGAGCCTTGCTTGATGTATGGGTTGTCGATTGAAGCCTTGCTTATGGGTACGCCGTACTTGGCGCAGAGGACCTACCTTGATATTGATGTATCTGGCATTTCGGTTGGGAAGCCTAGACTAGACGAGTGTTTTGTTCATTATCAAAGAAGCCTGGCCGATGAAGTGAAGTGAGTAATGCGGGATCTTCGATACTGTGCTGAATGACAAGCTCCCGGCCGAGGAGCTTACTGTAGGGATCCGGAAGTCCCCAACTTGGCAATCGACCTCAGCCTCGCTCTCTCATGAAACATCCAGCCATCGAAGGATCAAATAGCTGAGTAGCAGAGACCTAACACAGTCACCGAGTAGCGCTAGTGCGTGAGGTAGTCATTCCTTCGTAGGTATCCGAATTATCGGCTTTGCTTCGCCAGTGGACGGTCGGTCATACGAGTCCTAAAAGTCCTAGATTGTGGAGATGGCTTTCTTCCTGAATGCAAGGCAACAACAACAACAGCACAGGACAAGTAGCCTTCGTTTGCTCAAATGATATTGATATTATAAAACAATTCGTTTTACCCAAAGTCACTCACTTCTTCCTCGTTTAGGTAGCTCTATTGCATCCCTCGTTGCTTGTTTTACTCCAGATACATATCCAACCTCCCTCGCTGCGTCTTCACATCCTTGCTCTGCATTTTCCCTCAAACATTCAAAGATGTCAAAGAAAATACCAGACGCACTCAAAAACTTCCCTATCAAGGTTGATTACACCAGTCTTCCCGTCTCCATTCCCCCAAAATTCCTCGCTCCTCACCCCGACTCACGTGTTATCGAAGTCAACAAAATCGACTTTGCGAACTCCATCCTTCCAGAGTACACGGACTGTTACGCTGTCGTTCTCGACAATGTCCTCTCACCAGAAGAATGCACTCAGCTTCTCCATATGGCCGAGCAATCAGCAGGCGCTCACCAAGATTCCCAAGAAGTGGAAAAGGTCGAGAATAATGGCTGGAAACCAGCAATGGTGAATGTGGGTGGTGGCTACGAGGTTATCGTACCGGATTACAGAAATTCCGACCGCATCATCTGGGATGAAGGTGTGATTATGAATAGGCTATGGAAGCGAATCCTTCAGGTTCAGAGTGTGAAGGAGTTTATGGAGCGAATGAATGGGGATAAGTATGCTTCTGTGTTGGGAGCTAAAGCTATCTGGAAAGACCAAGAGAGCAAACAGGTCTGGATTCCTACGCGTCAGGGCATCAACGAGAGGATGCGATTCCTAAAATATGGTGCTGGGCAGTTTTTCAGGCGTAAGTGAATTCTTTCTAGATGTTAGATTGAGGGGAGTGCTAACTTGAAAATTAGAGCACTGTGATGGTGCCTATGCTACGCCTGATGGAAAGCAGTGCTCATTCTTCACAATTCATCTTTACCTCAACGATTCGGCGCAAGCTTTGGGGATTCCTGAGCCCGCGGAAGGGTCCACAGACCCTAGACTGGTTGATTCGGCTTCTGGACCTGCAGAACTTTTGAGGGGAGGTGCTACCACTTTTCATGATCGAAGAGGTGGCGAAAAAAGGATGGATGTTGATCCGAAGGCTGGGAGGGTGTTGATCTTTCAGCATCGGAAGTTAACGCATTCAGGAGATGATGTTAAGGCCGGTATCAAATAGTAAGTCTTACTTCTTTACCGCGGTATTATTCGATTGCTGATATGGACCCAATAGTACCCTCCGAAGCGATGTCATGTACGAACTTCAGACTAATTCGTAGTTTAAAAAGCAATATCACTTGGTACTCATGGCAACATGGTGTTTACATACCACAAGTCTCAAACCGTTAACACTAAGCGAATGTTTTGCGTGGGTGTGTCCTTGTAATTTGTCGTTCGATATTGCACGTTCGGTGACTTATCTCTCCAAGTGGAGATTAGAAAGCCTCAATTCCATTCACTACTGGGAAGTTGGGTGTCCAACTGAGCACACGGAACTTCCTGATTGTTTCAAGGATTTCTCAAAATCTAGGCGAGATAGTCGCTCAAGTACTGTATTGTAGGAAGGCTCGTGATATGTCGTTTTCAACCAATACGCGAAGCCTCAAGCGCTGGCCCGTTTCTCCCCCCTCCCCCACAACCTCGCAATACTGGTAACGCTCCTGCGCAAAACGCCCAAATGTCATAGAAACATCCAAAAAAGAAGCTCTCGAATCCCAGCCGAGTCACTAAACCGTCCTTCAATCGCCTATGTAACATCACGTGCCAGCACCTCATCAACGCCAACGCCACCAAGAGACCACCCAGAACTCTTTTTCGATCTTGGCCGAAATGCTTCGGCGTCCTGCGCTGCTTGTATCGTCTTTGATAGGGTAGATCCTGCGAACGCTCTTTCGCCATCGATCCACGTTCTCACGATGCCAGATACATCTTGTCACGAGCTTGGAATATCATTGTATCAGAGATATCACAAATGCTGTTGCGGCAGATAAGAAGCTTTCAGGGCAAAAGTTTATATATAAAGTTGCAACCCCACCATTATTTCGACTGCGGGACCTTGACTCGGGAGCCTGTAACACCACTTACGAAATTACTATAAAGAGTATTTCATTTCCCCAACGGTGTGTCAATTGACGTTTGCCAACATCATTGAACTCGTCAAAATGTCAGACTCGCCAACGAAAGACGCTCCTGCGGACGTTCTGTCTGTCGACAGCCCTCCAAACGGGAATGGCGCGGACGCCTATACTGCACCGCTTCATCGTAAGCTCAAGTCTCGTCACTTGCAGATGATAGCCATTGGTGGTATTATTGGGCCTGGGCTGTTAGTTGGAAGTGGAAATGCGTTGAAACTTGCTGGGCCGGCAGGAATTTTGATTAGTTTCTCGTTGGTTGGGATTATTGTCTTTTTTGTCATGTGAGTGTCTTCCTCGTTTATGGAGGAAATCAAACTTCAAGATGAGGGGGCGGGATATATGAAATAGTTTTTGTGTCGCCGGTTGGAAGGAGATTTTCAAAAGATGTCTAATAACTAACTCGGTCCGGATTTTAGGCAGTCACTTGGAGAACTCGCCACTTTGATACCCGTCTCTGGATCTTTTGTTGAATATGCAGATAGATTTGTCGATGGCGGACTTGCTTTTTCTATGGGTTGGGCATATTGGTACCTTTGGGTTACAGTAAGTCTGCGTGTCAAACATTTCAATTTGTGACAAAAATTGAGATAAGAACTAGGTCTTGGCAAACGAATACAACGTAATTGCGCTAGTAATTATGTACTGGACGAATGTAGTACCTCAATGGGGCTGGATCATCATTTTCTGGTTTTTGTTCCTGGGTATCAGTATGCTGGGTGTTTTGGCATATGGAGAGGTTGAGTTCTGGTTGTCTCTGTAAGTTTTCCAGCTCCATATTCACACTTTGTCAAGCTAACAGTTCCCAGCATTAAAGTAATTTCCATCTGTATCTTCTTCCTTTTAGCTGTTATTATCAGCACAGGAGGAATCGGTCCAGGTCCAATTGGATTCAAATACTGGAACGACCCGGGCGCTTTTGCGGACAGCATCAACGGCGTAGCGAAAACCTTCGTTATTGCTGGTACTCTTTATGCAGGAACCGAAATGTATAACTCCTCCTCCATTTATTTCTACTAGCTACTAACCCAAAAAATCCAGGGTGGGAATTACAGCTGGCGAGGCAGGAAACCCTCGTGTAGCAGTCCCAAAAGCCATCCGTCAAGTCTTCTGGCGAATTCTCATCTTCTATGTCGGCATGATGTTCTTCATCGGTATTCTCCTCCCATACAACGATCCCAATCTCCTCAGAGCTGGTTCACGCACTGCCAGATCTCCGCTCACCATTGCACTTCTCAACGCTGGTATCGCTCCCGCTGCACACATCATCAACGGCTTAATCGTCATCTCCGTCATCAGTGCAGGCAATTCTAGTCTTTACGTTGCAAGTCGTACCATCCTCTTCATGGCACGCAACAAGAAGGCACCGAAATTCTTGGGGAGAACAAATAAACAAGGTGTGCCATGGGTGGCATTGTTGTTTTCGAATGCGTTTGCTAGTATTGCCTTTATCAGTGTCTCGAGTGGTGGAGGAACAGTATACAACGCCTTAATCACACTTTCTGGTGGTGAGTCTACTCCTATCCGCGTCTTGGAAACTTGTGAGATAAGAATACTGATGTCCTTTAGTGGCTACTTTCATCGTGTGGGGCGCGATTGAATTCGTACACATCCGCTTCCGAAAAGCCCTCGCTGTGCAAGGTCAATCTGTTGATGACTTGCCATTCAAAGCTGCTCTTTACCCCTATGGCACGTATGGTGCTCTTGCTGCAAATGTGTTCCTGATATTCTTCCAAGGTTAGAATCCCCTGTTCTCTTTTTTCTTTTCGACCCCGCTATATCTACCTACACCGTACTCTCCTCACGTCCCTCACAATCTTACACGAACATAACAGGATATACCGCCTTCCTCAACCCCTTCGACAAAGTCGCCTTTGTGACAAACTACATCCTCATCCCAGTGTTCGTGATCTTGTACATTGGTTATAAGTATTGGAACAAGACCAAGTGGGTAAAATTGGAGGAGATGGATATCTGGACTGGGAGGAGAGAAATTGTGTTTGATGATGAAGAGGCTGCTCAGAGGCCAAAGAACTGGTTTGCAAAGGCTAAGAATGTTGTTGTCGGTTGATTTTTGAATCTTGGAATGGGAAGGAGGGAAAGCGAGTGTGGATGGGAGATGTTGCTGAGATACCCATGTTTTTTTGATCTTGAGATTCGTTGGCCCGTTTCTTTTCTCATCTTAGGTATGCTCGTTCTCTTTTGAAAAACGATTCAATCATGCATTCTGCCACTTCCCGGGGCCGTTTCTCTTGTCGTGTGTGAGTGGTACAAGAACAGATCCAAATCTTGTCACGTAGCACTTTGTTTTGATCATCTCATGAACACTGCCAAGTCCGGTCAGTGGTCTGTCCCTCCACACTGTCAGCGAGGACATGAGGTGAGAAGTAGCTTAAAGGGTATACTTTTTCAAATTCATTCTCTATTTAACCTCCTACTCTCTATTTGACATTCTATTCTCTATTTAACATTCGAAAACGACACACTACATCCATGTACAAAAAAACTTTGTGATTGAAGCGTGTCCGTGTACATACAAAGCCTTGTTGAAGGGCAAATGCCATAAAATCAATCAACTTACAAGTACAGTACAGTACAGTGCTGTTTCCCAGCTAATGAAGATGAAATATCCAACATTGCTACAGTGACAATAGGATTCCTCAAAACCCACCGGGAAACTCTTTCAACCACTCAATTTCCTCCTCCGTAGTCTCACGTCCTAACCACTCGTTTCGACTTGGAAATCTCCCAAACTTCTGCACGCAAAACAAATGTCTCTTTCCAAATTCAAGCCCTGACTTGACGAAATCTTTCGCCTCATCATCTCCACATCTCGTCAAAAGATTCTCATACAGAGCCACTCCAGCAATCTGCGAGATGAGATTCTCACTGTGCATCAGCGGCAAATAGAAGAACGTCTGTTCCAAAAGCCCGAGTTCACGATCATATCCCTTGGCAATTGCTTCAGTGGCAACTTCGAGAGCCATGTGGTCTGAGCTGTAGGACTCTGGGGAACCTCTGAATAGATTTCGTGGGAATTGATCCAAGAGGATTAGGAGTGCCAGGGTACCTTCGGGTGAGGTTTTCCAGGTTGAGAGTTCTGATGCTCGTGCTTTAGTCACGAGAGGGAGGAATTGAGAGCGAATTTCTTCGTCGACTGCCGGGCCTCCTTCGAACCATCGTTTCATCGGCATAGGTGGGGGACCAGCAAACCAGTAGTTGAGGGTACGATTGATTTCTGGATCTTGAGCGAAGGGCGCGGTAGACGACATGCTGCGCAATAAGGAGGGCGTTCTGATAAGGTTTGTTTGGAAAGCGGAACGAAAGGCGATGAACTGAGGGGTCTTGTGATTAGGAGGGGGGTCCTTCGATAGTGGGTGGTGGGGAAGCTGTACCGAATTGAAGGCCGCGGTTAGGTTGAAAGCTTTCATGGCTTCTCTTTGTAATGAATGAGATTGGGTAGGTTGAGTGTCTTGTTAGTTAGAGTTTGTGTAGGTAGGAGAAAGCCTACTCCGTCAGGGAAGGATGTCAAAACTGGGTGATTAAGTAATGCCAAGGCTACTATCTTGGTATGGGCAATCCCCTCCATCTTCCTCCTTGAGTTCACAACTATAAAAAGCAAATACAGAATCCGGATATCATTGGCGCAAAGTGAAAACATCGTTGATTCAATACCAGAAAAGACAAACGATTTTAAAACTATTTTCGAGCCTCATCATCCCATATCAAAGCCCTCATATCGAGCCTCGCCTAAGCCTTACTGTCAGTTTTCAAGAACGAAGCATTCAAGTATTTTGAAAATGCGTGTGCTGATTATCAGTCAGATTGAGAATTCACAATGACAACCAGACTATTATCCAGTTCCAGATCGCTGGACTCGACCACAGCCATCAAACTCACCATTCTTGTGCTCCTTGGCATCACATTCTCGCTGATCCGGCAATATCTCAAGCTACCAAAGATACCAGGGCCAAAGACCTATGCCATCTCAAAATGGAGACTCGCTTACGAAGAATGGCGAGGCCGAAGAACTCGAGCAATCCATCAACTTCATCTCAAGTACGGACCAGTAGTACGAATTGGGCCAGCCGAGATTTCTTTCAACAGTCTGACAGCACTCAAAACCATCTATGGTGCTGGCAGCGGCTTCGAGCGAGTTGCTTTCTACCGCATGTTTGACGTCTACGGCAAGCCGAACCTCTTCACATTCGCCACTCCCAAAGACCACGGGGAGAGAAAGAAGCTGCTCAATCACGCATACTCAAAATCGAGTATCTTCAAGAACGATGCATCGGCCATCGAGCATAAGGCAGGGGAGTTTTTGAAAATGCTGGAAAGGGAACCGGAGAACGCGAGCGAAATCTTTTCAAGTCTACACTACTATTCCCTGGACAATATCACGCATTTCCTGTACGGCAAAGATTTCGGTGCCACGGCTGCAATGGAGGGCTCGCTTGCTCACCGGAAGTTGCTGACGGACGTTCTTGATCCCGCTCGTCGGAAGCTGGCGTGGTTCGCGGTTCATCTTCCAAGATACACCAGATGGCTCATGACCAGAACCGGATTGGCCGAGAAGCTGGCGAAGTCCTTAGGATTGTTCCCTCAACAAAAACCCACAGTGTACACTGGAATTCGTCAGCATGCATTGCAGTCTTGGGAGACTTTTTTCCAGGCCTCATCTGATGTCAAGGAGAAATCAAAAGCTGACACTATCATTGGCCGCTTGTGGTGCCATCACGATTCTCAAAAGGAGAACGGGCTCGATGACATGGATATCGCATCTGAAGCAGCTGATCACTTACTCGCCGGTGTTGATACCACAGCCGATTCCCTCATGTTTTTGATCTATGCTCTCTCCAAGGACATAAACTCGCAATACCAGGCAAAGCTCATTGACGAAGTGAACTCGATCCCGGAGAGCTCGCTGAACTCGGATGGTCTTCCGAAAGTCGAGGCCACGAGCAAACTCCCATATCTAAATGCGGTCATCATGGAAACTTTGAGGCTGTACGCTCCGTTGCCGGCTTCGGAGCCTAGGAGTTTCCCTGTCGATACAGTGATTGATGGATATCATATTCCTGCCAACACGGTCGTGAGCATGTCGCCATACACGCTCCACCGAAACGCAGAAGTCTTTGAGAATCCTCTTGTGTTCATGCCTGAGAGGTGGCTTGGAGATGGTGAGAGATTGGCAGAGAGGAAGAAATGGTTTTGGTATGTCCATCCATCTCGTTCTTTGTGAACTATCCCAATCTTCCCATTGAGACATTCTTGCTTATTCAACTTCCTCAACAGGGCATTTTCAAGCGGAGGGAGAATGTGCATCGGGATGCAGTAAGTTTCCACACATCTTCTCAAATCTTCGTACCACCCACAACAAGCGAAAACTAATCAACGGAAATCCCAAAACAGCCTGGCAATGGCCGAAATGACGACCTTGACAGCAGCCATCTACCGCAAATACAAAACACAACGACCGAAATCCCAAATTGAGAGTATTGGTCCCATCATCACGAGTCGCTTTGAGATCTTCTTTGACGAAACGGATGGTCTTGCCAAGGTTAGTTTAGTCGGCTCTACTCATTTCGGAATACATGTGCGTTTTCTGTTTCTGTTTCTGATGTGTGAAATAAATAGGAACATGAGTGTTTTATCGATTTTATTGAGCTGCAACAGTGAGGTGAGAAATATCGACTGGCTGCAGATCTACTTGCTGTTTGTTTATCTTGGCTTTCGTAGAGCTTGACAATGACTTCGCTTAAATAAGATTAAAGTTAATAATAAGCTTAACTTCTAACAAGTAACGCCTACTCCGTACTTTCTGTGAGATGTTGGCCTGGAATTTGTAAACCTTCCTCCACCGAATGACCCATATATCGATTCCCAAAGCTCACGAAAAAGACATGCCAAAGACTAGATGTCCCAAAACCCCGAAGGGCTAGGCCGTCCTCCCCTCGTCCCTCGAGTGGAGAGAGGGTCATGCCGAATGCCGCATCATGTCCAAAATCCCATTAAATCAACTCGGTGAAGTTCGTGCATACAAAGCGACTGCAAGCATTAAGTTAACATCTCGAGGCACAGTCCGCTTCGCCGACCTCGCGAAGGCCGACGGGGGGTTTATTTGGTAGGATTTACGAGGTTCTTTCGGACGCATGTATCTGTATAGTACTAGCGTTGAGATTCTTGGCACCAGCTGTCAAGTGAACCCCGAGCAACGTCAGCAAGAACGAACGAGCGTACTTAGCGTGTACCCTACCTAGTAGCATTATACCTTAAGACCGATACATATACATGTCTTTCCCTCTTGGTTGCCATCAACTGGATTGCCGGCAGTGCCTATCTCTCCGTAGGAGACTTTGGGTAGGTTTCTCTCCATACAAAAGAAGGGGGATTTATTGGCCATTAGGTGCGAGATACGAACAAATCTATAATTTGACATAATCTTCGTATCGTCCAGCACTAATTCTTCCTTGATCAGAGCACGGGGGATAATTCCCTCATGTTTGCAAGGAATAAAAACAATACTATGGAAAACAAGGGACAAAAGCTGCAGCTGCACCCAAACTCTTCAATTCCTCTTCTGCATCAAGGTGCTTTTACCCGCCAAAGAAATTGGGGAGAATCCGGGGGGCTAATGCACACTGAAGACTTTTGCTTGTCCAAAGAGGCAGCTAAATGAGTGATGGAGAAAACATGGAGAAAGCTTAAAGTCTCTGCGATTTCCACTGTATTGCTTAACTTGCTCTTGTCACTATCTATGAGCCACAGTGTCTCGTGCGATCCATTCTGGCTTGTCACATCTGGACCTACCTTACCCATCTATAAAAGGTTAGTAGCATCTTGTTACTCCGAGATCTGCAATTAACAGAGAATGCAATAGTCATATCCTTCACAATGCTCGTCTCAATACTCCTCCCAATCGCAATTTGCTTATCCCACCTTCAAACTGCCCATGGAGTCGCAGTACCACCTATGAGAAAGCCTTCGGCGCTCACAAACTTCCCTGACTTATCGACTCTTCCTCCTCGGAAGACCCCCAACATCATCACTCGTACTGGGCCTGACGGTTACGAATACAAGATTGATATGGCGAATGCCATCCATTTGGATGATTTGAGAGGTGTCGAGAGTGCCGGTTGCTCGCAAGCGGCGAACGTGAGCTCCAACCCTGCCGTTAAAGTCAGAGACATCTTGAAGAGACAGGCATGCGGCTCAGTCAATCCTGTATCGAATGATACTTGCCAGAACAGCAGTTTCATAAACAAAACTTCGCCAGGATCACCTCGGTCTAACGATTGCTGGGTGATCGCAGACTACATGTATACCAACGCCCTCCACGGTCCCCTGGTTAATTTCTACTTCCAGCGTAACAACTATTGGGAGGCATTGGTGTGGTACGAGACTTGCGTGTTTGGAGTTCAGACCGATAATATTTTCAAGACCTGGATTGGGGTGAGGGATATCTCTGATTTGACGGCTGATTCGATTAGTCGGTTCCAGTATGTATTGAATACCCTTCACACGAGAACCCTTTTCGCCTCTCGGCGGTGTACGCGTACATCGAAAAGCCTAGAGGATCAGTACTGACATTTGAGCAGGTGGTACAATGATGGCTATTGGAAGATCGGCGCAGAAGGTTCAATGCCTTGTCTGAATTGTGGGCTAATTACCCCGAGTGGTGTTAAGTGGGCTATCTTTCATACATAAGGCAGCTTCTCATTGCTACGATCTTGTTGTGGCCCTGAGGCTCGGCAGTCGTTTGTGACTGCACAGAGAAGCCGCATAGACCATACCAAGCAATGGATCCAAGTACACAAAAGGTTCCACACAAGTCTGGGTCTTCACCCATCAGATAGGAGCTTTGTGCTCAACTCATTATTCAGTTCTACAGTTGATAACTGTGAGGGGACGCGTTGTGCGTCGTTCCTTCCATTATTATAGCCAAGTTAGTTTGTCTCATGTCTGTCTCTATTGAGAGATGGGAGTAGAGAGAAAAGGAATACAAGCTTTTTACCACCTAGTTTCGTGCCCAATCATAATCCCAACCATACGACACGGCAGAATAACCCCACAGTATTGCCGTTTATCTAGACTCTAGATAGTGACTCCAAAACATGAAGATTGAGATTGAGATCTCCCAAAACCCACCCAATCAAATCGACCACCAACTAAAGCCAGACAACAAACAATACTCAAACCAAAGATATGAATTAAAAAGAAGAAGAAGAATCAAGAATTAAGTAATATTTCATTAAATATAGATAACTATCTACCGCTAAATCCCCTCTTTATAAAGACACCCCCCAAAAAACTTGCGTGTTTAATGTAAACAAAAAGAAAAAAGTATATTTTATAAAGAAGCAAGTAGGTATTGCTAGCTAGCAGGATTTAGATACAAAAATTTAAAAGATCTTTCTGTCTCTCATTGCCCCCCCCCCCCCCCCAAAATATAGATAACAAGAAGTATATAAATATAGTAGTACGCATGCATATGAGACTTCCCCCACCCCTTTTCCCAAAAAGTAATTCGCCAGTACAGACTGTACAAACTGTACATTTTTTGATCGTTCGCTTCCCGTCTAAAATGAAACCATATCCAAAAAAACATATCAATTCATGTGAATGTCTCTTGCTCTTGCTCTCTCTCTCTCTCTCTCTCTCTCTCTCTCTCTCTTTCTAAAAGGGAGGCCAAAACGCCCAAAAATCGAGTTCATGAATCCATCCATTTGCTCCCCCTCCACTAAAATAAATAGCAAATATTTGCGTGCGTGCGAGAGTTTTATGCATGTTTTGAAATATGCCTCTGCTTGAATATTTTTTTCTCTCTCTCTCTCTTCCTCCCCCCTCTCCCCTGTACCCCTAGCCACCATTTTTTCTCTTGCTTTCTCAGTAAAAATTTTCCTGTTCATTTCCCCTCCCTTTATTTTGAATTCCTTTCTTTTTTTTCTCCATCCCCTTCCCCTTCGATATGTCTCTTCCCTCTTTTCCAAATTCTCGGGGCGTTCTTCTTTCGCCCCCTCCCCCTCATGATCCCCATCAGTTTTTCGATGGGAGGACCAAAATCATAATATTACACATTTCCCGCCCCTAGGAGCCCTGTGATGTCGCGTCCTTCGCTGTGGTTTCGGGCGCGTGTAATCTTCTTCTGGTGTCAAGACACCGGCGTTATCCCTTCTGATGATCTGTCTGCAGAGATCGATGAATACTTCGTCTACGTTTGCTTTTGGATGGGTGGAGATGTGTTAGCATGTATTTATTATAGAGGGTGCTTGATTGGTCTTGAAATTCTAGAAAAGAAGAGATGGATGATGAGAGAAGAGAGGTGGAAATAGGCAGATGAAACTGCTCCAAAGAAAATGAAGGAGAAGACGATGATGATGAGAATGATAAATAGTAAGAATGCTGAGAGGAAAATAAAAACAAACCTCTTCTCCTCGCCGACGTCTCATAATATGGTGCATTTCCCCAACTCTGCGAGACGGAGAATGCTCTCGCCCTTGTCACTAACCGCTCGGACTCGAGATCGGATTTATTCCCCACGATGACAATTGGTACGTTCTCATCGTCCTTGATGCGGATGATTTGCTCGCGCAGTTCCGAGAGCTCCGACAGGCTGCTCTGACTGGTGATGGAGAAGACGAGGAGGAATCCTTGACCGGTCTTCATGTATAGTTCTCTGTTTGAGGGGGCGGGGGATTAGTGTGTATCGGTGATGGAAAATGGGGGTTTGATTCTTTTTTTCTTTCTCTCTTTCTCTCTTTCTTGGAAATGTATTGAAATGGGGAGATGTCGTACCTCATAGCAGCTGATGGGTTTGATAATTAGTATTGTTCTATTTGAGCCATTGATATCACGTGAAGGGAGACTCACTGAATTGTTCTGTCCCAGCAGTATCCAGACTGAAAAAAAAAAAAAGAGACGAAGGTCAGTAACAAATCCTTTCGATATGAATTCGAAGATTGTGATTGTCCTTACATTTCTAACATGCATTGTCGACCCTGTTTTGTGGGGGTATGTGTGAGCATTGTGCACAAGAGAATGCCGGGAAATACCCGTTTCCGGAGAAAGTGTGGGGGAAACGTACATCAACCTCGATTTGTTTCCTGTAGGAATCCTCAATCGTCGGGTCATAAGCCTCAATCCAGACATTTCGAACGAATTGAGCTGTAGCAAAAACACCACAAAGTATCAGAAAATGGATTTTCACGTTGTTCACGAAAGCCGTGTCAAAACTCACCTGTAAGACAACTTTTTCCAACGCCGCCTTAATCGCGAAAAAAAGTCAGCCAGCCGTTTTCTTGGGATGCCAATGTTCGACTCCTGAAATTGGAGAAGGGGGTAGTGGGAGAAAGAAAAAGCCAACCCCCAATTTTAGATGGATGGCAATGGATGGACTCACCAGCTCCTAGGACGACGATGTGATAATCGCGCCTCCTATTACTCCGTCAGTCAGCCCTGTGTTGCGTGTATGCCCAAGGTAAGAAAGGTAGGGGACTGGACTGGTGGTGGTGTAAGGACCCCTCCTCTCAGCCTTCGGGGAATTTTAAAGCAAACCAAACAACAAACAAACAAACGAACCTTTGTGACCAGCCCGACATCCTTAATTGAGTCTGAGATAGGTAGAGATAATGGTGATCTCTCCGAACTCCCCAAGTTTGCTCCCAGAAAAGCCCTGATCCAGTGATCACCACCCCCCTTAAAAGATCTCAAACCACACCCTCTTTTTGTGCTCTCTCACACTCTCACACACGTAAATGCACACCGCAATTGCTCGACTTGAAAACCCTTCTCCGATCTCTCTCCTCTTCTGTCTTTTCTCTTCTCTCTTCCTCTCTCTCTCTCTCTCTCTCCTTCTTCGCTCCTCGCTCGCGGTTTGTCGAGGGGCGAGTGACAGCCGTCGCTCTCAGGTCATTGATGAATGAAATTTGAACAGATCGAGGGGACAAATCGAAAAGACGAGAATATGAAGGGAAAAAAAGATTGAAATTGATCACATCAGGGAGCTAAGATTTTCTTTATGTCGAGTCGTCGTCGCCGCGAAGTGTAGAGAGAGTCAGTGGAAGTCAGAAGTCAGAGGTCCAAGTTCTTGCTGCTCAAGGTCACGGCACCACCCTTCTCGACCACCCTTTCCCCTTACTCGAAAGGAACAAAAAATGTGGAGTACAGATCAGAACTGCAGCACTTTTTTGGGTTGCCTTGACAGCAAGCAGTTGAACCACCACGACCAACACACGCTACTACAACTACCGGGGAACAGGAACAGGGAGAGGACAGTAGTCGTTGAGTGAGTGATAGTCGAAATAGTAAAAGTAGAGTAAGAAGTGTGGAGCGAAGATCTGGGGGCGATTGATGCAAAAATCCTCTTTCCCTTCCTCCCTTTTCCCTCTATTTCGTCTTTTTCGTCTGTTTTCGAAAACACCCCCCTCACTCAATGATACTCTAATCTCAGAGATTTTTTTTCCGATTTTTGCCTGGGATGCCTGTTGGTGGTGGTGGTGGTGGTGGTGGGATGGATCCTGGTCCTGTTGGATGTGAGAAAAGGCAGGTACCGATGCCGAATCTGGGTACCCAAAATTAATTGTTGCAGCCCAACGCAACGAACCGCTGCAAGAGGGAGGCGGCGGATGGAAGGATGCGCTCTTTTGTTTGGTAGAGACCTTGCGCGAACCACCACGATGAGAGGACTGGGGGGTTGAGTGGAGGAGGTGGAGGTGGAGGCAGAGGGGGAGGGATAGAAGGATAAATAGGGGTAAGATATGTCAGGAACAGAACCGAACACAAACAACAAAGGGCTTGGGAGGATGTGGATGAATATATGATGTTTGTTACAAGAGATGATGTCTCTGCCTGAAACCAAACATTAAGGACGATGCGCCCTATATTTCTCCCCCTCCCTTTATTTCAATAGGGCGAAGCATACCTCCGCAAGGTAGAATAGAAAGGTCAATAGTGCGTACGCTCATCTTCGGCATCCGTGAATCCATCCAATCCATCCAAGGGAAATACAAGCCAACTTTCTCTACACACCGCACACGCACCACTCCATTCAACCTCTACCCTTTCTGCCCCATCTCTGCCACCATTCCACCAGCTCCCATATCCGCCAAAGTCAAAAGAGTGAGTCGAGTAGTAGTTTGAATAATGTTCAAGCATCACCTCCCAAATGTCCCATCCCGACTGGCATCATGAATCGGACCCCTCGTGAATCCGGTGAAACACAACCTGTCGGAATCTTTTTCTCAGCCCCTACAAGCCCCCCTTCCAACCCTAAAAGATGCGAGGGGCGCTTGCTGACCGCTCGCTTCCAAGCTATCGGCTTGAGCCAAGACATATGGAGGAAACGCTGTTTACTTTCCATTATTTGAAGGTTGACCAAACATCGGCAATTAATAATATTGAGGAGCATTGCTTTGTTTTTCAGCTTGGTCTTTGGTATTAGTCTTGATGAGCTTGCTATCTTGCCAGTACCACTGTGATGGCCGGTGATGGCCGTTTACCAAAGGTATGTACTGTATGATCAGGGCGAGGATGGTCATTCATTCTTTTACTCGTGCTGTAGCCGCGAAGGCAAAATTGACAGGTGTGAGTGGACGGAGCACGACACGACACACAACAAAAAGGAAGCTCGTATATCAAAAGGCCCAAGTGCGAGCACAGTAGTCCTGGTGGAAAGTAAATAGGGAATGATTGGCTACCAGAAATCCCGACCTTCGGACGAGCTTTGAAATCGCAGGCATGTGAAGGCGGCGGCGGCGGCGGCAATAATGAAAGCTATTGTGTGGCGAGGTGAGGTTGGATTATTCGATGATTGATCTGGCTTACTGTCAAATTGAAGCGCTAATGCGAGCGTCAAGTCGAAGGATTGGGGAGATGTCAGTGCAACAATGGTCTTAAGCTGCACGAATGGAACGGGAATGGAAAGAGGGAGAGAGAGAGCTTTCACGAGAGTGGATTATTACTTATCCCTTTGATTTAACTTCATGAGCTCATCGGTTCGCTGAACATACGATACGCTATGTCTCTATCTATTTGTTTCGAGGAGAACTACTCTATACCACTCTATGGAGACGCTGGGAAAATAGGCAAGATGAGCCTCCTCCGTCACACGGACTGCATGCGAGTGAATGCATACATCCGAATATCCACGTTCCCTTTCACCGCAGTAAGTGGTGGTGGTGGTGGCAATATGTCTCTAGAGCGCGCTGAGAAGCTTCTCTATGACTTCCAGAATTTCTTCAGCTCCTCACCATCCCAACTACAGTTTGAGTCAGTACAACCAAGCATTATTTAGTGGCGGAACAATGTTCGACGTGAGCTCAACACCGTCTACAGTACGCAGACCCCAAAAAAGACAATAGTAGGAAGAATGCGCAATAGAGTACTCACTTCAAGAACTTGCCACTGTACTCCTTGCCTTCAACAATCAACGCCAAAGCAATCTTGGCCATTGCAGGACCAATCTCATCTGGTTGCACCAAGTTCCCATCTTCATACAGACTCTTGAACTTCTTGGCATCCTGCTCATCCATCACGGCGCTCTTGCTTCGAATCAAGGCTTGCATATCGGTGTCCACGACTCCAGGACGAAGTGCTAAGCTGGTGATGGACGGCTCTTCAACAGCAAGGGTGAGCGCGAGGTGGTTGAGTGCTGCCTTTGATGAGCCGTAGCTTCCCCAGGTAGAATATGCGCCGGTTGCTGCGCCAGAGGAAGTGAGCACGATAGAGCCCTTGCTTGCTCGGAGTGTTGGAAGGGCGGGTTGAATCTGGGGTTGGACAGTTGCAGCGTCAGAACTGGATCCCTAACCTGATCGATCGGAAGGTACAGTAGGAAAGGGCAGTGAGTAAGGTTGTACCTACAAATGCAAGCAAGCTGAAAAAATTGACGTCGAATGCTTCACGCCATTCTTCTGGTGTGCTGTCTGCGATTCTCTTCACCGGAGCGAGAGTTCCATGGTTGAGAATGAGGGAGTCGATGGTCTTGAAAGCTGTGATTGCGAGATCGACAGCTTTTGGTCCGAACTGTGTACTCAAAATGTTAACAATAAATCATATGATATGTCGTAATTCATGCGATGAAATGTGCACGTCGTTAGAAGGTGGGGTAAAGTCGAGTAGAGTGGGTTTGAAAAGCAAATTGTGATCACTTGGATATAGGTCTGCAGAAGATCACTGCAGAAAGAAAGAAAGTAAAAAGGAAACCGTACAAGTGAATTCATTTCTGAGCTGGCCGTTGATTTTGTGACACTTGTACAAACCCTCTCAGAGGAATTTCCAGAAAGTGTGTTCCTTCCTCCAATACCGGTGACATAACATAAACACTCAGCAGCGCTAACGTTCGAAAAAGAGCAACAACCTTCTTTGAAAGCCAACAAAAGCAATTCACCAACACCAGACTAGCAAGAACAAAAAGCATGACAAAAAAACTTTACCTTGAAATCTTGTAAATCCCCAGCCAAATACTCAACCTGCCCGGGAAATTTCTTCTTCAATTCCTCCATCGGCTCGGCTGTTCTGGCAACGAGGAAGACATTGTGCTTTGCATTGAGGAGGTGTTTTGCGATTGCGAAACCGATTCCTCGACTTGCTCCTGTTAGGAGAATGGTTCTTGGGGTTGTCATTGTTTCTTTTTCTTGGGCTTGTTAGGTTGGGTTGGGTTGGTTTGTTGTTGTATGTCGAATAGTCGAAGAGGGAAGTTGAGGTGACACGAATTGAGATCTTGAAGCGAAGACGGAGGGGTGACTGAGCTTGGCACGGATACACGCGGGAATAAATAAACATAACTGGGGACGTCAACGTAACTTCTTTCTTTTTTCTTAGGTAAATTAGAATGTTTCTTGTTGCGTCATTATTCGAGAATACTCCGAGAAAATTAGTACGAGCAAGAAATCCTAAGAGGTTGGTCGCTTTTCGGCACTATCTTATCTCACTAATTTCGATATTTGCCAACACCAGGAGTGGCCAGAACGAACGAAGCCGAGAGCATAGAGGACTTTCAAGTGAAGGAGTCTGCAACGTATTCTTTCTCGGATTTACTGTATTATGAGTGACTTGAGTAAGTGCTAGAATTCATGGAATGGGGTTGCAGTTATCGCCGCCCAATTTCAACCTTTGAACCTCCAAGGCCAGAACGAACACCACTCTCAAAAAACCAGCCTATCTAACCCCAATCCCAATCCCAATCCCAAGTAATATCACTTAAGCCAAAGACACGTACCCAAAATCCTTTTTCACCTTTCACCTCAGCTACCTTTCCCAAATACATCTTCTCAAAAATACCACCACAAGAAAGGAAAACGTCGAGACCAAATATTCCCCTCCATGTCTTTCTCCGCAACCCCACCCTCAAATACAACAGGATCAAAAGTACATATATCTCGCTTCACTTTGGCATGCCTTAGTAAATATATTGATATTCCTCTCGCCACCTAAAATACTCTAGGCGTATTCGGCTTAGAACTATGACGCATTGGTTGAGTGGGAATTCTGCGACGAGAGGACTGAGTGTGGTGATGATGTATCTGGAACAAGGGATAACAAGGAACAAGTCTTGAATCGCTTCTCAGAATAAGTCGAGCTAAAGAGATTATTTGAATGACATTCTAACGAGCAGGTTGACATGATAGAAACACTTGAGTTGCTCTGAGACAACGTACTCAAGTATGGCTTATTTCACGCGGGTCATTGGACTTCAGGTCAATCACTTGTGACGAACCATGTTTGTAAACCAAGGAGGATAAGGATTCAATCAAATTATTATCTTGTATTTCTAGCAGATAGCTACTGATACTGGTTGCTGAGGCACTTGCAACAGCCACCACACCTCAGCACGTCGTCGTCCTCTTCCTTCCCTATGTGGGGCTTCGAACAATCGTTCAAACTCTTAAACGGTGTCAATTACAGAGGATACCCTATTCTGTAACAGAGTCAGCAAAGACCTAGCAACATTTTGAATTCAATAAAATTTTCTTGAGAAAAGAAAAGCCTCAGTTGAAAGATGAAAAGTCTAGTTTTTTCAGCACCGGAGCACTCAAGGCGCCCCTATGCATTAGCATGGTATTTGTTGCATCACCGGCTTGCAAGATACCAAATTTGTTGTGAAATGAAGAAATGTTTGTGTAACGTACCATATTAGTGGGTGTTGGTCAACATGTTCGGTGCCTACGGAGTTCTGCGGATGCATTTTGATTAGCTGCTGTTCATCCAACAGTCTGTTGTGAAGTAGAGAGAATTCGCATCCATGGTATCGTTTCAGGTTATCGAACCAGTTTATTCCAGTCATGAAGATCGGAGGTGTATAAAACATGTTTTGCTCATCACTTGATATCATGGGCTTGTTTTTGTTGGCGGATTATGGGAGGTGTACTCACAGTATAGGTCGTGCGGTAATGGTAGGCGAATTGAGTGAAGCTATCTTGTGGCGACGAGGAAGAGAGAGCATGGTTCATCTTGAGCAGAGGACCTCAGTCTTTCGACGGTGCTGAGGTCGAATCGACAGGCGAGAACCGCGGCGAATCGACCTCAGCAGGCAGCATCCATAGATGTTGTGCCAGTTCAACACTCATACCAGCGGCCAACCCCCATCAGGCAGTATCAATCATCCCTAAATCTTTATCCTCAAGTCAGTCAAACGATTCCTCCAATGAAGTGTTGATGCAAGATAGGATAGATTGGAACAAGATCAGAAAGTCCGTTTGGATGGACAGGTTAATCACCACGGTATGCAGGGTTGAAGCTGCGGTAAGATAGGGGCGACACGAAAGTTCATCATGATATGTTGCAACTCGAGCTTCAAGCTTTGAAGCTAGGAGCTCGGGGAGGGGTAGAACGAGGAATGAAAGAGTGATAGCTTACATTGTAGCTTCCACGATGCGCAGACATCGTACAATAATATCGTATGATTGAAGGTGCCTTTGCAGACAGCTACAAGAAGCTGTCTGGGAGGTGGTCGTGTGGGTTGAGGATGGTTGTTGGAGTTCTCAAGGAATCACGAAGAAAAATATTTGAGGTTGCGAAATCTGCGATTTGGCGCTAGGTGCACACTAGCCTAGTTTGGCAGACTAGTAGAAGCGAAAGTCACGTGGCAAACCTCGATATCAAGTGGGGAATTTGGAACGAGTGACCCCCATACAACCCCCCATTTTATCGTGAAATAGAAGTGGGATGCTGCATTCTTGGCTTGCTGTCAGGTACGCCTGGATCGACCGGCTGGTTCATGCCATTGGGAAGATCATCTATTTTTGGGGGTTGTGCGGTCAATTGACATATATAGCTTGGCTTTGAGAAGCAGTCAGAATGTATTCTTCCTTCCCATGTACCGATGTAAACCAGGTATTTCGAGGCGGTTCGTGGTTAGGAAAAGTGAGTTTTGTAATTTCTAGATAATAGCTATTCCACCTTCCTATTGATAATGCCAGTTACTCCATCAGATGTGCGGTCAAGATATGCCAAGTAAAATGAATCCTCCTCCTCCTCCCACAAAGACAAAAAAAAAACAAGCCTATCACGATGCCATAACGCAAGACGCTACAACCAAATAGATGCCTTTCAGAACAAGAAGAAGGAAAAACAAGAAAACGAAAGAGCTTGTCGAGACGCCTTTTCCACCAGCTTCTTCATGTGCTATGATGCCAACCACCCCAGATGCCATTTGTATCCATTTCCATGCCCGTAGTGCAGCCATTCTTTCTCGTACAAAAAACCACGTTACTCAATCGTATCCATTTCAGCTCAAACAGTTAAACCATCAAGCATGCCAGCTTGCGCTCCTGATTTTCTCTTAGATGAATTTGCGCCCGACGGAAATGACAGAACCAAGCAAGATAGCGCCTTCGGATGAAGCGAAAAACAAAACAAAAAATGACCAAAAATGACCCCATAATGCAAAGTGATGACCCTCCATTTGATCCCACTTCAACTCCCGCAATTTGCAACAACGCGTGGGGGAATCTCATGATCATAAACACCGCGCTGCAAGAGTATGTCAGATGCGAAATGCAGCCCTATGCAACCCACGACTCCGGAAATCCTAGAAAAGTAGAACAAAATGCGCAAGGGAATGATGAAACGCCTCTATCTCCCCATCATGTATGCAGGAGGAAAGCCATTGCTCCCACCGTTCATTATCGGGCCACCGGCCGTCATCGCTCCGTTGTATCCATTCCAATTCCCATTTGCGCCAAATGAAGTGGTATATTGAGACTGTGAAGCCATGGTAGATGAATAAGCCATCCGAGATGAGGCAAGTCCAGGAGGAGCAGAAAGTCCAGGAGGTGGGCCATTATTAGAGCTGAAGGATCCGCCCATCGGAGCACAGTTCAATCCTTGCATTCCTGGAACCGGTCCTGGAGAAGACATCCCCTGGCCAGAACGAACCCCAAGTGGATTTTTGGAGAAGCTGAGTCTAATTCCACCTTTAATGCTGTTATGAAGTGGGTGGCCGTAGAGTTCGTGAAGCGCTTTGGTGGCAAAAGAAACATCTTCAAATTCTACAAAACACATAGGGCCATTTTGCTTCGTTCTGAAGCAGAGACGTTTGTATCCACGTTGCTTAGAAAACATGGCTTTAAGTTCATCTTCCGAAGTGTCTATGGGGAGATTTCCCACGTAGAGAGTGTTACAAGGAGGGTTCTGGTCAGCCGGATTGACAGGTGGAAAGTTGTGACGCTGATAGTGTTGACTACCGAGCTGGTAACTGACAGGAGGTCCAGCGCTTGACAAAGCACTCGGAGACATTGTCGCATGGGGCGTGTAGGAACCAGACATGCTCGAGGGGCCAGTGGTGTTGAGAGATAATCCAGACATACGGGAGATTGGGAGCTGAGGAAGAGTTTGTCGCCGGCCTTGAACAGGACCATTTTCAGCATAAGCAACTGGGTCTTTCAGGAGCTGTCCAGTCTCGTCGTCGTCAACTGAGTCATTATTGATAAGGGACTTCCCCGAGATTCTCGTTCCACCTCCAAGGTGGTTTCCAATAGGAGATTGTGGGGAGAAGAGACTTTGATAGTGTGTGCTGACTTCTGGATTTGGTAATTCGTTGCTTGAAAAGGTACCATTGGTGGGTGGCGAGACGCGCTGGTTTGCGGGGAATCCTTTGTATCTTGGTGCCTGTCGAGGCCCATTCGAGGAGGAGGACGAAGTTGAACTTGATGGTCCGGCAGTCGAAGTATTATCAACGGTATATCGTCGCGCACTCGGCGTTCCATAAAAAATCTCCACACTCATTTGCGCGTCGTTCGTGACGTTGGGCTTCCCATCCAACATGTTCTTCGCTTCCAGGGCACCTGCATGAGATTTGAAATGCAGTATTGCAGATCTAAAGCCAGGATCCTCAGATTTGTCTGCAGCCAACATTTCGGTGTCGATGACCTCCTTGGACCACACCACCATCGATCGCAGCGTGTCTTCCGTCGTGTTTGCTGGTAGTCGTCGAATGATTACGGTGGCGGGTGCCGCAAATGCGCTCTGTGTGTCGGCGGCGAAAGCGTTCATCGTGGCCATGGAGAGAGATTGGAAGGATTGTTGGGTGTTGTTCGCAGGTCGAAAGGCCTGAGCTGTCTGGGTATATGTAGAGGGATTCATGGCATGGTATGGTCGCGCGATCGACGGAGTAGGCTGAGGTGTTTGCGACGAGACTACGAACCGGGGAACGAGGTGTTTGCAGCCAGGAGGGCGAAGGACGTGGAAGTTGGACAAAGAGTGATGCTGGAATCGGGTCTCTTTGTTGTCGGAATCGATATTTTTATGCCGAGTAGGTATTGGATTGCGATGACCGAACGCAGAGGACGATGCGCCCAAAAGAGGAATGCGACGAGGGGTTGTCGAGCCGAACTTCTAATCTAGAGTGGTTTGAAGAGGTTTGGAGATGTTCAAAAGTGCAATCAATGGTCGAAGTTCGAGGAGCGTTCTCCGAAGAAAGTTGGGTGGTCAGCTTTGGTGGTCGTGTAAGAGGTGAGCTATCGTTTCCGTCAGGTACAATGACCGTGCGATCCCGCGACTGGGGTGGGTGAGTGAGTGATGTATTCCTGGACAACAATCGGGCAGTCGCAAGCACCTTTCGCCGTGATAAGCGGCAGTCTTGACGACTGACGACGGAGGGAGGAAACGAAGATATCCTACTACAACTTCTCCGGAATGCTGCTGCTGATGATGATCGACGGGGAGTGTTGGAAGATCGATATGTATGACTGAACGGAAGGGAAAAGTTGGTGGTGTGAGGGAAGGAGGAGGAGGGAGGGTAGTTGGGTAGTGTAAGTAGTCGAAGGAGACGGAGGTTAGTTTGGACTTGACTGGATCGACCAGGGCCACGACCAGGACCAGGACCTGGAGCTTTTTCTTTCGAGGGGCGCTGCCTCACACCTTGCTGGAGGTGTGTGGTCAGTGGTTACTGTGATGTTGCGTTCGTTTGTTCGTTCCTTCGTTTCGCTCGTTCGTTCGGCTTCAAAGCAGCAGCGCGGGCTTGGTCGGCTTGCTTTTTTGCTGGGGGGTAGGAAGGGGGGAGGAGGCCAGGCATTAGAGCTGGGACCGGATGTGAAATCTAACGGGGGGGATATGCAGCTTTAGGGACAGCCAGCTTGTATCATTGGCGGTGGGGGCGTTGACCTTGGGGCTTGATAAGGCATCGCTAGGAAGATTAGCGGCACTTTAGCGTATTACAGTGCAAGAAGCTGGCGGAGGTGTGGGTGTGGGTGTGTTATTTGGTGTGGACAGGGCAAGGGGGAAAGGGGGGAGCTGAAGGGTGTCTGTGTGGTCGATTATTGTGTATTAGTGCGAGAAGGTGTGTGTGTGGATGCGTGGATATTTGCTGAGTTGTGGAAGCACAGTAATTACTTTCCCAGGTTTTCTTTGTTTGGAACTGCTTGGACCGGCAAGCGAGAAGATTGGAAAATGTCGCAATAGTAATACAGCAAGGACGGAGTAGTGGTGGTGGACAGTTCAGTTCGTACGCACTACTCTGTGCTACTCGCGAACAAAGGATAAATAATGGCCGAGGGACAAACGATGATGAAGCCACTAATCTATCTCGATGCCTCGCATCAATTCCGTCCATCAGATATATATCTGATATACTTTATTTACTAAATACTTTAACCGAGCAGGATGACGAACAACCAGCAACCAGCACCCAGCAACCATCAAACGCTCGTCATCACCCTGCTTGGAACAAATAATATCCGTTGAGGGCGAAGTCGTCCTGTCCTTTGTCCTTGGTCGACAACAGCTATTCCTCCGGACGGAGAGCGATGTAGATTCTGGCCGAGCAAACCCTTGCAGGTCTGGCGGAGAACAAACAGTTGCGAGGTGTAGTGCAGTAGTTCCATGCTCCCCGTTTCCCCTTCCGATTCCCCTTCCTGGGCGTCCCAAAGGAAAGTCGATGGCAGGATCGTAGATCTTTCTCTATCTTCTCTCAAATAGGTCGAAGCAGGACTCGTCTCATCTCCCTCCGTTGAAGATCTCCAAGGACGACGCCGGTGGTTGATCATCTCAACGTTATCGGGATAAAAGAAGCAATCTTGAAGCACGACTAGGCCCAGTCTCGCAGGGCCTTTGAGTGTGAGAGGATGGACTCGGGATCCTTGCGTCAAACGTGCCAAATCTTCCCCTCGATGGTACTCGGTATGGGGAGATAACAAAAATCCATCCAAAGAATCGGGGCAACGTGGTTATGGATGCTGTTGATTCGTTGCTGAGAGGAGAAATATTTCAGCCTATGGGATCACTCCCTGGATATCCATGGCACCAGCGTATCAAACAAAAGTATTATTTCTGGCCGGCTATGGGGAAAGTCCGCACGAACTTTGCAGTATTGGTACAGCAGTCAAGACTCCATGCACCGCAGCAGAGAGGCTGGTTGGACCGCCTTATGAATTGGTGGGGTATATCAACAGATAGTGTGCCGATGAGCAGCAGGACGTTGCATTTCCCAGATGTGTTTTGAGCGGAAAGATCCTTGAGTACGGAGGTAGTGTTGTCAGATCAGATCCTCGAAGGGGCTTGGGGAGGAGTGAGAGAGAGAAGTTCTTTTCAGTGCTCACGACGCCAACAAGTTGACAACGCCCCTTTTGTGATCGCTCACTTTGAAGTCAGATGGAACCAGGCTGTTGGGAGCAAGCCGATTTGAGAGGTTCGGTCTCACGACACTTTTTACACCTGCAGCGCAACTGCCGCTCATAATCCCATTATTGTTGTCCTTTAAGCGAGAGCAACATCTCCCTTTTGTAGGTGGTACTCCTGTACTCATGATCACTACTGAACGGAGAATGTACTGTACAGTCTTCACCTCGAAAATGATAATGCCATCATAAAGGCCCTCCAACCACTCCCAAACCTCCCACCTTGTCTCAGATTGACAATGTCTTCGTCAGCCCAAACTCGGCACAGAATCGGCACTCCTCCTATCGGGCATTTATGGTGAATGTGACTGCTCGGAGTGCTTGAGCGGCAGCTTGAGAGGATGGATGGCACAATGCATCGTCGGGGCGGCGTGGTCGTACAAAAACTGTTGACCATACATACGGAGTACAAGCGACCGCATAGTTCACTGTATAGTAGTACCTTGGTTGAGGATCAATCTGCCTCCCACAACGGCGGTGTATTTAAACATGAGACATTTACTTGCATGCTACTCTCTGCTGTCTATCTTACTTTCTACTTGCTTTCACTCACATTTCACCACGTCTCCTGCGGAAAGCTAGATAGCTACCTCAACTTAACCTCTGGGTAAGCGATCAGTAGTTCATCACGAGAACATCCATCTCATGTTGGGTACTCCGTATTTTCTCCAAAGCACCCAAACAGAAAGGAGACATCATCCCTCCTCCCGACCACCAGCGCGCAACCTCCATACAAAGTTCAACCCTAATTTCAACATCCCAAAACTCTAGACGCCCGTGCCCACACGCCTCCCTCGCTCTCCACCATCCAAAGCCTGCAGGCTTACCACACCTCTCCTTAACCAAGGATCCCTCGTCCGGAAGCAGGCCACTGATAGGCCGGGATCCGTGCACAAAAAGTTGCGTCGAGACCGGGGTGAGATTTCTGGGTCGCTGGGTGTGGTGTGGATGTTTGTGAACTCGTGGGAGGAAAAAGGTAGGAAAAGGAAAATACGGAGGGAGTTCTGCGAGAATAATCGTGACGAGAAGATAACCGACGATTGGGATCGTGGCGACGAGATGGCGTACGCCTTGGACGATAAGACTGATAGTACAGAACTGTGCTGTCCTGGTACAGTACAAGCAGAGTAGAGTAAATGGGAACCTCATCGAGTATCAAAAAATATTCTTCCATCTTCACATGGCAATTTGAGGCTTTGAGAAGATCTCACATTGTTTGGAGGATGAACTAAAGAACTGAAGAACTATATCATAAACATGTGATCGAGAATGTTTAGTTTGTGGAAAGCTGAGAGAAAGGAAGAGCATCTCGATCCTTGAGGATCAAAAATCAAGGCGATTCACTACCTTCACCGCATCCATCTTTCAAGCAAATTAAAGATGTTACTGAGTACTAAAGAAGTGAACTGTCTAGAACTCACCGGTCTGATCCCTCATCCCACAGCCAATCAAAAGGCACCTTAATTTTATAAACCTTATCAAACTTCAACTATTTCCACTTTCTACAGCACTGTACTACGATTCCATTCATATTTACGCCTGGTAAGAGTACCCCCTCTATCAACACCGAGCCTCATAATCCGAAACGCGGCTCAACTCAAAGAAAGTTACAACGAAGAACATTCTTCCCGTCTCATTCAATATACTTAGAGGAACTATTTTTACAGAAAGTTTAAACACCTTCAGGCGCATCTCCTCCGCGTGGCCCTGAGTTCAGAGCCCATGTACGAGTAAATAGCTCGGAACCAAGGAGCCTTCCTTCATCCCTCTTCTCGTCAGACACCAAAACCTGTTTAGGAAAGTGCCTGTCTTTGAGAGAAAACGAGGATGGGACCACTGTACCTACCGGAGCTGACTTCCTTCCCGACCCTGCAGAGCAAACATTCCCATCTCCATCCCCATTCTCTCCCTATCGCGAACATGTTTACCGTCACAACTTGTGACGACGGTGGCACTTGCGCAATGGCCTACGTGGATTTTGTATTGTACTACAGAGCACAGAACTTGAACTAATCACTCGGCAGAGCGAGCACCATCCATCCCTTCCCACACTTGACGACGGAAACAAACCCTCAAATCAAAATGGTCGTTCATCCCGCTACTACCATAAACACCATCGTCATCTTCTTTCTTCCCTGCTTTTCTTATTATTGCCCTATATTTCGAAAGACTTGCTCCATGCTCCGGTCCTCCTCTGATAGAAGCCCTGCTTGTCACCGCAAATACGAGAGAGGATGATTATGTATCAAGCCACTCCCCTAAAGACAACAACCCGCTCTTATCTACCACCTGCAGAGTATTAGCCGCTTGCACAACAGCACTACAGCACGGGAGGTATAATATGGTTACACAGCCAAGCCCAAGGTGTGTTGTTTGGCTTGCATTGCATCTAAACAAGGAGACTGGATTGGTCTTGAGCAGTTTTGAGATGGGTTGAACAAATACTTGAGCTGGGTTTGGATTGGCTTGAGAAATTCAGCAGTCATCTGGCCCTTTTTCTTTGCTTTTGCATTTTCGGAAGAGGGGAAATGGATGGGACGAGGGAAAGGAAAGGGCAGCCAGAGATGAAAGGAGAAGAAGGAGAGAAGAGAGAGAACTGTTTTGGCTTTGTAAGGATCTCATTGGAATGAGAAAGAGAGAGATGACAAGAGCTTGATCTAGTATTCAAGTGATCGATGCGAATGGTAGTGGGCATTAACAAGAAGCACATGGATATGATGCGAAACAACGTCGATCCCTTCAGTTCTTCTTTTTGAATTAGTACCTTTCACATTGGATTCTAAATCACTAGCAGTAGCAGCTGTATTTAGTCATACATAACATCAGTTACAAACAGTTCTCGGGTTTCTCAATATTGCTTGAAAATATTCAAACCAGACCAAGCCCCCTCCATGGAATAGAACGTTCGATCGTGAAGTGATTTCCACAAATCCCTCCCTTCCAGAACCTTGGCGGTTTTTTCCCGTGTTGTTTCGGAACAATAAAAATCGTTAAATCACCCACGGACATGCGGGAAGGGGCAAGGCAGATAAAGAAACGGGATGGCAGGACGGCGGATGAAAGGGAGTTGCGGCGCAGGTTGCAGGCAGGAGATTCATGGTCATGTGATGCGAGTACCCAAAAATTGCGTGGAGATCAGGCCATTTTTTTGGTTTTGCGGCAAGAGGTTTATTTATGTACAATTTATTTAATAGCGTTTGGAAGCTCAACGCTCTGACATGCTTGCCGCTTGGCGTACTTGAATTGTTTTCTGAAAGGATTAGTTCTTCTTCACATTGGAGATGTTGATATTGGTCACATGGTGTTATTGCCTGTCGCTTAGGAAAGGAGGGTCTAGATTGTTTTGCTTTTGACAGACGAGAGGGATATTTGATTACTCTGTCGGATTAGACACCTATCGTGAATGTTGTTATTTTTTAATTGCTAAGACTTTATACTCTTGAAAGTAGTTTTGTGGCCTGACAGTTTTTGGTACTGCAGACAGGAATATTGTGATATTGTCCAACTATCTGAGCCACATTCGTATCGAAGATGTCCCACTATGAGGGCACGATAGAAATGATAAAACCCTCTCCATAATGATAGTAATTAAGCCATTATATGGTCATCAACAAAAGAGAGATGTACTATTCTGTGAGTTTCCGGGTTGAAGAAGCGCCGGATGAACGCCATCACACTCCATCAAAAACATGACTTTCAAACGATGAAGCGATACGAGCGAGCAGGCTATGATATTTTCAAGATACCATCTATTGTCCACCGGCTCCTCCTACCCATTCTTATCAATATTGGCTCTGGCAATTTATCGCCAGAATCAAAAGCAAGCGCCCTCCTCGTCATCAGAGTTCTCATCATCTCTAATCGTCTAAATCCCAAGTTCCTCATCATTCATTCACCTCCTAAGTCTTGAAATCCATGGTATCCTTCCGACCGTTCATCAAAAGGAATATATGTTGATAAGCCTCCTTGCCTCTTGGAAAGGCACCGGAAACTTGACAATGCACTTGTCTTCAAAACACCTGACAAGAAGTTTGGTGTCATGAGGGCTTGCTTGGGAAGTATATGAGACCAACTACCCCTCTATAATGTGAGACTTAACCTCTGATTTCACAGGCTTGACAAATGACCATTATTCAACAAAATTTCCTCGGACATTTCCTTCGCTGAGATCACAGCGATTGATGCAAGCTTTGATCTTTCCCGCAAATGCCTTAAGTGTCGACGAGTTGATCCGGATACTCTACCTCAAGTTGATTATGTGATCCATGCATGTTCATTGGAGTTTCGGGGGAGGGGAGGAGAAGTTCAAATTCTCCATACAAGGAAGATATAAAATCTGCACAGAACCTTCCCCAAAAGGCTTTTAGCATTAGGCTACTTCATAAGGATCTCAGTATCACGTTCACCAAGACCCTCTTTGCTTTTGAAGTGGCAAAGAGCTTTGATCCCTGGTCGAGAACTTGTCATCGAATATTTCCTCTCTAGGCTGGGAAGCGTCCTCCTTGACTTTAAAGGTGATGATTCTGAAATCCGACTTTGGCAATCTCTACTGCCACAGAGAGACACACAACTTACCAAGCTCTTGGAACAGTGGGGTATGACAAAGCTGAATGCAAGAGGCTCCAGATGTTCTGTTGATGTAGTGACGGAAACAAGTCGTACGATTGATGTTGTATGTATTTGGTATCAGAAAAAAAATGAAGTTGCTGCCAGACGTTCATATCGGGAACACGAATCGTTTCCCAAACGCAAACATGTGAACTGAGGATTGTCGCATAGCTAAACTGCAACCGTTGTTTTCCAAAGGGAAATATGAAAATCAAAGATCGTGATAGCATGAGATGCTGGACTTGCGTCCCAAAATGCCCAGTCAAACTGACTGTAGATGAACTAGAAAGGTGTAGTTCTTGAATAGAAATGTTTCTCGAGCGCTCGATACTGTAAAACATCAAGTTACCTTGGTTGCAGGAAGGTCAAACCATCCCGAGAACAGTTTGCTGTTGGATAGCCTCATGGACCGAAGATATAGGTACGGATGTATCAAAGTACAATTCTACACGAACACTGTCCCGAACCTTTTAAATGAAGCACCTCTTCAATTTTTCTATCGAATTTTAAAAAGTTCTATATCTATTCCTGTCTGGTGGTAATAACAATCTCCGCAGTCGCTTAAGCAAGAGTCTTAACATCACCATCCTTGATCTTTCCAGCACCCACCAAACGCTTCACCTCGGTGCTCCAGACCGACTTGATCTCATCTTGCAACTTCAATCCATTGAGCTTGCCTGCCAAAGCAGCACACTCATCTGGATCGATCTTGCCTTGAATGAGCTCGACATCGTTCAGAACAGCATCGATAGCAGCAGGGCCAGCATCTCCTCCGGCAACGAAGTAGTTAGCATCTTTCACACTGCCCTTCAGAACACGACGATTCTTCTTGACAGCAGCCTTAGCTGCCTCCTTGGCCTTCTTGCCTTGATCACGATCAGCCTTTGCCTTCTCCTCTGCATCCTTAGCGGCTTTAGCTTCAGCCTCCTTGGCTGCGATCTTCTCTTCAGCTGCCTTCTTCTCGGCAGCTTCTCTGTCGTTCTTCTTCTTGTTCTTGGCGGCGTTGGCTTGGTCACGGAATTGCTTGATGCGAACGTCACCGGCCATGGCTACATCCACCAATTGACGGAGACGAGCAACATCCTCGTTCTTCTTCTTCTTGCGGGCATTGTTGTTCTTTCGCTCCATGTGACGCTTCTGGTCTCGGTTCTCGTTATCATCAGGGACATCCTCATCTTGGTACTCGAATGAACGCCATGAATCGAAGTTGTAGAAGAAGTTGTAGAAGGTGTCGACATCCTCCTTGGTGCTGTTCTCATCTCCGAACTTGGGAACGGGTTGGATGCGAGAGAATCGTCCTTCAGCCTTGAAAACATTGCTCCAGAGCTTGTAGTATTTGCCATCCTTAGCTTGCTTCTTGGTGGGAGGCTCGACATCGGCGTGCTCGTCGACGGAATCGTACTGACGACGCTTGACGGGGTCAAGGAGAACTTCAGTAGCCTTTTGGATGCACTTGAAAAAAGAATCATCTTCGGTGCTTCCAGCAGCAGCCTTCTTGTCAGGGTGATGACGAAGGACCTTCTTGCGGTGGGCGCGCTTGATCTGCTCCTCAGTAGCTCTGTATCTGTACTTGGAAAGACCAAGAACGGCGTAGTGATCTTGTTGCTGCGAATAGTCAGCTAGGCTGCATTTTGGGGAGATATGGGAAAATGTACCTTCCACTCTTTGGCATCGCGGGAGAGCATCATTGGGTCTTCAGGCTCACTGATCTCCCCAGAATCATCATCTTCGACCTTCTTGACATTTTCCTGGGCCTGGATGCGATCATCTTCGGAGAAGGTTCGCTTGTGACGGGCACGGCGGGCGTGAGCGAGGAAGTGAGGTCCAACAGGCTCAATGCTGCGTTGAGTTGCGGCAGAAAGCTTTCCGACGGCCTTGAAGTCCTTCTCGGCAGACCAACCCTCAGTGAGGGCGGAGGGGGGAGGTGATCTGTGTTGCGGTTGCCATCTTTGTTTGTGGTGGTGGATGGAGATTCGCGAAGCACAGGAGGAAAAGTTGAAGTTGGATAAATTTTGCCAGAAATCAAGGGCACGTGCTGATAAGCCAGCAATCGAACGACAAAATATTGTGAGTTGAACGACCACGAATCTCAACTACTCTTGTGCAGATACTTCCAGTGTTCAACCCCAATTACTTTATATTTTCTCTTCAGTCATCGTTGGCATTTTATTTAGATACTTTGCAGCTCGCAAGTACCTCTCCGAAGCCTCCGCTGTACAATATCTACCCCTATTATTCTCCACTTCATCACCACAAATTGAAAGTATGTAGACCTCCCTTCCACAAATGATTTTCTTGCTGTCTTTGTTTAAATGTTTGGATCGAAGAAGGGAACGGATGCATGAAGGAGGAAGAATTGGGTGCCTGTTGCTTGCTCCCAGTGGGGTGGCGTAGAGTGTTGTATTTGTGTTGATTTCATCGCATGCTCTTTTTTCGAAGGAGATTACCAAGAGGCGAGATGGCCCAATATACTTGAAAGTTTTGATTGCATTGGGCTTTCCAAGAAATCGAGTCTTCAAGAGACGATGTTTGGTTTGTTTTCATTCGCTTTGTGCTGGATGAGGATCACGAGCAGGCTGTTTGCACATCACCTAAATATATGCGAACTAAATATCTGAATTCATGACCTCTTTCTTAAATGAAATGGGCCAAATACTGACTACAATCTCTTCAGATTTCACCAAAATCAAATGGCATTGGCAGCATATAGACACCTTCTCCGCTCCTCACGGATAGCATTTCAAGGTATGGCCACCAAGCCCCCTATACCCTTTCCACAGCCTCAACTCTCCCTTATAAACCATTCTAATACCCAGATAGGAGACACAGCGATCTTCACAGCTGCCCGCACGGAAATTCATGATCGCTTCCGCAGCAATCTATCTCTTTCTGGCTCAGAGGCTACCAAAGAGATCGCTCACGCCGAAGAGGTAGCTAAGATTCTGTTACAGAATATTGTTCAAGGGAGACGCCAAGAGGGGGAGCCTAAAGAGGGTGGAGATTTGTACAGTGAGTTTTGTTTTAAGTTCTTCTCATATCTTGTCTCTACTTCTGTTGCAATACATATGGCGTGGGAAGAGTATATGTGCTGATGATCGAAGAACTGAGAATCCATGAACATACTGAACGGGGGACAACGACACTATCAAAATGCCGAATGGGAAGAAGGTTGTGGTGGATGGGAAAAAATGTTCGGATTTGTGAGAGTTGATTTTAGAAGTGTTGTATGATAGCATCATGGATAAAAAGATGACGGGGATGGAAGTTGTACTTTAAGGGAATCAATGTACAGTACACTACACAAAAGTGAAGCACGAAGGATGTACTGGGAGAATATTTTGATATTTGGTAATCAAAGCCTCACCTACAGTGGGACTCCTCGCCTAAAATACACTACATGTACAACAAACCCAAGCTTATGCTTTTCCCAACCGAACCCTAACTCCACGCCATTAAATCGACTCAATTCCCGGCCAAACTGGCATATTGAACATCATCCTGCCCTGGAGGAGCAGCGACCGCCGCCATCAAGTCAAAATTATCTTGCGCAGGCTGCTCAATGGCTCCGCCTCTGCTCGCACTACCCCCCTGGGTCCTCTTTTCAGTTGCAAAGGCACTCCGACCCTCTCGACCAGCAGCACTTCGCTCCTCCTTCTCCATCGTTCCCAAAGGTCTTGGTCTTCCCCACTGAACCCTTAACGGGCAACCTGCAATCACCGCTCTTCCTTGTAGAGCCTCCGCAGCTGCCTCGGCTCCTTCTCTTGTGGCGTAATTGACAAATGCACAATGTGACATGTGCGAGCACACCAAAGACCGTAATTTACCATGTACACTAAAGAAGTCACGGATCTTATGTTCAGGTAGATCATCCTCAACACCAGTAACGAAAAGGGAGGTGATGCTGGTGTCTGCAGGTGGGAGAATATCTTGTTGGGTCGGCGGGAGTTGCGCTGCGCTTGGAAATGCTCGTCCACCCTTCCTCCTCTGCCTCCTCTACCACCTCGACCGCCTCTCCCTACTCTCATATCTTGATCGCCTCTTCCTCCTCTGCTGTCTTGTGTACGTATTGGTCCTGGTCCTTTGGTAGCTAAGGCTGTTGAAGTTGCGCTTTCTTCCCCATCGGCTGGGCCTATGCGCCTCTGCTTCTTGAAATATGGTTCGCTGTTCGCCAGTCTCCTCAGTAACTCTCTGGCCTTCTCGTCTGTCTTCTCATAGGCTTCTGTTCCTCCCCTTCCTTCCTCAATCTCCCTCTCATTATTCTGAGCGTAGTATTCTCGGTTCACGGCGCTCTGGGGACCTGGCGCAACCATCTTCAAAGCAGCATCTCGGACAACGATGGGCAGACCGAACGAGAGATCTAGCATGCAACATTGGCAGCAGTTCTTAAGACGCGCGCAAGTGAGGCAGATGTTAGTTTGCTTGCTTCGAGATGTGCGGTCTGATTTCCAGCGGAAGAGGGTGAAGGGGCGCGTGCAAATCTGTACGCAAGTTAGCTATGTCAATATAATAGTCCGTAGATGAGAAACCCACCTTGCATTCTAAGCCTGCATCTTCCTTAACCATCTGCACAAACGGGTTCTCCGGCAGGCAATTCTCGCAAACAGAGGGGAAGTCTGTGGTCTCCCACCCCGACCTATTCAGATCTTGTTTGATTTGCGGCATTTTGAATGAAGGTGACAGAAGGAACCGATGTAGAATATCCTCGGTGCAACAAGTAGTCGATATTATCTCGTGTTCGTGTTCTGTTTGTGGGGGAGGCGGCGCGATAAGGACGTCAGAACCAGAGAAGGCTCAAAATTTGGAGATGTTCGCCTTCTGTAAACTCTCGTAATCGGGTTCTCAGTGAAAGTCACATGATCAGGCTGATACAAAACAGGTGCTAACCGCATTTGCAACCCGAATACGCTCGTCCAATGGCAGAAGACCATCATTTAGGGGAAATTGGAATATATAATTCCTCCTACTCCCCTCGATACAAACTGCAATTGACACAGAACAACTTCACATCCTCGTCAATTACTTCCGTTCAACACTTTAGTGACACTTTTGCTTTTTTCAACATCACAACTCACACAAGTCTACTACAATGGCTCCCGCAAAACTCGAACCTGAGAACCACTCTCGCGATGCTGCTTTCAATAAGGCCATGCACAAGGGTTCCTCCAAAGCCACTGGAGGTTTCAGTGCAATGATGAACAAGGACAAGGAGGCTCACAAGGCCGCTGTGGACGAGTACTTCAAGCATTGGAATAAGGAAGCGAAGGATGAGACCGCTGAAGTTCGCGAGGTTTGTTTACTCTCCCCTTTATTTTCGCCAAGCTCTCGAAATTTATATACTCACAATTTTCCCTTTCTAGTCCCGACGAGATGAATACGCAAGTCTTACCCGTGCTTATTACAACCTCTCCACCGACATTTACGAGTACGGATGGGGACAATCTTTCCATTTCTGTCGTTTCGCATACGGAGAGGGTTTCCACCAAGCCATTGCCCGCCACGAACACTACCTCGCAGCAAAGATCGGCATCAAGGATGGCGACAGAGTACTTGATGTAGGATGTGGTGTAGGAGGCCCTGCCAGAGAAATTGTCAAGTTCAGCGGGTGCAAGACGGTCGGACTCAACAACAATGACTACCAGATTGATCGGGCCACTCACTACGCAGCGAAGGAAGGTCTTTCGGATTCGTTGAAGTTTGTCAAGGGTGATTTCATGGTATGATCCATATCACATCCACTCTCTTGAAAACTGCTAACTATCTGTAGCAAATGTCGTTCCCAGATGAGAGCTTCGACGCCGTCTACGCCATTGAGGCCACTGTCCACGCCCCTTCTCTTGAGGGCATCTACAGCGAAATCTACCGAGTCCTCAAGCCAGGTGGTAAATTTGGTGTTTACGAATGGCTCATGACCGACTCATACGACAACGACAACGTCGAGCACCGAAAGATCCGCTTGGGTATCGAGCAAGGAAACGGCATCTCAAACATGGTCACCATTGAGGAGGGTGTCCGTGCCATGAAGGCCGCTGGATTTGAGCTTGAGGTTAACGAGGATTTGGCCAAGCGCCCAGATGTCCGACCTTGGTACTATCCTATTGCAGGAGATTTCAGCATGATGGGCTCCGTCTGGGATCTTTTCACCGTTGGACGTATGACCTGGTGGGGACGTGGATTTGCGCACCAGCTCATGCGTGGTATGGAAATCCTTCGTCTTGCGCCAGCTGGAACACAAAAGTCGGCAGACAACTTGGCTGTCGCTGCTGATAACTTGGTCGCCGGTGCGAAGTTGGATTTGTTCACACCCATGTACTTGATGGTTGGAAGGAAACCATTGAACTAAGTTCCAGGACTTGGTGTGTCGAGACGAGAAAAACGTGGCTTATGAAGAATCGGGAGCGGGTATGAAATAAAGTGCTGATGTTGCCGATGTACAGTCAGCCGCTTGGCTCCTCTGTTCTTTTTTTATTTATATATGTGCATATTCTAGACTTTGATCATTTTTCTTCACGGTTATGGGTGGGCGGAATCGGCATTGTACTTAGAATTAATACCAGAATAATAATACTTGACGTCTAAAATATCTGCTGATGCTGCTCCTTGGTTTGAAGAACGTATTGAAAGGTCAAGCACAGGCATTAAAATGATGCACAGCTCTTGCCGAAAGTGCCCACAACATAGTGGAAAGCTAAGTACTTTAGAATAGTTAACTACCTAGTAGTGAGGGGAATGACGTGAGGGGGAAAGGGGGGGGGAGTGGTTCTTCATTCCTGGTTTGATAGTATTCTTAGTTTCTAACCTCCTTGTTGGTCTACGATAGATACCTAGGTCACACTTCCCATTATTTACATCATCACTGTCTTGACCTGAACATTATCGATAACAGCCAAATCAGTCTCGAGTCCCGTACACAGTATTGAACTTTTAAAAACCACTGAGAAAAACCGACTTCCAGTCTACATTCCAACTAGAGCATTTTGGCCTTGCTTTCGAACACTTTACACCAGTTTATTTTGGTATAATTTAATCTTCGTGAGAGGTTGGCTGGCTGGCTGAAGAGTGCTAGCTAGTATCAACAGAGTGCCAAAATGAGAGAAGATGGTCTTTCAGGATACAAGAGCAACGAATTCGGACAACTTGATTATTGATGTGTCGACAGAGAATTATGGTCAGCTTGAGTTAGAGAGCGAGACTTGAAGATCAGCAATGGACGGTAAGTTTGGGGCATAGTTAGTATGCAACTAAATGATCTTCCATTCTTCGAGTATATGTATAGTCTAGTAGCTAATCCTCCTAATCCTCCACCTCATTCCCATTCCAACAAATTGGTATCCTAGAGGTGAAAAAAAAACTCGCTGATCATGAATCATCAAAGTCGTTGAACCAGCCAATCTGGGCCAGTCATTTAAAATCCCATACAATTACAAGCAATGCATCCCGTCCATCATGATACACGCCTCTTCTCCAGCTCCAGCCTAGATGTAATGAAGCGCACCCCCATGACGCCGACAACCCCGGCGACCAAGACTGGAGCTTCAGTTGCGAAAGCGCCCGAGCGGCTTGATGAAGTGGTTGTTGAGGAAGTAAACCTGAGATTTCGAGCAAAAGATATTGTTAGTTGTTTTTTGTTTTTATTAAGATAAACTATCGTAGGAGAAGGGAATGAACGGGATGAAAAGGAAACTTACAACCCGGCGGCTGCTGCTTGAGTGTCTTCGTCAGAACCACCTGATCCTCCTCCCTTTTTGCCACCAGTGGAAGAGGCGGCCGCGAAGATTGCGAAATAGAGAGGTGCGAGGAGAATTGCTGATTTCATGTTTGCGGATTTGAGGTTGTGCTTGATATCGATTGAATTTCGTGATACTTTGAGAGTTCTATCGTTGAACTGTGCAGTCGTGGAATTGTAGAGATGTGGAATTGCTTGTTGATTGATAGAAAGATAGAGAGGCGCCACCCAACCTTTATACAACTCTGAATCAACCGACCAGTTGAAAACTTGGCAGTCCCGATGATTACCCTTTCAGCCAAACGACAATGGAAGGCGCAGAACCCTGAAAATATAAGAAAAATTCCGGTGGTTGAAGGGCGACGGAGTTAACCCGCATCTGCTCATTGGTGCGGGAACGAATGCAGGCGTCGGAAACTGTGAGGAAGAGTCGCCTTGTTTTGCAGAGTTGCAGCGTGGAAGTATGCTTATTCTGACCTAAAGATTCTTGCTGGATGGCGGTGGAAGAGCTTCTTACTACATAAAGTTGTGTCCGAGTGAGTATATTTGCTGTTGAGTTTTTATCGTGACATGCGAGCCCCGCGGATTTGCTTTCTCAATGGAAGGATTCGAGATGGCATTTCAAGCGAGCTCTTTGGGTAAGTAAGCTGGTTGACAATCTCTTGGTGGGAGTTTTTGAAAGGGGCTGTGTTGTCGGTGAGCAACATCCGGGCAGTCACATTCTCGAATCGAGGGATGCGTGGTGTTGGTCTTTGATATGCACCCCGCCGTGAGAATGGCCCGATTGCGAAGGTGTAGATTTCTACTACGTTTAAGGATTGTGCACAAGAATGAGCTGATGGGAGGAAGATGCGGGACAGTGGAGATGTGGTAGTGTAAGAAAGTGATGTACTGTAGTTCGAATCCGTATTGAAAATCCCAATGTTTAATAAGTCCAGATATAAAACAAACTCCACCAACCATTTCCTGGACAACCAAATGCCAACTCCCAATAAATCCCATACCCCAAGTCCCAAATTTACATATATCGTATATACCACTCTCCAAACCAAACAGCGGTCTGAATCCTGTAAATGTCTTTACAAAACAGCAGCAACTACCCCTCCAACCACCCCGACGAGCCCAGCCATTTGTAGAGGCGCAGCTGTCATTAACGCACCACTCCCGCAGTCCTCGTGGCTACCGTGGGTGCAATGGTAGGGGCACTAGTTTGAAAGAATGAGGAAATGGCAGATACACTTTGTAGGCTATTAGTAACCGCTTGTTAGATAGGAGGGGAGTAGCATACATGTCGATAGTAGAGCTTTCGGTTTGTATAGCAGTGTCTGTCTCGGTGGTCTCGGTGGGTTGTTGTTCGTCTGTTTGTTCGCTGCCACCACCTCCACCCTTCTTGGGCTTCTTGAGTTTGGCAGATGCAAGAGAGGCGTAGAGGACGAATGGGAGGATTGCGGCGATCTTCATTGTGAATGACTGGACGAGAGCGTTGCGAGATGATACTGTTGAGCAATGGGAGAGGGAAGGATCAATGCAGTTTGTCTAGTATCTGCGGTTCTTTTTAGGGGGTAAAGATTGTGGAATGGTTGGAAAGAAAGCAGTGCGGCCTACATATTATATATTCATCTCGGCTTCATATGTTGTTCGTGCCAGTGCCACCAAATTTGGAGGCTTGAAGCTGAATCTGCACCTTGTCGGGAGGCTCTCTTTCACCAAAATGCTGCGATGAGAGGGTCCCATCGCGAAATGCTGTAGGCAGGTCCCGTGTGAGCACTCAGGAAATTTCCCAGGAATGCTTAACTGTGAGGGGCGTAAATAAGCCTCCACAAACGTGCTTTACCCCATATCGTCCAAAGCTTATCACATGGGGTCTGGGGGCTGAGATTCTATTCTTGAAATGTGGGAGGCTTGTTCCAATCCCCAAAACCTGAAGGCAGATTTGGATAAGATATGCAGAAAGTCGGAGCCTAGGGCTAGGAATTTTCATGCTGACGGCTGGAATGTAGGGCTTTGTTTGGACTTTGACCCGGAGGCGGGGAGGATGAAAGAAAGAAGGGGACGGGGACGGGTTGTTGGCCGCTGAGCTTGTCGAAACCTTGCTTTAGCGTAATTGCAAGTAGTTTTGAGTGACAAAAAGGGAATGAGGGGTTGGTTGAACACTGTCTCACCAATTTTCCATGAGAGTTGAGGGTTGTCAGATTTAAGATTCGACAGAAATAGAATAATTAAAGCATCTCGATCGCATGTTCAAAACAAGATCCCTTACCAGAGGACTGTGGCGAGATTGATAGTCTTCGCTTACGGTTCCTCTCATCCCTAGGTACTGCGTAGGTTGTTTGAAGTCACATTAGAGAATTGTAACTTCCTTGACAGGCAGAAACTTTCTGCAAGGCTGTACCGCCATTTCGAAAAGGTTTGGAGCGTTAAAAAGGGACCGTGTCTTTAGTTACTTCGCAACATTCTGAACTTAGAGAAACGGCAGACAATTGCTCGCCCTAATATATTCGCAGCAAGGCAGCAGTCGCCCATGACAAAGATTGCCGGTACATATCCATCTTTATGAGGGATTCCAACACAGAGTTTTAACTTTGTGAATAATAGAAGAACAAGTCGTATTACAATCCATACTTGAGTGCAGAAATTGAAAGCGTGCAAGACTTCAAGCACGTGTGAAACCACACCACTGTTGAATGCAGACACTCGGACATACTACTCACTGCCACAATTTAAAAGCCACAGATGAAGTGATACAAGCACTGGCGACTTGCAGTTCCTTCGTTGCTCTCCCAATCAGGTTGTCAGGCTTCTAGAAGACCATATCAGGTACAAAGGAAGCGCCAAAATTCATGATAACACCGCACCTTAGGAAATGAACTCGCAATCAGTGCAACCTTTTCGATAGACAATCAAAATTCCTGTGTAAGGTTCTCAAGCTCGGAGAACAAAAAGGAGCACCTTTCTCTTTTCGCTTTGACCACACAATCGTTATCCCACCAGGCGAGGGCGAAAGGTCAGCGAGTACTCGAGGAATTACTCGTACTGGGAAGACTTGCACATCACATGATGTCAAGTGTGGAATGAGTACTCCGTAAGCTTGTCTTGACGAAAGTTGACCAAGCGCTTTTGGAAGAGTGAAGAATGCAGTGAAACACATAAAGATCTTTTCCAAGGTTGGAGGATTGTTCATGCAGTAAGATTGCAAGTATCGAGATCAATACCAAGGAAGAAACAAATCCTCGCTTAAGGAACATCTAGGTATTGGAAGCCAGCCAACTCGACTAGTACCCTGATGACGCCGATTTTATGCACCAACAATACTTCTCGCAGCCTCGTTCTTCCTCCTCCCAAAATTTAAAAGCAAACATGACGCCTTTCTAGAACAGATAAACCCCAAGAACGCGACGTGTTGATTTGCATCATGATCTGGTCCTCCCCGTATAACAGTACGATCGCTATGGCAACAACATGAGGAGAAGACGCGGAATCAGGTGGTGTTGGGAAATTTGATTGAAAAAAACCCCGACAGATCGTGATCGCTAGGCGACGCAACAGATACTGACGCTGAAGAGAGTAGAACCAATCCAAGGAAAAGGACGATAACGCAGAATCAGAGGCTGAAGATATACTTTTCTTTACAGTCGCATCGTTGAATTACACCTTAGGTATGGATGAAACGTGAAGCTGAAGGGAAGAGGGAGAGGGAGAGAGAGCCTCGAGAAGAGTGTATGCACTGCAATGCCCCGCCGCTCGGACGTGCTTGCTGCGGGCCGTCGCGTTTTCCCGAGCCTTGTGAGAGCGAAACTCCTCCGTCCATCCTGCCTCAGATGACAATTGCACCCTCTCCCTCTCGTTCACTCCTCACCACCACCTGCTTGCTCTTGGGTTTTTGGTGATATTGGTACTTGTTCGTTCGTTTGGCGTGCGCTGCTATTTTAAAGTAAGTTTTACATCCTCCTTCACTCTCAATTGATAGTCGGCTGATCACAACTTTCTCAGCCTCGAGCATGTTGCAGTTGCACAATTTTGCTTCTTTGGGCTTTGATTGAAGCCCCAACGCCGTCTGTTACATTGGCAGATCTTCTGTCCTCCTCGATCTTCGATTTAAACGATACATACCCCTTTCCTTCTCTCGCAGAAAGCTCCTGTCGTTTTTCTCTGTCCCGTCCATTCCGATAATCCTCGAGCGAGTTTCACCCTCTTTATAATCAATCGACTACAGTACAACGCTCTGCTCCTGGCCAGCCTCGAGTGATAGCACCAACATGGACCAGAAACCCACTCCGCCCCGGAATGAAGCGGACCAGAAGCGGGCTTATAGCCATACTACTCAAATAGAAATGGCCATTTCATCGCTCTGCAATCAGTGGGAGCTCCGTCTGCAACCTCCAAAGCCAGATGATACACCGGGAAGGCGCAGAGAAAGAGGGATGGACATTGGAGAGAAGTGTGTCCGCCAGATAGTCCGTCTACAATACCACCATGGGCTCACTGCTGCCATGACCAAATTCCAGAAAGAAGCCAAGATTCAATGGTCACGATGGCTTGAGAAGCCTAGAGCTAACAGGACTCTTATACCCATACAACACGAGAGAACCCACCCTCATTCTATCTCTGATGAAGAGAGAAATATCCTGCTACGCTTATTGTTTGAAATATTAGCCGAAGAATGCCAAAAGATTCCGCCAACGCCAGCTCGAGAGAGACGAACAGAGGAGGGAGCCATCGATGACACACCCATCAAAAGCCACCTCCCGAAATCCAGCCAGTCAAGTAGAAAACGATTAAGCGACGAATTTGCTGATGTACAGAGCGATGTACAGAGCTCTAAGAAGCAAAGACAGCCACAGGTATTGCTTAGTTCTTCAGAGCAGGCCGATAAAAATAGCAAGCTCGACATGGCTCCTCCTCGTGACCAATCGCGACAAAGACCACAGGAGGTCAACCCAAACACAAGTTTCATTTCTGTTGCTTCAAGCATCTTCTCCGCGCCGCCTTCATTCAACAAGTTTGACTCTAATCAAACCCAGACAACTATACCCGACGACGAGTTCGAGATTGCAACACAACCAAACAGTCCTTCATCTCCTGCAATCGAAAACCCACCAAGCTCCGGGTACGGAGGCAAAGTTTTTGAACAACTTGTTCATGAATCTTTTAATGGAGGCAATGATCTGCCTGATGAGGATCCGCCGAATCTGAGGTCTCCAATTGAGACGTTATGTCAGGATCCAGCAATTAACCACATTGTTGATCTTCTCCAAAAGGTGTTCCGTAAGTTTATTGGGATTTGCAGCATAAATTGAAACAGACTAATATCTACTATCTTAGCCAAACTCCCCTCCCGGCTGGAGAAATATCCCATGCCAGCTCTTTATGAGCTTACGAGAGTATGTCTTCACACCGATGTCCCAATAGATACAGTCCGGAATCCCTTCCCTAGAGAGCACAACGACTACGATAAATTATGGGACCATCTGCAGAAATGCCCCGCTCTCCAAAATAAAAAGTTTCCCGAGAGAACCAGCAGAGATGTTTGGAAGGCTGCTATTGCCGATTGCTCTCGAGAGGATCAGGCAGTGTTATTTCTTGGCACCCTTTCTTATGCCTCTCCTGATTCAAACACTTCACTTCTACAGTTTCACTTGGAACCAATGAGATTCAATGAATCCCATAGAGTTGGCCGTCGATTTGGGCATGATAGATTCTTGGAGCTTGACTTTCCTCTTCTGGTAGGCAAAAATGTCCCGAAAGCTCTCCAGAAGCTAGGAGAGCAAGGAAAACGGGCTCTTGTTACGTGGCTTGTCGACGGGGTGCATCAGGCATTTAGCAGAACATGGAAGCCATTCCATCTCAAACCCAAAGAACGCCGAAACCGAAAACGAGAGGGCCAGGACGAGTTTGATACAGGGCATCGTATTCATTTCTTTGCAGTAGATGGCACTGGGTTTGAATCAGTCCCAAATCCACTGAAGAGTGGTTCCCGAGAGAAAATAAGCATTGAGCGTTTGTTAGATATGATTCGTCCGACGGCTGAAAATCAGGACGAGAAATTCTTGAAGCTTTTTGCTCGTACTGACCTCGTCGTATCGAAAAACACGCCGACAATCACCTTACGTTACAGCTCGGATCCCGAATTATCGCAAATACTCTATAGGGATGACATCAAGTTTAACAGAGAGGTTATGACTGATGGTGCGGGCCAGCTCTCTTTGGCGCTAGCTAATGCTATAACTGCTAAAATGGGACTTAAATTTATCCCAAGTGGTTTCCAAGGACGGCTTGGTGAAGCCAAAGGATTTTGGTCGGTTGATTATCAAGATCGGTCTGAGAAGTTATGGATTGCATGTTATGCTTCCCAGCGGAAGTGGAAACAACACAAGGATGAAATAGAAGCAAATCATGAAAGTCACCGAACTTTTGAGGTGCTTCGCTTCTCTGCGCCTTTGAAAGCAGCCGACTTGAATCTGCAGCTCTTACCTCTACTCCAGAATCAAGCTATTCAGCCTCAGGAAATGGAGATCACCTTAAAAAGACTCTTGAAAGAAGGACTGGAGCGTCAGCTTATTGAATTACAAACCGCAATGAGTGATCCGCAATCGCTTCGTCAGTGGTTGAAGGGGTCTGCTGGCGGGGATCGTTTGAAATATGGATGCGTCCAGTACCGAGCAGGGCTTCCAACTAGTATTGAGGAGATATTAAATCTTTTCCTTGATGCTGGGTTTGATCCTCGGAAGCTAGCCTACTTGAAAGATATGGCCCGAAAAGTTTTCAAGGCAAAATGTGACGAGTTGCGAAAGCGACTCAACATTACAGTCAGCAAATCGACCTATGTTTACATGGTACCAGACTTTTCTGGAGTTCTTGAGCCTGATGAGGTCTACCTTGATTTTTCCTCCTTTGTAGACGAGTCAACTGGGTTTTCTAACTCCAATTTCTTGCAAATTGGCACGGAAATGTTGGTCGCTCGATCTCCAGCCCATTACGTTAGTGATGTCCAAAAGGTCAAGCTTGTGCACAAAGTCGAGTTGATGGGCCTGAAGGACGTGATCGTCTTCTCCACCAAAGGCAATCCATCACTTGCTGCCAAGCTTTCAGGAGGGGACTATGATGGCGATATTGCTTGGGTATGTTGGGAGTCCGCTATTGTTGACAACTTTCAGAATGCGGAAGTTCCAGAAGCTCCGGATCTTGTGGAAAAGGGTCTCATCAAGAAAAGTTCTGTCACATACCACGATCTCGTGAAAGATGAGTCCGACCCAACCTCTACATTCCTGAAGGAATCGTTCATGTTCAATATGCGACAAAGCTTTCTAGGTATCTGTACTAACTATAAAGAACGCCTTTGTTACTCAATGAACAATGTCCATTCGGAGGAAGCGATTTCTTTGAGTACTTTACTCAGCTGCCTGGTCGACCAAGCAAAGCAGGGCTACATCTTTACAGAAGACGACTGGGAGAAGTTCAAGGGGCTTATCGTCAATAGGAATACTTTCGAGCCGTCCTATAAAACTGCTCGAATCGACCCACGATCCAAGCATATTATCGATCGATTAATGATTGCTGCAGATGTACTTGTCAATAAATTGCTTACCGAATTTGAGAGCAACACCGAAAAGGCGCCTGATTGGGATCCTGATCTGGTAATTTACTACAACTGGTTCAAAAAAGGAGCTCTAAAGGAAGGCAAAGACTCTGAGTGGCAACAAATCCTCGAGAATCTTGACGGAGACATCAAGAACATGAAAGAAGAATGGACAACAAAACGTTCTTTTGCCCAAGAGCCAGATGGGAAGGCGTATCTCAGGAAATGCGATGAGATCTTTGATACTTTTCTGCAAATACGACCTCGATCCAAGTCATCTGTCTTGACTAAGGTACTTCTTCCCAGCTGTCTTCCAAACGAAGAGCTCTCAGAGTGGGCACTACTCCGCGCCTCAGCATTCTTTGCCAGCTTTGCAAAGATGAAGGCTCCTCCTACCTACGTCTGGAATATCGCCGGCAGACAATTTGCACGACTGAAGAGTAAATATGGTGGTGGTGATGGTGATTTCGTTCACTCTGTCACGCCTGGCATGTATGCGATTCAGAAGCCAGATGCTGCTTTGGTCAAAAAGTTGAGAGCGCTGAGGGGTGAAGGCGGCTCCGCACATAATTTTGATGAGAGTTCGAGCGTTATCAACGCGGATGAACTTGACGATTTGGAGGATTGAGAAATGATACTCGGAGTCCATGGAGTGAGGAGTCTAAAGTGTTCGCGGACTTGTTTTAGTTTCTCTTATTTTTGTGGTGCTAGGACTGTCTGGAGTGCTGGCGATGGGCACTTCTTTTTTCTTCCTTATTTTGATACGAATTAGTGGATAGGGAGAGCAATGTTTTCCTTGTTTATTTTATTTGTTTGTTATAGATAGCTTATACCCAGGAGCATTTCAATATTAGATGCTTATGACTGATGAGGCGTTATTGGAGGTTAGAACGAATAGATGGCGATTTTTCTCTCGAATGGTTAAGACTTGCATTTACCAATTTGGATGGTCCACACAATCAGCTCTACTAACTTTGGTAAAAACCCATTCATGCAAAGAAAGGACGTTGGTCAGAGCGAAATTGCGACTTCCAATACTGCTCTTGAGTGCTTGGTTATCACATTTAGCTGCACCTGCTATGGCCATGTCCAGCCAAATAATGGTGTTTGGGTGAAGATAAGCATATAAGTATGTACAGCTGAAAGAAAAGTAAATACAAAAGCAGGCACGCAAGCTATTTACAAACCAATACCAACACTTTTTTGTTCATTTCCCCTTCTCCAATCGACCCCTCCTACAACCTCCTTACTTTCACCACCAACTGTCTTCACACTCAAATCCATTCCGCTCAGTTCAGTTCAGCTAGCTCTCAAGGATCAAACTGCAAAACGAGCTGATTCTCCCCCAAGCTCCTGGGGAAGAACTCCAACGTCACCGTAACAGCCTGCCCTGCAGCCTTCAAGGTCGCCAATCCACTCGCATACAAAATCCAGCCCTCAGCACCCCAAAACCACTGTCCCTGCGTCCATCTCGCGTTTTGGAGCGGACCTAGATACTGCGTCCAGTCATCTACGAGATACGTCCCGTCTGCTTTCAAGGCTTTCACCGCTGCGATTGTTGGAAGGCCGGCGTAGTTGATAGGGATGGTTAGATCGGATGTGCCGAGGGCGGAGAGGGAGAAGGTTGTTGTAGGTGCGGTGGGGGTGTTGTATTGAACTATTTTGAGAGTAGGGGATGCGCCGGCTGAGAACGTGAGAGTGAGCGTGTCTTTGATTCCTGGCGCTGCTGATGCGGAGTACAACGTTGCGAGGTACGCCGCGGTGAAGGTTAGTGTTCCGTCACTTGCGATTGCGTAGTTGGATGATGCGAGGGTGGTTCCAGCGGCGTTTTTGATAGATACTAGTGTGTTGCCGTTGAGATTGTACTTTACGGATTGGGCGGTTACGGCGGCGCCGACTTTGTGGAAGAGGTTGGCCGAGGAGGTTTGGATTGTGGCTGCTTGGTCGGTGGTTGCATCGGGGAGGGTGTTGGAGATTCCGGCGGTTGCTTTGAGGATTCCGTCGATGGCCACGGGGTCGTACCAGGTATTTGAAGGGCGGTTGAAGTGGTCGAGACCATTATCCCAGATGATGTGGGAGAAGCCGAGACGTCTGGCTTCTTTGACGAAGTAGTCGTTGCTAGGAAGTTTTGTTAGTTGGGGGGTTGTTTAAAAGTGGAATTTGAAAATTGACTTACTATGCCCATCGAGCAGCAGTTTCAGTATTTTGAGGCGAAGCATCCCATTCACCAATAAATGTAGGGACGTTTGTGAAGTTACCCTTGATGAGTTGGAATTCAGAGGTCAACAGAGCTTTGTCGGCCGCGTTACCCCAGACTGTTCTTCCCCATGCATCGAAGATGAAATCGTAGGGGCTGTAGTAGTGGAATTGAAGAGCCCACGGCTGGTTAGGATACAAGGAACCTCTTTGGAACCATTGAGAGGTTTTGGTTGCATCCTGATTTAGTCCACTGAGAGAGACAACACGTCTTGGGTTGTTACCTCCAGCGTTGTTGATGGAAGTCAAGAAGATATCGTTCAACTTGTTCAACTCAGTAGCGTGCTCGAGGGTCGATCCAGTAGGCTCGTTAATGGCTTCGAAGATCAACTTGGATGACTTGCACTTGAATCGGGTGCCGATTTGAGACCATAGTTTGCCGAATTTCGCTTCGATGACTGGGATTGAAGCTCCGGCTGCGTAGTCCATCCAACCCAGGAATCATGGTGGACGTTGAGAACGACCCAGAAACCAGTTGCGAGAGCTTGGTCAACGACAACTTCGACACGGTCCATCCATGCAGGGTTAACGGTGTAGTCTGGTGCTTCGCTATCGAAGTGATGCGTCCACGTCACTTGGGTTGTTAGAAGAGGAGAGAAGGCAAGGGATCAAGCAACATACCTGGAATTCTGACACTGTTGAATCCCTTGGCTTTGATTTGCTGAAGGGTCAAGAGAGTTGCAGGTGGGTTGTTCCATGATCCCTCATTTGGAACGGCATCAAGAGTGTTTCCCAAATTCCATCCTGGGTTCAAAGCTGCGATGGCGGCAGAAGCTGTGGCTGGGCTGAAAGATGGGCACGCTCCAGAGACGGTAGAAGAGGAGGTAGCCACGGCCGAAGTTGTTGTAGAGCTGCGGGTCGTAGTAGAAAGAGTGGTGGTACGGGAGGAGGTGGTGGTAGCTAGACTCTCGTCAGAAAAGTCGTATCAGAGAATTTCTCAGTACTTACTTGTGCTGACTCTGCTGGTTGTTGTGCTCGTTCGAATGGTGGTAGAGAGGGTAGTGGTCGAACTTGGTCTCACACTTGTAGTTGTAGTTCCTCCTGGTGGGCTTCCAGGAATGCATTGAGAATACCCTAAATATCTAGTCAGCTAGAACGAAGATACAAGGCAGGACAGATATCCTTACATTGATTGGAGTATGAACAGTAGTAGCCGGCAACACAGGTCGTTGGGCCAGTCCATGGATCACCTCCACCTATTCATATATTTAGCAAAGAGCATTGACATAGAACAAAGCTTTTGATCTTACACTTCTCCCATGCACCCGCTTGAGAAGCGACCTTCTCAGCCGCCAAAGCCAACAGACCGATAAAGAAGACGTTACGCATTTTGGAATCAACGAGGAGAGTATCGTGCCTGATCAAGCCACCCTGAGTTGGGTAAGGACGGCATATTTATATGATTATACCCTTCTGAATCTCGCCATCTCAAAATTTCTCCATAGCAGATTAAATTTCCCCACATCATATTCACTTCACACAACCCCGCGAATCGAACTTCTTCATCCCGCATTCAAGCATATTCGCAATAAGGTAAAGAGATCTTCCTCTGATTTTAATATAAGCATATATATTGGAACAATAGAGTTGCTTATGAAGAATGGGGAAACCCCGAGCTTTCGGGAATCTTAAGTGTAAGGCTAACTTGATATGGAACGACGGAGTAACGACGAACGATCTGGTTAAGGAGACATCACCGCTTCCTATTTGGATAAATTGTAAATAAGACACTTTGTTGTGGCTGAAACGCTCGGTAGACGGACCGTCGTGATGTAAATTGATTGGCGTGGGTCGAGATCCACGCGACCGGAAGATAATTTTAACAGCCGTTTGAACCGTTGATATATTACAATATGAGAACAAAATTCAGAGCCTTTATTTTGATACAGTACTTTCTGCGCCCTCCACTGAATGCATCGGAACTCGCGGAATTGTTTGTGTTTTGAAAAGTATGAATTGATCGTTACGAAGAACCAAACAGACAAACAAGCAGTAGAATCTGAAGCCACAATTCTTCATCTCGAGAGAGATTGTGAACTGTCGATGGGAGGTGAAGCGCAGTGATCCAGCTCGAGCGACAAGATCTCTGCCTCGTTGGAGCAGGATGGGAGGGATTAGGATATGCTACAACAGGATGGGCGTAAATGATGTTATTGAAGGCGGGCATTGGAAAATCATGCCTCCAGGACTTGGTTGGTGCAGACAGAATGAGAGTGAGCCAGCAGCAGGACAGAGGACGAGGCATTTCACTTCGTCAAGCATAAGGCTGAGCCATTCAATGAGGCATTGTACTATACAGTACATATTGTAAGATAATGTCAATCTCGAACTCTCAGTTCATACGATGTGATATCGACTTTGGATATACCCTGTATCGAGATGTAGACTGAGACTGAGATTTGCAACTTGCAATACAACGAATATTCTGTGGGATTGCAAAGATACATAGGTAACCTACAGACAGCGAGGTTATCTTCAGGGTGCACTTGCAATTGTCCCTCGGCACCAGCTTGAAGTTGTAAGCAAGTAGTATGAGCATGACGACGAACGATACCGATGATTGCCTTTGGTTGGGTTCATTCCAACCATTTTCAAGAACAGGGCAGAACGACCATTGAAGACTTCCTTCTGAAGATGATCATCACCCACTTGGGGAGAGATATTCGGACGAGCCGGGCGAAAGCAAGTATTATGAAGGGAATATGAGGTCCATCGTGTGTGTCTTTGTGGAGCCTCCACAATGAATGATGATGCACTTGCCCCCCGAAGGTATCATCACCATTTTGCTTTTCGGGCTTGTTGCCCCTTGCAGTAGTGAGGTTGGACTGCAGGTAGGTGCTCGGAAAGCGACCAAGCAACAGAAAGCACAGATGAGAGAGTTGAGAGAAACACCGAGCAATCATAGTGCAGGAACACAGAAACAATGGGTGAGTTAATGCGTGACCAAATAATCGAGTGACTGGTGGTGACTTCGTATTCCAATTCACAGAAGTCTCCGAGAGGCCGTGTCAGCATCTCCACAACGCCACGCCATTCCATTCATCCTTCCACTTCGAAAGAAAAACAACGAGAAGCAGAAGAAGAATCACAACAACAAAAACAACAGTCATCTAGTATCGCCAACTCTTCATCTTCTGTCGCCCTGTTCTATTTGTTTGTTCGACATATATACACAACGACATACCAATCTCTCTCTCAGGTCAGTTCAATTCTATTTCCCTCCCTTCCTTACGAACTATTTCCGGCTTGGCTGCAGCGACCCTTCGCCCTGCGCCTCCAAGCACAGCACAGCGCAGCACAGCACTCTCACTTCTGCTGCTCACCCTGAACAATCATTTGCAATCCTTTCGTTCTCACCACTTCCATTCATCACCACCTCAACACGAGACAACCACCCTCTCCCTCTTCTTCTTCTCCTTCTCCCTTTTCCTCTTCCCTTCTTTCTTTTCCTCTCCCTCACACTCGTTTACGACAGACAACAAGCGAAACAACAACCTCAAAAAATCTCTATCGAGTTCCCGGCCAACCCGTCCGACCCGACGAACAACAACACAACTCTCTGAACACAACAACGCGAGGGGGCAATCCCACAACTCCTTCTTCTTGACTTCTCGCCTTTATCGAAAGCACACAAACACAACCCATCAAGATGCTGGCACGACCTCAAACCCTACTGGCAGTGCTGGCTCTCACCTCCTTTGTCCAGGCTGGATGGTTCGACGAGACACTCAACGAAGTCGTTCGACGACAGGCCGATACCAATGTCTCCGAGACTGCCAGCGTCCCTGACGTTACTGAATCCGTCACCTCTCCTGTTGACTCGCCCACACCATCTACCACTCCTATTGTGAGCACAACACCTTCAGTGAGCCCAACGCCCTCGGCCAGTCCCACTCCTACCACAACTCCCAGTGCCACTCCAGCCAGCACGACTCCAGTCACTTCAACTACATTGGAAACCTCGACGACCCCAGCAGCAGATACCAGTTCCACATCCGCCTCCGTAAAAGAGCAGTCAACTTCCACCTCCATCACTCCCAGCATAACTACCATCAGGCAAACCACCTACCTAACCGTCGATGGCCAGGTTGTCACCTCGGTTTCTGAATCTCTATCCACGCTACCTCTACCTACTAGTACTGGCGCAGCTGGACTTGCCAACGGGAGCGAATCAAGTGGAGGTGGTATGTCGTCGAAGACAAAGAGCACAGTTATCGGTGTCGTCGTAGGAATTGGTGGAGCTATCCTTTTGGCAGGCTTAGCAGTAGTAGCATGGAGAATTTGGGGAAGGAAGAAGAATGGAGACGATGGAGATGATCTGATGGAATACAACCGACCAGGCACCGGGGCAGAGAAGACACTGAACTCGAGTAGCGGAGCATCATCGAACCCATTCCAGAGCACGTTGGAGAACTATCACAACCCTGCCAAACAGGTGAATGCTTCCTCGAACTTTTAAGAGATTGCAAGGAGATGGATGGATAGATGGAGGGAAAATTGTTTCTTGTGGATATTAGCGACGTTCTTGAATTCATCGTCGATGTTTGATTCAGCAGATGCATGGGTGGGATGAGAGTGATTTCTCATTTTCACAATATGGTGTTACTGGATTGCTAGATCGGTTTCCTTTGTCAAATAATCAACTTTTCGGCGCATGCATAGCTAGCATGTTCATTAATCATGGGGAGGAGAGAGTTGCTGGCGCGGAGAAGGGAGTGGCGTTGTATTCTAGAAGAGAATAGAGAAATTCCACCTCAATGAACTTGATGTTTTGTACTGTTAGCTCCTAATGAACCGTTACCTCTCCCATTTTGTCTTCTTCGCAACTTCATCCCCATATCCAGATCATATCTCGAGAGTACCTCTCTCGCAAGTGTGATTCCCAATTCAACATCCTTGCATCCTCATTGGGATGAATTCCCCGGTAAATTAAACATGTGCATTGACACCCCTCTGTCATTTTATCCCGATCTGGAGACGCTTCCACTTTCCATTCTCAACCCATCTGTCGCGAGATCGTTTCAGGATCAGCAGCACCCCTCGGCCAGCGCGCCCATCTATCCTATGAATAAGAAACAAATTAATTGAGCGATCTTTACTGTTGCATTCCGTCTCCAACTCCTCTCCCACATACGACTAGTCAGACGAATCTACTAAAACAACTCGACGCAAAGCAGCCTGAAAGAAAGACGCAAAGATGAAGCTCTCCCTCACAGCGGTCGCGACGGCGGTAGTTGGAATCGTAAGCGCAAGCAGTGGTCCAGATCTGAATATTCATTTCCCAGGACAAATCCTCCCTCGAGCGACATTATTAAACTCGAACCTAATGGTACAAACCCCTCTTTCCCTTTCCACCCCTCTACATACCAATCCCTCCCCGTCAAAGACCCTTCCCCCCAATCCCGATCCCAATATCAAACGTCTATCTAACATCCCATCTCCTATACAGACATTTCCCTCTGCCCTCGGCGGCTTCACGGCCCCAGCAATCACACAATCCACCAACGCGGACCGCGAGTTCCAAGTCGATGGTAACACGTTCACGAGTTTCAAGCAGGCGTGGAAGAGAGCGTGTGATATACAGAAGAATGATTGTGCGGATTTCGCGAATAGTAGTGCTGGGAGGGGGAAGGTGGAGGTTATCGAGTGCGAGAGTCAGCATAGTGAGTAACTCCTTTTTTTTTTTTGTTCTTTGGCGTTTAGGGAAGTGGGCGAGGGGAAAGGGGGAAAGGGGAGGGGAGGTTGATTGATGAGATGGTGAATGGGAGGGCATTGGGTGTAAGGGAAGGAGGGAGTTGAGGGGATATGAGAATGATCTGGGCAAAGGAACAATATGATGGAATGCTAATACCACTGCCATCTTCTAGCCGATTGCGAAAATGCAGCGGAAACGGCAACTGTAACTGCATTTGCATCTCTGACGACCTCTGATTCCAATTTCGATTATTACTGCGAGAGTTGAGAGTCGTTTAGCGAGTCTAGAGGAGTTGATATCAAAAAGCCGCAAAAGAAACCGGTATATGGAATGGACCAGAACGGAACGAAATGTGGGCATGGATAAAGGAATAAAGGAGAGAGAGTTTGGTGCTGCAATATTACTGTACATGCTCAACATCCAGGATTATGAATTGGAAAGGGACATATTGAACTGGATCGAATATGAAGGATTTGATTGTTGGGCGCATGGAGTTCTATTGTTCTAGGCTGGGTGGAATTCCCTTTATGTTGAAGGAGGGCCAAGCCAGAAGACTAGTCGTGCTTGGCTGGTTGTTAAGTATATATGCGAGAGAGAAAGAGAAAGAGATGAAGAGAAAGGTCATATACACATCTTCAATGCACATAATGATTTGTTCGATATTTTTTGGGGCATTTCTTTCTTTTGGTCTTTGGGTATCCTAGAGGGTTAACTTTTGGACTAAGTGTTTATTTGGCAGTGATCGTGATTTTTCTACTAGAAATCCTGGAAGAGGAGGGGAGCTAGCTCTGTCTGTTTGGACTGGTCTTTGTTTTTGCTATCTCAAAAATATAGTAAGGAGAGGTCGAGATGATAAGAAATGCATGCATTATCCCACTGACTTTTACCCTTGGGTATGAGATACATCCGGAGGGAAGAATTGAACGGATTCTTCTCATATTAGGCCATGCACTGGTGGTATTTTAGCAATCACTCTGTCGATATCTCCCCTTTTCTGGTTCAAAAACAAGAGAGCACAACTATGCATCTTAGGTAGGGTATTGCTTGCTATTTCACATCTCCATTGATACTTCACCCAGCCACCAACGCAAAGAGTCTCCCCTCTTCACCAGCGTGACTGTGGTAACTATCAAGAAGCATCCGGTCCACTGTGCAAGTTGAAATTAATTCCCACATCTTTGAGTAGCCACAATCAATAGCAATAGGTAATACAGGATAGTACTGTAGTGTCGTTGCAACATGGAAGGCAGAGTGTAGCAACGGCGGTTAAAATCTACGTGACACTACCTTTGCAAGTGACTGAGAATATCATCTATGCTAGGTCTATTTATTCTTATTAAAATATTGGGATTATGAGTAATATATGATTGGGGCGAGACGAGTATAATGTACCTAGGCAGGTACCTGGGTAGTAAACATAAAGAGTCGACGTGGGAAGAATCCCAGAAGATAGTCCAAAGTTTAAACGAGAACGAAGGGTGTAAGTTACATATGTGTATATATTAAGGTCAATAAAGCTGGAAGACCAAGGTACGACGAGGACGAGGATAACTACTTAAGAGAATGTAACTAGGTAGGTACCTAGATAGCAAATGGAGGAGTTAAGTAGTAATATGACAGTGTAAGTAAGTCCTAGAAACCACAAATTTAGTAAGACTCGAAATGGGTTTAGCGCCTCGGTTCGGGTATCTTGGCAGATATTTCATTAGTCAAAATGAATGATGATTCAAGTATTAAATTAAGCCAAATGATCCTCAACAAGGAAACTTGTCGCCAAGCTTCTGTGGTCCAATGGTTAGGATTCCACCCTTCCATGTTGTCGCAAGGTGGAGGTTCGTGTTCGATTCACGGCAGTTGCAGTTTATTTTTTGCCTTTTTGGCAATTTTTATCGTTTTTCCCACAGTACTCTATTACTATGGGTGGCGATACCTGACAGCTAACTTTCAGTGTAGAATAAATAGAGTTAAGTTCAGGCCCACCGTATTACATCCGGAGTTGAGGGTATAGTCTTTTAGTATTTTGATTGTGGTATTCTTTTCCATTACATACGATTTTTTGGTTCGCGATGCTTCTGTGGTCCAACGACCTAGGATTCCACAGAAGGACAGGAAAAGGGAAAGAGGCAGCAGACATGTTCATGTTCAATTGAACAACATTAAAACATTAGCTTTTTTTCCCCTTTCGCCCTTTTTAACTTTCAAAGGAACATTGGCCTTATTGGTGATCCATTACTGGATTTGAAATTTAGATTAGTTCTTTTTGTTTATATATTCTACAATTGATTGGACGGAAAGCGAGAATTCAATCATAAGTCGAAGAACAAGTCTTTAGCGAACTATAACAAAACCAGTCTCTTTCTATTTGCATTCTATTTGAATTCTACAAAAGCGAACAACACTATAACCAAATGCTAAATTTCAATCGTCAAACCGCAATGTCAAACCACTGATACTCAAGCAAAGTGCTCTCTTTTCTCCCATGCACCTCCTTCCTGCTTCTTTTCCAGAGCGTCAAAGAGTCTTTCATCTTCCCATTCCCCATCATCTTGCTTTTTGGCGGGCTCATTGACATAAAACAGCCTTTCATCCTCCCATTCCCCATCGTCGTTTGTGCTTTTCTTCGTATTCAGATCGTAAAAGCGTCTTTCGTCCTCCCATTCTCCGTCATCCTTCTTGTCCACACGATCAATCTTGATATCCGGGTAGTGGATATCCTCCCCTTCCTTCCACTGCGCCTTCTCCTTCTTTCCTGGGCGAGCGGGCATGGGTGGCCTCTCCTCGTCCGGATCCTCTAGAGCCTTCGATTTTATGTCTCTGGAAATTAGAGGCTTCTCCTCAGGCGCATCATAGAAATTGGTGTGGGAGTTCTTCAGCAGAAGCATGTTGTTATCTCGCCAGATCCCATCAGCCCCCTTCGTCTGTCCCCTCCTATCATCAAATTCCATAATTCTCCTCCTGTCACCAAACTCCATAATTAGAGGGAAAGCCTTTCCCTCCCTCCTCATCCTCTGATCACCCTCCACGTCACAAAGCACACTCTCCAAAAACGTCCACCTCCCACCTCCCCCCTCAATATCCCCTCAACCCCAACTCTCTGCCCATAAAATCTTGCATTCTCATCACTCCTCACTCCCATAACCGTTCCATCCAACTGCACGCCAGCATACAATCCCCTGCTCTTAATGTATGAATAAATCGGGCTTCCAATAAACTTCTTCCCTCCCAAGCCCACCTCAGCCTTCCTACCCGCGCCCCAAGGACCAGCCGTCACACTAACGTCGCCACCAATACTGATTCTCATCCCCTTGAACTTCTCCAGAGCCTCAAAAGTGTTGATAACCAAGACACAGTCGTAAACATCTACGCCGGCAGTGAAGCCTAGTCCCAGCGTATTCACTATTATGCCCGAGGGCGAAGACCAAGTGTTGTCTTCCTTTCTGGCGACCAGAACGCCTGACCCACAAGCGAGAGATGCTCCCCAAGCTCCTGCCCGAGCGAGTGTGACGATGGCGAGACCGAGAGCGTTGTGTATGACAGGAGAAGGGATTTTCATCAATACGCGAGGGGGACTAGGTCCGTTTGGTGGGAGGACAGCTTGTTGTGAGTTCAATGCGTTGGAGAGAGGTTGTTGGGGCTCAGTATAGATTCCGTCTTCTGAAACATTATGTTAGTGAGTTATTGAGGTAGTAGAGTGGTAGTAATGTATTCGTACGGCAGAAAGCCTTCAAAATCCTAGCTGCTTTTTCGCTTTCCAGTTCAAGAGCCGTAGGCCAGAAAGCTTCGGAGCCGACTTTGTGCATGAACTTATTGACGGGCTCGCCTAGCTTTTCGAAGGAAGACCAGGCTTTGCCGTGGGCATTGGCGTATTCCATTGTGCCTATGTTTGTATATGGTATTACTTGTTTTGAAGAATATTATTGCGGCTGTGAGTAGTGGAGGAATATTGTATTATTTGAGTGGAGAGAAAACAATTTGAATGAGGAAAACCACAAGAGAAATTATACCCACATGCTATAGCTCTTATATATATCTTATCCTCACTAAAGGCGTTAACACTTATCTACCACGAAGGTGATGTTTACTTTTGTGGCTCTGCACATGCCCAGATGCTGGGATGACGAAGACAACGACGACGCTTTCGGTTGAAATATCTTGCCCTTTCCGCGCTAGCCAATCACATCGTCGCTCAGTCAACAGCCGACAGCCTCTGATTCGTTCCCTCGCATACAAGTACGAACCATCCTCGCATCTCTCTAATTTCTTTCTTTAGACCTTCATAATGCAAACACTTGATTCAATTATTTGGGGCTCATATATCATTAGCCACATATAGCTATTGGGTGACTCGTTGTTGCGTGGCTGCTTGGTACTTTTAGTGCCGACTCCGGGGGTCGTGGGATCAACCTTGGGGTTTTGGTGACGATGCAATGTCCTCGAGTTGCCGGTCTCCGAGTCTGTTGTTTTGATTGGAATTTGTTGCTTCTTTTCTGACTTTTGTTTCTTATGTAATTATTTAGGCATCTTTATTAGTTTGCAGATGTTTCATGGATAGGAGTTGTTGTGAATTTAATTGCCGGCCAAAGTTATCTCCACAACCTTTCCTGGGGTCAAGTTGATCCACCAGCTACTGGGGACATGAGGAAATGGATCTCATGGGGACAGCGACGGCGATGCTGCATCTTATTTTCGTCGAAAAGAAGATAGAGGGTGTATGTGGTTCAGCATACATCATTTCCGTTCTTGTGGTCTCGAAAAGGACTCGTCACACCTCTCTTTGAACATTAAAGGTTGCAAAAGTCCGGACTGTCAACTTCCCGCGTGACGAGACAAACGTCAGTGTTTGGATCAGAGAAAGATTCTTCCCAATGGTTTTTTCAGTTTGTTCTCAACAGACTTTGCCGACTCGTTGAAAGTGCTTGCGTGTATTGCATTCGCATTGCGTGGCGATTTCGGCTCTCGATTGTCTCTGGCGGAGATCTATCCCCAATCCAATAACAAAGATTTTTTTATCCTACAGTGTACTTTCTAAAGCACAATGATTGCGTATATAATCTCTCGTAAAGAAGTTGGCTGAGTTGGTGACCGGTTCTCTCGTTTTGATGGACATTTTATGTTTTAGTGAAACGGTCGTTCGGGCCACTCGTTCCATTCCTGTGAACAAGACGAGCACGTAAATGCTTCGAGGGTAAATTCCAGTGGACACCATATTTTTGTTTCGCCTTTTAGTAAGGGTAGCTGACGTAAGTACCAACGTAGGTATGCAGACAAGTGGTGGTGGGGAGGTCATATAAATTTGAGACTTAGGTTGAAGCCTGGATTCAGATTAGGATGCAATCCACTGGTGTATCAGACAACAAACTCACGGTCACGTTTCTGTCTCTGTAGATAAAGCAGCTACACAGTATCTTCGTCGTCGTCGTCGTCATCTTCTTCCGAGACTGACCGCTCTGTCAATGGTCGTCTCTCAACGGAGTATGGGTGCACCTCGCTTAAATACCCCTTTCTCCCTTTTGATTGTTGACACTATGCCTTCACTTTCAACTACCCCTCAATTTACAAGCAACATCTCGGATCTCAATTTCTCTGCAAATTGCTTAAATGCCTAAATCTAGGGAACATCGAAAGTAGAACGGCCTTCAACATCTCCCACCCTGCAACCAAACAAGAAGAAGGCTTCGATACTCATCAAGCGAGACAACTCTACACCATGAACGCATTCTCAAATCTTTCCAAGATATTTTACGAGCACTGGATTCTCTCAATTTGTTCTTGATTACTTCCATGATCTCTTTGAAGATATCGCAAGATATCTTCTCGATTGCCAGTTGAAACAAAGATGAAGGTCCTCACAATATGCTTTGTGCGACCCTGAAATTAGCTGCTATTGCCTCTCGGCTGCGGGAAAGGGCTCAACAAGGTGGAATTTGGAATCAAAGCCAACCTAGGAAGGTATTGGATTATAGCCAGATCCAGTCCAACTCCTCTGAGAGGAGGGGCAAAAGGTGCCAGTATTGTGATCTCGACATGAAGCTATCTGGTAGTTGGAGACAAGACGGCAAGCAAGTTCCGGACATACTTCGCCGAACATTAGAAGCAAATCCTTTCGTTTGTAAAAGCCGTCGCAAACCAGGAGATATCAGCAGAAGGAGAAGGGGAATGTTTATTGGTCTATCACATTATTACTAAGCATCTGGACGCCTTTGAGAGACTGGAAGGAGTTCCTATGACTTTCCACAACATTGAAGAACGTTTCACATCCTAATCTTGGCCGCATAGAAGGTTGGTGAAGACCCAAAGCAAAGGCCTCCTTTCCCAAGCTTGAAGGTAGGTATGTAAGGATCATCAAGCCGACAGGGGTAAGTGATCCGGTGCAGAGATGTCACATCTGATACCAGCCAGCGCCCATTCAACATTTATCCACCCCACCTTGCATTGCGCGATGTACAGGAGTTGGCCAACAATTTTTGATATCAATATTGACATTTGCCCATTTTGGGCCGTTCTTGATCTATCTCAAAGGGCTCAAGGAGTTATACTGGAGAGAGTGTTAGGTATTACTGTAGGTTTACCAATATTGACCAACTATTGATGGCTCGGTGGTTGGCTGCTGCTTCGCTGGCTTGCCATTTGTTTTGTTTTGGAAATCCAGCTTTCACGCCGTTATTTCGTGCCCAACTCGCCCGCTCAACCAGTCGTCTGCAGCATTTCACAGCCCCTCCATGATAATGATCCATGCAGGGCGTCAAAATTGACCGCAAAGGAACTCTTCCTTCGCTCGCTCCCTCACTCACTCACTCCACTTGGGAAGAAGAAGAAGAAGAAGAAGGAGAAAAGGAGAACCAGAAGAAGCCTCTTCCTCGTTCTTGAAGCGTCATTACATACTCAGACATCAAAACAAAACTTCCTTCCCTCTTCCCCCCCTTACGGACTTACGGAATAGGTAATCATTGCCACCCTGTGCCCATATCTCCGCGACATTATTGCAACATCCCGCTCGCCGTAAAGGTTTCTTTCTGTCTTGCATGATTCTTTTGGATGTTTGGTTTGGTCCCAAGCAGCAGCAACAGCAGCGACGACATCCTGACTTGGAACGACGCACGTTCTCTTTAACGAGCTTTAAACCCCTCCACTCACTTCCACTGACCACCACCGACCGACCCTCCCCATCTCATCCATCCTTGATCAGGACAACCTCTTCAAATCGCTCCTCCCAAACCCAGCATTTGCATGTTTTGCCATCACCGTTCCCCTCCCATTCTCGCAGCGAGATCCAGCCATTGCGGCGACTACGAGCATCATTGCGCTGCCGCCGAGGACCCAAGAAACAATTAGCATTGTCGATGATCAATCTTTGTCGGCGTCAACGTCAACAATCAAGCAGCACCCGGCCATTGCCTTGAAACCCCCATTCAAGGACCGCTCCCTTCTTGCAATAAGCGCGCCAGATCCACCCGTATTATCCAGGCATATCGTATACCTCGAACCACATCTGCAGAGTCCATAGAATTCGGCGCGCCGTCTCCAGCCCCGCTACCCCTCGTTGACTATCAACCATGAACGGTTCACAAATAAAGCAGGCCGCTATCCAGAAGGCGAAGCAGGTTGCCAGTGCTGCGAATGCTTCTAATGGAAATGCGGCCAAGAAGAGGAAGAAGGATTTGAAGCCTATCATCACCACTGACAGTGGTCACGATGCTGAGGGTTCAAATATCGCGTCAGCGGTGTCGGGGTAAGTTATCTTCTTTTCTCCCAACCAAGTCTTCACCTTTGATACTAGTCTCGTGTTGGAGACTACAACTCTTCGGTTGCATTTTGCGCACTCAATACACTCCTCTCCATTGCCCAACATCCTAAAAGCGCAATGGCGCACTTTCTCAAACAAGCGCTAAAAAATAGTCATGGATACAGGTCTTCAGCCAAACCCCAAAACTTGAACCGATCTCCTTCCTCCTCATCTTCCAGGGAAGATGCAGCCGAGACGACCGCAGACGAAGAAGACTCCGAGGATTACTGCAAAGGCGGATATCATCCCGTTACTGTTGGAGAGTTGTTCAAAGATGGAAAATACACAGTTGTGCGCAAGCTGGGATGGGGACATTTCTCTACAGTTTGGCTTTCAAAGGACAATAACACTGGTAAGCATGTCGCATTGAAAGTCGTACGGTCTGCTGCACATTACACCGAAACGGCGATAGATGAGATCAAGCTCCTCAACAAGATTGTCCAAGCCAATCCAGATCACCCTGGTCGAAAGCATGTGGTGAGCCTGCTTGATAGCTTTGAACACAAAGGTCCAAACGGCACACACGTTTGCATGGTGTTTGAGGTTTTGGGCGAGAATCTTCTGGGGTTGATCAAGCGATGGAATCACCGAGGTATTCCCATTCCGTTGGTCAAGCAAATCACCAAGCAGGTTCTTCTCGGCCTCGACTACCTCCACCGCGAATGTGGAATTATACATACAGATTTGAAGCCGGAGAATGTCTTAATAGAGATCGGGGACGTGGAGCAGATTGTCAAAACATTCGTCAAGGAGGAGAAGAAGGAAGATAAGGAGGATAATCGAAATGGCCGCAGAAGACGCAGGACTCTTATTACGGGCAGTCAACCCTTACCAAGTCCTTTGAATGCCAGTTTCAATCACGCGGATTTGATGCGATTCCCTGGTGCTTCTCCAGCTTCTCACACAAGTCTCAATCAGGTGTTGAATGAAGGTAATAATTCTCCTGTTAAGAATGTCAGCACTCCCCCTTTGGATCCTGTTGTAATGAGTGGTGCAATAGGTGGTTCAAAGGATTCAACGAAGAGCGAGAAAGATGAGGAGGATAAGCACAAGCAAAGAGAAAAGACCGCGTAAGTTTATCAATCTTCAGTCTCGTCAAATAGCAGATGCTAACCTATGCAGAGATTTACTCTCCCGCGAGGTTGGCGGGATTTCTCTGGACAAGCCAGAAAAGAAGAAGATCGAGGATGCGCAGGCCGGTGATATTATATCAGTTAAGATTGCAGATTTAGGAAATGCATGCTGGACCGGTCACCACTTTACAAATGATATCCAGACGAGACAGTACCGATCACCAGAAGTTATCTTGGGCGCCAAATGGGGTGCAAGTACCGATGTTTGGAGTATGGCTGCCATGGTTAGTACGCTCCATGCTGTTGATTTTCTTGGCTAATCAGTTCAGGTCTTCGAGTTGATTACTGGTGATTACCTCTTCGATCCTCAATCCGGGACCAAATACGGCAAAGATGACGATCACATCGCCCAAATCATCGAACTCATGGGTCCCTTCCCCAAATCTCTCTGTATGTCCGGAAAATGGAGTCAAGAAATCTTCAACCGCAAGGGCGAGCTCCGTAACATTCACCGTCTGCGCCACTGGGCCCTCCCGGATGTCCTGAAGGAGAAATACCACTTCACGGAGGAGAATGCGAGGAAGGTGGGAGAGTTTTTGACGCCACTGCTGGAATTGACACCGGAGAAGAGGGCGAATGCTGGTGGCATGGCGGGCGCGGAGTGGTTGGAGGATACACCTGGGATGCGTGGTGTCGTGATTCCTGGCTTGATAGTCGGCAGTCGCGGGGAGGGCATTGAAGGCTGGGCTTCCGAAATCAAGAAGAGGTAGGAGGATGGTTTTGGCCCTCCGGGTAGGTAGGAGCCAACAGATGCGCGTTTTCATGTTTGGAGTAGCTCGTCAGTAGATGCTGTATAGAAGATACAGCAGCAACAGAACAAGAGTAGCGTGGACACAATTCAGTTAGTCAAGTTACTGGATGGATGGATGAAGCTTGGTTGGTTGGTTGGTTGGTTGGTAAGTAGGTGGTAGTGCATTTGGGCGTTCGTGTTGTTTAAATTCTCCACAAGCAAGCAAGCAATGCGAGCAGCAAAGTATTCGCCAGCATCGAGATTCTCGAAAGAACGTCGTTCAAGGACTGCTGTCGTCGAACGTTTTATATATATATCAGCCAATAAGATGAAGCCACTCATTTCCCCCTTCAATCTTCGTCCCTCCATCCTCCCCTCTTTCTCTGTCTCTTCTTTTTGATTTGCTCGTCTCTCTCTGCAAGTGCTGTGGTTGTTTTTCTGATACATGTACCAAATTACCTAGAAAATTGGATGTGACCTTCCCTACCCAGCCACGATGGATTTGATTAATTGTTAGTAAATGTGATTGTACCCAACGAATAGCCGGATCATCCTCTGTTGTTCGGGGTGTCTTTTTAACAAACCGATCGTCAACAAAATGACATGAGGAAAGTTGAGCCTCTCAACATGAAACTCCACACTTCCCTGTCCTTCGAACCGTTCCACTACTTTTCTCCAGAAATCCGAAAATTCGACAGACATCTCGCTCTCTCGGCAAACTTTATCCATCACTCATCATCCATCGCTCATCGCCGAGTTTCCACAACGCAAACCCGGCCCTTCCCCTCCTTTCCCAAGTTCGAGTTTTTTTTAAGGTCTCCCACACGAATCATGGAGGGGGATTATCGTATTAGAGATTGTACGGAGGTAAACGACAGCCGCCCCTACTGACCGGCTATGACATCAGATTTAGTGGGTGCTTTGAGTAGTGGATGAGGATCGTAGAGAAAAAACTACCAAGAAAAATGTTGAAGCGAGAATAATGCGAGTGAATATATTCAATGCGAAACAAACCCCACTGGTTGATCGTGATGAGATGATGGTCATTACTGTAAAATAATGCCCTGACGAGAGGACAAGACTCAAGATTGCTTGGATGATTACTTGTTCCTTGGCCTCTTCTTGTCCTGACTGGAGGAAGATTGAAGAGAGGACTTGGAGGGTCTTGGGTTGAGAATCTTGGGAAAAGCCTTGTAGTTATTGCGGTTGAGCTTGACTTTCAGTTTGAGAGGCTTGTTGACCCCTTGATCTCTGGGCTCTTGAGAGAGCCTTGAGGATCTTGATAGTCTTGATAGTCTTGATTTCTTTGAGAGGAAGAGCTTGCGGTCTTGTTAGTTGACTAGTTAGTTGGTCAGTACAGCAGTTAGTTAGCCAACACTCTTCCTCGTTCACCTCATAACAATAGATGATTGAAATGTAGAGGAGGTGCATCGATCCCCCAAAATAAGACGATGACTTGAAGGGTAACAAGACGAGCTTGACTTTAATAATGTTTGAGATTTGTGGAACTGCTGACCTCTTTTTTCTCGGGTTTCTTGTTGATATTTTAGGTTTCTTGTTTTTGCTTTGTTTTGTGTTGGTGGGATGATGGGTCAGAAATCATAGCATGGAATTTAATGAGAGATGAGTGGAGTAGTGTAGTGACTTGTTGTTTCTTAAAATAAATTAAAACCTCACAGTACTGTAATTGATAGACCGTCACTAATGCGACGATGATTGAGACTTAGAATACTGTACTCCGTACTCGAGTACTACGATGATTGTCTACAGTCTAGAGTACACTCTACATGCACGAAGACGTCAAAGAGAACTCCTCTTATCAAGATACCCTTGTCAGCTGTCGTGCTTATTCTATCATCGCGGTTTGCAAAACGATCGACATCTCGTGTTCCCTGACAATCCTTCCCGTTTCTTTTTTTGGCTTCTCGTTAGTCTTTGCACCTCCTTCCCGAGGAGCCGTCTAGGTGGATTCCACTGCATTCACTGGATTATTAGACGGTTGGATATTCAAGTGCTGCTGTTGGTTGTGGAACTCGTGGTTGTGTTGGATCGGTACTAATTCCAGCAATCTACTCTCCGGAGTCTCGAGGGAAGGGGAAGCAGGGCAGGATGGAAGAGTTGGAAAGCTGTCAGTCGCTGTACCTCCGTACGTATGTACAACGGATGAGTAAGTAGTTTCGGAGTGGGCGCATCATGCGGCTTGGTGGTGGTGGTGATGATTATGAATTTCTTTTTTGTTCCCTTTCAATATCAACCCGCTCAGCACCACCAACAGATATTGCGGCTCATATCTTTTGCCATGTCGAATAATGCGTCGATAGTAAGCATGCTCAGATCATCACCTTACAGCACACACAGTGGGAAGTCCCAGGTATCAAAATACCTTCGTACACCCTCGCGCATCGCGATGATGGCATTCTGCTCAAGTGATGCTCAGATGCTCTGCAAATACGAGGCGTGTGGCCCGTCCCCAAATTTGCCTTCCGCCCTTCCCCCTAAATGATAATGTGGCGGCCGGCCATTAGGGAGGTCAGGCTCCCTGCTCATGCAGGAACCACATATCCCAAAAAGCCAATTTCGCTTGTTTATTTCTTCCACAACCGCAATCTCCCATCTCCATTCAAGCTTTTGACCGTCAGGGAATTCCCAGATTCCGCTGTTCTGACTGGTGCACTTGCTCGTGTCATTGACTTAACGATGCCTGCAACGGGCATAGTTGGGATCAACAAACACGGGGTGTGGATTAGGTGGATAGAGAGGCAGCTCTCAGTCTCCGTATTATCCTGAACACGAGCACAGGGGGTGGGTTCACTGGGTTCTTCGAGGGCTTGCGAGTAGTCACTCCGCTGATTACTCGGCCATTTGCATTGGCATTGGCAGTATGGGATATGTACGCTCAGTTCCCCTGTTCTCACATCTTTTGCCTCTTCTCTTCTCCTCCCTCTTCCTCCTCCACCCACTCTAACATCCACTGTCGTTTTCGTGAAATCTCGTGTTCAGATTCCTCCATCAGGTTCCCTTTCGAATAAAAAGAGTCGACTCACTCGTTTCGTCGCTCCAATTTCTCGTCTTCTATCATCTCTCTATACATCTATATTTTTTTAATATCACCACCACCACACTCGCTTCAACCAAACCCCAACAATCGCAATAATGCCTTCATTCACCACCATCCTCACCCTCGCCTCCATGGCATCTGTCTCCCTCGCGATGACTGTTACCTCTCCCACCGAGTTCCAACTCTGGGACTCCTCCAAGACCAACACCATCAAGTGGTCCTCCGTCAGCACCGATCCCTCAACTATTGACATCTACCTCGCCCACATGGCCGCCCACCCACCTCTCTACTCCCTCCTCTTCTCCGACGTCCAAACCTCCAAGGGCTCCGCCGACGTCTCCGGCCTCCAACTCCCCACCGGAAACACCTACCAAATCAACTTGGTCGCCCACGACAACTCCAACCAAATCCTCGCTCAATCCAAGTTTTTCAACGTCACTGGTGAAGCTGTTGCCGGAGCCACCAAGACCATCGAGGGCTACACTGGACCAACTTACACCCCATCTGCCTCTGGCAGCAAAGATGCAAGCGTCACCAAGTCCGCCACCAAGACCGCCAGCTTGACAACCATCGTTTCCACCGGAACTGACTCTACTGGCGCAACTGTCACCCGAACCAGCACATCTACCAGCACCAGCGACGATGCCGAGTCCACTGAGAGCGCAGGAGAGACTGAGCAGACCGGATCGCGAACTGCCGTCTCTGCTGCCAGCTCAACTGCTTCCACCACTGCTTCCACCACTCCCAATGCAGCTGCTGGAAACTTTGTTGCCACCAGTGGTTTGGCCGCCATGTTCCTCGGTGTTGCTGCTTTCCTCGTTTAAGCAATTATCACCTGAGAATAGCCGATGTTGATTTTGGGAACGAGGAGGGCGGGGTTGTTAATATCAAGGAAAGGGGGAGGGGTTGTTTAGAAAGAGATGAGATAAGTTTGGCGGAGGGTGAGAGGTGAAAAGGGGGAGGATTAGGTCGTGCTTTGCTATGAGTTATCTATCTATCTTCTTTAGACCGAAAATGGGTTGGATGAACGTGGTGGGGAAAGTCGGTTGCTGCTGCTGTTGTTTAGAGCTTCCGTCTGTTGATGTTGGTTAGATGCTGTAGATGATTTGATTTGAAACATGGGTCCTCAAGATTTTCTAAGAAATAGGCGGCGGCGTTTTTTTTCTCTTTTTTGATGTCCTACTTTTATACAGGTGCCTTTTCATTATGTCCTACTTAAAACACTCTGTCGTACGGTACCCATCTCCTTTGTTCCCCATAGTAATATATGAGTACAGTAATTTGCACATCTAAATATTGACGCGTACCTACTACCTGTCTTCATGAAATCGAGTGCAATGAAAGTTTGCAACATATTCGGAGATTGTTATGTTTCTCTCTTCATTCATTCTGACGCGTTTGTGACTTGTCAAGTTTACGTGTGATGTTTTTAACTTCGCGATTTCTATAATAAGCGGTTGTTACGAGACCTGCATGTTAACAACGTCGCTGAGCTGACTTATCTATTCAACAGATGACTTGCTTGCCTTGCTTCCTTAAGCCCAAATACCTACCGATAGATTAATGTAAAAACATTGTCCTTATTCATCAGTTTTTTTTCTCGACCCAAGCTTTTGGACATCAATCAGTACCGTTACTGAAATTGGAAGGGTGGTTGGTTGCAAGCCCCAAAAAAATCACCAGCGTCAGAGTGAAGGATTTTGTGGCAGGATTCACTTGCTTGCTTGCTTCTCTATTTGCCTTATCTGTACGTATGTCTCAATTTCATCTCTTAAAACAACAATTTGAATGTCTTTTGACCCAACAGCTCTCATATGGACGGCATTTATGTCAAACACAGCTCAGCTCTGCTCTGCTCTGCTCAACCCATCCCAGCCGAAGTAAACGAAATAAAAGGAGGGAAGGAACCAGACAAGCTAGAGTATTGCCTACAATGTGAGAGAAGAGAGTCAAACAGGATATGCTATCAAGCCGCCACTTGCTAAGATATCGGGTTTTACTTGTGTGATAGAGAACTAAATGCAAATTTGAATGTGAGTCTCAAGGTTGGATGGTATGTTCATATCACAGCCCTGTCACTGCGAGGATCACTTCACCGCGACTGGAACCCGAAAATTAGATGGTAGTTGGGAAGATTTGATTTGTTGCTTTACATCCATCCATCCGTCCGCCCGCTCGCTCCCATGCGCCCAACGCCAATATGTTTAAGAAAGATGCATTTTTTTTCCCAATGCCCCCCCTCCCCGCCATTTTACCCACACTCATGTGAAATACAATCATTGCTGACTCATAAAATCATTCAAGTCGATACCTATCTCCTTTGCTTGGGCTTCTGTTCCCTTTGCTGGGACTTCGCATCTCTTTACTCGGACTTCTTTGACTAGGCGTATAGTTTGGCATGATCTGCTGAAAACCCTGATTTCCATAGATATCGTAACCTCCATTATGTTGAGGAGTTTGCGGAGGAGCGCCCCATTGGTAATTCTGAGGTGGAGGCTGGTGGAAGAATGGGTTCATTGGAGGAGCCGGTGCGTGTTTCGATCTGAACATTCCGAAGGCAACGTTGTTTACCACGATGCAGACTGTAAGAATGAGGGCCATGAAAATCTGCGTAAATGATTAGTATCATATCATAGTCAGGAATAGAAGAAAACGTACCATCGCTTTCCAACTAATAGGCTCGATGAAGCTGTTAAAGATTTCCGCGAATGTGTGGGCGCTTATTCGGGCACGTCCTGCGGACTCCGGATCTCTCTCCATACAACGGCCCCAGTCTTGACAGATAGTTATTAGTGCCGGTGCAGGAGTTGATGCACATCTGTTGTTGACGTAGTCTTGTTGACATTGTGCCATCTCTGCAACAGCTGATGCTCGAGCCACCTCCGCTGCTTTGTCGACATCGGATCGGATCGTCATCCAGAATGTGACCATGCCATAGAGGGTGAGAAGTAATAGGGCGAAATTCAAAGTAAGCTGAAGCCAGTAGGAGATGACATTTGGTAAGTTTGGGCGAGATTCGATGCCAGAGAGGAGAGTAGCGAACCAGTGCGGTCCTTGTTCCTTGGATTTCCCCTTCGACCTATCCCTCACCTCCTCCTCTGATTCTGACTCCGACTCTTGGTTTCCTCTAGCTAGCGAGTAATCTCTCTCAATGCGCTTTCTCTTGCGCGCCTTGTTGGCAATGACCGCATTCGCATATTTGCCCCTTCGCAGATCTGCTCGTCCAGGGCTGTTTCCTAAAAATCCTGCGCCATATCTGCCGAAGATGGGCGGCTTCTCCGAGTTTAACGAGAATGCTGTCATAGCTTTGGTGGTCTTTGGAAAATCCGGTGTATCCTCCCCGTCTGCAATGTCTCCTGGTGAGGAGTCGACACCCGAAGCTTCGGAGAAAAGATCAGGATCAAAGTTGCCTTTTCGAGGTGTTGTAAATGACGGATTGCGAAACTGAGGTGCGGGTTTCGATGCGCCGCCACCTATGAAGGGACTTGGTTTCGGTGGTGGTAGATTAAATCCTCCTAAACTGAAGTCAGCGATGTTCGTCCGTTGCCATGTGCAAACAAACATACCTTTTTGACCCGGCTGAAGCTTGGGGAAGGGCGAGTTGGGATCTGTTGGACCATGACTTTGCCCATGCCACTCAAAGTCCATAGGAGATTCATGCGTCCGTCGTTGTTGGTCCTGAGAAAACATTTTGATAGTTTGAATGTCGCCCGGAAATTCCAAGTGTAAATCCTAGCAAGTGTTCCTAGATGTAAACAAACAAGGGAGTCGGCTAGACAATTTAAGGTTTTGGCGTTTGCGCGCTTATTAGACGCGCCCGTGAATCTCGAATTTACCTTTGAGGCCATCCCAAAGAGTGACCTTCAACCAAAATACTCTTGCTCGTCGCATTCACCACTTCCTGAGCACCCTGCGGACGTTTCCTCTGGTGTCCCTCAACATCTGCTACCTAACAAACTATATTCATCTACATCACCCAAAATGTCTGACGACGACATGAATTCGCCTTTGCGAGAAGCTGGTAGAGATTCCGAACAACGCGACAGTACTCCGCCAACTGCAAACCCCAATCTTGATATGGACGATGAAGATAACCAGGCACCTGCTCGAGATGAATCTGACAATGAGTCCGAGCTTTCAGAGGTTGACGAAGCTGATTTTGATGACTTCGACCCTGCGACTATTGCCTTGCAGGAGGGACCTCAAACCGTTGTGATTGATGACGAGATTGCGAGGTCCTTGAAGGCTAGCAAGCGCAAGCGTGCAGATGGAGAGGGAAAGAAGCCAAAGGAGGGCAAGCGTGAGAAGAAAAAGAAGCGCAGAGATGAGGATGAGGATCCAGGTGGAGAGGAGCTCGATGGGAAGAGGATCCGAAAGCCCAAGAGTGTTAGACCTGACGGCGAGAGGAGGGACAAGGTAAGCATCTCTTACTTTAGGTCGACGCTATCGAGCATATAAAACAGGTACTGGCATTGGACAATGACGATACTAATTTACTACTTCTACAGGCAAGAGAGCGAAGACCACCCACACCCGAGAATGAGGAGAATCTCACCCCAGACGAGAGGAGACGACGTGCTTTGGACAAGGCTATGGATGCGGCTCTCAAGAATCCGAACAAACGAAGACGCAAGAAGGATGAAGTCGATCTCGAAGAGGCTTTTGATGAGGAGATTGCTGAGCTGAAGCTTCGAATGGAGAAGGCCTGTGTGGATGACAACGCCGCTCGAGACAAAGGACAACCTGCCATCCATAAACTCAAACTCCTTCCCGAGGTGGTCGCGCTACTCAACCGAAACACAGTTCAGCACTCCATCGTCGATCCCGATACAAACTTTCTTATCTCCGTTAGATTCTTCCTCGAGCCCCTAAATGATGGAAGTTTACCGGCTTACAACATCCAACGTGATCTACTCACTGCTTTAACTCGTCTTCCAATTGAGAAAGAGGCTTTGTTGAGCAGCGGGATTGGCAAGGTTGTCCTCTACTACACCAAGAGCAAGAAGCCCGAAATCGGAATCAAGAGAACAGCAGAAAGATTGCTAGGGGAATGGTCACGACCAATTCTGAAGCGTACAGATGACTACAAAAAGCGGAAGATTGCCACTTCAGAATACGATCATCAAGCAGCCCAGCTTGCTCTTCGTCCATCTGGTACCCAGCCACTCTCTCAACCATCAGCTTCACAATCTGGCTTATCCCAGCGTGAAATCAACCGGGAACGTGAGCGTGAGCGTTTCCTTGCGCCAATCATCCAAAGCACTCGTGCAAGGATGGATTCTTCAAACACAAGTTATACGATCGCTCCACAATCGAACTTTGATCCCTCCAAGGGTTTGGATCCAGCCAACCGACCTATTGGTGCTAGTGGTGATGCTGCATTCCGAAAGATGACTGCAAAGCAAGGCAAGAAGAGAGGTTGATTTGCAGTTGTTGGATAGTCCCGTGGCTGGAAAGAGGAATATTCGTTATGCGCTTGTCCTAACTGCTATCGATGCCTTGAATTTCCATGTGTTCGTGTAAAATAGCGCGGAGTTTCGGGGGTATCATATTATAAATGGCACAAAAAGTTGACAACCCTTCTGCTTCCTTGTTGTGGTGAGTTGACACTTCGGTTGTGAAATGATGTGCACCATATCTCCCTAAATCGACAAGTCTATATCATTGGCAGAACTTTTGTTTCCAAGAAACTGTCCAAATGGTCCTAGAAGGCGGAACATATCTCTAACTCTACTTCCTAGCATATCCTTCCATCTTAAACTTTCAAGTCAAACATGAGTAGTAGTGGAGGGATTGCCCAGGGAATGGGAGTGGTAACACTTCTTGGAGTGCTTTTGAGATCGAGACAACGTAGATTTCTTCCACTCCCCGAAGGCTTGCTTCTGGTACTTATTTTCGTGTCAAAAGTGATAACTTGAAGGAACAAAAACCTCCTTCAAGTCTCTGGAGACCTGTTTAGATAATTAGTTCAAGCTGCAAGCGTGAGCTTAATGATGTGCCGAGTTTTGACAGCTCAGTCCCATTCTAAGGTTTCTGGCACTGACTGGGGCATCTGTGCTACATTTTTCAGAGCTTGGATTCTAGAGCTTTCCCACACAAATTTAGTAGCAAACACCGCCCAGTGAATCTTAACTCATCACATACTTGTGAACGCTTTTATCTCAAGCGGCGTGCCATTCACCAGATTGTAGACCTACTCATTCACCAGTTCTATATCCCTCTCCCCTCACCTCGACCTTCACTCCTTTTCCTTTGAATGTCTCAAATTCTTGGTTCTCCTCTTCACCCCTCTTCAGTCAATTCTTCTACAAAACTATCCAAAGTAACCTGAACCTCCAAATTCAAAAGTTTATATCTTCCTTACAATCCATTTCACCTATATTCAACTCACAATGGAACGAGACAAACCCCCACCAATTCAACTCGGTAAGGCCCTATCACTTATTTTCCAATCTCTCCAGTCTCTCTATGCATCTAACATCCTCAAAGATGCAGATAGAGCTCATAGCACCCAGATTCTAGAAGAGGAAAACCAACGAGGAAGGGAGCCAAGACCACAAGCGACAAGTCCTATTACAATACCTGCTAAAAAAGAGGATTCATCTTCACTGGAGATAGGAGGCTCACCAACCACGTCTGAACTCGAAGAAGCTCTCATAGAGCTGTGGCTGGATGGCTCCAAGTTTAGTTCATGGTCGTCAACTTCCATGCAAGACATGAACGTAGTCAATAAAGAAGATTCACCATCAACATCTCTGCGATTTCAACTTCGACCTCGAAAAGAACACGCTCTTCAACAAGATCTTGAGGTAGAGAAAACGACATCAAACGCGATGAATGGCAGCAATGATAACCCACAGATGTCGGTGATGTACGCCCCTGACAAGCTCCCTTCTCCCAAGCTTAAGTCTCCTCCACCTCCAATATGTCTGCCGAGACCTCATCTTCCACACAATACTCGCGTCCCATCATCGATCTCGTCCTCAAATTTTGATTCGCGACCAATATTAAAGCCAGTCCCAGGATCCGGCGTGCCACAAGATGAGAGACAAACCCGCAGCGGCCACCGAAGCAGCAACAGTGGATCATTTATGGTTTTTGATCGCACCACGTCGATTGTCTCAAAGTTTGGTCCATCCACATATACTGCCTCCTTTTCGATGACCAGAGGAAAGGTGGTAGATACAAAAGGTCCACCAAGAAGTGCAAAGGGTGTGGAAGAGAGTGGGATCTATCAGAAGGTTTTGAGTGTGCAGGAGAATAGAAGGAAGAAAGAGTTGCTGGAGGCTTGGAAGGGAAAAGCCGATCGGGATCGTTTGGAAGACCAAACTCTGCTGAGAGAGAGAACGCGTGTGCGTACTAAGGGTATGAGTGACAGGGGCAATCATAAAGTCGATTTCAAAAATTCCACACAAAAGAAAGCCAGCAATCGAGAGTATGAGGATCTCGAGGACAAACCCCGCAGAAGAGTACAGTACAGAAACAGAGCAGCAAGCGATCCCCAACACACAATTAAAAGCGAAATAAGACACAAAGGTCAAAAGGCACTGGCTAAAGCTCGAACGATAGAAGAAGAAGAAGAAGAGGAAGACAGGATAAAGGAAGGCTTGGAGCACCTCTGGGGTATGCAGCCTACATTGCAAGGAATGGACTTCGGTGTCAAAGAAAAGAGTCGATATGAGGTAGTGGAACAAAGCAAGGAGGATGAAGACACGGCTACTTCTAGTGTTGTAAAGGAACACAAGAGGCTGAGACGTGTTTCAGTATCAACTAGCGACGGTGGAAAGAAGGAAGGCGTGCCTGAAGAACTCAGACAAGATATCAAGAGTGACAACGAGCGCAACGATATCTTCTTGCGCCGAAGACGACTTTCGTCAATGTTGAAGTGGACGACTCGAGATGAGCAGGACGAGTTACCTTTTCTGCCCAAGAAATATTGGTAGAGGCTGGATGCATCAGTGCAAATTTGACCAGGTTGATTTTTGAATATCCTAGTCTGACAAAGTAAATAAATTGGAATGCAACGTCGGTTTTACCTCTCTCCCTTTTATGACCCTTCCCTAAGTCTTCTTCTTGCTGCCCTTTGGCCGTCCACGTTTAGCGGGCTGAACCTCAACCATCTCTTCTGGGGAATCCGAGTTTTCTGGTTCTTCGTCCTTTTCCTCGTTTTCAGTATCTGCATCTCCCTTTTCAGTCAATGCCTTCTGAGCACTTTCTGGCTCTGTCTCAATCCTTTCCTTTATTTCCTTGATTGCCCTGGCCGCTTCATCTTCTTCTCCATTCCATCCACCACAACCAAAACACCTCCATCTGCCCAAATCCGCCAAGTTCTTTGTCCCTGGCGGCGCCTGTCCGTTCACAAGCCTACAACTCTGACATATGAGGGCTACCCTATTCTTTGGAGATGTCTCATCCTCGCCCATGAGAAGATCTAGCACCCTGTCATACCAGTTTCCACCCGCACTAAGCTCGGGCGCCTGGGCATATGTGGGAGGAGAACTGAAAGCGTTTGGGGCAAACTCTTCAGTCGGTCTTTGCGCGAGTGCAAGTACAGGAGGAGTAGGTGCGTTGAAAGGAGAGGGGTTTCGATCGTTGTGGAACTGAACCTTTGGAAATTGGGGTTCGGCCTGGATTTGAAGCTGAGGGGTGGTCGGCTGGCTAGGAATATGGCCTGGTCTATTAATATTGGCTGTTGGTGGTGGGGGACCTGCCCCAGTTCGTCCGGGGATTGGTTTTGGTACTTTGGGCTTTAGCGGTCCCTTCTCCTTCTTGGGCTTTGGAGTAGCTCCGCCATATTTCTCCAACAGCTCCTGTGTAGAATCGTATTTTGTAGCTGCCTTGAGCTTGTCAATGGTTTTCGTGCGTTCCTTTTGCTGTTCTTCCAGTCGGTTGGTAGCATTATCTATGCGGTAGTTGTAATATGCTGTGATGCTCGTCCTGACGAGATAAATGCTGCAGTATATTAGCATACACTCTCAACTCGTCAACGCCTATGCTATCCAGCAATTCTTACATCACAGGACTTCCAGCTATCCCGGTATACTCTACCACAGTCCAATGTGGCCATCCCACCACCAAAAAAAGAATGACGGCGCAGAGAAGATACGCAAAGCTCGAATATAAAGTCCACAGTGCCCTGTATCTACGGTTGTTCGAACGTAAGGAGTCTAGATGGGCTTGTGACTGAGTAATTTTTTCTGCCAGGGCCGAGAGAGCCTTTTCGAATGAGGCTGGAGAGTTGTCCTCACCCTGAAGGTGTTAGTGGTTGCAAGTTTACATTGAACGTATATTCTTCTCCCTACTCACCTTCCAGGGCCACAAGGAGACCATTTCGAATGTATCTCTAGCTTTCTCGCTGCTATCACCCCTTCATGGTGTTGTTGACACCAAAGCTGGGAAGAGGAAGAGGAAGCCTTGCAAGGTCAGAGCGGATGATGCAGCGGCCAGCCAGCGTGCGGTTTGCCAGGTTCCAGCGGATCATCGGCTATTCTGTTAAAGTGCTCGGCGCCATGGCCCTGACACTCTCAAAGAAGTTGAACACCTCAGCCCTTTTGTATACTTTTAGCCTTTTGCGCGTTTGTTTTCTTTTGCAAGTGAGATATGATCTCTTGCTGATCGTCCGGATTTATTGATTTCTTCCGTAATCCATTCTCACCCAATCATTTGAATGCGCCCGTCATGTTCCAGGTAAAATATGATGCTTTGTGGTCTTTATTTACTTGATAGCCTTGCTGACCTTCCCCCTTACAGCGATTGAAAGGCGCCATAGATTCGAGGATAGCTGAAGAACAAGCTCGCCAAAGAGCATCTGCGACGAGTGCTACTCCATCTCCAGCTGCCAGATCTGTCTCTTCGACGAGAAGATCAAATTCCAGAAACGATTCCCCATCCGCGAGACCGAGACGTGCGAAACCCAAGGACGATGGACAATCGCCTGCCAGACGACCCGATCCTTCTGAATTTGAAGCTCCGTTTGTGATTGAAGACGAACCCGAGGAATCTGCCCCAGCAGCGACAACTACGGTTGAAGCGAAGATGGAGACAGTGACACCTGATACCACGGCGCAAGCTGCTGTGGAGGGGAATAAGGAGAAAGAATTGGAAACGTCGGTAGCTGTATCACCACAGCCCGTTGCAGAATTGTCTGCTGAAGTTAAGGCAAAAATACGGAGGTTGGAAAATATGGAACCCAGATACAAAGGTAGGCGAATGTTGACTTATATGGTAGTTGATGTTGACACGATTAGACCTTCTAAAATCATACCGAATTGCGCACAAGCTAGTTGGTCAAATCGAACCTTTTGAGAAGGCCTTGCAAGAGAATACCCCCCTTACGACGATTTCCGATCCAAATGCCCTTGCCGAATACCTCAATCAGCTCAATTTGAAAGGCGATATGGTCATGGATGAATTCAAACGAGTCTCTGCTGAACGAAACGACTTAAAGAGGAAGCTTGAAGAGTCAGAAAAGCGGGCAATTGCAGCTGAAGAGGAATTGGCGAAACTCAAGGAAGCTGTACCAGAGGGTGGAGAGCAAGCTGCAGAGAAGGCTGAAATCGCAAGCAACGATACACCAACAACGTCGGTGAAGAGCCCAGTTGCTTCCGTTCTAGGAGGATTGTTTTCGCCAACGCAAAAGCCGGAGGTGACAGACAACAAAGATGTCAAGGAGGAATTCTTCTCCTATGACGAAGAGATACCACAGCTTCAAACTGAGCTAAAGGAAAAGACTGCCGAAATCGAGGAGCTCAAGTCAAAGGTTTTGGATTTGGAACGAGACTTGGCGACCGCACAGGAGTCGAGTTCTGGTTTGGTAATGAATTTGGAAATCGCTACTCGGGAACTCAACGAACTCAAAGACGCATCAACGGAGAGTCATGCCCATCAAGAAAAGATACAGTCTCAAACCTTGGAAATAGAATCTTTGAGTGTGAAATTGGAAGCAGCCAAAACACAAATTGCAACTCTAGAGAAGAGTCTTGTTGATCAAAGGGAGCTTGCTGGTGAAGAGAAGGTTTCTCTTGAACTAAAATTCAAGACGGAAAAGGATCAGCTTGAAGCTACTGTCAGGCATACAGAGGAAGCCCTCGCCACAATCAAATCAGAAAATGCCAGTCGGGAAGCTGAAAAGTCTCGTGCCACGCTGGATGATATGGCTAAATCGCTCGAAGAGAAGATGGCGCTTGCTATAAGCAATTCGGAAGATGTAGCAAAGAACATGGAGGAGGTGCCCAGCGCTGCCTCGGTACCAGAGGCTTCATCTGTGGCTACAGGAGCTGCAAAGAAGAAGAACAAGAAAAAGAAGAAGGGTGGAAATGCTGCTGCATCTACGGTGCCCAACGAAGGGTCATCAACGACGCCTCCTGTGCCTGTGGCAGCCCCAGCAACTCCAGTGCCATCAGTGGTTCCCAAGACAGACTTACAGATTGAAATTTCCAGGCTCAAGGATGAATTCTTACAGAACATGGGTGCAGAATTACAAGCTGAAATATCCTCTCTCAAAACGAAGATTGTCGACAATGACGCGCAGATTGAGAAGTTACAAACAAGGCGAAAAGTCCAGGATGAGTTGCTTGAAGAAGCTCAGGATAATTTCCTTTCCATCGCTCAAGAACATGTTGATGCCAAGGAGAAGATCAAGGAACTTCTGGGGGAGAAAAAGGAGCTGGAAGAGAAGATTGCAAAGCTTGAAAAGGAACTTTCAGCATCGAAAACGCAATCTCAAGGTTCGGCCAAAGCAGAGGCAGAGTTGAAGTCCCTGGCAGCGGAATACGAGGAGCTCAAACTCAAGACGACAACTTTACAGACAGATCTTGGAGCGGCGGAGAAGTTGGCAACAGACCGATACAAAGATTTTACTGACCTGAGAAAAATCTTGGATAAAGCACAACCAGAGATGGTATCTCTACGAAGCGAAAACGCTGCACTCAAGTCAGTCAAGGAGGATTTGGCAACACGCACATCGGAATTGCGCCGCCTGGAAGCACGAGAGAAAGACCTCAAATCCGATTTGGCAGCTTTCAAGAAGCAATCAGCCGATCGTGACACTGAAGTGAAGAATCTGAATGAGAAAGTCACCCAGGAAACAAATGGACGCCTGAAGGCAGAAGACCAATGTCGTATTGCTTCGAGGGATCTCCGAAGAGCCGAAGCCGACAAAATACAACTCTCGGCATCAGGGGAGAAAAGTGCTGCCGAACTTATGCGTGTGCAGGAAGAAGCTGGCCTGTTGCGTGTCAAGGTCGACGAACTTCAAGCTGAGGTGTCTAAGTTATCGTCTGAATCCAAGGCTTTGAGAGAAGAAGTTGAACTTCGAGGTCTCCAATACACCAAAGCCCAGACCCTCGTAGGAAGTATGAGCGACCAAGCTGGAGAAATGGCAATGCAACTCAAAGAAGCCAAATCAAGATCCGAATCTTTTGAGGATGAAATGGCCGAAATGCAACGTCTTCTTAGCGAACGAACACGAGAAGGGGAAACGATGCGAAGACTATTGGCGGATGTGGACGATCGAGCAGACGCTAAAGTAAGGGAGATGCGCGAACGCATGGAAGCCGCAATCGAAGAGCGAGACCGCGCCGAAGATGAAGCTTCCACAAACGGCCGCCGACGTGCACGAGAAGTTGACGAACTCAAGACTAAAATTCGAGATTTCGAACGTGATCTCAAGCGAGCGATTGATGACAGAGATGAACTTGCTCAGTCAGAGAAGGAGTGGAAGAGGAAGAGAGATGAGCTTGAAGCCTCCTCGGAGACGGCAAGTAGGGAGGTTTCTGAAATCCGCTCAGCGATGGGAGAACTACGATCTGCGCTTGACGGAAGCGAGAAACAAGTTCGTGAAGCCGAGAAGCAGCGAACTGATCTCCGTCGTATTCTCGATGAAGCTAATCAACGGTATGAGAAGTTACAAAAGGAATTCAAGCTTTTGCAAGCGAAGCAGAATAAACTTGATGTGGCTTCTCCCCCTTGAGAAGTTCGATTGATAGTGGTAGGGCGACCCCTACTAACGGGGCCGGGGAGTCACCGATATGACTTATTTGAAGACTATTTTGTTGCAGTTCATGCAGGTGAAGGATAAGAGGGTGCAAGGGGACTTGATCAGGACTGTGCTGGGCCAGTTATTGCAGTTTAATAAGTAAGCTTCCTTGTGCATGCTGCTCTCTTTCTAGGGATCGTTTACTAATGAAGAAACCAAACAGGCAAGATCAAGAAAAATGGATTGCAGTCATCTCAGCCAAGTGAAGACTTGAAACACCAAACGAGAGTCTGAGATAGAGGTCCTACCTGACCGACTACGACTTGCATGCATGCACATATACGAACGGACGAATGAGCAAGTGCCTTGGCGCTTTTATGTACCAAAAGACGGAAGGGGAGGGAGAGAGAGAGAATGGCGGGCAGGCAGGCGTACTCTTGATTATAATAATGCCAGCGATTGACCGATTGTTTCTTTGTTTGTAAATCTAGAGGTACTCATAGCGATGATAGAGCGAGAGAGTTGGGCCATGAATGAAACTGTGTGCCGTATACCAATAACCCCACTGTCCCACTCCATACTGTACTGTACAATAATAATAGATTTCCGCCCAAACCATCTCCTTGGACAACAAATGGAAACCGTTTACAACTTCATGCGCTCTTGCTTCGTCCCCTCAGACTTTCTTACGCACGTAAGACTCACATACCGCATACCCGGCTAAAGAGGTCTTCGCATTGCACATGCATACCAGCGACATGCATCGAGTCCAGATCCAGAAGACCAGCGGAGATATCTCTAGTGGTATTCAAGCGAGAGGCTTGCTGAGGTCAGCAATGCTTGTTTTTGATCGGGTATCCTAAGCCAATCAACTGAGAGAGACAACGCCGCTGTAAAATGGGCGGGGGAATTACGTCCGGGCTGGTGGGGTAGAAATGAACGCCCAGTGGAGCATTTGGATGTGTGAATGTTACCGAAGTCCGACTGCTGAGGCGTAGCCATTGCATATTGTACTGCTCCTGCCATTTAGAGATGGGCATGTGTCTACGTAGGGAGGATATATATAGAGGAGGAGCCTTTCCTTCCATTCTCTTGACATCTTTCTGACTACATCTCACACACACGCACACAATAACACACATATACACTCTTCATTTGTATACTCACTTCTCCTCACTTCCAAACCAACAAACACCTCACACACTTCAAATTTATATACCCTCCCTCAAAATGGCAGAACCAGCTTGCAATGAGTGCATCAAGGTAATGACTGTCTTCTACTGTTTTCTTCTTCTCGTGTCATCTCCGGAATACACAACCCTATGGATAATATACTGACTGATATATTCTCACCCAGGGCAGCATCCATGCTGGTCTCCCCGTTGGAAAGGAACAAGAAATCCATGGCCTCAACACCTACGTGACAGGAAACACTGTCAATCCAAAGGCCATTGTTGTCATGTACTCCGATATTTTCGGACTTCTTCTTCCTGTAAGTTCTGTATAGACATTCTAATCACGATGAATCCCGTCCCCTCTTTCACCCTTTCATGCAAGCTAAAACTAATTCGACAAACAGAACAATAAACTCATAGCCGACGCCATCGCCAAAAACAAAGACTACCTCGTCTACCTCCCCGACTTCTTCGAGGGCGACCCCGTCGGCCTCCATATCGCCGATCTTCTCATCCCCGTCAACGAAGCCACACAATCCACATTCTTCAAATACACCGGCCTCCTCGCCAGCGCACCCAGTTTCATCATGTGGATGACCCGACACAAACAAGGTCCCACCGAAAAGGTTTGCAACGACTTCCTCGCCAAACTGCGTCGCGACACCATTTCCTCGGGTAAGAAGATTGGCATGGTCGGGTTTTGCTGGGGCGGTCGCTACACTCTTCTTGCCGGCTTGGAGAGAAACTCGATTGATATTGGAGGAAAGAAGACGCCGTTGGTTGATGCGGTTGTGGCGCTTCACCCGAGTAATTTGAATCTACCGGCTGATGTGGAGGGTTTGGTCGTTCCAGCTAGTTATGGTTGGGGGAAGGAGGATCCACAGGTGAAAATTGAGACGATGGGGACGATTAAGGGAGTTGAGGAGAGGGAGAAGAGTGGTGTGGAGACTCATCATCAGGTATATACTCCCGGACGACATGGCTTTGCCGTCAGAGGGAATCCAGATGACCCTGCCGAGAAGAAGTGTTTGGAGGATTCAATTACGCAGATTTTGAGCTGGTTTGAGAAGTGGCTTTAATGGAAGCTTTTAATTTGAACGGATGGGGGGTGGGGGTTTGAATTTGAGGGGATGGCGTATTCTTTTTTGGTGAAGCTGGTGGTACTTGGAGTTTGGGTGTACATACCAGTACGTTCCGAATACAATATGTTTTCAACGGTGCCAATGTACTCTTGGAATTTCCTACGTATTTACCTTCTTTATTTAGAAACAACAGACAAATGAATTTCTTCTAACCTAGGACTACCAAGAGTGTTTCGGCGGGAGGATGGCCATCGCAAAGGAGTTGAAACAAACATCAGGTATGTCAATGCAAGCACTCTTTCAAATTCAGAAGATCAACCGACATGGACAATTAATTGAACCAGGACGGGAGAGACCATTGTCTTATATCATAGAATCAACTCCTCTATTCTACAGCACAACAAAGACAAAGTTACAAGTTTCACTCGTACTTTGCACTCACCAAAACAAATTCATTCTAACATCAAATAAACGTCTTTGTTTTTAAGTCCGAACTGATGGACAATCCAACGAGTCCGAGCAATGTGGTACCGATCAAATCCCAAAACAACACCTTTGTGCTTGAATATCCGATGCGAAAAGGTGTTTCTATCGTCTCTACTATTTAAAGGTCCTCCATTTCTCTTTCGTCCTTCCTTCTCCTCTCCCATTTTTCTTCACACATCTACCGACAACTCACATACACCTCCACCTACAGACACAGACCTACGTCTTCGAAGCTTTACAGGCCGAGACTAAACGACCATGTCTTTCTACGGGAATCCAAAACCCGACGAAGGATCTGGAGGATGCTCTGGCGGGAGTTCCAACCAACAAACGCGCGACCGTATCGTTGACATTGCATACGTGGAGATCACCACACCTCACGGAGTCAAGCTCGAGTATCAGAGACACACCCCAATCCCATCATCTCAGAACCAATTTCAACGTCAGCTACCCCCAAGTCACCAACCTCAACGTCGTACCTCATCCGATTACCGTTCCATGATGGAAGGATCGAACTCCAACACTGGCGGTGACAACAGCAACATCAACAGCGACAGCAGCGATTTCAGTTGGGCAAGGCGACAACACATAAGAGATCTCATCCGCGCTAACCCTAGCGAAGGACAAGATTTGATCCGTGCCTTTGAACGAGCTAGCTTGGCCTACACGACGTCGACATCTAGTAGTAGGAATGCTGCACGACCTCCACCCAGCGGTTGCCCTACTCAAGAGGCTATGAATACAGCCGCTCTATGGAGTGAATTCCCGGCAGCTGAGTTTGGAGCAGCAAGTTGGAGAGGTGGTCGTGGTTGTGGTCGTGGTTCTTTCTCGACTGTTGGACGAAGCAATAGCACGTACGATCGGTATACTTCTCGAACTGGGGGAGGAGATGTTCATCCAGCTTTTGATTCTAGTCGACGAGGAGATCGTAGGTGAGAGGTTTTTGCGGGGCTGTATGTGTGCGTTCAGCATGGTGATGAAATATGTTGTGACAAGAGGCTGCTTGACTTGTTTGTCACTATCTCGTCTGTCAGAGATGCGTTGATTATTTCCCTTGGTTCTTCTGAGTTGCTGTAAATTATTGGCATTTTACACACACACACCCTTCTCTTGGCTTCTGATCGCTCTCTTTCCGTGGGGTCTTCTTTCTGTTGACGAATACAGATATGCATCCGAGTGGAAGGCAGGCGAGAAGTACCTGTGCGAAGTTCATTCATTGTTGGGTCATCTACTCGTCAGGTGCGATGGAAGAATTTTATTTTGTCTTGAGTTTCTTACATTGTTAGAGATCTGGCATTGGGTGCCACCGAAATATAGAACAGTGCAGAGAAGATACCAAAAAAGCGGTGTTATTAAAATAACTTCTAGATATCTTTGTTGCAATTTGTGAGTTGTGAATTGTAACTCTCCTTTCTTTGTTCTCGTGTTTATACTGTAGAAGTAAAGCTCGAAAACTTGCCGACTAATTCAAATGTGCTGTTATTAACTCATTTGATAGGAGGTATCATCATCCAGACTTTTAGAAAGTATTGACCAAGTTCTTCCCTCAAGCCTTGGTGACCAAAATCTCCCCAGCCTCAAACACAAACTCACTTCCCTCAGTCTCATCCCATTCCTTCCACCCCTCAGCCCAGCCCTTCATTTCATCCTCCGTAGCAACTCCATACTGAATAGCCTGCTTTGCTGCTTCCCCAGTAACTCTCGGCGTATGCCCCGCATTAAAAGCAGGACTCTTACTATACACCACATTCTCCAACCCAGCCTCCTTCGCCCAACCCTCAAGCTCTTCCCCAGCACGAACATGTCCTCCCATACTCGTCATAATCGGAAGCGCCTTCGCCCAATATTCACGAATGGAAGCAACATCAGGCTGAAGAGAAAGCACAACAGCAGGACTGGAATCGCGAACCGCGATGATTCCACCTGGTTTTGTCACTCGGTGGAATTCTTTGAGCACTGCCACGGGGTTTTTGAGGTGGATTAGCACTTGGTGGGCGTGTACGATGTCAAAGGTGTTGTCTGGGAAGTCGAGCTTGTAGGCATCTCCGATTGCGAAAGAGAGGTTTGGTTGCGTGGATGGGGGAAGGTTGATTGTGCTGATTTGATGATGCCTTCGCTGGTGTCGACCCCAGTGACTTGACCTGAGGGGGCGAGGCGAGCGAAATCCGATGTGATTGTTCCTGGGCCGCAGCCGACGTCTAGGATGTTGGAGGTGGGCTTGATGTGTGGAAGAAGGTACTGGCAGTTTCGGTTTGCAGTACGTTCACCCTGTTATAAATCATTACTTTTTGGTTGTTTGTTGAATGGGATTGAAGTCCAGCTGAAAGACGCTGACGAGCGCGGGGTAGGTAGATGTATCTGAAGCAACAGGGGGACTTTCAGCGAAATCACTTACGTATAACTTTACAACGCTAGGGTCGTCACCTTTCATGTATTTACTGTCGTAAGAGGACATTTTAAACTGTTAGGATGTGACGGAGATCTGGAGAGGGCAAAAGATAAGGTTGGCAGAGTGTCTGAGAACAGTCGGGCAGTTAGAGATATACATTATTTATACTACTTGAATATCCAATCCTCAGAGCCACGCCTTGTACTTCGTAAGCACTACCCAAGCAGGGCAGTGTGATGCCAGAGTTTTACGTCAATGTTAGCGATAGGCTTTGGATACGGTGCTGACATGCCCGGTTTACGAGTGTCATATGCATTATCACTAAATAAGGCTAGGCCAAGCAAAGTTTCACACCCAAGTCTATGAGGGAATGTGTACATAAGGATCCCAAGAAATTGAAAGATGTGGGGCTGACAACTACTGTGTGCAGAGCCAATGAAAGAAACAGTAGCCTTCGCTATATTCTTCACCTCACACTGCATCCATCATCGCTATCAATCAGAGCATAGACAAAAGGTAGAATATACGAAGAATCAACGATTGATTTTCGGTACAGTACGATACTCTTAGCCTAAATTCCTAAATTCAAATCCTATTGCAAATCCACTTGCACTACTACACCATACAATATGGGTGCCATAGATTTGCAGTGCAGTCTCTTGACATTAATCCTAACACAACTTCCTCATTCCACCGCAAATATGGGTCGAGAACAGGATTAATAGTATCGAACTGAAACGAGACATAATACCCAAAGGACTTAGAAGGTTGGGCGCCAAGTAAATTTCCAGAAGATGTACTCACTCGGCGTGGTGGTAACACATACTGGACGTGCATCTAATTGTTGGTATTTCGCGTGCATGAAAACTACCAAATATCTAATCTGGTGAATTTAGAGGCTTTTATTCCATGAGTAGTGTTGACGAGAAATTATTAGAGAGAGGAGAGCGCAATGAGAGCCGAGAGAGTAATGATGTTGAACTTATCAATCAATCAATCAACAATCAATCTCTTTTCCCTTCATCCGCCTCCTGCACCTCCTTCAACAAGAATACACACCAAGCACTCCCGCCCGCAAAAATCGCATTTCCAATAAAATCCATCCACAACCAATTCGTAAAGGTTCCTTTTCTGCATCACAGTACAATTAGTTCATCAGTACAGTATCAAATAGCTCCTATGCCACACCGGATCAAACAAACCCCCATCCCTCCCCTTCATCCATGCAAACTTCCTACCTACTTCCCTATTCATCCATCCGAGGAACCCCTCAACGTGTCGTAAAGACAAAGGGAAAGCAGCAAATTCCAAAAAAGAAAAACGCAAATAACTCACCCAGGCCCAAGTAAAAACCACCAATTAAACCCAAAATACGGTACCATTGCCCACCCGAACGCTCGGAAACTGCTCACAGTCATGGTTGACGTACCAAGAAGCAAGCCCGCCGTCATGGCTTGAGCGCCGAAACATCGTGTTAGGAGAAGAGAGGTTGGTGTTATTATTTGAAGCGATGTTGTTGTGGCGGGGACTAGGGAGAGGGAGAGGACGGAGAACGGGTGGATGAGACACCTATTGGAGTTGTGGAAGAGAGTGTGTTAATTAGGTAGTGGTGATGATTGGTGATGGGTGAGAGATGAGTGAGAGGTGGATTGGGGAGAGATGGGAGGGGAGAGAGACGAACCAGGCGCCCATGGAACTGTATGCTGTTGCCATTGTGTACTGGATTCTTTTCACCATCTCGAGTTTCTGTGGGGATGTCATTTTAATTGAGTGTGGTACTTTTTGCCTTTTTGGTTGGCGAGAATGAGGTCCAAGAGAAAGAGAGAAAGAGTAGAATGCTTTGGAGGTTTGGTTGTTCTTTTTGAGAGAGATCTTTAAATACCAAATAACTTTTGTACGTTGGAGAACACGAGGTGGAAAGAATCGCTCCGCAATACTCCGCAGGTAGTTTTGAGATGTCAGTGGCACATCACGAGATCATGCAGCCTTTCGGCTTTCAGCCTCATTTAATTCTTGTGTAACATTAGATGGAACATTTCGGACTTGATTATTTTCAGAAGAATCTTCCAACGTCATCACCGCCTTCCATTCCCCCAAATTCACCCCATTCCCCTGGCCCATACCCATTGCCGTAATACCCAAAGCCGCCCCCATCCATTCCATTCCCAGCTCCCCATCCTGCGCCTGTTAGATCCCCGCCCCCAGACACCAGTTCTCCAACGGCTTGAAGGTCAAGCCAGGAGAATTCATCCTGCATTCCTGTTTGCCATCCTGTTGCGGAGGGAGCACGATTATTGTATGGCGTTGACGGCGCTAGAAAATTTGAATTTGCAGTCGCGTTTGGATCCTGTCCTCTTGGTCCTGGTGGACCCGAAGGATTGTTTTCATTGACTATACCATTCCGAATTGGATTGGTAGCTGAAGGAGCCCCAGACGATGGATTTGAACTCATTGGGTTCGGGGTTTTGGCTCTTGATTGAGCTTGACTTTCTGAATCCTTCCGCTGCCACAATCGATCGAGGAGTTCTGAGTAGCGGGATGAGAAATCATTAGGTCGAACGGATGCCTTCTGGAGACGGCGGATCACATCATTGATCATATGGCGGATCCCAAGTTTTTCCTGAGCCGAGAGAACGTCGAATGACCAAGCCTGGAGGGCAAATGTTAGGAAGGGCGTTCCAGAGGAGAAGACGAACAAAGAAAAGCTTGAAATACCTTATATAGAAATACAGCAGAGTTGACACAATATCTAGACATGATTAGTTTGAGTCAAATTCAGAAAGTTAATTGACTTACAATGAGAAACGGAGAGGAAGATATCGTAGACATGTTTCAGGATCAATGTAGCTATTGATGATACTGAGGAGGGATTTGGCAGCATCAACAGATTCATAAATAAATCTAGCGTCTGGTAATGAAGGGACCCCCATATGTGGAGTCTCATTTGCAGCAAGTTGACCCTGAGACTTTGCAGCAGCGGCTCTAGTAACTGTTGCTTGAAACGCATATGCGTTCGTATATAGTCGTAAATATTCGTACGACATTTGCAGAGTGGCTTTGATGTTTGGTGGACCTTTTTCAATTAGCCAAGGAATTCTCAAGGAAGGAATAAACAAACAAGTTAATGTTCCCCAAATACTCTTCCAGCCCTCGATGGCTCTTCTAAAATCATCAACGTACTTAACATAGTTTCCTGCCAGCATCATCTTCATGCTGCTGCCCATGCCAGAGTACAGGATATCATGCACATTACAAAACAATTGAATGAGATCCAAGTTTGCTTGCAAAATACTGGCATAGTCTGTCTCGTCTGGTGTTTGCGGCTGAAGGGGAAGAAAATCATCGAATGTTTGACGGCCATGCTTTCCAACACCAGAAAGTGCAACCGGTCCGCGAGACCAAAATGCTCTTCCAATTCTTGCAGACAGGGAGCGGTCTGAGATATAACACACTGTGACTTGTCAGCTACGAAATTCCAGACACAAAATGTAACGTACCAGCCCATGTTATCCTCCGTCTGTTGAAATGGGCAACTTTATCCTCATCGTCATGTTTCAGAGCGGTACGGTCAAGTCCCAGAAAGTATGCAGTTCGGAGAGCGATGCCAACATGCATCCATGCAGCTCGGTCTTCTTCCCCGCAACCGACCTCTCTTCCCTCCGATAGAGAATCTTGAGGTTCCCATTCCGCAAGAAGTAGTAATGCTTCAACTGCTTCGACATCACACCGTTTACCGGCCGATATTTCAGACACGAGTTGGTGCATATAGTGAGAACATGTTCGGAGTATATTCTCGCCTTGGGGAAGGTCCCGCGCGGCAACTGTGATGATGGCCGTCAATAGATGAGGTTCGTACGTTGCCATATACTGAAGAGAGTCGGGTTCAAAGGACTTTCGCGGCGCTATGGGAAGATATGGGTGATAGTATTGCTTGAATCTAGCGAATTTAGCTTGAGAGGGGACAAATATTTGAACTCCACATACCGAGCAACCAACTGGGAGACTTGGGTCAACGTTAGAAGTCCTTGCGAGATGAGGGATACTGCAAGACAGTGTTCACAACGGAATCGCTATGCCTCGAGTTATGCGTGGGATGGTCCTGAGGTGATAGGACTGCATTTTGACGGTCTGAAGTATGTGATCTTTGCCCGGGTGTCGAGTAGGTGTCGAGCTGAGCAGCCTGACTCAACATATTCAAGGCATCTGATGTCGTATGCAAGTCCGTTGAGGCAATAGTGGCATCGATATTCGTGGTGATCGGGTCTTCAGTCCGGAATCTCTCACGCGATGGACTGGTGACCTGAACCTGACTGAACGATCTCTGAGGCCCGGCATATGGACGAGGAGGACTGAAAGCCTCCGAGACTGGCAAGATTCCTTGCCCGTTGCTGGGGAGTGGAGTTGAGGTCTACGATACTCATTCAGTATATGCCTTCAGACGCCGACACTTGGGGGCAATAATGAATATACTACTGACACCTCTCTTCACTCGCCTTCCCCGCGTTTGGAGGTTGCCAGAATACATTCCACTTGGTCGCGCGCACACGTCTCACACGGTGTGGGCTGTCCTATGGATCCCCTACGGCTATTGTCAGAACTGTGGTCAAGTGGTAATATGATGATGTTGATGTCAACATACAAGTTGCATTTCGATTTCCTTTGCCGGCATCTGATGCAGGCTCTTGAGATCCGCTTCACAGCGGGGGACTTGGACGACGACGAGGCATCAAGTTGACCATCCATGGACTCCGAGGACGGGTATTGCTCCGCATTCCCGGTGTTGTTTGCGGGAAGGAGTGACATGTTTGGATCCGAAGATGTTAGTTCCTCGGTTTCACATCATCATACACATACAGTCTTCGCTGCCGGCAACTAACTTGGATATCGCGGGGCTGTTTCGTAATTGTTATTGGGGAAGGAAGAGGGTTTGGATAACCGTTTTCCTGGGGTGAGATCGAACATTTCAATAACCGGCTAAATGGTGAAAAAGTTGGCCAAAGCTGCTGGGGAAGATGTGGAACTTGTGGCCGGCTATTGAAGTCCGCTGCTGACTACACTGACTCGTGGTGACATCTCGCCAAGTAATGGGGCTTTCCCCAACACCACCGACACCACCAAAAATGGAGCGCAAGACCATTCCAGATGCTCCAGAATTTCCAAGACAAAAGCGAGATCACCCAATAATGCATTACCAGCTGCGTAGCCCGCAAACCTAAACACAACCACCACCACCACCCCGTCCACAGAGACTTTGACGACCTTTCCCATCCCATCTCCCTCACCATGAGCATTGCGGTTGCCGTCGGTTGCCGCCCCTCCCCCAGGTACGCATTGTGGACTGACTGTGGAGGGATCATGGGAAGTGAATCTTTGTGTGGAGAAGGGCTAAGAAAGTGTTGTCGTTAGCATCGTCGAGTATATATCAACCCCATGGGATCCCCAAGATCAACCATTGAATCAACCAGCACATCCAGCGCCCTGATCCAGCATCATCAGCATCATCATCATCCAACCTCATCTGAAGACGACGACGACGACTCAATGGCCATCTTTTCCTCCAGCACTGAGCGAACTGCAGCTCCTGCAGTCGACAAAGCCCACATGGAATTCTCTGAGGACTTGGAGGCGAGAGTCTCGGGTTCCAAGAGCGACAATGCACGCATTGAACGCGTAGAGTTGACCGCAGATGAAGTATGGAAATTCTGCAATGGCATATTGGCTTGCGCTGACGCGAATACAGGACAAAATGATCTGCCGAAAGACAGACAAAGTCATTCTCGTGATTCTCGTTTGGGTCTACTTTCTCCAGGTATGTGTGGTTTGCAGAACTTCCAGTACACGAGCAGTATACTAATGTCTGCTTTGCAGATTCTCGACAAGTCAGTTCTTGGTTACGCATCGATCTTCGGGCTCCAGGAAGATACACACCTCATCAATAATCAATACTCGTTTGTTGGTAGTATTGCAGCCATGGCGCAGCTTGCATGGCAACCTTTCTCCTCGGTTTTGATTGTCAAGGTCCCCCACCGAATCCTTATGCCTTCCTTGGTCTTGGGATGGGGAATCGCACAAACATGTATGGCAGCTTGCACAACCTACCAAGGATTGTTGGTAACGCGCTTCTTCTTGGGACTTTTCGAGGCTGGATGCCTACCCCTTTTCTCGGTTATCACAAATCAATGGTATAGACGTTCCGAGCAACCCATCAGAGTAGCGGCGTGGTATGGTACCAATGGAGCAGCAACAATCTTCGCGTCGGCCGTTTCCTATGGACTTGGTCATATTCCATCCGAGACACTAAAGTCTTGGCAAATGTAAGCCTCTCCACGCCTTTTCTTTTATCTTCCTCCTTCAGGCTTATGGGACCTTGGCTTATTCTGATTAGTATCTTCCTCTTTGTTGGTCTTATCACTGTTGCTACCGCTCCATTCGTATACTGGAAGCTTGACAACGACATCACCTCTGCTCGCTTCCTCACAGAACACGAACGAGCCCAAGGTGTTGAGCGCCTTCGATCCAATCAGACTGGTATTGGATCTCGGGAGTTCGAATGGTCCCAAGTCTGGGAAGTCGCTCTTGAGCCTAAGACCTATCTCTGGATCGGAATGTCCCTTCTCCTTAATGTTGGCGCATCGGTAACAAACGTCTTTGGCCCTCTCATTCTCAAGGGACTCAACTTTGATAAATATAAGACATCCCTCCTAAACATTCCGTTCGGCGCCGTCCAGCTCATGATTATCCTCCTCTCCTCATGGGCAGCAGCAAAGGCTAAGCTCAAGGCTCCAGTCCTGCTTGTGCTTGTTCTCCCGGTCATTGCTGGACTTGCGATGCTCTACACCATTCCCCGATCCAACACAGCAGCTCTCCTCGGTGGTTACTACCTTTTGGCTTTCCTCTTTGGCTCTAATCCACTCATCGTCTCTTGGATTGTCGGCAACACCGCTGGAACGACTAAGAAATCTGTCGTCATGTCGCTCTACAATGCAGGCTCTTCTGCTGGAAACATCATTGGCCCACTCCTCTTCAACAAGAAGGATGCACCAACCTACTTCCCAGGTCTCCGCGCAGTTCTTGCCATTTTTGTCACATTGGGGGCTGTGATCATCATGCAGCTTGGAAACTTGATCTTCTTGAACAAGCTTCAGAGCCGAAAGCGTGTTCAGAATGGAAAGAGTGCAGTCATTCATGATGCATCTATGGATACGAGATATGTGCAAACTGGAACGAACGAGGTTGGGGAGCATGCCTTTGATTTGACTGACCGAAAGAACGACGAGTTTGTGTATATTTATTAGAATGAGCGTGTTTATATATGGATTTTAATTTGAGGTGGGGGCTTGGCGGAAGGGAGTTCTGGGGTGGGTTTCTGGATTAGAGACTTGACTATACGATATGAGAATACGATATACATTTGAATATAGCCTCGTGTTCGTTGGCGTCAAGTGATTTGTATTTCTTTCGTCTCTTTCTTCGTCTCCTGCTCTTGGGGATGCTAGCTCACTATTTCATCTCCTCCACTCAACCTTGACTGAACTTAATGCAGCCAATCCCATTTTCTCTTTTTCCTTTTTCAAACTAGAGGCAAATCTCTTAAATTATTACTGCGACCTGTTCATATCCCTATGTGTTTATAAAGTCAATTATGCCACGTTTTTACTCTCGCTTAAATTCGCTTCGATCTTCAAAAATGATCGGGCTCGTCACATTTGGGTTGAACCTCAGCAGTTGTTGCGCATTTCAACGAAAAGCATCACTGCAAAACTGCAGAGTATGCACGAGAAGTTGGGATGATAGATTCATTGGAAAGTATTTTCCACTGTCATAAACCGGTTTCATTGAGCAGAACCTACCTAGGTATGTGCAGTACATCCAGAAATGGAACCATAACGATGCAAATACATGTTCACATCACCTTCTACTTTACTAATCAGTAATTTTTAATGAAACATAAGCAAAAAAAAAATACAAAAAATCAAATATTTGTGCAAATGCACAACAACGAGAGAACGAGGGTTCAACACCTATTCAACGAACACGCTCACTCGCTCCATTCAAACCCACTTTCTCAATCTATCCATTTCCCTTTATTCGCTCATTCCTTGACTGTGCAATTCAATATCCAGTAGACAATTAATCATTTTTTACAAATTCTCACGCAATGGGACAGCACAATTGTCTTTCCAATCGCCACAAATACCCAATTCTCAATTCAACACATCCAGATCTTACGATCAAAACAAATACTAATTCAAAATCATATCCAAGATATTCCTTGGAAGATGAATCGGCTGCTCATGTTCGTCCTCTTGTGGTATATCAGGGTGTGGCGCGTCGTTGGGTATCAGATCGATGCCAATGGTGGCTGGTTTGCAAGGCGAGATGTTTTGTTGTACCAGGGACTGTAGCAGCTGCTGTTTTCGTTCTCGTTCTCGTTTTGCTGATAGAGATATGAAGAGTGATGGGCTGGCTCCTGGCATGATGTACGATTGACCCAGGGCATCTACAAAAATCGTGGTTGGTAGCAGGTTTGGGTTTTGGAGAATGTCGGGATAGTGTGTAGGAAGTGGGTTGGACCGTTGTTGTTGTTCTTGTGGTGGTGGTAGTGTTTGGTTACTGTTGGACAATGATAATGATGAAGGAGAAGGAGTATTAAATTCTAGGTTTGGCATGGAACTGAGGCTGCGAACTGCATTGAGTTGTTGATTCTGCGGTACTGGTGCTTGTGATATGATAGCGTTGGAGGAGGATGGTGATGATGAATTGTCCAGCAAAGTATGCCCTAGGCTCAAGAGAATATCGCGGATAGCCCGCGAGGTTGAAGGTGGGGAGGTAGGGGGTGTGGCGCGGATGGTTCAGACTCATCGTCTGCTGAGGCATCTGCTTCTTGGATCACTTTAACCACTCTGGTGTTGGTGTAGAGGCGCTGAGGGGTAGGTGAGAAAACTGTCAATGGTGTGCGAGAAGGTATGTATTCTTGTTGTAGAATTGACGGATATACTGGATGTTGTTGGTGATATTCTGCTGGGTGTCGTCCAAGAGAGAAATTATTTGCCGAAGAGGGACCACTGGAAGAATGCATGCTTGGGAAATTATCGTTGGCCGCTACTTGCTGCGTCCTATTGGTGCTTGATGTCATATATCCAGTAGAAGTGGATGCCATGGCTAGCTAGAGGGGTTGCCAATGCGTATTTGGGTGGACGTTGAATCTGTTGGATATAGTGTAGTTCTGTTCTTTGCTGTCCTTGGTTGAAAGCCTCTTCTCTTGGATATCTGAGGGAGCAAACGAGTTGGGAATGGGTAGTGGTGCTGTAGAATTGCGATGAGTTGGAAATGGTAAAGGGATTTGAGATGCAACACAGAATTTGAGAGATGCATAGTCAATATGTACCGCAAGAACAATAATGTCAAGCCAGTCGAGATTGAAATGCCCAGCAGGAGGAACTAGTTGGGGACAAGTGAGGGCCGCTAGAATGAGTTCGGCTGATATTAACTGAATAGGTCTGCCGGTGTGTGCTAGCGTAAGCCTTAAACAATTATGCTTATATAGATTAAAATATAAAGTTGCCTGACTGAAGAAGAAGTTGAAGTGTAATGATTATTGGATGTGAAAAAGTAGGAATAGTATGAGATATTGGAAGCATCTTAAGATGGAAGAAAGTGCATACAAGTTACCTTTCCTTCTAAAAGAATTCGTATAGAGAGATAAACTCCGGATGCAATCCCTTCCCGCAACAACAATGGAACACATAGAATAGAAGAAATTCAACCACAAATAACTTCCCCTCCATTCGACCAAATCACTAAGCTGCGCACACCGATATTGTAAGAACAACAAATGCTACGACAAAAAGTAATAGAACCATGTCCCAAATGCTCCTTCTTTCCTGCAGCGATGTAGGCTTGAGCAATGGCGTTTGCTCATTAACCAAAACCCGCGATCGACCCGCGGAATTCTTTAAGGCAACCCTCATCTTTCGTTTCGTTCCCTGACCACTATCAGCTTTAGCAACCGGCGAAGTAGTCATCGCAGCTTGATTATCTACCTTTTATTTGCCTGGACAGCCAACCGAACTTTCTGGTCTTCATCCTCCATTCTCGCGCGTTTCCTCTCCTCCCTCTTCTTCAAGATGGCTCTCAAATTTTTCTCCGCTTCCTCTGCCTCCCTTGCCCTTTTCCTCTCCTCCCTCTTCTTTAGGATGGCTCTCATATTCTTCTCTGCCTCATCTTCGCTATCTGGCTCCGGTCTTGGCTCAAGATGCACCATTTTAGATATCTTCTCCGTCGCCTTCCTTTTGCTCCCCTTGTTTTTCTTGGCTGCTTCTTTTCTCTCCCTGTATTGTCTCTCTGCCTCCTCCCAATCATAATCGGTAAACTCATCATCGCTGTCAAAGACGGCATAATTCGTCTTGAAATCCACTTGTTTGTCCCAGGCACGTAGTTGGAGGAGCCAAGGGCTTTGGTTTGTGAGGAAGATTTTGGGGAGGTGATCTTCTTTGCCTGGGGCAAAGGGCGTTAAGAAGTGAGAGGGCTCGAAGCCCGGGTAAGGCTCTTTTGGGGCGACCATGGCTGATGGTTGTTAACTTTGACCGGGAATTGTTTCATGGGGAGCCGTTTTGTAAATGGAAGTGAAGACGTGGACTCGATCGCGATCGTTCTAAAAAAAAATTGCTGTGCTTGAACGTTCTCTCCGTTTCCTTTAGTATGTTTAGCGAGTTGGCGAGCTGAGGCTTAAATCAGACTTGGTGGCACGTATCGGGCTAAAAATCTCACGATAGTTCCTGACGATGATGTTCCGCCGCGAACATGGAAAGCCTCGAGCTCACAACTTCTCGAGGGAACTGAACAGCGAACACCATTTAAAAAAAAGGGGGGAGGTTGTCTGGTTCACTAGAACCGTGATTCACCTCTCCCTCGTGTTCTAGGCTCGTGACAAGCGTAGAACACATGTTTCGAACGGATCGCGCAAGCCAAAGAATGGAAGATATAAACCCGAACGGTGGGAAAAACGCGCAGAAGTGGTAGGAGGGGAAGATGCAGGTGAGCTACAATAACAGAGACCGCGGATTACACACACTTGCGCAGGACCAGGCAGGTCCTCTCCTAATCTGCAGCATAAGTACATGTTTATATTCAGATTGCATTTCACCCATCCTTTCTTTGCAAAGCAAAAACCTCATCAACTTTCCTCAAGCGAACAACATGTGACACATCTGCAGGTTGAAGCCATCACGAGCATCCCAATTTCGTTGAGAGACACGGATGCAGGATGACATCACGTTTGGCATTATTATACTTTAGCCAAGCCTGCCGGAACCCCAGACGATTGGAGGCAGCCCCACTATTTACCAAGGTCTGATGACGACGAATCTCCTCGAATGAATTCTTGTCTTTAAGCTTCAGATGAAGCTTGAAATGTGCTTCGACAAGCGCCGACCGACAACCTTTTTACTGCCACAATCACCTCACTCGTCTTCAAATCCTCCCTCTTCTTTTCCCTTCAGCAATAATCAATCGCAAAAACTTCAGACATTGTTTGATCCGACTTGAAATCAAATTATCACCAAAAGTAACAGAAATCAAGAACTTGTCGCGCCCAAAGAACAAGGGTTTGGTTTACCTATCCTGCAAGAGCCCAATCACTCCACATCCACGCAAACACATTCGCAAACATGGGTATCCTCGACCGCGTCAAGACATCCTTCTCTGCGGGCCATCTTGCCCATGCAGCCTACCGATTCGTACAGATGGTTCTGGCTCTCGCAGTCGTAGGATTATACGCCCAAGATTTGAAGGCTGCGAATAAGGCTGGGAAGTATAGTGATGGAAAATGGGTTCGTTCCTCCCCCTCTCCTCCCAATCCAGTCAACCCACCGACCCCAATAAATAAGCATCCCACATCGTACGCAGGGCGCAACAACTACGTCTGCAAGTTTTCGAGATGAAGTGCTAATATGTTGATACTGTTTTTAGGTCTTCGCTGTAGTAACCTCCTCCCTTTCTGCTGTCACAGCACTGGTCTACATGGTTCCTTTTGTCGTTCGCATACCATTTCTCTTCGTGTGGGACTTTATCCTTTTCATCCTTTGGATCGCGCTATTTGGATTGTTTGGAAGCATGTTCATTAAGGAGAACCCAGAGGGAAATGGAGGAATCAAGAGGATGAAGAATGCCGTGGTATGTAAACACACTCGAAAGTTGGATGGAATATGTGTGCTAACATTTTTGCGCAGTGGGTTGACCTCGTGAATGCGTTACTGTGGCTTATCAGTGCTATTGCTATGGGAGTTTATTGGTTCCGACACAGAGGTGGAAGAAGCCAATTCACAGGTCGTGCCGTCGTTTGAAGAGACCCAGCGAGCGAAGGAGGGGTTACACAATTGCCGACAAAAGCTGGGTTGATGTGGATATGAAATCAAATGATGAGTATGCCTTTGCTTCTGGAAGCAGGATTCGGGAGACGTGGTAATGATGGGAGATGAGGATAAAGATACCACATGATTGCCTTTTTTTTTTTTTTTTTTTTTTTTTTTTTTTTTTTTAGCTTTGCGAGCGTTTCAATACCGTACAAAGATACCACAAATTTCTATTCAAGTCATTCCCTTAGTATAGAATTGAATAAATGTAAGGATGATTGTCTTCCTAGAACAACTGCTAAGGCCTTTAGACCTTCCTCTATATTACCGCGAAATCGTCTTAGTTTGGAAAAGTGGACAGATAAAATTTAGGAGCAAAACAACTTTGTTGCAAACGTATATGCCTTCTAATGGCATACCTGCGGAGCACCTCAAAGTACTCCGATTCCGATCTACCAAATTTCCCCTTTAACCATTAAGGCGATTTGGCCGATCTTAAAAAAATTCCCTTTGCCATTCAGGCTATCTGGTTTTGAGATTCCTGCTATCAAATAATCTATTCCGCATATCAAAACCGGCCGTAAACTCAATTTCAAGTACCGACATGTTGATTCCCTCCCAACATTCGAGAAGAAGCAAGATCAACCAGATTAATTAGATTATCAAACACGGAATTTGATTGATCGCCTCTCCTCCAAATTCTCGAAAACAAATTCCACAACCTTCACAACAAAATTTTCCTTTCTTTCTTTCTTTTTGCTTGGGAAAGTTTAATCTTCACCCAACAAACCTCTTTTCTGAAAAGACAAAACTTTCCCCTGTGGCATATCTGGGGAAGAGATAACGGAGATCTTGTTAGCTGGGGAAAGAAATTCGAGAGAAGCACCCCAGCCATAGAAGTTAAAACGTGTTAGACGGGCCGCAGTGGACAGGCAGTGTGTGTGGGGGATGGGATTTTGGATGATCTTGGGGTGTCGATCTGAAGGCTGGTTTGTACAGTACAGTATGGTGGGGTTGAGGTTTTGGATGCTCCTTTTGCCACAGCAGCTTGAGATGAGGAGGAAGAGGAGGAAGAGGAGGAAGAAAAAGCAGAAAAATGAGGGTCTTGATTTACAGGTACAAAACTTTGATACCTAAATCATGACTGTCTTCGCCAACTACGAGTACAGGAATTCCAGCGATTGACTTTAAAGAAGAAAGCAGAAACAGTAAACAGAAAACAGAAAACAGAAAACAGAAAGGGAAAATGACCACCACGGAGATAACTGTATCTACTACTGCAGGGAATCGTATTGGCATGTGGCATTGAAATCCACCAGGCCGTATTCATCCTGTCGGTCGTGGAGAAAGACGTCAGTAGTGTAGCGCGCCAGATATACAAACGGCAATGATATGCATGAGATCTGAACAGTTAGGCGACTCACCTCCGATTCTCAGACATCAGCATAAAACTTTGGGAATTCATTCTCTTGACTGCGCCAACTGGCTTGGGGTGATTGGATCGGAGAAAGGCAGGTATGGCACACTGCCTTGGTTTTTATGCAATTCGGTGTGATTTTGAGTGGATTTGAGGGGTGATCTTTCCATGGTGGACGCTTGGTTTGGACCCTGGATGTATCATCTCTGAAATATATTTTGTGTTAGCTGTTTTTTTTCTCAAATTGGGTTTTGGTGTGTTGTTTGATGTTTGTTGAGAGTTTGTTTGCTGGAGTGGAGGGCTTTGGAAAGTTTGAAAGGTTCAGATTAATTCCAAAGGACGGAGGAATGAAACGAGGCAACTGTAAAAGCTGTAATCTCTAGAGGTTGGGATAATGCATCGCATTGCGCAGCATTCCATTCCATCATCACTCAAGCCAGTAGTACCAAGCATGGGAAATACTGTATGTACTACATCGGCTGGGTTTTGGACGACTAGGGAGGAAAGCCTTCCCCCTTCGTCATAAAGGAAACGCTGCACCTCCAAAAACAAAGCAAAGTACCTCGATTTTAGGAAATCTTTCAAAGCAGCTTTACTACTGTAGAATTCCCTTGAAGGCTTTCTTCCCTTCTTGGATTCTGTGCCTCTCATGTCATCCGTTGCCTCCGTTTCCAATCTCCACAATCGCTCTTGGGAGCCAAATCATTTATCGATAAAGGCACCAACCAGCCTGGTCAGCGTCAACCACCACATCATCTGAGCAACATATCTCCCAAACAACTCTTCCGTCTCTCCTTCCATCTTTCCCACGACTCATCCATCCCTTTCTTCGACAAGACGACTCATTCAACCTCTCTCACCGCAACCTACCTCGTCCTCTACACAATCACTCGGCCCAACACTAACGATTCAAGAACCACAATCCGTGAACCTCCTCGCCCAGCAAATCGGCAGAATATCCGAGATCAACCCCAAACGCAACCATAACCGCCAAATTTTAGCATCAGTCGATGCTCACAATCACGGGGTCCCATCCCAAGGAATACCAAACCACGCCGGTGGTGTTTCTTCTGTGGACTACTCCACTACTCCTCGAAACATCGGCCTGTTCGGAAAGGCTCTTCGCTAGCGAGAACGAAGACGTACCAAAGAGGGTTGATTCGTGAAGATCATCATCAATCATCATGGCCAGTCGATCCTTCATGCCACATTCTTATCTGGCACGCCCGCCCTTCACACGTTCTTCCTCGGCCTCGTCGGTTAGATCAGAGGACTCGATTATCTCGTCGCTGAAGAGTTTGACGGTTGAATACATGGATGAAAAGAAAGCAAAAGGAAAAGAGAACTGCAACCCATCTTCTCCAGGTATGTGTGAGGTTGTGACTTGAACGCATCAGAGTGGGATACAGCACAAAACGGGAACGGCGCCATCCCCACCGCCACATACGACAGACTCCACACTCCATGTCGTCAAGACCGTTACAAGTTGCTAACTGCTTTGGTAATTTTAGGTCACAGTACAAGTACTTTACAGTCCCACCGCGAAGAAGCAACCACCCCAGGTCGAAAGAGAAGTGATCCTATTGCAATTCAATTGCCTGGTCGAGATCCGAGAGCTGTAGCTGTCTACACGCCACTTTCTGCGCGAGGAGATTTACTAGGGTATGGTTCATATTTAATTTTGTTTGGAGGATAAAGATTCCGGATACTTGTGGAATGCAGGCTGATTATTGTAGTGGATACTTCCCCAACCACGAGGAAATTCAACGATCGTACAAATCGCACCCTTTCAACAGTCAACCCGAAAGTAAGAGTCCATTATTCTTGCCTACCGCTACAAGTATGTCGGATTGCGGTACACCAGGTTCGGATGTCGCCTCGCGTGGACATCCAAGTTTAATATCTCCCGGTTTCCCTCCGGAGGTACTACAAATCCCGATGGGAAAATATCACCCTTCGAATTTCAATTCAAACCCAACTTCATCAGTTGGTACACCAACTGGCCACTATGTTCCTGCTCCATTCCCATCACACAATCTTGCCCTTCCCAAGACTACCGGAAAGCGAAATACCGCTGCCCGACCTGGCCATGAGAGACGTGGAAGTGATGTCAAGCGGAAGATCCAACAATACCAAAAGGAGATGAGCGCGCAGTCCCGTACAGCAGGCCACCATTCGACTGGGGGCGCCTTGAAGGCGTTGAGAAAGCCAAACAGCCCGAAGTTAAAGCCTCTCGGTAGTCCAGGACCCATCACTCCTTTCGAATTGGAGGAGAGTGCTGGATATATGGTTGCTGGTGGGAGAGCACCAATGGAAAGCAATGCCGATCAACAAAATCAAAATCACCTCGATATGATTGAAAGAATGATTGATACCGAGGATAGGAGGGCGCGAAGTCCGAGGACGACGGTGTAGACAAGCCTCTGCCTTATTTCATCTCGACTTGGGGAAGAATATCAACTCGGTTGATTCATAAAATGGAGCACTCGTGTCGAGTACGGCGTTAGACGTTCTCACACATCAATACCCCAACATGCTGCTACAGTAGCAGGACCTCATCTACCAGCAACCAGCTCCGCATCCTCATACTCCAAGACTCTCCCATCACCACATACAACCTGCCTCGCTTCCTTCACACACAACACAACATGGATACAATACCATTCCCCCCTTGCATCAGTTCCTTCTGACGTTCTACTTTTTTCGTCCAGCTTTTACGCGTTGCTGGTGCATTTTTTTTCGGAGTTACTGGCCTAGATATCCATATGCTTTGCGGTTCATGAATCAAGATCCGACATGCACAAAAACTCGCGCCTCCCTCGATACCAAGTGCTGGTTATTACGGTCTGGCTTGGGATAGGCGTTCACCTTCGTTTATTTTTTTTCCCCTTTCATTTTTTAAACTGGGATGGTTAGGATGGAATGGGATGGGATAGACGTTTGGCTACAGCTTAGCTATGAGTGGTCTAGACAAAACAATATGATATTATTGTTTACTCACTTGTTCATTCATTGAGATTGGTTTGTGAACTGCCTCTGGCCTATTTGTTTCGTTGAGAGAGCTCTTATTTCGATGCATAATCAATCGTACGAGTAGCCGAGTCAGATGATCGTGAGCATGTGAGACCTCGTAGAACTCCCCTATTTTTGGGAGAGAGAGAGCATCTAAGCGAGAAGGTAGTGAGGATATATATTGAACTACGTCATCATCTTCACCGACCTCCGGAAACTGGGCAGCCAGAAAAGCCGCATTGAATGAATGAAGTTTTTGCTAGGCCATAATACGAACAGTATAATCCTCATTTCCGGTTTCCCCAGAGGACCGCAGAAACATAAGAAAAATTGTGATATAGCGGTGGGGTACATACAGGATTTGGCATCGGAGGAATCGGGCACTTATCTAAATTAAAAATATGGGAGATCTTCACAGTACTCTCCTGATCTCCTCCCCTGATCCTCGACTGACCAAGACAAAAACAGAGGCGAGAGTTATGAACCGCTCCATTATTTTTAATTTGACTTCTTGGGCTTGCTTGCCGTTGTTTCGGGCACCAGGAACTTTCCTTCCCGCTGTCACCCAAAGGTTGCTTGTTCATGATACTGTACTGTAGCGCGGGTACGAGACGATGTGCTACATACAGTAGTGCAAGGTGATGGTGAACTCTTTTTTTTATGACACCTCCTATACGAGATAATAGGCTGTAGCAAATATCAGATTACTTTTTTTTAAATACCTTTCTCCCCCCGTTTTCCCCTTTTTTCCGTAACCAAGATTTCCTGTCTCTTGCCGCTGCAGGTTGATGTCAGTGGGTAAGGCTGGAGGCTGGAGATAGAGATGGCTTCACCCCGCTATTATTATCGTGTGTGCGACGAGATAGAAAGAAAGGGCAACCCTTTCAGAAGCTCTGCTCGTTGATTTTGAATACACATTTTTTGTTTTGTTTTTGATGGTTCTATTCTTACATTATTCTAGAACAATTAATAACTTGGAAGGGTAGCTTCTTCAGGTCCTGACTTTCTTGTCACAAGAACCTTCGATTAGGCTTCTGTTTCACCTTTCCCATCCCTTCCCTCTGTCGCTGAGTCCTGGCTTCGGCCTGTGACAACGCATGATTATCCTGAGTTTCCCCTCCACCCACTTCCACCTCCCACACTCCAACCACCAACCTCCCCGCACACACCACCACTCAACGACACCGAAAACTCGAACCCGACGAATCAGTCACCCAACCCAATCCTGTCCAACCCAAGGATTCATTCAGCAGCAGCAGCATCCTCCATTATTCGTCATCTGCGTTTCTCTCTCCCGAACAATCATAACGACAACCCACCTACCACCTACAACAACATCGCAGCCTCATCACTCACTCCAAACCACCACCCAACAACCAAGAGAGGAGTCTTTACCACCAGTCATTTGAACAATGTCTTCTCGTCGTGGTTACGATGACCAGTCTTACTACGGCGAAGTAGGACGAGGAGCACCTCTGCCTGTCCGCACACGAGAGCGCGAATATGAAGAACGAGGCACATACGGGCGCCCCGCCTTCCTCAACGATGACTATACTCGTCCCACGGACTCTGGCGCCATGGTCGTACGGCAGAGAGAAGAGGAGACATATTTGCAACGACGACCTCGTTCACTATCTCCACCTCGCAGATTCGTAGATCGTTCTCCTACCCCGCCTTCCTCGAGCGATTACTCTCGCACCAGAGTGGTAGAGCGTGAGCGTGAGCGTGAGAGGCAGAGGAGTCCGAGTCCGCAGTTGAGAGCGAGGGTCGTGGAGACGAGGGAGAGACAAGTCCTGAGGGAACGAAGCCCTTCTCCATTGCCGCCTGTTCGCGTGAGGGAGCGGTATGTGGAGAGGGAGAGAGAGAGGGAGAGAAGTCCTTCCCCGATTGATCGTGTGCGGATCAGAAATATCGAGCAGAGGGAGATTGTTCGTCAACCAAGTCCGGCGCCGCTGCCTGTTGTTAGGCCACCGAGTCCGATTAGGGCACCGCCGATTCATCAAGAGATCATTACTCATCATAGACATGTTGATCATGGTTAGTCCTACCAATTTCTCAAGGTTGGCACAGGAATGCTAATAGTTGTATTCTTTTAGGCTTTGAACGACCACATGTCCGCGTTCCAACCCCGCCCCTCCAATTCGCCAAAGCCGAGTGAAGGAGACAGATATTGATATCTACACCTCGCGCAACAATACCGAAGTCGACATCACCCGTCGCGAATCCACAAACCCCGTACGCTCTCAGCCACTCGTTCGTCGTGAACGGGAATACGTGCACGATGATTCTTATATCTACGAGCAAGAACGAGATCGTCTACGAGTCAGCGAGTCCACAAGGGTTGATCAGATTTCCAGACGAAGAAGTATGAGTGCTCGCCCACCCCGCGAACGATCTCTATCCCGCACGAGAATGCGCGAGAGTGAGAGTGAAGCAGAATTCTATTCTCGCAAAACCAATGAGAGAGCTGTAATCGGGGAAGCGTACAACGGCGCCACCAAAGACTGGAGCATCATTGACGTACCACCTGGAACCGAAAGAGTGCGAATGGACGGTGTAGGAGGAGGCAGTCAAGAGATCAGCTGGCAAAAATACAACGGTGTGCGCCGCTCGAAATTCATTCCGGAACGCGAGAGAGAGTCTGTTTCTACGTCCGTTCGGGATCGAGTGGAGATCAATTCGAGCTCGAGAGATGATCAGCTTGTTACTATTCCATCACGAGATACAACTACTCTTGATATTGAGATTTCCTCTAGACGGAGAGGTGGCGGTGGCTACGAGAGGGAGAGAGAATATGAGCGGATCACGGAGGAGTCAACGAATAACAGACGCGGCGCACCGATTGTGAAACAGCAGAGAGTGACGAATGATTTATGGACGGAAATCACAAAGGATCTCGTTACGCGTGAGGCGATTGAGGAGTTGGGGTATGATTTTGAGGAGACCGAGTTTTTCTACTACATCATTCAGTATTTGAGATACGTAAGTTTTGACTCACCCTCTCACCTTCCTTCTTCTTGAAACCCACATACTAATTGCTGTTGAAAACAACAGGAAGATGTCCTCGAACTCGTCCAACTCTCCGACAAGATCCGTCGCCAACGTCAACATCGTGCGAGGGAGATCGAGTGGGAGAGACAGCAGATTGACATCCACGACCACAGGCACAGGCGAGGTCAGTGGGGAGATGGATGGGAGAGCGATAGGGGGTACGGCGGGAGAGGCAGGGGTTTTGATGATGAGAGGCTTGTTGAGAGGGAGGTCATCTATTCCAGTACTGGTGGAAGGAAGCCCGGTCGTCGGTATTGAGCTGAGCATTAGAAGACGGATAGAAACATGTCAAGGTGGTTGTTTTCTTCTTTTGTTGGGTTTTGTGGACGGGACCGCATAATACGATTTGCAAATCATGACGTTACGGCTGGAATTATTGAGATGAGATGAATGAGAGAAATTTTTGGTTGCGTTCCGTTAGGTTGGCATAGGTAGCGAGCGAGCAAAGTTTGAATGAGATGAAATTGGCATTGGTCTTTTTTTTGGGATGGGATTGGAAGGGATTTTTTTTTTCATGACTTTGGTGTAAGGAAAGAGAGAGAGGGAGGAGCGATGAGATGAAATGAAATAGTACAGAGTTTTATGAACTGGAGGGGTTGTGCTAGCTGGCTGGGGGTGACAATTGGATTTGATTGGGATTTTGATTTGGATTTGGATGGGCGTGTTTTTGTGTCGCGATAGATGGGGTAATGAGGCTTTTTTTTATATATATCTTGATGAATAATGTGAAAGTGAAATATAGATTTCTGTTTTATCTAGATAGACTTTTGGTCCTTCTTCTGGTTATTGTAAATTGTACGTGTAGGTGAGTGAGAACCTCATTGAAGTGGTATTTTGAATCATCCATGCGCCTATTTAAGGTATCACCATCTATCTATTGTGAAGGAGTGGTATAGTAAGTCCAACTAAGAAGCTAATCAAAACCAAATGATCAACGAAACTGGCACTGTACTGCACTAAACTATGGCTTTCCAGCCGACTTTGCACAGATTGATTCATATGACAACTTCTACACGTTACTACGATCAAAATCAAAATGGCACTGTTTTTGAAGGCAAAAAAAAAAGATAGACGTTTTTCCATGTAGTTTATGAATGGAAACTTACGTCGACTTCCGGAATAATGGCTAGTAAGTAATGATGATGAAGGTTAAAACATAGGAAAGCAACGAAACATTTGACTTCAGCGAACTAAGCCCGCTCAACCCCATAATCATCCCCCTAAGCAGGGGCTCCTTCCTCACGAACCTCGCTTCGCTTCGTAACTGCCCAAACCCGGAATGATTGGGTGAATAATAAGCGAGCCACTCTCATTGGCTCTCGTGACCTAAGGTCTCACACAAATTTCATTCACAAGCTGACTACACTACATAATTCAAAATACGCCATTCTTGGTCTTGCCTTCGGGCATTTGGTCAATTTGAAACGATACAGAGAAGATTAGCATGGCCCCTGCACTAAGGATGACACGCTCAATCAAAGAGAAGCTACCAATTTTTTTGCACTTTTTTTTGCACTTTTTTTTCCCCCCGAAAACCCTTTCTTTTCTACTTTTCTACTTTTCTACTTTTCTACTTTTTGGATTATTTTTTGGCTTGAACTTTTTAAGCCTGATGTAGTATTTCAGGCTTTTTGTAATTTTTGGGGGCGTGCCTGCCTGCTAGGCCCAACCACAGATTTACCTGAGGTCTACTCCGTACGGCTTCATCTTTTCATAGAGAATCCCAGGCTGTATGTAATCTACCTCTAGAACCTAAATTCATTACCTTCTAAGAAATCTGGATGTGGTTATTCGTCGTCTTCCCAAAAAGCATCATCTACAGTGTGTGAAATAGTACGGGAGTTAGAACTTTTAAAATTGTTTCCAGATCTCGAAATTGAATGTTCTTCCTCTCAGAATGAACCGCCCTTCTCCAAAACGAGTTATCAGCTGAATTTTAGTTCAATCGGTAGAAACTTCCCCAAAAGAACAGCCTGGATGCTCGAGCAAATTTGCAGATGATGTTTTGCAGATGATGTTTTGCCCTAAAGACATGCCATTGATACAACTGCCAGTCTAATATTAATCCTAATTAATCCTTAATGTTTGACCTAGGGTCGAATTCCAGACCAGCTCCTACTGTAACGCTCAAGTGTCATTTGAATCCACGTCATTAATCCACGCCACTTAGAATTGGACGGTAGTCCGTCTTATCGAAAACAAAATTCACTATGCGAATTTAGGAAAACCTCCAGTTCGACAATATCACATTATTCATTCAAGCAAAAGCCTGCACAATTACAACCACCGAAACAAACTTCAAAATCCAATAATCCACCAAGCCTGTCGGCGCAGCTCCCGCGACAGAACTTGAGCTCGGTTGCGTCACTGCCCTAGGACTAGAAACCGTAGACGTAGTTGAGGTGCTCTGTGTCGTTGTCGTCGGTGTTGTCGTCGTCTTGGCAGCTCTCGAAAGAGCGCCTAGAATACCATTTGCATCAACACCACCTCCGCCACTTGCGCTTCCAGCACTGCTAGTCTTTGACGCCGTTATTCTCGGTGAGGTTTTGGTCTCATAGATATCCCCAACATTAGAGCAAAATCCTCCCAGGTCCGTGTAAATCGAATACACGCTCGGCTCAGCAGTCTGTACGAAATCCCCACAGCTTGAAACAGCATTATCGAAGCGGTTTGGTATCCAAGAAGTTCTTTGGGTGTAACAGATGCAAGCTGCCTGGGAGGGAATGGGGGCAGTGGTGAATCCTGGAGTTGCGACTTCGCATGATGAGATCGCGGAGAGGACGGTGGAGCAAGCGGGGAATGTGGCATATCCCTTGAGGGTGGGAGTTGAAACAATGGTGGTGATTGATGGAGTTTCCGTAATCTTATCAATCGTTGTGACGGGCGTGAAGGTAGTGGGTTCCGTCGTTGCCGGTCTAGTGGTAGATGCAGGTATGCTGGCTGGCCCGAGAACATCTCCAACAGATTTACAGAAGCCAGTCAGCTTTTGCAAAACTGATATGGCCGAAGGAGCAGCGCCGGAAGGAGAGACGGTCTTTGCGAAACCAAGACATGTGTCGACCTGTCCATCGAACCTGTTGGGTAGCCAAGTTGTATCGTCATAGCAGAAACAACGCGCAGTGCTTTCGACCCCGAGCGTGCTGAGAGCTGGAGTTTGGATAAAGCAACTCGATATTGCGGCATTCAGATTCACACATGCCGTTGCTGCTCCTCCGAAAACCGTGCGAAGATCCCCAACATTATGGCATAGATTGCTGAAAGATTGAACAAATGTATAGGCAACTGGATCGACATTCTTAGCATAGCTAGCACAAGTCTCCACCGCTCCGTCGAAAATATTCGGGACCCAAGCTATTGTAGCTGAATTGGCCTTGTAACAAGCACAAGGAGCTTGTGCTGTGCGTGCTAAGGTCAAATATCCTGGAAGTTCAGAAGAGCAAGAACTCATATAGCTGAGCACAAGCGAACAGGCGCTGGCAGCTTGCTGTGGAGTCTGGCGCTTCTCATGGAACTTCAATACATCTCCAAAGTTGGCTGATGCATTTGCTGCAGCAAGCAATTGCAGTGATAGTAAAAACGACACCAAATTCATTGCAGCAATACGCAAAAGTACAACAGAGGAGGGGAGTTTTCAAATTTGGCTGGGATGGAAGGGATACGTTCGCCAGCCTTGCTGCGAACGAGGCTACACCGGGAATATATATGAGAAATGAGGACACAGAAATTGAAGGGCATCATGGTGTGAACATCCCGCTGGAAGGCCGAATGGCTGCATCTCGCAGGATCGAAGCGGGGTGATTCAGGCTGCAGAAAAACCAAATTCTGCCACTTTGCCTCGTCTCTTGATTTTCAATACCTCGAGCATTGGTGGACTTCCACTCACAATGCCTGTATCCAGCCATTCCCAATTGGAGATGCGGCCAGCCTTCAGCTGAAAAGCGGCTCACGCCGCCTGCCTTGCATGGCATTATTGAGCCATTACAAAAAGAAAACAAAAGTTCACAGCACCATCCTTGTTGGCCTTGGTAGCCGATGCTCTTCAAGTTAAGCCTCACGCGGGATCGTTGATTGAAACGGCAACCAGGTCGGTGTCGGAAGATCCTGAGGCTTATTGGGTTTCGTTCCGCTGAGCAAGCTTTCCTTGCCGTTCGTTTATCACTATGTTTCGAACCACCGAGGTAGAATCATGCTCTCCGAATCATGGGATCAAAGTACATTCGGCGTTGTTTTTGAGAGGAAGCAAGGGATCGCAGAATCCAGCTACTCTTTAGTGGGGGTGATATTCCGAGACAGTTGCATTGATAGAATGGAATGATGGAGGGGAAATAGAGAGAAACGATCACTCAAGCCCTCGGTCACATGACCATGGTTTGGGCCCCAAATTCAACGTTACAACTCCATCACCACGACTTCAATTCACCACACAGCAATGAGTCCATATCGGAAGAAATAAACTTGCAATCTAAAAATTCTCTCTAACATCGAGCTCTCAGAACTCTGTGGTATTTAGAAACGAACGTGGGACCAAGGCTAGCTCTTCCCCCAGAGTCCCGACTCTGCAATTAATTCTCGACAGTATATACCCCTTTGCTTCCCATTCACCTCCTCAAACTATCTACAAAGCAGATCTTCGTCTCCTGGTAACCAACTTCAATGGTGCCACGGGAGCTGCGGCTCCTCCCTGGCTTCGGAGATACTCAGACATCATCTTGGTTGCTTGAATTCCACCATATGCTTGCTCATCAGCCATGAGTTGAAGCTCGGCCATGGTCATGGTGATGAATTGGCCAGCTGGAGCAGCTGGAGCTTGACGCTTGAATGGGCGTGCTGGTGCAGCGGCAACTGGAGCGACTGGAGCAGCTGGGATTGGAGTAGCGACTGGAGAAGCTGGAGAAGCTGGGATTGGTGCGGCACCAGCAATAGGAGATTCTCTTGCAGGCTCGATGGGAGCAGCACCTGCAATTGGAGATGCTCTTGGAGGCTCAATGGGAGCAGCGCCAGCAATAGGAGATGCTCGTGGAGGCTCAATGGGAGCAGCGCCTCCAATAGGAGATGATCGTGGAGGCTCAACGGGAGCAGCACCAGTGAGAGGCTCGCTCGCTGGTCGCTCTGCAACAGGACGGGCTGGCTCGCCTTGACGAATTGGCTCGGGGTTTGACCTTGACGGATTGGCTCTGTTTGGCCTGGATCTGTTGACCAGGTTGGATCTGTTGGCCTTGACCAGGTTGGATTTGTTGTCCTTGACCTGGCTGGATTTGTTGTCCTTGACCTGGTCGAATTTGCTGGCCTTGTCCTGGCTGGAGTTGTTGACCTTGTCCAGGTTGTTGTTGTCCCTGGCCAGCCATTCTCATGGTGATGATGAATTCACCATCGAGTTGACCAACAGTGGCTGCGATACGGGCATTTTGTCTATCCAAAACCGTTGGGGCGTTAATTGGGGTGAAAGTTGGTGCCAAAAGCAATTGAGTGGCAACAGCATTTCCTCCATTCTGGGAGCCACCGTTGTTGTTGTTTTGTCCTCCGTTGTTGTTGTTGTTGTTGTTGTTATTGCCGCCTGTAGTTGGGGTTCCAGTGGTGCCATTGTTATTTTGACGCTTTTGCTGTGGGTTGAGGTTTCCTGTGGCTCCTCCTGGGTTTTGGAGAACTGAGCGCTGCTCAAGACCTAGTTGGACGGAGCTTTGTGGTCCAGCACCCATTTGAATAGCCGCGGCCATGACTCTCTGTGCATTGACTGTATACTGTCAGTTGATTGATCATGTTATCCGACAAGGTGGGGAAACATACGAGGAAGCTGGACGACAGCCATCATGTTGTTGAGGTTGGGTTGAACAGCACCGAGGTTAGTGGTGACGAGGTATCTGTAGTTGTCTGGTCTAGTATAAGCATGCTTGAAGGTCTACTGAGGAATGAAGTAACTACTTACTGACTGGGGCAGCCCCAGAAACTACCATTGTGGTACTGACACCATTTCTGTAGTCGGTATTGACAGTCATTGGCTGGCTAGCTTGTACACTCATTCGGAAACCATCTTGGAATTCGACCTCTTGAATTCCAGATCCATTGATCGCCACAGATTGTTGTTGTGCGCCTCCAAATGGAGTCAACACATTGCTTGTCTCGGGTGTTTGACGACCAATTGCCATATACTCTCCATCGATACTGGTCAGCTTGAGCATACGAACGGTACCATCAGTGCTGTCATAGCTGTTAGCGATGTATTGTTACACTCAAACACCCTTCACTTACATGTTGACACTCTTGATACCTTCCATAACTATCCACGACTGCCTGTCTGGTGCTAGTTGTGCGACAAAGGCGTTATCTGGACTGATATTCATTTGACTCATGATCTGTGTGTTCATGGGCATCTCGATCTGAGCTCCCACAAGATTGGTTGCATTGTTGGTCTGAATGGTCATCGTTTGCGGCGATAACTGGACGAAGGGTTGACCGGTAGAACCGGTGACATGGCTTGCCGCAACTGATGGGGTGTTCTGGTTTACGATAATTTGTTGTTGTGATTGCGAGAAGGTCTCAATTCGAGAGCCATCAGGAAAAGTCAGACTATTAATAGCCATCTGTTGAGGTAGTTAGAACGAGAGGCAAGCTGGGGCTATGTGGAGAGACGACCTACATCGCCATTGAGGTTGATGACTTGGTTGAACTGAACATTTTGTGTTTGGGCGAGAACAGGAGCGCTCAATCTCAGGCCAACGAGAAGGGCGGGGATGAATGATTGCATGATAGGCATTATGTATTACCAGCCACCAGGGCAGTATTAATTCGAAGGAAGGAAGGTAAGAAGAGCGAAGAAAATAAAAAACGAAAACAGAAAGAGACAACCGTCAAGGGCTCGTGGGTCTGCAAAGAAGGAAAGTTGGTATGTATTAAAGGATGACTCCAGTTCACTGACAGAAAATAGTGGGAGCGTGGAGTTGATAGGTATTATACATGGGCACCTGACGGACCACGGATGTCAGTCACTTTGCATGATTAAGAATAGACACGGAAGGGTTTTGAGTGCTCTCCCTGCCCCCAGCTAAGTAGCCAGACCTTTTACAACAAATGGAGACGATGTCCTCTGACCCACAGCCCAATCCACAACCAAATCTCGACCTGGGTAAAGGCCGCCACCGCCAGAACCTGGCGATTTGCATGATTTTCCTTGTCGTCAGATTCAAGCAATGCCCAAATCTCTTGGCAGCGAGTTACATTGAAGTGTGGTGTTTGTTTGAGTTGTTTCCAAGAGGTCGGTGCTAGCGTTTTAAGCTTTGCTTTGGTGCAGTGGCGATCGAAACGTTTGGTTTCATGAATCGAACGCATGCACCTTTACTTGTCGTGATACATTGCCCAGCCGGGCCGCTCCAGACGCCGAGAAGTCGAGGAGCACCCGATTGGCTTTGCAAAGAGAGAACATGTTCTATCGAAGTCTGTTGGTGCGGATGGTGCTTGGTTGCTTTCGGTAGCGAGAAAGTCCAACCTAATGTCAACATTGCGTCTTCAGCAAACTTTTGGAGCGTACAGTAGTGAGCCACACTGAAGCAACTGCCATCAAAAGGACCGGCGCAAATTCAATTTTGAATTTCAATTGACACTTATAACAATGTGTATAATCCAACCTCATGCGATGATTTTGTTCAATGATTAAAAATTCGGCAGATATTGTTGTGAGGGACGAAGGACGGCTCAGAGTGAGGGAGTGCTTGGAAGCCAAGTTTCGACCTCGAGATCATCAAACACACACAACGCGATTACTCTTGGCAATGTATCGGGCATTCGAGCCATTCCAAAAACAACGACAAAAGAACAGACCAACTCTTATTCGGCTTCCTAAAGATAGCTCATTCAGGAGAGAAGAATTGAGACTGTTGACAGACTCTGTCCAGGTTGAACCCATCCCCAGCCATTCTATTCTGGCTCTTACAGTATTCCCCCAGAATTCATCTATTCAGATCCTCGAAAACAGGAAGCAAAACAATTCACCTACATTTACCGATTCGCTTGCAACTGAGTGGAGATGTTTGATGCTTAAAAAAGGAAGGTGCAAGAGGAGAAGAGATGCCTTTCTCTGCACCGTGTGTTACGCTTGGGGTGCCTCTCCAACTTCCCACACACAACGCGGGGATGCAATATCTCCACCCCCCGTTTCACCGCACACCTACTCAAAACCATCACAACCTAGAACACAACCTACAAACCATTCTGCTCGTAACAAAAATGTTCTAGCGCGGCTCTGGGGCATTGGATGGCGCGCTCTCCTCGACTCTTCTTGCCACTCTAGGCGGCGCTCGCTCGAGTGAGCTTAGTTTCAACTGTCTGATATAGAACTCAAACGTCAGAGGTGCCTACGAACCCTGGTCATTGGATGGAGTTTGAATCATGCCTTCGTCGTTGGGGTGAAAGATTCTTGTCTTACCATGAGATTGTTGATTTTTTCTTGGTATAGACAAGCTTCGCGATATGTGATCGTCACCATACAAATACCACCTCTCCCTCCATCCCAATTGAAAGAATCAAGCCGGCTTCATTCTACAATAGTATCTCCTCAACTTAATCAGCAATCAGCAACTTTTAATACTCCTTTCAATCATTCTACTTCTCTTCTTTCACTTCTAAATTCTCAATCACTTCAATCAGTCCAACCAACAACCGTCAATATGCAAATCACCAACGTCCTCGTTCTTTGCGCTCTCTTGCCATCTCTTGGCTTGGCTGCTCCAGCACCAGTTCCTGGTCTTCTTGATGCCATCAAGGGCGCAGGTGGAGCCAAGGCTGCCGCTGCATCTTCAACTACATCCGCTGGTACGGGTGCTGCGACTAAGGCATCAAACAACGCCTCTAATGGAAATAACAATGCCTCAAACGGAAACAACAATGCCTCAAATGGAAACAACAACAACAACGCCGGCAACAATGCTTCAAATGGAAATGGTACTCAAAATGCCTCCTCCTCTTCCACCAGCTCCGCCGCGGCCGCAACTGGTTCAGTCAGCGCTGTCATCAACCCCAAGTTCAACGGCGGCAACCCACCAATTGATGTCACCATCGCTAAGGAGTCTGTTGGAGCTGCTGTGAACGGATGGCAAGCAGATACTGGCATTGTCTCCACCTGGTTGAACACTGCCACCTCTCTCCAGGGCGATGCCTTCACCCAGGGAGCAACTGTTGCCTACAACGCCGAAGTCAACGAGCTCAACCACAAGGCTGTCCTTGACAAGAACCTTCCTCAGAGCGCTATCCAAGGTGCCAATGACACCCTCGCCACCCAAGGTGCCTTCCAGGCTGTCGTCGACTCTCTCCAGGCCATGATTTCTGAGGGTCCAGGAACTGCTCAAGCCCGTGTCGATGAGATCAACAATAACCGTTGCGTCAACGTCTTGCCAAACATCAACTCCTACTTCGCTGCCGCTGGTTCTCCTCAATCCACTGCCTCTGTCCCAACTGGTTGCTCAAACGTCGCTGCCACCAACACCGGATCTGTCGTCCCAACTGAGGCTGCTGGAAACAACAACAACAACAAGGCACCAAACAACAATGCTCAAGCCGGATCTTCCACCACCTCTGCTCCTAACGCTGGCGCAACTGGCAACAACAACAACAACAACAACAACGGAGGAAACGCAAATAACAACGGAGGAAACGCAAACAACAACGCTGGAAACAACGGAAACAACGCCGCGAACGCAAATGGAAACGGTGCTCAAGCTTCCACCTCCACCTCTCGCCAGGGAGGTAACAATGGAGCCAACGCTGCAAAGGCCACCGGCCGCAACTAATTCGACCTTCAGCACTGACAAACGACAATGCCCTTCCCTCCTCGGCTCAAGGCTACGATGATGAAGGACATGTTCTTGGATAGAATGATGAATTGGATTGGAATGGATTGGAATTGGACATTGAGATTTATTGAGGAGAGAGAGAATTGGGGATATTTTTTTATTTGGAAAATTGCGCGGGTGCTTGACTTGCTTGTTTGAGAAAGTTGAGGAGAGAAACTTTGTGGAAGATAGACAAATACATTCACTTGTACAGTAACCAGTTATTTTCCTATGCCATACATTATGTTTGCGATATCGGTTTTTGCCTTTCATAAACACCTTAGAAAGAGAAAGAGATAGATGAGTTTAGCATAGCGAGCAATGGAAAATGAAAAAGCGATTTGATTTTGATTCTGTTCGTTCCTCCTACTCCTCCTTCTTGCTTGCTTGCCTGCTTCTCATCCTGGTCCACCACCTTATGTGGGTCATATTTCATATCTTGAATCGTGATATTGAAACGAGGAACGGGGGATTGATTTAGACTTAAAAATTAGCTCCATGCAGCGATTCCATGTCCAATTTCTACCGGTAGGCGTTCTAGATGGAGTTCTAGAAACAGCTTCCTTGCTCCATGCAAGAAACAAAACAACGGAAAACTAGGCGTGTCTTGCATTGTCCATCAATTGTGGGGTCCCGCACAGACAGACGTAAGGGGGAGAAACAACACATGGCTCGGCTATTGTTGAGGCACCGTGTGTTAAGGAAACTACTCAAAATCTCCACCCCTCTTTCGTTCGTGTTGCATGTTGCCTCTTCTCTACCGGTAGAAAAAAAAAAGAACCAGTCTGCGACGCACTTGCGTCTCGGTAAGTGACGGAGGATGACAGTTGTAGTAGGTAATCATTATGAATTGTCTGAGCGAACGATTTGAATGAGACAAAGTGGAGTGAAGAAGAGCTGGAACACGAGTAAATCATGTGGTACGACGACCATTGCCTGGCACTTACTCGGAGAAAGTCGGGGCTGATGTAAAGGATGCTTTCTATTCGCTTGAGTGTAACTCCTTTCAAAATCTGGGTATCAATATGCTTCCAAAATAACATTCAATAATCCATAACCCTAATGCACTTTGCGAAAGTTGTCCAAACAAACTCACTTTTCCATTCCTTGCAGCCTAAGCCGAGTGTTTTCCGCTGATGTTGCAGCATGAATAGCTGAAATCCGAAGATGTAATTCTGAAAGTTCTTCAATCCGACGTTCTGGGGACATCCCAATTGCTTCAGACATATATATGTCATATTTGGACCGCACTGGTTGTACGGGGAGAGTCGCGGGTCGTCTTTCTGTTGAGTAGTTGCCAATGACTGAAGTTGAGTTGGCCTTGGGGTTTCATCGTCCACCGACAAATGAACTGGTGTTGTGGCAGCTGGTTCTGCTCTTTCCCCACCCTGGTCCTCTGGAAGTCTCTGGGTTACCTCACTTGCTGCCTTTTGGTTAGATGTGTCAATTGGGGTATTGATTTGTTTGTCGACTGGCTTCAAAGTTACCATCTCAGCACTTTCAACCGTCTGTATTGCAATTGGCGTTATGACCTTTTGCTTTTTAAACGACTGCTCAATTGGTACCTCGACACTCTTTGTTGCCAAATTTGCAGCTGATGGTGTGACTTGCTTCCCAGAAGACTTTATGGTATTAGTCACAGCACTTTGTTCTACCAGGAGTGCCGTGGGCGCCCTTTTCCGTTTCTTAGGTACTGTTGACAAAATGGTGTTTCCTGTCGGCTCTTCTGATGAGTGATTGGCACTCTCTGCAATGAGCTGTTCTGATGACGATATCGCTTCCTGGGGTTCAGGGGCCTCTGAGATTTTTGTTTCGATGCGCGTCTCCGCCGACGACTCGACAGGTGGCGTCTTCTCCTTCCTGCTCAGAGATTTTTGACCAACATTTGGAACAAGGTTCTCAATTGGATTTTGAGTGGACAATGTCTTCTTTCTTGAGTCTAGAGACTTTTGTGTAACGGCTGGAATGATGTCTTTGGCCGAGTTTGAAGTAGAAGGCGTGGTCTTTTGTTTTATCGACGGCTTATCGTTTTTGATAGTTTCGTCCTGCCGAAAAATCGGCATATCCTTTCCAACTTGATTCGACTTTTTGGCGGTTGTGTCAATTGGGCTCTCTTTTGGGATATTTTGTTTGCTGTTATTGATATCTGGAGTGAGCTTGGGTGTCTCGCCTGGAGGTTTCTTAGTAGTTGCTGGCTTTGGCGTTTCTCTCTCTGCCCGTGTGATGACAGCCTGCCCAGTATCACTATCCGGCGCTCGATTGAATCGCGGTGGTGAGGGTTGTTTCGTGAGAGATCTACGCTGTTCTGGCTGCACTGTCATCGGTGGATGTTTAGGCATAATGGGAGCGAGTGGCTGTATAGGACTGGCTTCTTTTGATATAATTTGTCCCAAGGTTGGAGGAAATGTCCAAACGTGACTGTCGACGGCAGAACAGTCGGGGGCACCAACGGAAGGCCGTCGACTAGAGCTGTTTATGTTACCAGACCCCGTTGGTAAATCTTTTAGTGCCTGAATCAAAACTGGATTCTCAACCGACGGGTCGTTGGCAGAGAGCATGTCTGTTGCGAACGAAACCTTTTTCTTTAATGCAGGCCTGCTTTCACCGTGACCAAATGCCGTAGTGGCATCACGTTTGCCAACACGGCTATCCAACGTATCAAGCAGTGGAACCGGCTTTGGGGCGCGTGAAGATGAAATAGCATCTAAGTCTCTGCGTGGAGATCTCGGGTGGCTACATTCAGGCCAATGCCTCCTGTCACGTTCATTCGTGGTATCTAGAGGGATCTTTTTGGCGTGTATTCTGCGCAGATCATCCTTCATGGTTGAATACGGCTTTGGTGTGACCCTATCTGCGAGCGGACGATATATATTGGCCGCACCTTTGATGTCAAACTCTCCTCTGACTTGGAGTGGCCCTCGAGAGATTCTACTGGCGAGAGACGGCGCAGAATCCGTACGCGTATCATGGTCAGGCCTTAAAGAAAAAGGATTTGGGTATGCTGGTCGCTCTTCTGGTGGCGTAGGAGATTCGTACTCGGGAGGGACGTAGAAATCATCTTCTTGTTGATATACGTCCACATCATCCATGATGGCACGCGGGTTTCGACCTACCGATTGAACCGGTTAGCGACCGAAAGCAACGCATGGCGAATGTAATTTCAGGGAGATATACCTCTATGCTCACATCTTACGCCCTTGTCGTTATATTCGCAACTTGTGCAGCTTCCTTGAAAAAACCAGGAAGAATTACGCATTCAGCGTGCGGGCCTACACCCTTGACGCAATGTGTGCATTTTTCGACCAATTCCCCGCGCATATAAGCAAGACATACCTCTAGGTTATATGGCTTCAAAGGATTGCAGAGAGTATTTCCGAGCGTCGTCCCGTAGCGCAAAGCCAGAGGACGAACAACCACAAAATTCGCAATTTCCCATGCCGTTTCCGAGGCAGTCGCAGGCAGCTTCTTGAGTTCGGGATATAAGTTATGTGTGGCGGTAAGATCCCGAGGGTGAGCGCCGCGGCCACGAGTGGAAGCCATTACGAGGATCTGAACGCTGGACGCTGGGGTAGTGAGGGTTCCAGGAATCCGGTTTGCGCTAGCGAATTAGGGTGTATGACCCTAGTTACATTAGAGGCGATATGGGGATGATCCGAAGGGATAGGGATGATTTGCGACAGCGTGTGGTAATCGATGTGGGAGCCATGCAAGGGATGCTGTCGTGGTGACAGGTGATATATGGGACGAATATCTTTCTTAAAAGTTGTTCATGAGACCAAAACTCAAGGTTAACGCGTTCGTCGACAAAGGGCTGGGAGGGGCGTGTTGGTCTCATGTGACGAGCCATTATCTCCTGACATTTTTTATATTCTCAAAACTGCTTGGGGTCTTGTTGTTAGAAGGTAAATGGCAACTTCAATAATTGTAGCAGAGAATAATATTTGGAGATCATCGTCGAAAACTTCGAACTAAACAAATTCATACATCAAGTAATCGATATCTCGTCTCAGGGCGCCAGGGCTGTCTATCCGAAAAGCATACCTCCCAAAGATTTGAAGTACGAAACTTTGCATACGATGCCACCTTTAATAGCAGAATTTGTTATGAGACGCCCTACTCTTTTTTACCAAACTTTTGGCTACTCAAATCTCTCCTCCAGTCCTGACATCCCCTTCGTCTAACAACACCTATTCCCCAGCACACGGCTCCACCCCTTCACAAGCGCCCCCAAATCCATTCCAAACTGGCTGCTTCTCTTTTGGCCCCGGGGACACCCATTGGCATTAACACCCTTCCTCCCAATCACAAGTCCAAAGACAATCCAACACCTATCCCCGCATTTCTGCCCATAATGTCCCCGACATTTCCCTCTCAGCGCAACTCTCTTCTCACTCTCTTTCTTCTTCCTTTCCGCCATGCGGTGAAATTTCCCCCACGTTCGACAGCCGAGACTTTCACTATGAAAAGTAGGGAACTCTTGGTACGATGTCGCCACTTGCTTGTGTTGTTCTCTGAGTTCGGCTATTCCTAGTGGGAGCCATGGTTTGGAGATTTTTTCTTGGAAAGAGAATGATGGTAGTTTCATTAATTCGGGAACTCGCCTACGCATTTTGGTCGTTGGCATTTCTTTTGTGCGAGATTGTTCACTGGATCTGACGGGGGGCATTACTGGTGGTGTGGTGGTTATTGAAGCTTCTCTTGTTTGAAATTCTCCAGTCTCGTTCGGGAGCATCGTTGATGATGTGATTGATGTTGGTGTCAAGTTTTCAGTAAATCTAGAGGAGCGGTACGACGAGGTGTGAGTTATGCAGGGTTTGAGCACAGTGGCGGCCGTGGATTGTGTCGATTGCGTTATGATGAGGAGAGTTGGAGAGGTGACGGCTGCCGTGTCTGACAAGGGACGTTGTGACATCTTCTTGAAAGGTATGAGATGGAGTTAATTTTTGACAGTAGGCTGCTAAGTCTGTCAAAATTGAGCTCCACGAATGAGAGTAAGGCTCTTGCCTGATAAGAAAAGGCGCGAAGCCCTGTGACGAGAAAATTGATATCGACCGCTGAAGGCAAGGAGATGCAGGTGCCTTCCGTTTTATGTATGTTGAAAGGGCATGTAGAGAAAAGGTTGAGGCTCTTTCAATCAAGACTGACAGCGCAGTGCGCTAAATCCGAAAGAGAAAGTTCAAGTTTTCAGGATGCTAGCTTTGGAGTTCCAATTGCTTGTTATGTCATTGTGATTCCATCGCCGAAACCTTTTTCCCAAAGTGTGATCTGGGCTTCTCGCGATAACTTCAAACGCAAGATGAATCAACCCAAAATATTTTAAAAAGATAGGGAATGTGGTTAGTAGCGCTGGCAATGTACATCAATAAGACGAGCGCTAGATCATTCCTAATCCATCATCGTTGACATTTATGGCGCGGCTTTGATGAGAATTGACCAGTTGTGAATTGCTTGAGTGTGGTGGTAAGGACAATCTAGAAAACGCCGGCACAGGAACTAGTTTAGCCAGATTTCCGTACGGAGAATTAGGTACTGAACAGAATAGGTGGCGCAAAACATTCCACTTGAATAGGGCCACAAAAGACGTGATGTCTAGGAATTCTAGAATCGGGAAAAAAAAGAACTCATCATGGCAAAACCCCAAACTTTACCAAACTATCCACAGTGTCCAAAATACTCTCCTCCATCGTTCTCGTCTTCCACCCTAAAACAGACTTGGACTTCTCGTTGGAACTCACAACCGCATGACCCAACTCCGGAAGAATCTGCTTCAGTGACGAATCAAAAAAGCTCAATAGCCTAACCACAAACGATGGAATCGCAATGGTGGGAACCTTCTTTGAATGGTTCTCCCTCTTCTGCTTGATCAACTTTCCAATGTCCCCAATCAACATAGGCGCTTCATCCGCAGCAGCAATGAATCTCTCCCCAGCCGCGGTGGGACTTTTCATGGCCAGAAGATGTAGCGCAGCGACATCGCGTACATCTACTGACTGGATATACAGAGCGGGACAGCCTGGAACGCTACCATCCATGAGTTTTTTGATGATGGTTACTGAGGTGCCAAGGGTAATGTCGGGACTGAGGATTGGCCCGAAAACCACGACGGGGAGTACTGTCGTGAGTTCCAGGGTTCCGCCTTCTTTTTCAATAAAGTCCCAGGCTGCGCGCTCAGCAAGAGTTTTACTCTTGTAGTATGGGCTCACTAAAACTGGTCCATCTAGGATAGTCCAGTCTTTTTCCGTAAATGGAGCTGTCTGTGGTGGGTGGCCTCCAAGTGCAGCTGCGAGGGAGGAAGTGAGAATTACGCGCTTAACGCCAGCGGATTGAGCAGCTTTCACAACCCGGAGAGTGCTGTTGACAGAAATGGAGAAAATATTCAGTGAAAATGTTTCTCGAGGTAGAGGGGGAAAACCCACCCTTCGCGCGCGGGAATGATTAATTCATCCTCGTGTTTTGGCAAATCTATCGGGAAGGGCGATGCAATGTGGTGAACAAAGGTCACATTTTCTACTGCTTCCTTCCAACCATCGTCCTTTTGGAGATCCGCGACAAAGAAGGATAGCCGATCGAGGTCTTCAGAGGACGCCCCGCCCGTGGAAAGAGCAGCACGTAGCGGAGCCTCGCGTTCGAGACTACGGACTGTGGTACGGACTGTATATCCTTCGGATAAGAGTTGGAGGATGACTGAATAGATGGGTGAGGGAAGTCAGCGCGACGTTTTGAAAGTTTGCCTGTCTGGAGTTACAAACCATACACCGCGATGAAACCCGTGCCGCCTGTGACAAGGACAATTGTTGATGAAGTCGATGCCATTCTGTGAAAATGCGACTCTCAAAGTTAGAATGGTTTCTAACAGAAATTGAGCAGACTTGTAATGGGTGACCGAGGGAGGTGACGTTGGAGACATACCAGGCTATCAAGGGTACATAATCGACAGGGAATATCGAAGGACACTCCATCCCAACCAGCGAGGCGATTGATTGGCTCAACACAGCCAGATAAATACTCTGCTAGGAAACATGCTGATCACGTTGACGATCGTATCGCAAGTAGACAAACTCCAGTATCGTTCACAACAATTGAAAGACAATCAATCAAGTGGTTGAAGCATTTCTCTTAAAAATCGATCCTCATGGGGAGAGTTCTCCAAGATAGTTAACTGTCTTACCAAATACTGAAATGAAATGCACTCGAAACTAGAACATGATTCAGAAATGCTCGAATGTTTACGGTCATACTTGATACATCAGATGAAGATGTTCAGAATAAGCGAGCTTACAACTAAATACCTTATTGTTGTCCTGGAACCAACGACACTGTCAGAGTACTCCAAAGCGACAGAGAAGATGCATAATAATGGAATGGTTTCATAACTTCGTTCATAATAACGCTTTGCATAAACCCTATCCAACGTCCCAAAGTGGACTGAAGCCAATCAATGATAGCGGCGGGAAGGTACGTAAGATTTTCCTTCCCCACAATTGGAGATTGGTCGCCTGCATGCTTTTGGAGAGGGGCCATTGTTTGTTTGGTAGATGAAACTAAGGGGAATTCGGTTTAAGAACGAGGTAACAAGTATCTCATACCTCCTCTTCTTCATGTAATGCCACCTTTAATTATTGCGAATATTTAAAGATAACAATAGAAGTATTGTCGAGCTCGAAAGAGGCGGCTGTAGGGAGGAGGAGCTACAGTACCTAAGCGAAGAAACAGGTTTGATAAGAAGCCTCCTCAGGTTTCTTGTAGATTAAACGAGACGCGCAGGAAGCCCGAAACGAAGAGTTGAAGAAGAACCCTGAGCTTGCTCAAAAATGCTTATCGCTTGCCAACTCCGCAAAAACAGCCCAAAGCGACAAGTCCAACCAAAATTGCAGATTTATGCTCAAATAACATATCGAGATAAGAAAAAGAAAAAGTGGCGGAAGCGGAAAGGAGCCGAGAGCCGTTAAAGCATCGCATGAGAGACGTGCAGTACTACTGTACTTCTGGACGGCGACGTCGTAACTGTGCATGAGGGGTTGGTGATATGCGGGAAGATTTGATAGTTTGATATCACCGTTCGAAATCACCACGGAGCAGTATACAAAGGCATGAATATTCCGCGTCTGTTTCTATAGATATAAGAGACCTAACACTTTCTCTCCCCTGCGCCCGCAAGAAATAGATAATAATGAAATTTGATTGAATGATAACCAACACCCAAAAAACATCCAAATGTAACTCTGGGGAAGGCCGATACACGATACACAAAGCCGCCTACACATGCCCAAAATGGCCTAAAGCGATAGCTGCCGACCGCTGTCCCCTCCACACAGCATGCAGCGATTGATCTCGAGGCGACAGGGATGAAGAAACAGGATGAACAATCCCATTGACCACCAGCGAGCGATAACCTTTGCCAACCCACCCTCCATCAGGAGCAGCAGCTGCTCATTAAGAGCTCTTGTGGCTTGCTTGCTCTGCTCTGCTTTGTTAATATAAAGTATGCGCTATGCCCTTCATTCCTCCTTCCCGCACGTTGAATAATTGATTGTTGCTTGTTGTTGTTGTCGTTGTCTCGCATAACTTGAGCCTGCAAACCACGATTTGAGTAGTGAGAGAACAACCTCGGCTTCCTGCAGCGCGATAAGAGCTCGCTCTCTCTTTTCTTCCAACACCATGGAATCTCTTAAACAAAAAATCCACCCTCCCGTCACCTCCATCCTTCCAGCAGGCGACTCTCCCGATTTTTCTGGCCTTTCCGCTGATGAGGCGGCTCTCGTCGCTCTTGGCTACAAACAAGAATTCAAGCGTGAGTTCTCGCTATGGACGACTTTCTGCGTGTCCTTCGCCGTTCTAGGCTTGCTGCCCAGTTTTGCGAGCACATTGTATTATGGAATGGGCTATGCCGGGACGGGAGGTATGGTGTGGGGGTGGCTGATTAGTTGGGTGTTTATTCAGTGTATTGCGATGGGCATGGCCGAGTTGTGTTCGAGTATGCCGACTAGGTACGATAGAGAGCGACCAATTTGATGATGTCTTCGTTAATAGCGAGAAAAATACTGATTTGGTGAGAATAGTGGAGGACTTTATTATGCAGCTGCTGTGCTGGCACCGCCTGGATATGGACCATTCGCAGCGTGGATTACTGGCTGGTCGAATTGGATGGTTCAAGTCACTGGTGCGCCGGCAGTCGATTATGCTCTCGCTGCCATGTTGCTCGCGTGCGCCTCGATCACGAATCCAGAATTCATTCCAACCGACTGGCAGGTTTTCCTCCTCACTGTGTTCATCATGATCATTCATGGCCTTATCTCCAGCATGCCGACTCTATGGGTGGCGAGATACAACAGCGTTGGATCAACTTTGAACATCATTTGCTTGCTGATTGTCATCGTCATGATCCCAGCTGCTGTTACTGGACGAGACGACTCTCCCAAGTTCTTCCCATCATCGCAGGTTTGGTCGATCCAGAATGGAACGGATTGGCCTGACGGAGTTGCGGTACTGATGTCCTTCATCGCCATCATCTGGACGATGTCAGGCTATGATGCTGCATTCCATCTTTCCGAAGAATGCGCCAATGCCAACATTGCTGCCCCACGCGCCATTGTATTGACAAGTGGTCTTGGAGGCCTTTTCGGTTGGGCGCTTCAGCTCGTGGTAGCATATACCGTTATCGACATCACCGAGGTCATTGAATCTGATCTTGGTCAACCGTGGGCTGCCTACTTGATTCAAGTCATGCCCCAAAACACCGCTCTGGCTATCCTTGCTCTCACTATTGTCTGTGGCTTCTCTATGGGCCAAGGCTGCATGGTTGCAGCAAGTAGAGTGACATTCGCATATGTAATTCTCTCCTTTCCTAGCTTATTCGATACCGAATCATGTTTCGGGAGCAAGAACTCCAAAATTCTCTCGGCAGGCAAAAGCTAACCTTTCATTTTCCAGGCTCGTGATGACTGCTTCCCATTCTCAAATTGGATTAAGGCAGTCAACAAGTACACATATACGCCGGTCAACGCAGTATGGTTCAACGTGATAGTTGGTGTTCTTCTCCTCCTTCTGATCTTTGGAGGAGAGATTGCCATCGGAGCTATCTTCAGCGTTGGTGCCATTTCTGCAATGGTCGCCTTCACTGTACCAATCTTCATCAAGACCTTCTTCGTTGGTGACAGATTCCGTAGGGGTCCATGGCACTTGGGCAAATTCAGCAAGCCTATTGGTGCTGCTGGATGTGTCTTCATCCTGGTTATGATGCCCATCCTTTGCTTTCCCTCTGTGCGGGGTGAGAATCTCGACGCCGAGGGCATGAACTGGACTGTGGTTGTGTATTTTGGACCGTAAGTCTATGCTGTCCTTCTTGACTGGCCTCATTACTAAATCTTGGTGTTACAGAATGTTCTTCGTCACAGCCTGGTGGTTTATATCAGCGAAGAAATGGTTTAAGGGCCCCAAGATCAATGTCGAGGTACGTACAGAATTTGTCCCTTCTCTTTCTTTCCCACACGGCTAATGATAATAATCTCACAGCACCACATGCTCGGCCGCGAGGAACTCGTAGTAGAAGGCATCGACCACACCAGTTCTGGAAGTGAATCGCCCAAGCTTGATAAGAAATCGTCGAGACCCGAGGAATTGCCTTCCTCTGAGATCAAATGATCGATTGATCAATCGATCATTTGATTACGTCGTTTTGGTTTCGCCTCCTCTTCAATTATGCGGTAATGTGTCGTGTTGTAGGATGAACTGTAATGGAAAACGCGCGAGGATTCAGCTGTGCTTTCTTTCTATCTTTTGTTGTCGACCCTATCTGACGAATATGAATATGAATGTATATATACCCTCGCTTCTGTTCTTTGCAGTTGGAATTGTGAAATGATCATTGTGAAGACGAGACCAATACCGAGTGTGAAAGAGATGATGGGTTCCATTTCTGTGTGTGATATGATGTGAGTTGAGAAGAGATGAGTAGAGCAGGCCTCTTTTTTCATGCTCCTATTAGCAATGAAGAGGGTATTTGAGGTTGAATAATGCTAGTCAGGAAGATGAGGGATTTTGAACTCTCATTCCTCTCCTCTTCTGACAGTAATAAGTACACTATCCATCTCGGGACCTTGCCTTTCCTTGGACATCTTTACTAGATAGGTAGGTATCTATGGTATGGTAACATTGTTTCTGGAAACGATGGAGACATACGGAGTTCTCCCGTTACCAAACATCACGCTTGTGATATTCATCATGGCTATAATAAGCTTAGGAGGAGGGGAAGTTGCGGGATTTCTTTCTTGTCGTTCTCCCTTGTCTGAGATTGGTTTCTTGAAATTCTTGTATATAAATCCCTCACTCGAGAAGTGTCAAAGTTCGTGGAATAGATGTGGTTGAAATATTCCGTCCGCTTGTTCTCGACCAGTACTTGGATACTGTAGAAGAATACCAAGCACCAATTAGTCTCGCTTGATGGAGCTTGTTTTTTGGTATTCGTGCTGGCTGGTGCACGGGGTGGTGTGGTGGTTGAGTTTGTGATAAGCCTTGGGTTGATTCTTCGGTGCGCTATCAGAGAGTTACTGATATGGTCAAGCTCGACGCTCAAGGTACCCATGATAACATCAGTAAGAAGTTTGCTGTTAGCGATTTCCAAATTGTTGGGAGAATATGGCTGCAAATTTCAGCTCAAGATATCAAAATAGAAGTGGATCCATCGCAGCCAATCAGCATCAAATACCCGAATCACGAAGTCGCCTGAGAACAGTATCAGTTCTGAAGTTCCAAAAAAGATCAAGTACAACATCACCAACTGCTCTAGTCGACTCTCCCTTGCACGAAAGCGGGAGTATACAGTAAGGACAGATCCAATGATCTAAATCATCTATAACCTTCCTCTCTCCAAAATGGCCCCTCAGAAGAACCCCTCCCTCCGAGACAACTCCTTCCTTTCCCCAACAAACTACGATGACGATGCCTCCTCCATCCACAGCGATCGCGATCGCTCAGACCAAGAAACTGACTCCGAAGATGACGAAGTATTGATGGGTGCCCGTAACAGTTCGGACATCCGCGCACACGATAGAGAGGTCCTACTCGAAGAGGAGGAACGCGATAAACTGCTCGAAGCGAGTAGGAGGCAACGCCGAGGCAGCGGATTGGAGGATGTGGTGAAACGAATATTTAAGGGGAAGAATACTGGGGAGATCCGGAAAAGCAACATGAGATGGTGGAGACCGGGAGGGGAAAGACGGAGAGGAGGAAGAAGAGGAGAGAGAGGCGCAGGACGAAGAAGGAGAGGCTGTTTGAGAGTGCGGAACATGGTGAGGACGGGCAGCTGATGCTTGAGATGGAGGAAGGAGGCATGAAGGATGGGAGTATAACGGGGGATAGTACGGAGTCGGAGGGGAGTGATGAAATTGATCGGAGAGGTTTGATTGGATTGGGGGGCGAGAAGAGCAGTAGAAGACGTCGATGGAGAAATTGGTGCTTTATACATCTACTTATTGCGGTTGGATTTTCCATCTTGGTGCTGGTTGCTTACAAACTTTCAAGAAAGACGAAAGGAATGAAAGTCGCCCAATCGATATTGAGTAATGGAACAGCCGTCTTTGCGCCAACTACCATTCTCATCAGCTTGGACGGGTTCAGGGCTGATTTCTTGAATCGAGGGATTACGCCAAGGTTGAATACTTTGATTCAGGAGGGTGTATCACCACTATATATGAACCCAAGTTTTCCATCAGTCACCTTTCCGAATCACTATACGATCGCAACTGGCTTATACCCGGAATCGCATGGGATTGTGGGAAATACATTCTGGGATGAGGAGAAGCAAGAAGAGTTCTTCTACACGCACCCAGATGCTATGCAGCCGAAATGGTGGGGTGGTGAACCTATCTGGGTGACCGCCGAAAGTCAAGGAATTAGGACTGCAATTCACATGTGGCCTGGAAGCGAAGCACATATTGGAGGCGTGGAACCCGCATTCTTGGACAAGTTCAATGGGAAAGAATCGCTGCCGAATAAAGTCAACAGAATTCTAGGTTTGCTAGACAGGCCTGGAACCGAAGATATGACCGCGGCTGTTGTGGATATGAGACCGCAATTCATTGCCGCGTATGTGCCGAACGTCGACGCGGATGGCCATCGATTTGGGCCAAATAGTACGCAGATCAAAGTTACCATCAACGATGTGGATGTGATGATGGATCAACTTTTCAAAGGATTGGAGGCGAGGAACTTGACGAACATTGTGAACGTAGTGGTAGTTTCGGACCACGGCATGGCGACTACCGATACAAAGCGATTGATCCAGTTGGAAGATCTCATCGATACCTCTCTTATTGCGCACACAGATGGCTGGCCGCTCTACGGACTTCGACCAAAGAATCCGAAATACCTCAAATCTCTCTACAATACCCTTCTCATGGCCCAGAGCAAGAACCCCAATTTCGAGGTTTACCTTCGAGATACAAATATGCCTGAGCGCTACCACTTCTCGAAAAATGAACGGATTGCTCCTCTGTGGATTGTACCCAAAGCAGGGTGGGCAATTGTAACGAAGAAGGAATTCGATGTCAAGAAAGGAATCGAAAACGGCTTGGTGTACAAGCCGATGGGCCTGCATGGTTATGATCATGAGCATCCACTTATGAGAGCCATTTTCATTGCAAGAGGACCGGCATTTCCTCATGCGCCCGGCAGTCGTGTTGACCCCTTCCGTTAGAATCCCCCTCACGCCCTTCATCCTGTATTTTTTGCTAACCGACAAACAGAAAACATCGAAATTTACAACATACTTTGTGATTCACTAAATCTCAATCCTAAACCAAACAACGGCACCCTTCGCTTACCACTGAAACCTGTTGGACTACACTCATCTGAAAACCCAATCCCAGAACCGCAAGATCCAGAGGACAATGTATCGTCCATATCTTTACCTCTGGTTTCTTCATCATCATCGGTAACATCAGCAACGTCTCCATCAGCAACGAAAGCCACGCCAGAGGAGGAGGCAAATAACATAATCTCAGTCTCACCAATTGAAGCTTCCGCTGCTGCTGATCCAAACCACAAGCCACCGGTTATAGTTGGTGTAGATGAGCCAACTCCAATTTCGGCCTCTGTGGTACCATCAAAACCGGCTTCGGGGAAGGTGGAAGTCGATGAACCCGATAAAGATGTGGAGAGGCCAACGGTGGAAGATGAGAATACAGGTAAAAATGGAGGTGATCAGGGGTTTATGAAGTGGCTACAGGACAAAATCAACAAGATGAAGGGATGGATCGAGGGAAAAGTCAAGGGTGAAGGGAAGGATGCGGGCCAGAAGAAGGAAGATGGGAGCAAGTAAATGCGAGGATAGAGTTGTACTGTACAAAATACTGATTGACATATGGGATAATGGTTGGGAGGATAATGACTGAAGGGATTTTGGCGTTTGGCTTTTGAGACGGGAACGTACTTATGTTTGCGTACCCTTGATTCCCGGGGTGTTTTAGCTTGTTAAATATGTGACCTACCATTACTTATATGCATAAGTACATATATGTTATTGCCTCTCGTTTCACTCGCAACATGTGGCCCAAGTTCAAGTTGTAAATTGTATTGCCAAGGAAGGCCTCATTTTTTGCCTTTGCCTTTGCCTTGCCCTCTGTATTGTAATGTTTCAAAGTAAATGCAGGATCCTTTGAGAGCCTAATAATACTTTCTATATACCCACCCATGCCAACAAACATGGGTATTGGCGGGTCCCTCTTCCCCGCACAATTTATACAAGTCACGTGCCAGTGCTTACTCGTATCATGGTATTTTCGGTTCAACGACATCTGGGATTGCCTTAAATCGAGATCGAAGCACAACCCTCATGGATTTGCTCAATGATAGTGCATAATGCGCTGAAATGGACCGTATTGGGAAGAAAGTCTTGCGCCCAACAGCTCTCAGTACTCATTTCCTGTCAGCCTTCTCGACCTGCACTTTTCACCGCCAATCAAGGGGCTTTCAACACCCCATCGGCTAACATGGAGGACCTGAGTACTCCCAGCCGTCGTTTTTCAGCCAGAATCCAGGGCAAGAAATATGTGTATGAGCCGCTAGATCCTTCTCCTGATTCGATCCGCCTTCTTCGTCTTCTTCCTTCTACAGATACGAAATCAAATATTTGCTGCGAGATTTTCCAAGCAAATCTGGCAAATGCGCCTCCGTATACCGCACTCTCTTACGCTTGGGTAAGTCTCGATTCCTCAATATCTTCTGTTTTCTCTAGTTCAAGTATACTCCCTAGCTAGGTTATTCATTTCACCTCCACATCCCCACGATTTTCTACTCCCAAAACAGAATAGCTAATGTCAGCGACTATTGTCTAGGGCGGAAATTCTGCTCAAAAAAGCATTAAAATAGGAACTGATGCAGCCTCCGATTTGGCTGTCACGCCGAGTTTGTATAATGCGCTCCAGAGACTACGGCAGAAAACAGGGTGCGTAGTCATGTGGATCGATGCCATTTGCATCGATCAAGAAGATATCCCGGAGAGAAATATTCAAACCCAAAATATGAGGGCCATCTATCAGAACGCCGAAAGTGTTGCCGTCTATCTAGGAGTGGAACACAACAGGAGTGCAGAAGCGATGGAGCTCGCACGTGATATTCATTCGTGCACTTCGTCCGAAGAAGTTGAGGAGTTGCTGGAATACCAAGAAGAGGATCTTGTTTCGCTAGTCAGATTCATGAGGAGAAAGTACTTTTGGCGCATCTGGGTTGTTCAGGAAGTCACCTGTGGCAAGAGAATTACGATATACTGTGGAGATGACGAGATGTCATGGAATATATTGGACAAAGTCTGCGACATCCTCAAGGAAAATCAAGCATTTCTTCACAAATTATTCTACAAGCACCAGTCCTACGTCAGGACGCTTGTAGCAGGGGGGCCAAAAAGTCTTCAAATCTCGCGATATTCGCCAGGAAACCTTGCTCCGCCATTGCTAGAACTTCTCTCCTCTCACAAAGGCAAACAGTCGACCGATCCAAAGGACAAAGTGTTCGCCTTGGTTGGAATTTCAGCCTCGCGATATTCTTTCGGTAGAATTGACTACTCACAGTCGCTGAGGGAAATTTACTCCCACACTGCTCGCCATATTATCTCTACCACCCAACGCTTGGAGGTAACATGCCTGAAGCAGTATGATAAATCCGAACACAATCTTCCATCCTGGGCACCGAATTGGATACGTGCTCCATCAAGTGCAGGGATTACACTTGTTGGGCTTCATCACCGCGAACCCCCCTTTCAGGCAGCCGGTGACACTTCAGCAAGTGCACAATTCTTGTCTGATGGCTATGTTCTCAAAGCAACCGGCATAATCCTCGACACGGTAAAAGGCGGCGGTAAAGCATATATCAAGAGAGGATCACCCAGCGATCCCATACCACCCCTCCGCGCATTCCGCAACTGGTGGAATGTTTTCGTAGAATCACGCTCCGAATCCATCTCAGATCAAGCAGTATTTGCCCGCGCGATATCTTGCGGAAACTGGCAATTCGACACGGAAGATGAATACGCCGCCAAACTTGACTCAATTTTCACTCTGCTGGAGGATACCCTCGCAGAGGATGATTTCAAAATTAACGTTTCGCCATCGCGCGTATCATCGGATACAATCTCACGTTCGACAACCATGTCGACGTCTGTGTCGTCGCTTCTGGGAGACGAGAATGACGATGATTATATGGAGGTGGAAGATAAGGAGAGATTGGGAACCATTATCTCGGCGAGTACGACGATGAATCGTAGACGACTTGTGATCTCGGAGGGTGGACTTGTTGGACTTGGAGTATGGAATGTTGAGGTTGGAGATTTGATTTGTATTCTGCTAGGGTGCAACTTTCCTGTCATCTTGAGGAGGATTGAGGATCATTACGTTCTGATTGGGGAAGCTTATATCGATGGAATTATGAACGGGGAAGCGATAGAGGGAATCAAAAGTGGGAAGTACCCCGCACAAAGTTTGGAGATTCATTGAGGAGTGGGATGGAATGTAATAATGAAGTTCGAATACTCTGATGTTCCTCAACTTTTCTTGGCGTGGTCGCAACCCCCTCCAACACTCAGAATACTGATCACCCCAACTACAAAAAGTGCGAAAAAAAATCGAAAAAGAATACATACAACAGTGGGGATTCGCTGGTGGTCACCCACCCAACTACTAATCCACCGATCTGAAGCTTGAGTACGGCAGAGCGGACGGGATGCCCTAGTTTCTTCAGTCTATGGTCGTATGTGACCGTTGAAACGTTTACATGAGTTCAAGTTCTGGTCGGTGAAAAAATTTGGGCAATCTATCTCTATTATTTTTAGCTCATACGCTATACCAAAAGGGGTGAGGAGGTAAAGCCACTCTTTTAGCTGCTTCAAGTCAAGATATATTTGCGAAAGGGCATGTCTGGCGATTATAGGATTGGTTGGTGGAACACTTTATTTTCGCTAACTAGCACCGATTAAGTGCGAAGTAATAGTCGCAGCCGGACAAATCTATAGGAATCAAAGTTGGTCAGTGGCATCGTATTCTTTTCTTTTATGTAATTGCTCTATTTCCTTCATTTTAAATGATCTACACAATCATCGACGCAGCAAGCATAATGAGCCCGCCAAGCCCATCCATCCCCGAGCACCACTCCTCCCACCTATCGGTTCCACCTGACGAATCCGTAACGACGAAAGGTTTATAACTAATCAAGTCTCCTCCGCCATAAGTCTGGCCCTCATCGATTTCGACCAGCTTGCCTGTGGCCGCCAATGCAAAATCGGTCTTCACTCCAGGAAGCCTCTCACTCTCGGCCTTCCATGCCCGTTCCCCTCCAGCCTCCCACAGCTGTTTCTTTGCTGGTAACGGTGCTAGAACCAGGTCTTGTTGCAAGGTGCATATCGCCGCTGGCTCAAAATACACCAACATGCTAATTGATCGGTACACTATAGCTAATCTATGATATGTCAGATAAAATCTGTCTCACGTCCAAGCGAAGACATAAGTAAAATTTAAGAAATTAAGTCTCACCTTCGTCTTGATTCCTCATATATCCAATCCTTCCAACTTTGCTTTAGACTCGGCGCGTGTCCATCCGATGGTGCGTCTTTTCTGGAATTGCTATGTGCGAGTTGCTGTGCAACCACCTACAACTTATTGTCAGAACGACAGGCAAACAAAGACTATCAGAGCTCAACCTACAGAAACAGCGGCAATCAAAACAGCGTCAATATTGTTGTGCTCCGTCTCACCTTCGTCCAGTCTCATCAGGAGATAGATACAAAGAGCCTGCATAGCGGCTAGCAGGCCCCACCTACTAAATTTCCAGTGCTAAGCATTCCAAACACATCAGCATCCTTCACATTTCAATTGGTTGTTCCGAAAACTGCAGTTTCACTTACATCCTGATATATGCGTTCACACTCCGTCCAAACATTTCTCCAAAACAGTTTCCTACTCCCATGGATCCCACTGCTGATCATGTGCATCATACTTACACAATTGGTGAGTGACTCCATCTGATTGTTCTCAAAGTTCTCGGTGATTAACTCCGGGTGAATGAAAGGAGGGAGTATGTTCTGATTGAGCGTACGGTGGTACGACTTCAAGGTGTAGAACATCAGATCGGTTGTTCTCTGCATTCCTTTTGAGGGATTTTGGCGCGGGACGAGTGATCGGATGGCGAAAGACGGTGAAATTGGCAATTTCAGCACCCCGAAGTCGATGAACTGCTGTGATTGAGTTGTTGTAGGGTTGCTTGAATTGGAGAGGAAGTTGGGAATTTCATCGATTGTGGGGGTGTTCATGAATTCTGTGAAGTCAAAATCCAAGTCGAGATCATGGCTGTCCCACACTGGATATTCCTCATTGAACTCTTCAGCTTGCGAATTAGACCGGACAAGTGCTATATCGGTGCCCGGTTGAGTGCTTTCACCTGAGCTGGTACTCGCTGGGTTCAACAATGACGAAGACCCTGTTTGTTCTTCCTCGACTGTTAACCTATCATGCTTCCTGGAGGGGTCTTTTGAAGCATTTCCATTTAACAAGCTTTTGGGGTATTGACATGTAACACCCTTGCTCACGCATCGTGAACAATTCGGATGCTCATAATCACAGCGTGTCTTGGCCTTTGCGCAAGATAGACAAGCGCGAACTCGAGCTCGACTAGCTCCCACGCCATTGTTCGATTTACGAGACCGACAGTAATATCCATGTCTCTTTAAAGTGGACTCTATAAACGTATGAGATTAGCTAGGGTATCATGTATTATCATTCACGGGTTGAACACTGTTAGCTACATCCTTGGTGGGCAAGAAGGCTCACGTTTATTGAATGGCTTGTTGCAATTCCCACAACGCAACACCAATTGTACACTGCTGAATCCTTCGGACATTTTGAATGATTTCAGATGAGTTATTACAAGAAAACGGGCAATATTCTTGTGTAGAAGCCGGACCGGGCTTTCACATGACGTAGGTATTGGGAGTGGCGAGCTCGATTCGCTTGTTTGTAAGCTTTCGGCGGTAACAAATCATCTCCGAACGATTTTTGCCACCTCCCCGGGCGGAACAAAATGTAAAGGAGAGAGGCGTTGTTTACATATTTCTCGGTTAATTTTTTGAAATTCATTCAGAGCGGACGGAGTTCAAAATGTTCATGTTCAAATTGGCCGCTGATAAGAGCCACTTACTTTACCACGGTAGACACTTCAAAAAGTCACCCTGACCTACAAATTGTACAATCCCGTCGCTCACTAATTATGTGAGAGATTAGAGAACAATCTTGCAGATATAAATGAGCATCTTCCTCGAGGAAACGATGTTTGTCAACGATCAATTCGTCCCCTTCCTTTATCTGGTAGCTTCACTTCATCAAATCAATCAAGATGTCAACCTCATTCCCCTCCCCAACCAAAACCTATCACACGAACACCTACCCTTCAATCTCCCCATCCCTCCCAGCCCTTTCCGCTACCGGTAAATCCATCCTAATCACAGGAGGCGGCACTGGCATCGGTGCCTCAATCGCAAGCTCTTTCGCCGAAGCAGGAGCCTCTCGGATCGCGCTACTCGGTCGTCGAGAACAGCCACTTCTCGAAACAAAAGCCTTGATCGAACGGGACTTCCCTTCTGTAGACATCTTTACTGCTTCAGTAGATGTGACAAATCAGAGCGAAGTCAATGCTGCCTTCGCCAGTTTCGTTGGAGAGGGCAAGTTGAATGTCGTCGTTAGTAATGCGTCGGATTTGGGGCCAAGGGAGTCGATTGAGGAGGTGGATTCTGATGCTTTTGTCACTTCTGTCGAGAGGAATGTAAAGGGGGCTCTTCATATTGCCCAGGCTTTCGCTCGATATGCGGCGGATGATGCTGTTGGTACGTCTCTCGATCAGAATTATTCGTTTCTGTGCTTTTCTTAGCATGATCAATCCACAAGGACTCCGTTCGGAACATTTGGCTGACATAATCGATAGCCATCAATGTCTCCTCTTCGGCTGCACATTATGATTTTGGACCGATCTACACCGCTTACAACGTAGGGAAGATGGCAGCCGTGCGTCTCTGGGACGCTTTGGCCGACGCGCGTCGAGAATTGAGCATTTTTCATATCCAGCCTGGTGTCGTGGATACTGCGATGAACAGAGCGGTTGGAGGTATAGCCTTGATTGGTTGTGCCGATGATGGTAAGAAAAACCCGATATTTATTTAAACAAAGAGACTAATTCTTGCTTAGTCTCTCTTCCTGGAAACTTCAGCGTTTGGTTGGCAAGTCCAGAGGCACAGTTCTTGAAGGGCAAGTTCCTTTGGACGAACTGGGATGTTGATGAGCTTAAGGAACAGAAGGAAGAACTTGAAAATACTCATCGGCTTCGTGTTGGACTCATTGGTTGGCCTTTTGGAAAGTCGGAATAGATGACTGCTCTGCCATGTAGTCACTTACAGGCTCGCTCAAACTCGCTTGAGTTTGCCCAATTTGTGGGCGAGAGAATTGGGTTTCATAAGTAGAAGGATTATTTAGGTACAGAGACAGAATGAATAGTCTGAATTGCCTCCGGTTGTGCTGTGCATTATCCAGCACTCCTGTTCAACACTTCGTCCCCATTCTGAACTACTACCACTTCTCCCATATGAATTGGCCCCTCCCTTCCATACTCCATTTGGTCTCTCCATCTCCTCCACTCAGCAAGCTCAGTATAAGAAACCGGAGTCGATTCCCAAATCATGATAGCTCTTTTGCGGTCCATTCTATCTGATCTCCGTTTTTGTATTCTCTTCCAGGTAACTTGAATACGGTAAACCACGAACAAGAACCCGAGGGATGCGAAGATGGCGATCAGGATTATTGTTTTTCGAGGCAATGAGTCGTGTGTACTTTTAGTTTCGTCGATTGGTGAGATAGTGATGGTGGGTGGGTGAATTGTGTGTGTCATGTTGGCGGTGCCGTTGCTGGTGAAAGTAATAGTGGAGCTGTTCATTCTGGCAGCAATTTCCCGAAATTGTTGACGGTATTTGGTTTTGTTTAAATGCCAAACTAGATGGACGCTATTGGGGAAACTATTTCTTACAGTACAGTTGTGAAAGAGTGCAGTAAAGCCTCTTGTTGACCGGCTGTTTGTATATTATGAGGGAGTAGTTGTTCTCTGAGCCTCCATGTGGTTTTTGGAGGAGAAAGAAATTAATGGGGAATACAGAAGCAAAACAGAGACTTTGTATTCAGGGATGAGAGAAAAAACTTCAGTGTAGTTATTGCTTTCTAGACTGGCTACCCAGGTCCAAGTTAAAGTGCCTCGAGCGACGACTGTCCACGCCAAGACCAACAAGAAGGGAGTTTGACTTGCAAAGCCCAACTACTCGGTCAAGCAACCAATTTTGACGAGAAGTTTGGGAATTAGTGAGCATCCTTAATGCCTAAACTTCATTATAGCTCTTTATCATTCCGACAATTGGTGGCTAGGTAGTTAGTCTCATGATCCGGCAGATGGTAGCCAGCTTGGCGCTTAGTCTTCAATGCTAACCCACCTTCGTTCGGGCGATTTCATGAGCCTCATCCAAGGGCCTTCTTAGTGGACGAAACGATCAGGGCAAGAGTTTTAACTCTTTTGGCTTTTAAAATCAAGCAAATATCCAAAAGTAAGAAAGAGTATCAAACAACAGATATATTTGTAAATTCTCAAAATTGGTACTCCCAATGAGGAGATTTTTTCACGTTACAAAACACTTCTTCCATACAAGTTTGATCTGTACAATTTAGTAGAATCTCGGTGCGTTTTTAAACTACAAAACGCCCGGTAGGAGCTGCCTGGGCTGGGTACGACTGGTTCAAGTCGCCGTAGAACGGTATGACAGTGGAGGAGGTGACTCCTCTCCATAGAGAGGTGGCAGGCCTATTTGCACCTCTTCAGTTCCTGCTTGGTCCTGATTTGTTCTTTCCCTCCGAATCCTCGAAAACCACATGGCACAGAAAGTGACAAGAAAACATAGTGGCGAGATCGATATGAGGATTGGAATTGCGACCCAATACGAAAGGTTTCCCATTCTCGTCTTTCCCTTGATGTGAAATTTGAGGTTGATTTGGCAAGATAATATGAAGGAGCTAATGGATGGGATTATAAGAATTAAATTTAAATGTTTCAATCGATGTGAGGGAAAGCTCTCGTTTAATTTCTGCATTCAGTTGCCTTTGAATGTGTCATAGAAATTTGTTTCAACCTCTGTGGTCTGAATGCGCTACCAAGGAACTATTTCTAAAAGAATATGACATTCACCCAATTTTCTGGGAATAGCGACTCAATACATGGCGACACAGAAATATTCTACTTGAACTTTTATCAGAGAAATAACACCATGAATGAACGAAATGAACTATTAGTTACCTTTCTGATGTCAAAACCTGTAAATATAATCTGTTGAAATATCCAGTCGAACATTCACAGCTCTTTGATCAAATTGCGTGAAGTCAGATTATCGTAAAACTCAATAATTTTGTCACCATGGATCAAGAATCTGCGATTTTCCAATTCTCCATCGCGATTCAGCTCAATACTCAGGGATTCAAGTTATTAATATTCGCAGGTAAAGTGGCTACAGAACCGTTGTTCAACTTCCACCAACATCAAGAACTCTTCTCGCTTCAATATCAACTGGACTCCCGGATCAGGTCCAATAGTAATAAAAGCGCTCCTGTCCTGTAATACACCGCCAATTCCCTCTTCTTCGGTGTTACTAAAGTATCCATTTCCTCCTCACGTCACATCAGCCCCATCACCCTCAACTCACACACACTCCTCGCCTACTATGCCAGCATGATCAACTACCTCCTCCGCAATGTCACCAGAGCCTGATTCATGACTATCGCCAATATTTTCCATCTCAATCTCCACAACAGCTTCCTGATTTGCACCTGCAACAACTCCTTGATTTGCACCCACAACAGCTCCCTGATTTGCACCAAGAACATGTAACCAACGTCCATCCTGCCTATACAACCCCATCGCCATCATAAATCTCATGGAAACAGCCTCAACTCCATCCCTAAGGCGAGCTAATACCCCTCCACAATCCCACTTTTTAGCCTGCTTCAATTGGAGGACTATCATAACTAAACAGATGACTGTAGCCATGATTAATAGTATGGAGAATGCGGTTTTGGCATCGATGGTGGAGTTGGGGGTATTTTTGCGGAAGAGGGCGTTGATGGGACGGGGTGTTGGCTGGAATGCCGTTGTGGTGGATGTGGACGTCAGGTCGTGGACGAGACTTTGTGCGAGGGCTTGGTGGTGCATGATTGTGGTGATTTCTGCGAGGAAATTGGTTGGTATGTGGTGGTATTGGAAGGATACTTCGTGGTTTGTATTTGATTGCTGATGGGGATTCGTTGGAATTGAAATGCTACCTTGGTGGATTGTTGTGAGGTTATTGAGGTGTGGGAGGTACTCTGAGCGGCAAAGGATACGGAAGAGAAGTTAAGGGAAGATGGTGTTGGGCGAAGGGGTATATAATGTTTTGAAGATAGAAGGAAATAATGTTAAGCTTGCTTTTGAAGACAAGGAAATTGATATTACTTTCAGGGTGAAGTTGGAGGTGACTTGGAGCGAGTGCTGTGGCTCACGATGTGACGGAAAAGAAAGGAGAAGGGAAGGAACCACCTCAGTGGTGTCCTTGCCCTCGGAAGTAGGTAAATGATAGAGGTACCGTCTCAGGGCAGGAGTAAGAACACCATGCTTTTCCTACTACTTGATTGATCTGAATTGATGACAAACAGTGCGGGACTACCGGTGTAGATAAAATTATCGGAAGCCAGATTTGATCACGTAAACTATTTATTTTTTAGAGTAGATCGCTTTGCCAACTGCAAGGTAGTAGGAGTGGGTAATAAAAGACATCAAAAGAAGAATATTCAAGACACATAAACAATTCGAAAAAATAATGTCAACATGCCAACTACAGCAGCTGGTCTCATCTTCCTGAAATCAACAAAGTAGTTCAGAAGTCCATACTCCAACTGATTTTACTGCCTTTTTGGAAGTGCAACAAACACGTCTCAATAGTCCAGTTGAAATCGACCAATCTAATCCTTAACAACCATCACAGATTTGATGTGACTCAAAGCTCATCCTCATCCTCGAACCTTGACGTGATATTGATGAGCCTATTATTTCTGGGGTCCTTCTCATGCTCTTTGAAGAAAGCGCGTAAATTTCCTTTGAAGGCCTCAATAGTAGCCACGTTGGAAAGGGTTATGGGCGGCGATATTTTGACGACCAAGCTTATCCACCGTAGGTTCGGAAACAGAAGTAGAGGCCCTAGTGGTCTTTCAATGACTGACAGAGAAGCATCAAGCCCAGCCGGGCCAGAGGGATACGGGTATATGATGTATTCAAAACCAGTAATTCTTGATAAAAACCCATTCTGTCGGGATTCGGCGTACTGAAGCCATCTATCCACGGGCTCCGACCGATGAAGATCGCTGTGCATCAAGTACAAATCGTCGAGGTCTGGATTCGCGAGAAGCAAGACTGGTGGGGAGTATCTGTCGCCAAAGTAAGGGACACAAGACTCTGCAGAGAGAAAGCAGTATTGCTTCAGCGTCTCGGCCCTGCTTTCTTGGTTGATTTTCAGCGAGATGAGAGGCCCTTGATGCTTTGGGTTTGAGAGATCATTCGGGTGGCCGCGGTAGCTAAGTTGGACTCGTCGACCGCGTGGGAATGTATAACGCCAAATTCTCAATCTTAGCTCAATTGGAAGTTGGAGGAAGTTTGTGAAAGTTGTTGTTGCCTCGTTCGATTTCGCAGGCTGCGGTGGAAGAGAATCGATACTTGGCAACGGCAATTTGGCTTTGCTGGTGGCTCTTTTCGCCGACTTTTTGTTGTTATTTGCCTCTAGTGAGCGTTGTTTTAGGCGGGACGAGCGTCTGGTAGGCTCTTTTGCGTGTTCTTTCTGTGTTGTCCGAGGTGCCATTTTAACGATCTAAGGATTCGAGGAGTAACAAAATATCGATGTTGGTCGGGCGATCAAGCCTGCGTAGAAGGTAGTAATGGCAAGATCTGTGAAAGAAAACAAGTATTGCAAACGTAGACACAATTTTATCAACACAACGCACTTGCAGCTACTCTATCTTTTGGATTTGGTGAGGTTGAGGTTGCAGCTGAAGACCGAGACCTCACTGACTACATCGACACGTGATCATGTGACCAAGTGATGAAGAATGGGACGCGATTATAACAGACGGGACTAGAAGATATCCAAACATTCACTTTAGCAGGTTGGTAGGCAGTAGATTTGATAGAATGGAATGGATAGTTGTATCACGTGTTATTATGTCAGCCCACTAAGTTGACGCTAAATCGATAAGCCTTATCAGTTTGGGGAAAGACAAAATGTATTAATGGATGCGAACGCCAGTGAACGAACGCCAGACGCGACTTCCCAGCTCCCCGCGCAGGCAGGACGGGAGATATCAAACCTCTTTCTGCAACACCACAAACTCAGAATGCTTTCGAAATTCCGCCCTCTCTCCACGCCTCAAATTCTCATCATCTGCCAATGAACAACCACCACGAATAAGACGAATTGGTGCGACGAAGCATCATTCTCACCCCCCCTTTGTCTGCGACCACGTACCTTGCCCTTCGCAGGCCGCAGCTGTTGTTTGCCCTCCCAAAATGTCATCCTCGCCCGATGGAAGCTCGCAGTCCTCCCGCTTGCAACACGAAGTCGACGAGCTTCTGGGCGAAATCGATTTCCAGACGGTCTTGCTCGAATCGCTCGATGACGAGGCTGTGGAGAACCCAGAGGAAGCTAAGAAAGAAGCCCACGATGAAATCAAAAAACTGAAGAAGGCTTTGGACGAGTTGCAGGGCAAAAGGAAGAAGGAGAGGACATTGCACAAATCACGTCAGCTATCCAAGCCTGGCAGCTCGTCAAAGCCTGGCGCGGGTCGAAGTTCAAAAGACCGGTTGGCTTCAACGGACAGTTCCTCTGATTCAGGTATGAGATCGCTATCCAAGTCTTCCCACACATCTAACAGTATTGTATGTAGAGATCGATCGTGACCCATTTTCTAGTACCCGCAACAAGTCTCGAGCTCGCAAATCAAAGAAGGGTCATCAACTCCCTGTTATGATGTCTGATTCAGGTATAGGTTTGTGTTCACCGAACCGCCTATATATGACTGACGAGGTTGTCTACACAGAGATCGAACCGCATGGCAGCAGCCACCACCGCAGATCGATGGGGTTTACTGTCTCTGGAGATACAAGTATGAACATTCAAGCTGGATGCGCAAACATGAACTATTAGCTGACACGGAACTGGACTGCGCAGACCTGGGGTTGGAGACAGGCTCTCCTTCTGCTGCAAAGATGAGGAATGGCGGATCCTCCAAGAATACAACTGGTAATCGACGTACGTACTCTACTTGTCCTGCACGTATCTACGCTTTGGCAGGTTACTTCTCGAGGCCATCAACTTTGTTGCACTTCTTGCGTTAGACTAACACTGATTAGGTGCTTCTGGCATGCCATCCACTGCTTCAACACCCCCCTCGAACAGTACCGTGAATTCCAATGAAGAGGTCCTTAGCCCGTCAAAGATGACTCTGCCTTCGCGAAAGCGATCTCACAGCAACCACCTCGATGAATTCCTCAAACCAGAGACGAGTAAGAAGTACCGCCGAACGACACCAAGCTTTGCGTCAACGGGCCCAACTACGCCCACTTCTTTTGCAAGCTTAGGGTAAGTTTTTGACAACTACTTGAGATTCTGACTAATGGAATCCAGTGACGAGGATATGCAAGCATTCGACGATCGGTTTTTCATCAATAGAGCTCAAGTCGTGGAAGCAAGACTCGCACAAGAAAAGTCGGATGCCGAGTTGGCTCGTAGGCTTTATGAAGAACAATTCATGCCATCAAAACCCTCCATGGGAGGTAATTCTGCCTTTGACCGAATGTCTGGTCAGCGTCCCGGCGGTAGTCAACCCGGCTCTGCAGCCTCGTCGAGCCGAACTCTACCAGCAAAATCAGAACAGAAGATGGAGCAAAGAGGTCAATCTTTCATGAATGTTCCAATCTACAGAGGAGAATCCTCGAGAATCAAGCAAGAGACACCCAAGATGAAACACGAACCTGCTTCATCATCCACCCGAATGCCAGGCTCCTACATCGTCAATGATGATTCAGATATCGAGATTATCGATGCATCATCCTTTCGGGACAATGGTCGAAATTCTTCTCAAAAGGTAAAAAGTCCAGAGCTATGTCACAGGCCATCGCTAATTATTGAACAGGCAATTAATGGGAAGAAGGATGTTTGGGATGCGATGTTGTCCTCACAAAAGATGTCTGCATTCAAAGGACACATGCCTGCTAAAGGCAGTGTGTATGCTCCAGGTGCACCTGCCTTTGATGCGAAGATGCCCGGTGCATTCCCTGGCGGAAGTATGCATAACTTGGCGGGTCACCTGGGATATCAAGCGGACAATACCGGTCATCATCTATATCTGGATACCACCACCGATGACTCTGATGATAGTCTTGGTCACCTTCGCAACTACATGGAGAACGGTCAAGATATGTACGGTAACGCTATTGACGCCCGCATGCAGGCTCAATACAATTACGTTATCAACGATCCTCGTAAAACCGAACAAGAGATTAAAACTCTTATTGCCAACATTCGCCCAGACGAGGATCTTCCCAAGGAGGATCGTGAGGGGACTCCCAAGGAATTGGCATATCCATTGTATGAGCATCAGAAGCTTGCCCTCATGTGGTTGAAAAAAATGGAAGAGGGAAGTAACAAGGGTGGGATTCTTGCTGATGATATGGGGCTTGGAAAGACGATTTCTGCTCTGGCTCTTATTGTATCTCGACCTTCAAACGACCCTGCTCGAAAAGTAAGCACTACCTCAAGCATCCCATGCCTGTTTTCGTCTTCTTTCTCGCAAAGGCTAACAGGTTCACAGACGACTCTGATCATTGCACCTGTTGCTTTGGTTCGTCAATGGGAGAGAGAAATTAAGATGAAGGTTAAAGGCATTCATCGTTTGAGTGTGGCTAATCTGCAGTAAGTCTCTCATTTATCATTTGCTTTTCACTTTCCTCCGGCGCTTTAGCCCTAGCTCAACCCACATTCCTTGAATACACTGACACACAACCCCCGTGCAGTAGCCAAAAAAAGCTCAGATGGGACGATATTCGTGCCTATGACGTGGTCCTAACGACTTATGGAACAGTCGGCGCGGAGTTCAAACGTTATGAAAAGTATGCGGACGGCAAAAAGAAAGAGAAAGAACCCTTGGACCAAAACGAGATGAAGAAGCTTTTTCCTCTCTTCTCGCTCAGGAGCAAGTTTCACAGAATTATTCTTGATGAAGCCCAGTGCATTAAGAACAAGAAGACCGTTGCGGCACGAGCGTGCTATTGTTTGGAGTCTGTCTACAGACTTGTGCTGACTGGAACTCCAATGATGAATAATGTTGGAGAACTATATTCCCTCATTAATTTCCTCCGCATCAAGCCATATAATGAATGGACTAGGTTTTCTTATGTAAGTTCGATACTTCCATGAGGGATGTCTATACTAAGAGACTCAGGCGTTTGGTGCATTACTTAAAGCTGGTCGTCCATCAGGTGATCCGAAACGAGCTTTGGCGAGGCTCCAGGCTCTTCTGAAGGCTATCCTTCTTCGACGCAACAAGACTTCGCTCATTGACGGTCAACCAATTATCACTCTTCCACCAAAGATTGAAGAGCTTCAACATGTGATATTTGACGAGCATGAACAACAATTCTACACTGCTCTTGAAAGCCAAACACAGCTCCAATTTAACAAGTACATGAAGGCTGGCACGGTTGGAAAGAACTACTCCAATGTGTTGGTTCTGCTCCTACGTTTGAGACAGGCTTGCTGCCATCCTCATTTGATTCAAGATTTTGAGACAGCTCCCAACGAGATGAGTGATGACGCAATGGTTGAATTGGCAAAAACCCTTCCACCTGATGTCGTGGCTAGGATCATTGATGCGAATGGTAGCTTCGAGTGCCCAATTTGTTACGACGGTGTCGCCAATCCTTCGATCTTGGTTCCTTGTGGCCACGATACGTGCACCGAATGTCTTTCGCGGGTTTCCGATCAAGCAGCTCAAGAAAACCAAGCTAATGACGATAATGTGGCCTCAAAATGCCCAAGTTGTCGTGCTACTATCGACATGAAAAAGGTGATTGATTACGCTACTTTCAAGAAAGTCCATGAACCCGAGAGTGCAAAGATAGATGACGAGACTGCCAACGAGAGTAGTGGGACTGATAGCGAAGATTCTGACTCTGACTCTGATTCACAAGATGAGGACGAGGACGACATAGAAGATGTGGATAGTGACGGCGATCTTCGAGGTTTCATTGTACCCGATGATATAGACTCGGATGAAGACCTTGTTAAAGGTGAATCAGACTCTAATATCAAGGCAAAAGACGACCCCGACGCTAATATCAAGCCAAAAAATGACTTTGACTCCGACTCTGATATCAAGCCGAGACTCAGAGACAAGGGCAAGGCCAAGAAAGTTGAGAAGGCGAAGAGAAAGCGCAGCTCGATCAAGAAAGGAAAACGAAAAGAGAAGAAAGCGAAAAAGGAACACCGCTCTCTCGCTATGTTGAAGCGAGAAGCTAATAAATCTGCCGAAGGGCGTAGAGCATACATGAGATACCTTCGCAAGAACTGGCAGCCATCAGCAAAGGTCACCAAGTGTATTGAGCTGCTTGAAAAATTCCAGGAGGATGGCCAAAAGACTATCATCTTTAGTCAATTCGTCTCCCTTCTCGATCTTCTCCAGGTTCCTATCGAAAAAAATAAATGGGGCTTCGAACGTTATGATGGCAGCATGAGTGCTGAGGCCCGAAACGACGCAATTCTTCGTTTCACCGACAAGAGAAATACCAAGATCATGCTCATTTCCCTCAAGGCGGGAAATTCTGGATTGAACCTTGTTGCTGCATCCCGAGTCATCATACTCGATCCGTTCTGGAATCCATTCATCGAGATGCAGGCTGTTGACCGTGCTTACCGCATTGGCCAACAAAAGTCTGTTGAGGTGCACCGAATTCTCATCGCAGATACTGTCGAAGATCGAATTATTGCACTTCAGAAGGACAAGAAAAAAATGGTTGATGCAGCTCTTGACGAAGGTGCAAGTAGGAACATAGGACGTCTTGGCGTGGCTCAACTGGCGTTCTTGTTCAATGTTGAGTCAAATGTTGATCCTGAGCAGGGTTAATATGGCGGGTGTTCAAGCTAGTAAGTGTAAGAATTGACGGTGCTTTGAATTGTTATTTAGTGTCATCTCTCAAGAGGTTCTGGCGTTGTTGGCAGGCTTAGAAGCATTTTCACGGAAGATCTGGTGGGCTAAGGGGGAGCATGATAGTGTTTCGTGTTTTCCTTCCTTTGCCCATCTCTTATGAGCGATGACGGGTGGCTATTTCGCTTTTGTATTATTTAGCGTGGAGGGGGGATATACTAGAACGGATGGGATGGTAACACTACCTCGGGGAAATGTCTTATGAGAGCGTTTGTTTTCGGAAGCTTGCTCTTCGCAGGAAAAGCGGAGAAGGGAGGGAGCCTTTTATTCCTCCGCGCAAACGCATCTGCAGATCTAGCACTCCCTCAGATGCACACACAGACTTTAGCAGAAAAGCTATTAAAGTGCTTATTGTGTAGAATAATCAAAGATGATTAGAAACATGATAATTGTTCTACTTACTTAAACGAAGTTGAGCTTTCTTGCCATTTTCTATGTGATCTTTACAGCTGATGTCAGATAATTGGGGTCACATCTCAATGGTGATGAACCACAACTGTTGTTGTTATAATGACCATCCCGTCAAGAAAGAATAAAGCAAACTTAACGATCGAGCAAAACCTTTTCCAAGTCGCAATACAGTACGGTATGGACGGGGTGTTCTGCGAAGTTTCGCTATGTCAACCGTGTTGAGAGCTTGACATCTTGGGAGGATCCACACACATTCCGGCTCTGATTGGCACGGTCTTCGCCTAAGAAAAAATGGTCACACTTAGGCTCATCACAGGTTGTAATGTGTATAATACTAGATACGCAGCGATTGCTTCATCAAAAGCAGTAACTCGCTCCATTCAGCCCTCGTAGCTCAATGGTAGAGCGCGTCACTAGTAATGACGAGGTTGCCGGTTCGATTCCGTCCGAGGGCAGTTACAATAAAAACTTGGGTATTTCGGTACTCAATTTCCTTTTTGGTTTTTTGTGGGTGTTTTGTGATCGAGGGACGGTAATGTTTGCGAGCAGGTACTTGCTTGGTTGATTGCAATCTTTTTGGCCTTTGTACATCTTCTGTGCAGTATGTGACTGAACAAGCAGTCAGTCAATACGACAGAGCACTTCTCAAAGCCAAAAACAGTCAAGATATTTTTTGGACCCGATGGGAATTTAATGATATCTGATTCATCGTTAAATATTCGAGGTGCTACAATATTGTTTATATGCGATGCTCAACGGAAGAAATACCGCTTGCAATCCCATCTAGCATTCTTGCATCTTTCAATATTTGGTGACCTGTTCGCCCCTGTCAAGTTTCTTTGTTTCGACCTCACGAAAGTGTAATTTTCAGTAAATTACATAAGCATTTCAACTTTTGTAGCCTCGCGTCCAAGCCTCGATGTTCGACTGAGACCGCGACTGATAACTTTTCAACATCACCATCAAAATGCCTTCCGAATCACGATCTCGATCTCCATCTAGAGGCAGAACCAGGACGCGCTCACCATACTCCGATGCGTCTGTTGACAGAAAGGATTCCCGCTCCGTATCAAGACCTCGTCGCACCGTCTCCCCGCGTGAATCAAGTCGTAGTCCTCGTCGAAATGACAGATACAAGAGTGAGAGTCGCAGCGCCAGCCGTGCCAGATCTCCGAGTCCAGTCAGAAGCACAAAGGTATGCCCTTGCAGTCTAAGAAATAAGGGAATGACTAATATTCCTAGGTTGTGATTGAGAAACTCACCAAGAATGTAACACCAGACCACCTCCGCGAAATCTTTGGCGTCTATGGTCAAATCCGCGATCTCGATATGCCCATGAACAGAAACTGTAAGCTCTCACTCCCTTATTCTTTTGATATTTAATCTAACAAAACCAGTCAATACAAACCGCGGCACGGCCTACATCCTCTACACCACCGAAACAGACGCCGAATCCGCCATTGCCCACATGCACGAATCTCAAATCGACGGTGCTTATATCAACGTTTCCATCGTCCTCCCCCGGCGCAAATTCTCTCCTGCTCCACCGACTGCTCGCAAAGGCGCAAACATCGATCCCAGAGTTCCAATAGGTTCGAGAGGCGGCCCTCCTTCACAGCAGAGAAGACGAAGCCCCCTTCCTCCAGCATCGGGTGGTTATGGTGGTGGTAGACGAGACGAGAGGAACTTCGATACATACAGACCAGAGAATCGATCGAGATCTCCGAGACGACATAGGTCGAGGTCGAGATCGGTGAGCACGAGGTCCAGATCTCCCCCAAGGAGGTCAAGGGAGGGAGGAGAGATAGCCCGGGAAGGAATGGTGGAGGAAGGAGGAGAAGAAGCTTGAGTTATAGCAGTTACAGCAGTTACGATGAGAGGGATAGGTCGAGGAGTAGGAGCCGGGATCGACGAGGGAGGGGAAGACGCTAAGATTGCATTTTATAGGGAATTCAGCGCTGGAGTTTTTGGCGGGGAACTTGTATGACTATGGAAATCCCATGTAAGAATACAAGCAATGGAACTTTATTACCTAAAGGTGTCTGTTCAGACAGCGGAAAACCACGAATTGCTTCTTGGCATCACTAAGCTGGAGCAAGTCGCCCTCGCAGCTACTCACGGTAATGTTATTCAGTGTATTGATCTTTTATCTTTTTGGCTGTCAAGGAATAGCTACTTCCTAGGAACGGGCCAAGAGGTCTTCCCTTTTTATTGGGTAAATTGTGGTGCTTCTAAAATCTTCGGGAGTTCCAAGACCCTTGATTCATTAAAAATGTGTATGGAATCATTATCTACGTATTCCAGCACAATCTCACGGTCTCTGGGCACCTCTCATCCCAGACAAAATTCTAGTGCCAGTATTTTGGTGCAATTCCCTTAACGGCCAACCACGCTTCCTCTACGACTTCAATCACCTCCTGGGGCAACGCTCCCTTCTCCAAATCTGCCAAGTTTTCCTCCAAATGCTTCGTCGAACTTGCACCGACAATGATAGCATCATCCTTCTCCTTCTTCATCAAAGAATGATGTTCCAACCACCTCATAGCCACCTCTGCAGTCGTCAACCCATTCTTCTCCGCAACATTCTTGATGCTATCTATCGCATCAAAATACGTATCGTTCCAATATCTTCCCTGGTGCAACTTGCCCTGCACATGCTTAGGATCGAATCGAGAACCGGCCTCAAAATCAGACTGCTCACGACTGTACCGACCAGTCAGGAACCCACCAGCAAGAGGCTGGAAGGCATAAAGCGAGATACCAAAGTAGCGTAAACAAGGGAAGAGCTCTGCCTCAATCGAGCGTTGCAAAGCGTTGTAAACACCCTGATACACAGTCGGTTTAATCCACCCATTCTTCTCACAAATCTCACAGACTCTCGCAACCTCCCAGCTCTGGAAATTGCTGATCCCAAACCTCTTGAACTTGCCCTCCTTGTAGAGCGCATTGATCTCACCCAGCGTCTCCTCAAACGACACCTCGCGATCTGGGCCATGGAGGTAATACAAATCCACGCTCTCTGATCCGAGGGCTTTCAAACTGGTCGTGAGAGCTTTGCGCACATCAGCGGGTTCGAGAGTGTAGCCTTCGCCTTTGAGAAGAGAGGGTGCGCGCTTGCTTGGGTAGATTTTGGTGGCCATGACGATCCCGCGTTCTTGCCATTTGGTTTCAGCGAGGATTTCTTCCGTCGTACCGTTGCCGTAGATGCGGGCTGTGTCCATTTCGTTGTGGTTGTGCGCTTGGAAGACGTCGATGAGCTTGCCGGCTTCGGTGCTGGTGTAGATTCGGGAGCCGAGTGTACCTGCGGGGGTGTTAATTGATGATGGTTCTGAGATAGAATGGGAGAGATATTTGTTCAGAGATGAAGATAATTAAATACTAACCCTCTCTTCCGAAAGTCATTGCGCCGAAGACGACCTTGAGTTTGGTTTTTGGTGCTGCCATTTTGATATGTTGGTGGAGTCTGGATCTCGTTTGAACTTTGAAGTTGTTTTTCGCTGTTGTGTTCTCACAATTTCGTTCTGAAATCTTTAATTCATATACTGAAGGAGACGAGTATATATACAAACCATTCATCAAGCAACCCCGCCTCCACCAGCGTAGTAAATAACTACGGCAAAAATCGCGAGAAGCTCAAACTCCATCCTAACCCGAAATCGTGCAGCAATGACTTCAGCGAACATCCACATCGCAGAACAACCCCTCGTTGTCCTCTATTTTCGCCCGATTACACTATTTAAAGCCGAAAAACAACCGATGTATTGTGCCAGTATATTCATACCTATTTAGCATGCATTTCGTTCCTCGTATAGCCTCTGGGAGGTGGGATTGGTCCCAGTACTTGGGTAAGTAGTCTAAGAATCAGGCCAGGACCAGCGGGTTTAGCGAAAGTCTTAAATCCGCGCGAAAACTTCACCGTGGAAGATGTTTCTTCCCGGCGCGCCTATATTTTTAATGAATATGGAAAAGCGGAGATAGATTGCACAATAGCATGAAGTTTGGCCCTGGTCGCAAGTAGCGAATGTTAGTTGGGTTGTATCTAAAGGATTGTTGTGACGAGGAAGCTTTCCTTGAGGGTGGTCATTCCTTTTTCTCTAGGTTTCGCTACGGGTTTTGCATTCCTAGGAAGTATTTGGACAGTAATTTTATCTTTTCTTCTTCTTGTTGTATGACTCTATGTTGAGTAAATTCATTCTCTTGGTTGTAGCTATAGGCAAAATTTCATATGCGGGGTTCGTCTTTCCTATTTCCGAAGATACTGGGCTGTTCTTCCGCTCTCTCTGCCTGGCATCGCCTTGTATTGAACTTCAAATTTACAAGGAGATTCCGTACTATGTCAATCTCTCCCAAGATAAACTGGCTACCTCGGGTCTAGGCAGTATCGCACAAGTTCGACAAATATAGTCAGAATGTTGAGACTCGCAGGCCGTTTGTCTACTGCGAGAATAGTGTTAAGTGTGTAGATAAGCTACTTTCCACACTAGTTTGACGATGATTATATCTAGGAGTTAGGTTAGAGTTCAGCCGCCGCCTCGCTTAATGATTCTAGTTGTGCTAGATTTGGGCCGCTTCACACACGCCATGCTGGCTCAGTGACAAGAAATTGTCCCCCGAAGAAATTTGTCTTTTGAGAGTCTAGTAGATTTGGGCTCATAGGCTAGTGTCTAAATTCCTGATCGCGAAGCAAGCCGATCCAACTTAGCACCAGTCGTCAAGTTTTCGTTCAGCTCATTCCCACTACTTTAAAAGTCTCCATGAGCACTTCAAAAGATCCGTCTTCCCATATAATCTGCAGAAGTCCCAGAGATTTCCGTTCAAACTACTCATCTTCCGTACCACAGAACTCCAGAAAAGCCAATCCAAGTCCCGACAAATTTCAATACACCACCTCACTCACTCGATCCCCCACAAAGAAAAAAAAAATGAGTTTCACAGGGTTCACCAACGCGGTTTTCCGCAAGTGTAGAGTCATCACATTAGTGACCCTGGAGATAATAGTCGCCTTCATCTACATTCTCATCTGTTCAACCATTACGCTTTTGATGGTTCTGTTGATCATTCATTGTGGCGAGGAGGTTAAGGCATGGTTGCAGAGAAGGAAAGAACGCCACTCAGTTCGACACTCAGTTCGACATGGAGATCTTGGATTGACTGGCGAGAAAGCTGCGGAATGGAACTTTGTGGAGAAGGAGTGTAGCACTGTTGTACGAGAGCAGGTGGGTAAAGAATGGGATATTTGACGGTTGGGTACGATTATGTGATTCTAGAACATCGTCAGGGGTTGTTTGTTGAAAGAATTTCGTTCTGGGGGTTACATTTGGACCAATATCCTCAACATTGTAAATTCCGCCAAACGATACAACGCAAGAGCTTGTGTCACAAAGTCTTATTGACTGCCCAGAAAAGTCGGGTAGCCGAAACGTCCTCGAATATTTGAACGATCAAGCTGAATGTCTTCTCGGTTCGACATGGACAGCATAAGGGCGAGATTTTGGATTAGGGTGCAGCAGAGAGAAGGAGTGACGTTGATTTTTGGAGGTGATAATTTGTGCAAAATTAATTTCTTAGCGACATATCTTCATAGTGTTGCTTAATTTGGCTTCTGAATGCAAAGACTTAAAAGGAGAATGAAGAGCTTGGTCATCAATGCTCACAGTACTCTGCGAAATCTTAGCGCACAAAGTCGACAAAGGAAATCAAGACACTGTGAAATGTGACTCGATGTGCTTATTATGATCAGATATGTTGGCCTGAAGACTTTTTTAATTGTCATGTAAAAATTGTGCCCTGGAGACAATAGAATATGACGAGCTTGTAAAATTACTAGCTTGAGGCTTTGGAAATGTATAAAAAAACCAACACTATGAAATCGGAAAAGAGAAGGGCATATTACGAACCACAAAAAGAATTAATTGTGGTCCTTGCTTGTTGTGTTATTCAAGATGGTTGAACGAGTGCTCATAGTACAGTACTTAGTCAAGCTAGTCCCACTTGTCTTTGAAAGCTTATACGATATAGACTTTTCTCCGTCATCAATGCCCACATACCTGGTTATCGGATCTTCTTCAGCTTATGGATCTTGGGTCAACTTGAGAAATACATGTGGCAGGCGTTAAGGTTGAGGAGCAAGATAATTGTCGAAAGGAGAGTGACTTATCAAAAAGAGTGAACAGACCTCGAGCTACGTCGAAATACAATCACATCTTTCGTCATCGGCAACGTACCATCGATTTATCAGATCTTGGGCCTCGAACTGGATGATGTTCGCCGTGATGGTTCATGGATTGGCGAACTCGGGACAACCTCCACTCGGCCGGTGAAACTTTGTCCTTGAAGGATCGGCTTCAATGCCATGACTTGCCTCATTCTAAGTATGATTCTGAGATTAAGCACTATCATCTGCCTCGAATGATGCAGATGGACATGAGAGTGTCAGAAATGTCAGAAATGTCAGAATGAAGGATTAGCGCTAACCGGATGGAGTCAAGCGCGGATGGACGACATCTCCTGGAAGGGAGAGTGGATGACTCTTCGACTTCATCAAATCCTCCTTTATTTACACGCTACCCTTTACGAGCTACCATTCCAGTTATCATTCGCGTCAGAAATGGACTCCGTTTGGAAACAGCACTTGAAGACACCAGAAGAAGACTGGTCCAAAATAGCCGATCCTGCTCAGCGGAAGAAGATCCAAAACAGGCTGTCTCAGCGAGCACGAAGTATACCCCTCACCCAGATAAATTAAAACTTAAACTAATACTTGTAGGGCTCAAGTTGACCAAAAAGCAAAAAGATTGTACCAACCAGGACTTGCTTCCGGAAAGCAACAACACAGTGCGCCAAGTAGCAGCCAGTCCTGAAGGCTTGTCTCTGTCTTCTTCGTCATATGCGCTGATTCGCCCGGAAAACAAAAGTCCAGGACCAGACCACACAGTAGATGCAATAATTGAGGACCCTTCATTGGACACGTGCTTCATCGTGCTGCGTAAGTTGACAGCATGGGAAGCATTCCTTCAAATTGCCGACATTCTTGAAATCAAGTGCGGTGGTGAAGATGCCCTTGATAACATTCGCACCGCAATCTTCAAGCTGCCACAACCACTCATTCCCACCCTCCAGCAGCAAATAATTCCACATAAGTCATACATTGACATGCTGCCCTGGTGTTCGTTGCGCGACCGTATTCTGGAAGCACGAGGGACCATCAACGAGCTCGAATTTGTCAGCGACATGTCATCGAGCGATATCAAAATCTGGGGTTCAATTCCTTATGATACAACTGGTTGGGAGATAGGCCCCAAATTTGCGAAGAAATGGTGGTTCCTTTTAGACGCCGAAATCTTACGTACTACAAATTTCTGGAGAGGTCAGCGAGGAGAGCCACCGATAGTGTTGAGCCAATTTCCTTTAGCTTGAACTCGTAGAAAACGAGCACTTGTGAATATCTACTTTGATATGGATACGAAAACGTCCACGGATATTGGAGATAGCGAGCGAGAACAGAGTGAAAGGCCAGGTCTTGCAGCCCCTGCAACCCCATTATACGATAATAGAATGTGGTCTCGATAGGATTTCCCTCTCCTTTCTTTATCGACTTTTCAATCGGATCTACGGAGTTATCCGAAAGCGCTTCTTCGACTAGGTCTGTTAGAGGCAGTGTATGAAATCAACAATTTTCGCCTCTTGTCATACAATACATTCTGACATGCCAAGCAAAGTCAGAAGCATTCATGTGCAATTGACACCCTAGTCTCAATGTTTAGTTTGAGTTCTATTTCATTTCAGTTTCAGATGGAAAGGATATAAAGTCTACTTTGGCTGCCTTCTGAAAGACAACACAGGTTCAGAATACCGACATCCCACAAGGTTATCACTCTTTCTATAACTTCCGAATCATCCGCCAACCGTCTGTCCAAAAATGAACGTCATTCTTTCTCAACTATTTCCAGGAAAACCACAATTTACCGAGAAAAATCTTTCATCCCTCACTGGCAAGACTTACATTGTCACTGGAGGCAATGCTGGAATCGGTTTTGATCTGGTCAAAATTCTCTACTCGAAAAACGCCATCGTTTATGTGGCTGGCCGATCGCCAACCAATATTGCGACTGCAATCGCAGAGATCAAATCACTATGTCCCGATAGCTTTGGACATTTGAAACCTCTTCACATTGACCTCGCGGACCTCAATACCGTCAAATCTGCAGCTACTACATTCCTTGCGCAAGAGTCTCGCCTCGATGTTCTGTTTAACAACGCTGGGTTGCCCAACTCCCACCCGGCAGCGTTACCTCTCAGGGCTATGAGATTCACATGGGCACGAATTGTTTAGGGCCCTTCCTCCTAACACAACTCCTGCTTCCTATCATCCTGAAGACAGCCGCATCCGCACCAAAAGATTCTGTGAGAGTTGTTTGGACATCCTCCGGAATTATTGACATAGATGGAATTCCTGGTGGGTTAAGTCTGGAGGAATTGAGACCTGGAAATCATGGCAAACTCAAGGGCAAAAATTACTCTGCATCGAAGGCTGGCAATTGGTTCCTTGGGACTGAACTAGACAAGCGCGTCCGCAAGGACGGAGTAGTGAGCATCACACAAACTCCTGGCACTCTCAATACAAAGAGCTGGGATGCATTACCATGGATCAAAATACTATCGAAACCATTTATGCATGACCCCATTTTTGGAGCATATACAGAACGTAGGTCTACTCTGTAGTTGTATCTCTTGACTTCAGACTACGGGGCTGACTCGGTGGTGACAGTGTGGTGCGGACTCAGCCCAGATGTCAAGGCTGAAGATGGAGGAAAGTATGCTATTCCCTGGGGCAGATGGTAAGAACTTTATCTCTTATCCGACATTTTGTGTTTCCTGAATACGAAATCGGGGCTCCTGAACCTCCCGCACAGATTTTTGGGATCCTGTTCCAGATATCATCTTCGACGCTATTCTTCGAATAATTGCTTTTGAATTTGATGCTAATTTGATAGCAGGAATCCATACCCAAATAAACTTTGCCTTGAGAGCATCAAATCAGAGCAAGAGGGGGGTACCGGTGTTGCCGCCAAATTCTGGGACTGGTGTTGTGAGGAAACAAAAGTTTACACTGCAAGCGGATTATGATAAAATGCAGAATACAATTTTTCGACTCCTTCCGAATCGAGGGTTTCGCATCTGCCAGCCCGCGTCACTTTTTAGACATTTTAATTGTCCATCTATCTATCCAAATCTAAAGAATCATTTTCGGATTATGGGATTTCTTCCTCCATTAGCCTATCCAATCGCTTTCTACCGGATGGCCTATTTCTTGTTCGTCATCTTGCAAGTCTTCCCTTTTTGGCCACCATGCGTGCTCACGGTCCGCCGAAACAGCTCAACCTCAAAGTGTGGTGCCCCAGATACGGATGGTAACAATCCATAAACAGTTATTATTCTCCCGGATTCGTTATAACATTACTGCATAAGGTAGTCTCTGCTCTCTCCCAACGGCGAGATCTCGCATTTAGCGATCCTGTTTCACCACTGCGTCTCGTACTCTGGCAACAACGAAATTTCAATTTGATCTGCTACGTACCGTACCATCATCACTCTGTCTTCCTCGAATGTTTATTTTATTATTGTTCCCCACTCTCAACTTTCAGAGATCATCATGAATTCCCTCACGGAACGATCCGAATTGGCGGCCTGGACTGGTCACATGCATCCTCCAGCTGGTGACCGGCTACAATTTCGCATCGCTCCGTGAAACGCACACCAACCCAATCCAAAGGATTCTAGATATTATTTATATTAAAATTTTAAAGATACATCTTCAGGCTCTGGCCTCGGCACCCCACCCCGCAATTTCATGTCGGCAAACGGACCTTTGATAGCGGTTATTTACCCTGGCCAAGCGAGGCCCTTTCATTCGTCGCCTATTATGGACAGGTGTTGATCTGCCATTCTGCCCTCAGTCGACCAAAATCGACCTCCTGTTTCTGGAAGACGGTCTTGAAGATCCCCCGCATCGAAAACGGCAGCAACTGCCACCGTGCCGGGGCTTATCCTCCCTCACGCATGCGAGATGGCGAAACACCGAACTTCCTATTTACCCAGATTAAATCGGCCGCCCTCACGCGAGTGGGGATCTTGAACAAATGTAGCTTCCTTTTTACGCATCATGTGGTGGGAGGACACGACTCGATAGATGTACATGTAGAGAGAATTCCACCCCGCCATCTGTGTTCTCTGATAATCTCTTTCTTTGTTGACAATCATCTGTGAAAAAAACAACCAGCAGGATGCGTATTCTATCGTCTCAAGCGCACTGGTGGCTTTTTGCATTGGTCAATCAAGCTTGTAGTCTCAGTCTTCTGGACTCTCTCGCAGAGTATCCGGAACTCAGTATACTTAATACCAAGATCAACGCCAATCCTGTATTGACGTCTCTTCTCGGAGAAGCTGACGGATTCACCTTCTTCGCACCCTCGAACACTGCAATCAAGACTTTCCAAAAATCTCAGTCAAATTTAACGGCGGATGCCACGTTTCAAGCCATCATCCAGTATTCGCTGGTCAAAGGAGGATTTCCAAGAGTCTCTTTCTCGAATGAGTCTCAATTTGTACCCAGCAACTTAATTGATGCGAAGTACTCGAATGTTACGGGTGGTCAAGTGGTGGAATTGGTGGAGAATAATGGCAGAGCGCAAGTGATCTCTGGGAATCAAAGTGTTAGCACGTTGACCACATCGGTTAGTCTTGTAGCAGTTAGAGCTGAAACTTAAAAGCTAATGTAAAATAGGACATTGTATCTGGTGGAGGAATAATTCACATTGTCGATCACGTCCTCACCCTCCCGGCTGTAACAGTCAACGCGATAACTGCTGCAAAATTGGGCTATTTTGTCTCAATCCTCACCCGCGGCGGATATCTCAGCAGAACGAAGAACCAATATGTCCACGAAGTACTTGACTCTACGGATGTAACGTATTTCATTCCAAACACTCAAGAAGCTGTCATCAAATTCACTGGACTGGCGACAATGTGGTCGGATGAAGATTTGAAGAAAAATTTCCAATATCATGTCGTACCACGATATCTTGGATACAGCAACAACCTCAAGAATGGGACAAGCTTGAAGACTGTGGAAGGGACAAATTTGACAATTGTTACTGATGGCGAGGACGTATATGTCAATTCTGCGAAAGTAATTTCAACGGACATTCTGGTATCAAATGGTGTCATTCATGTCATTGACGGGTGAGTCTCTCTTTATTATGAGCTATAGACTTTAACTAATCATTTAAAACAGTCTGTTAGATCGCTTTAACACCGCAGCCCACGTTGTTGCACCCCCAGCTATGAACAGGATATCAGAAGAGACACCAACATCCTCCATAGTCACGCCCGACATCACTCCCACTCCAACTCCAACACCTTCCCAAGACGAAATCCAAACCTCATCCACCCCAACCACATCCACAACACCTATCCCACACGCTCAACCCACCACCAACAACAATTTAACCCTCAAAGTCGCCCTCGGCGCCAGTCTCAGCGGCGCAACCATCTTCCTCCTCATCGGACTCTTCCTCTTCCTCCGCCATCGCAAAGCCAATCGATCCACCACGACGGAAAAACGAGACTCGGGCGTGTGGGACGGCCACAGCATGTCGACCTCTCCCAGCGTTCCCAAGCGGTATTTCGTTAATAATGGGAGTGTGCAAATGCGTGATCGCGAGTCAATTTCGCCCATGACGATGGTGCCGGTGACGAATCTGGAGAATGAGAGGGATGCGGCGACGAGGTATCATTATCAGGGGAAGGGGAGACCAGGTGTACCGGTGAGGGTATGTATCAAATCCCTACTTACTTTCTTAGACTTTCGGCGTCAGTAATATGTTTATGAGGAGAGTATGTGCTAACTCGATGGTGTTTGTTGCAGAGTCCAAGTCGGATGAACTCGAGACCAATCATCAGGAATGATGATCAAAACTACTTTTAGGGTTAAGAAAGGATTGATTTAAATAAAATGAATTTACGAAGTTATGAATGGAACTTGGTTAGAACGCGTAAAAATACATGGGTTTTGTTGGCTGTTTCCAAAAAAAAAGAGAAACCGTCGAACAGAGCCGAAACAAGATGTCTCCGAGAACGATGAGATTCTCAGCTGAACACTTTTGAAATGCGTCAGTATTCTGAGCGACGTCTTACCTTATCCATCTGATGAACCAAAAAAAAAGAACACAACTGGACTTCAAAATCACAACTCAATTTGTCTTTCTGATCGTTGTCATGAAGGAGGGAGGTGGGGGTCTCGTTCATACATATTCTCGAAAATTCCCCGCAGCTAAACTACAATTGTTATTTGAGTCCCTTCCGACGATTTCCCAGATCCGCCTCTAATCTTCGGTTGCAGTGGGAAAACCTGTTCCTCCTCTGTAACATCTTTATACAAAGCATCCCAACGACTCTTCAACGGTCCGGGAGTCTCCCAAGCCAATTCTGGATCTCTCAACCAAAGTCTGAGTAAATGTCGCCTACACAAAAATTCATTATTATTAGCCTTCTTTCAAACTCACAAAAATTCTCATCATCATAATTTTATGATATCAAATGAACTCCCCCACCCCCCTCCCCCAAGAAAAAGACAAAAACAAAAAGAACCACGTACTCGTTGCCCGGCGTATCAACAAACCCATCTCTAGCATGAAAAATGCTCAAATTATTGATGAACTGCACATCTCCCTTCTGGAAATCCAGTGTCAAGCTGAATCGTTCCGCGAGGAAGTGAAGAGCGTCCAAGGCCTCTGCTTGGGCTTCGGTGATGGGAGGAATGTCTTTGCTTCGGGGGAGGTGGAGAAAGCCGGTGAATCCTCGTCGAGCGTATTGGATTACTACTCTTTCTGGGGAAGTTTCTGTAGCGGGCGTGTGGAAAAGTAAGGGTTTTCTGGTGTAGGGTTGGGCTTTGTCTCCGTATCTGAGAATATTTAGTGTGTTAGTTTTTTTTCTTTCTTTCTTTTACTTGAGACTTGATTCGATTTCTGGTATGAATAGATAGGTAGAGGTAAGTAAGCACTTACCCATCAAATGTCCAGTCCTGAGCCAAGGTATTGATAATATCCGGTCTCGTCTTAGACAGTTCATTATACACTCTCCAACTACTCGAAATCTTACTCTCACCACCCTGCGCAGCCACATTCAACGAGAAGAGTGAAACGATATCACCCGCGTCCGTGTGAAACACCTGCTTGTCACGAGTGTAAGCTGGCGCGCCAATATTACCTGCTACATCCGTCTGACTGAGATCTTTGATGTGGTTGAGCATCTGAGATTGCTTGACCCCATCAATGATTTTGTTGTCTTGACGACCGCGAATACTACCGATGTAAGAGGAGATGCCGGCGTAGATGATGACGTTGTCTTGGATGCTGTATTTATCTACGGGAAGACCGCGAAGAACGAAGAATCCTCGGCCGGACGCGAGACTCTTGGCTTCTCGTCGCAAAATGGGTGATAAGTTCGGCAAAGGGAAACTTTGCTGGCTGACGTGGCTGATTGGTTTTTGAAGAGCTAGAGAGTGGAGTGAGAGGTGTTAGAATTTGTTCCCTCCTTTAACGTATGGGTCGGATGGTAATACAAACAGTTGAAATGTGCCAAGGCTTCGTGAATCTCCAGTAATTGGGCGTCGTTCAGCACCAAAGTCCATTCGGATTCTTCAGTGAAATCGCTTCCTTCCCATACAAGAGGACCTGTCAACTGGCGAGGAAAGCCGGCGGGAAACTCATCGTTGTTTGTAAGTTGGGCCTTGACTCTCTCGCTTCGTAGCTGATACTTTTCGTAATCCGGATGATAGCTGATGTCTGGTTGGACATGAACAGCTGTTTGAGTTTGAGTAAATGACATTTTGATATTTGATTCTAGACCTGCCAACAAGTAGATTTAATATAATGGGATCAGAACGCCACTTCTTCGGAAACAAGAGTTTTTTAAGTTATTTAAGCTCTCTGGATGTGGATGCATAGCGCAATGTTGTTCCAAAATTGCACGATATGAGCAACATCCCCCCATTTATGCACACTTGGAAATGCTCACCCCGCTGATACGAAGTATTATGGATTTCTGTCACTGGAAAGAGAATGAAAAGGTTGCCTTTCAAGTCGGCTCAAATAAGGTAATATTATCTGTCACGTGCATTCTCAACTTTTGGACCCCTCATTTCCCTTACGTCAAAGTCGAATCTCGCTAGTTGCCGCCTTTCCGATTTCCTTGGCCCCGCACCCGCGGCCTGAGCCGACACTTCATCATACGGCTCATTGTTTGAATAACTCGGTTGCCGAAGTCGGCATTGAAAGAAAGAACTGTGGAAAAGTTCTTTCGTATCTTAATCTTTTGTGGCAGGGTTTCCGAAAATCCGAAAGAAACAAAGGAAAGTTGAACCTTGCATCATTCGATGTCATGGCAATTGCAATTACTATTGTACACTTGGCACTACCTTGAATTGAAAAGCCAACACCGAGGGGATGTTGCGAATAGGAACAATCATAGACTTTTTGGATCCAAATTCAATATCAGAAAAGAGAGGTAGTTCGAAAGCCGTGAGGTCCCAAAGGTCTATGATCTTACCATGATCACCCGGCAAGAAGATCATCTAATACACCCCGTTTACAATATTGCGTGATATATTTGGAGATCGATTTGTTCAAAAAAGACAGCCCGCCATTAAAGCCTTCAACTCGAAAGATATATGCTAACGTGCTCAATAAGATTGAGGTATTTTGGTCATCATAACGGTAAAAACATCTACACGAACTATCATAAAACCATTCCCAAACTCCAATAATCAACCAGAACGAACAAATAGCTCGCAAGTCAGACCTACTACTACTACTACTACTACTACTACTCACTCCACGGAGGATGGCTCATCCAAATTCTCTTCCGATCCTCCTTCACCTTCTCCTTAATCGCCATGGCCATCCTCCACTCATCCTTCGACCAAACCTTATCATTCTCAGTCCACGAATCCACAATCGTATTGATCTCCATCAACACCGCATCAGCCTTCTCCATCTTCTCCACCACAATATGCCTATCCGGACCCCTCGCACCCCTCAAACTCCAAATATACATATCCAACTGATACCTCGTCCGAATCAGATCCCTCAACGACCTCAACGCCTCAGGCGTCGTCGCCTGAATCCTCATCTTCCTCGCATCATCTCTCTTTCGCATCTCGGCTTCCTCCGCCTCCCGCGCCAGCTTGACTTTCAGCTCAGCGGCGCGCTTCTCCTGCTCTTCTTTGATGCGAGCATTTTCGGCGTCGGCCCATTCGCGGGCTTTGCGGTCGTGCTCTTCGCGCTCGCGACGCAGTTGCGCTTGTAGACTGGCTTCGTTCCAGATTTGGGCTTGTTCGCGCACTTGGTTGGCGTTGGCCAGGTCGTCGATTTGTTTTTGTAGCTCGGCGGCTTTGACCTTGCTGGAGCGTTGGAAGAGCTTCATTTTTATATATAGTATGGGTTGGAGCGAATATGTAATTGAGTGTTGTGGTCACACGAAATAAAGTCGGAATTTTAAAGATGAAATTGGGGGGGTTTGAGATCAGGCTGGCGGTTGAGTCGTTAGTTGATGTACCGGTATTTGGGAGAAAGAGGGGGGGGGGGGGGGGGAGGTTTGTTGACATACTAAACGTGAAGCGAGGATTATCGAGTATACAGGAGAAATAAGGTAGATGTTTTCTTAACAAAAACCGTCTCCAACCTCGGTCGTCTCGACTGAGGATAAAACAAAAGAAGAGAAAGCCAAAAGACAAGCAACCTACCTTCCACGCAGCCCTTGATAGCAACCAGCAGCTGAACTCTTCCTCCTCCTCCAATAATGCCCCCTCACCACCAATAAAACAGCCCAACGTACAGCCTCGTGCATTTCCTTCCCACCATCAGCTGCCCCTCCATTCCCCCATCTATCCTTCCATCTCCAAGCCATCCCAAGCTCCCTCCAAACAACGAACCCCCCATTAATTATTACGAATCCGTCCAAACCCTTCAGCCTCAATTCTTCCCCTCGTTCCCCACTCCGTATGCACCACCCTCTCTCAATTGGCTCCCCTCTCGGTGTGCCCATTCATTCCCATCCATCTGCACCCACCATCACACAATCACCAGCATAATGCAGAGCCTCATTCGCTCTTTTCCAGAACAGCACAGTACAGCACAGCACAGCCAGACCAGTAGTGCAAGAAGAACTTAAGCGAAACAATAGCTCTGCTGCTGCTCAGTTCGGAGTTCTCAAACATCGAGCGACCAGGCGAACGAATTCAGCCTGCTGGGGTTACTGTAAGTAGCGTGATCTTAAATGCCACAAGGCTGCCAACGAGGCGTTATGGATGGCTTCGATTCGCTGGATAGAGGGTTTGTAGGATTCCGTGTGTTCCTTTTTTTTCCCTTTCGATTTTTTTGCATGGGAAGGATCGTGCAGATAGAGAGAGGCAGGTGTTGTTTCCTCCGAGGGAACTTTTCTTTGTTGAGTAAGGAGGTGGGAGATGTCGGTTGTGCAAGATACTGTAGAGTCGTACTCTTCCTCGGAGAGAGATATGACAACCCTGCATAATCACTTTCTATCATGTATAAGTTAGTTAGTGAAAATCCGTCAAGGTTAAGTTGAAAGCTGTCATAATGCTTGCACAGAAATGTTTGGGAATGGGTTCCTCATTCATACCATACCGTACATACGAAACTCTGCTTGCCGTCTCGATCCGAGAAGGTGCTGTACTGTACCGTCCACGTAACCTGGCACAGGTCTCGCTTTCGGTGAGGGAGTACTGTACAGTAGTGCCCCTACCGGTCTCACTTGCTATCGGTGTGCGAAACACCGGAAAAACACTGCAGGTTTGCTTCAAACCAAAACATGTCGATATTTTTTTAAAGGGTTCAATGTTTGTTGCACTTTCCAGAGTGAGTGGGTGGTCAACTTATTGATGGCGGGGCGGGACGTTGCCAATTATGCCAGAGGACGCCCCCATATAACCCCCCCCCTCTCCCCCAAAAAGGTACAGTACACGATAATGGTGAAGAAGGAACAAGGAATTGGGCTCACAACTTTTCTATTTCATTCTCGTTGAAATAGATATGACGGTATATTGTCTGAGACTTGCCGACACTCATAAGAAAAACTTTCACTGAACGCTTGTTTCTCTGCACACCTGTGGTATTCAATTCATACGTATTCTTTATATGCCTGTCTGACCCTGTCATAAAATCGTAAAATATAAGATTATTTCTACAAGTGCAAACACGCCAACAAATATATACCATCCCCCATGATGTTCAACGCGCAGTCAATCATACCGCGAATACCCACCCGGTACACGCTGCACGCTTTCATCAGCCGGCAATTCCGCAATGTAGGCACCCGAAGCATAGAAATCCGGCACGCTAAACCTGCCCAGCGTGGTATTCTTCCTCTTCACCACGGCAGCAGCAGCCGACTCCTCCTTCTTCATTGTCGTCGATGGAGGAGGTAAGACAATCGTTGGTGGCGGTTCTGGCGTCGATACCCTTCTCATGTATGACGGTTCCGGGGTGATTTCTCTCTTCAGCGGCACGAGCGGAGGGTCAATGACCGGGCTGCGATTTTCCTGCCTTCTACTTCTCCAGCTACTAATACTGGGGGGTTCTGGTGTTGGTTCTCGAGTCATGAAAAGTGGTTCGGGGGTGATGTCTCTCTTCTTCTTTCTTGTAGTGGTGGTGGTGGTGGTGGTGTGGTGAAGAATGGGATCAGGACTGCTTACTAGGTCAACCCTGCTGAGTACCACGGGTTCGGGTCTCCCCCTTGTCGGAGGAGGGCTAGGACTCACATCCTGGTCGAGCCCTAAAGGATCGCTGTTCAAGCGCATTGATTCGATGCGTTGAGCGATACGCCTCTGAGTTCGGCTGGTGCTGGAAGATGACTGAGAGTTCCTCTGTTCGATCGTTACGGGCCAGGGTGAATCGTCGTAGACGTCGGAACCTGAATAGTAGAAGAAACAGTTGGTATATGCTTTCCCCCTGATACTTGACGTGTTCAAAAGAGAGCTTGAGTGTACTGACCCCTTGGACTGGCAGCACTTGCATTCTGAACGTTGTCGATCTTGGTTGTGCAGATTTCCTTGCCCTTGAAGTGGATCGAGACTTGAAGACATGCCCCTGAAAGAACGACTTTGCACATCAAGTATGCGATGTAAAAAGGCCGTCGGGTCTGTGGGTTTTGATATCTGTCGAAATCGACGAGTGGGATAGTCGATAAGTCGCAGTTCAGAACAGCAGCCTTGACCAGTTCTTGTAAATGTGTTAGCTCACGGCTTGGCTCAATGATGCTTAACCTACCATTCTCTCCAGTCGCAAATCTCTCCGGCACATCATCATCATCGTCTGGATACTCATAAACCGGCAAGCTGAACTTGCGCTCGTCGGTATCTTTGAAATGAAACAAAAATTCCTTATCCATCTCTTTCTTGTCATCTGATAATATCAGATCACCTCGGCGCACCATCCAAGTTAACTGCTGTTGCGACATCTCGCAGTTCGTAACAGGATCTAGGTACTGATCTTTCTTATCGTATTTGATCGGATTGTAGACTTCGTTCAAGGCAACACCGTAGCTTCGTGCACACGTTGACATCAACGTAAGTCGAGAGTGTGTCTGCTTCTCGACGCCGTAGATGCAGGCACCTTGAACAACGGCCGTCCAGCTATTTCATTTGTCAGAATTCGCTCGATGAGGGCTGAGGATAGTGCACTTACGCCTTGAACTTGTCTGGTTTTCTCATCTTGATTTTTCTCAACTCTAATGAGTGGGTAAGTTCATCTTGAAGATAAACGGATTCTGCAAAACCACCGACTAAGAAAACATTCTGTGTGGGAGAAGTCAGCCAGATGTTCATTCATGAGAATGCTTTCTAGCTTAAGATGTTGTACCTTTACGCGATTTCGCGTTCTCTCCACCTGCCCAATCTGTCCTTGAATCAATTCCACAACGCCATCTACACATGGATCACTATCATCAGGTTAGTAGGAAGTTCAATCATATTGTTCGCAGGCCAAAAGCCAATGAGAGAAGCAAAAGGGGATGCCAACGCCATCTGATACACATGCGAGTTACGTTTACCGAGAGCCTATTATGTACGGCATATAGTGGCAAGTTGTTGAAGGTGCTCGGAGAGAAGTAGAGCTCAAATGCCACTTTGTTTCAATCTTTGCTGAGAATCATTCAAACACTTACAAGAAACCCCTCATCTCATCACTACAATCCGTATTAGCATATCAACATCAAACCTAGACACCGAAAAGGAAGCTTACTGAGTGACAGTCAACTCTCCATCCCTCAACCTATTTGCAATATGCAATCTATGCAAGGGTCCGGGCGGCATATCGATCACTATATCTGCATGAGGTTCCGAGAAAGGTTTCGAAGCGAAAGCTCTCTTTTTCGTGTCAAATTCCGCCATTAAAGTTCGCATTGCGCCCCCCTCACTGGTTGCAGTGCGAAGCCCAGATGATCGTGGATCGAGAATTTGATAGTGTTTCCCGAGGAGATGGCGGAGCCACCACTTGAAGTTGGCGTCGATGAAGGAGGAACCGCATTTTGCACTGGTGGCATAACTGGTTTCTTCGAGTGCTAGGGTGGGCTCTAATTGAGTGACTTTGTAGGACACGCAATCCTGGATTCGAATGTCAGTTAATTGAAGGAAGGTGTCTGAGTTGGGGCAAAACTCACAACTGTACCACCACCTGCATCGCATAGAACAAAGCATTCGCCCAGCTATGTTACAGAATATTAGCTCATTTTCGTCTGAGACAGGTTGTAGTTTTGCGTCCACTTACCTTCAAAAACTCAGTGCCTTCTTCTTTCAAGTGTCGAGCTGTGTAGAGTGCAGCTGCTTCAGGCTCTGTCACCAAAATCATGTCTCCCAGATTGGCGAATGTCTTTTCATTGAAGCCCGCCTGGCGAATGGCTCTCAATGTTGAGTTCTTCGCTCGATAAGACCATTTCTGCATATTCAATCAGCATCAAAGGCACACTAAGAAAGAATGGTATCATAATTATAGCATACCACAGGAACAGTGACAACAATATCAACCTGAATCTTCTCTTTCATGCCTGAGCCAGCCATATTCAAATCAAGATACTGATTGACGCGTTTGAAAATCTCGGTTAAGTAGTCTGTAGCAATCTCCTCCGGATTTTTGTATGTGTACTCGGGCAAACCTCTAGCCTTTCGGACAGCATCGAAGCTCAAATTTTCTGTGCCATGCAGAAGTTGCAGGATAAGCTCCAGCTCATCGATCTTGTTGTCTTGAACGTCTAATTCCATCTTGGTGTTTACCATCGTGACCGAATCTCCCGAAATATTGGCGCCCCATTGCTGCTCGTTTGAAGGAGAGTACGAGATAACACTGGGGATCTTCCATTGATTGTCTCCATATCCCCCCAATCTTGGATAATTTGCACATCCTCGAGCAGGGCGCTGTCCCCATGTCGAGGCACGGCAAACGCAACACCTGAATACGAAAGTGTCAACCAGAGTCCTACTTCATTTAAACATTTGGATTCTTAACCTGTAAATGTTGTGCCATAATCAATTGCGATCACCAAGCGACCCGTCCCATCGGCTGTGATTCGGCGCTGTGTTGGAGGTGGCCGCTGACTTTCATATGTAGAGGCTGGCTCGATTTCGTCCTCATCTTCTTCCCCAAAAGATTCTCCGACAAGAATTTTGGTGTTGGACGATCGATCACATAGCCTTCTAATCCCGCTGGCTTTGGTTTGGTGGAAGGCTTGCGGGCTATCGAGCTGTTCGATGCCATGGAATGCTGACGAGACGCCATACCTGCGAAAGATGAATCTCAAATCTCAGGTGGTGTAAGCAAAACAAAGAAACCTAAGCGATACGGATTGAATGAGCGATATATATATAAGTGATATATAAAGAGTAAGGAATATGGTTTTGAAACCGCGCCAGAAAATGAGGGGAGGCACAAGCAGTGACCGAGAGGCGAGGGGGTGGGGAGGGACGAAAGATAACTGTCTCTCAGCCTCATCGATGGGGAGGTTGTTTTAAAATGCCACAGGCAGCCACCAAAAACGCCCACCATCTACGGTGCCACGGCAAGGACGGCCAGAACCCCAGTCTGCCTGCACTTGCTCTTACCACAGTCGGGCGATGCAATTATTGATAAGGCGCAGGAAAGGCTGCCGCCGCAACACAACAACAAACACCCCACAGGCCCAGCCGTCGTCAGCCTCGAATGACCCCTCCGCCGCTCATCAACTTTCTCTGGACCACGTCGCAGCCTGAACAAATTCTTGTTTCACGAGTTATTTTCTGTTTGCTTGAATGCAAGAAACTGCGAGGAAATTTCAATCAAACGAAGTGAGAGAAGTTTTGAGATTGAGAAGCGCTGCTCAGAAAAAGGTATATATCGCAGTGGAGAAAGACTGGGTCGGTCTACTAGACGCCAACTAGCTGTTGAAGCTCGCCTCTAGGGTTCATAGGTACCCTGGGGATCATAAGATGTCTTCGACAACCGAACAAAAACTCGAGAAATCCCTTGCAAAGGGGTTCGGCAAATTGAAAAAGAACTTTAAGAGCTCGAAATCCGGCGATTTGGAGGAAGCCCGAAAACTAGCTGAAGACGAGTCGCTGAGAGCGGAGACTCTTTTCGCAACGACAAAGACAATCGAAGCAACAATCGTCAATCTAGCCGAGAAATGGAAACCTCAAATGTCGGATTTTTATATGGAGATTGAGCAGTTCCGTCGAAAACATGGCAAGGATCCAGAGATCTTGCCAGTAATATTGGTGAATACACTGATCAAGTTCTACGAGAAGCAGGTACGTAACCGAATTCAACTTCTGGTCTTCCCTTGTAGATGTGATATTTCCAGAGCTGGTTGCTGATGCTATACAGTGGGTGTTAAGAAAACTTTCAGAAAGATGGGATCGCGCGTTGTGGAAAGAGCTTGAGAGGCTAATGTACAAATTGCACGACGAGGACACCGAAGCCACGAAACGGGCAATTCAGGAATACCACGACGAGGTGAGAGAAAAGCGAAGCAAGGAAGCCGAAGAGTTAAAAGACCTTGCCAAACGACTCAATACACAGTCCGACCTGATGGAGGAGCTGGAGGCCGAGAACGCGAAGCTTCAAGAGCAACGGAAGCATTATGATACCGAACGCCAGCATGAAATTGCACAGATAAATCTGGAGCACGAAAATCAAATGACAGAGATGCTAGGACAGGCACAAGCAAAGGCCAAAGCAGACATAATAGACCAGATCAAACTCCACAAAATCGACTTGGCCAACCAGGAAAAGGTTCACCAAAATGCGATGGACATCGCACGTCAAGAATACAATTGCGCGAAAATGGAAGCACAAGACCAGTTTCACAGGGAACAACTGGATATGCAAAGTGTCTATCAAGAGAATCATGATAAAGCCATTAGGGAGCTGCGAGAAAAACATAACATCAGCATCAACTTTCATATCAATGAGTACAAAACGCTGAAAGGGGAATTAGAGGAAGCTCGGCGGAATGTCCAAGAGAAAATCGACCAAGCCAAAGCAGGATTCGCAGAGGAGGAAAGGAGGCTGAGAGCAGATATGGAACAGAGGAACACCACCTTCAAAGAGCACTTGTCTATGGCGGAACAAAAGGCAGAGGCGCAAAAGAGAGATATTAGAGTGGCTTTAAATGGAGAAATCTCCAATCTGAAATTTCAGATTTCCGAGATGAAGGAGTATCATAGCGAACAAATGCGGCAGGTCGAACAACGGCACATTGACGTCCGTAAAGCTCTAGAAGAAGCCAATTTGGAGCAGGCGCAAAAGCAACAACAGGAGCATGAATCCGCAATAAGCCAATTGCAGGACAGACATGCTGAGCAAGTACAGGAAATGGAGGCGCGATTCCAAAAACTACAAAAGGAGGCCAAGACTGAGACCACAAACCTGAGGGCCAAAGTCAGCCGTTTAGAAGAAGAACATAAGACCGAAATTCACCAAATGACCGCCACACACGAGCGTGAGAAGGATGAGTTGGAATATCAAGTGAGCGCCGAGCTCGCAAAGTTGAAAAACGATTTCTCTAGAAAAAAGGTTCAACTGGAGGAATCCCATAATGTGGCAACCTCCCAGTTGAAAAATGACGTCGAAGCATATTCCGCTGCTCTCCTGGCACGAGACGACTTCAAACCAATGCCCGACCACGAAATCAAGACGAAATTTTCGGAGTTGGCGGAGGAAGTGAAGACGTTGGGAAGGATGGAGTGGAAAGATGAGCAGAGAGTTTGGACCAATCGGGTTATCGACCGTCTATCCACCGACAACACAAGTAGCAAGCTTTTTAAGAGGCAGATTCTTCAAGAAATGATCTGGATCATCTTGCATAGACACATTTTCTGCAGTCCATTTCGACCCTTTGGAGAGGAGGGGCAGATCATGGAAACTAAGTGGAATGACGCCTATGGAACTGGTTAGTAGCTGATTCGTTTGTCCTGAGGTTTTTCTGTTAACATTTCCAGATCCCAGATTCGAGAACGGCTGTTATACATGGCCAATGCCTGAGATGGAAGGCGAGAGGTGGAGGTACGTAAACGTGAAAGAATGTCGAAACGCGTTACGGCAAGCAGTCGACTCGGAATGGGATCCACGTGCCAAGTTAAAGATCGGATTTCAAGAAACGATGAAGGACATTCGGGAAGAGTTTACCTCGACCGTAGGTGAGATGGTTATGTTGTCCGAGGTAAACATGCGAGCCATGGAAAAAATCGCGAAAAAAGCAGCGAGTGTCTGGCTAGAATTTGGTATGCAACGGTGTCGTATTGTAATGATTTTTGGAGCTTCGAGTTTGAGGCCTACCGCTGAAAGAATTCGAAAAGCGAGAGAGGGGAAGATGGAGCTGGTGGTGATACCAGAATTGAAACGCTATGGCAATTCGAAAGGCTTGGAGCTGCATACCGAAGCCACTGTGAGTGGCTGTGGTGGAGAGAAGATTTCGGTGTCGATCAGATAGCGGGAAGTAGTAAATTGTGCATAATTACTTTCAAACTTCTGATTGACCCTTTGTGAATCATGGTCGAAGAGGAAATGTATATTTTCCGATCGGTGACTTCTCATGTCTATTTGCGAAGTCAGCGTTGTACAAATGAAAGACTCATCTTTCAATTCAAACATGCGAAGTTCGTTATCAGAGCATATGGTGTTGGTTGGTCTCATGGCCTGGTCTCCCAGGCTCTGAAGTAGCAAATACTTTATTGTTGCGTAGCATCATATGAACTTCGCATGTTGAGTTTTGACAAGAAGGAGACAAGACAACTCACTGTACTGCGTGTGCTCATCAAAGGGAGAAGCCAGCTTGATCAAGTCCATCAGGTGCCAAGCCAGAACATTGAGTGAAATCGTCTTCACCTAAGCGCAAGATGAACTATTAGCAAAGGTTAGGAAAACTTCTCTGGATTTGAGGATACAGGCATACTTACATCTGAAATACTGGTAACAGTTGGGCGGTCTTTGTGGCTGAAGTACTGTACCTATCCTACATCAGCAAAACCAACGAACTTCTTCTCGTCATGTCATCCTTCCTTCCATCGATAACGCCCTGCAATTTTTCGATATTCGTCTCCAAAATATGACAAGTAGACGGAGTAGCGGCTTGTAAATTGTAGATTTTTCGTGACTCTAAAACGACGCCCATAGCCCCTATTCCTCGGGCAGAGTTATCCCATGAGCATCCCACTCAGAATTGATGGTACACATATCCGCCCCGGATTGCCCAATACGCCATTCTGATATACACGTCCGTCGATGATTCGTACAAGGTCTATATTCACACAAGCAATTCGCCATGCCCCTATAATAGCTTCTTCACAGCATCGACAGCAAAGGGCGCTACGAGTTTGTTAGTCTTTTTTCCCTCACACCGCAGGGTGGCAAGGTAATCGAGTTGCATTGACTCACAGAGATACAGCAACACAGCTCCCACGATGATCTTTTGAACGGTCAAGGTAGCTTCATCCTCCTGAGCCTTGAGCTCGGCGGGAGTGAGTTGTGGTGGAGCTGTCGAATGGCCTTTGTTAGCTGGTATACTAAATGAGAGTCCGTAGGGTGGAGTGGCAACGTACGTCCTCCGAACATGTTGTGTGTTGTGTTGATGGGAATGGAAAGTTGTGCTTGATTCAAGATAGTTTTGGTGGTTGGTTGGTTGGTTGGTGTCAGAGGTTTCGTGACCTCCAGCTCTGGAGATTTTTTTCGCGTTCGAATGCCGCTTGCGGCTGCCGTCGGGCTTCCGCTTCCCACTCGGCTCTAGCGCAAAAGTATACTTTATGTATGCTAGATGGTTAGTGGGTGGCGGGACAGGCGATGATTTTATTTTGGAATAATGTCAACAAACGATTTCATATCTGCAACATCTCTCTTTTCTTTTCCTTTTCTCATGGCTTTGTGAATTTCTACAGGACGTCAACACCTCATATTTGAAAGTCCAGTACTGTTCAGATTCGATTGGCTTTCTAAACCTCCACCGCTGACTTCTTATCAGCAAGAAAAGACCAACAACAAGGGTCGTTCATCCGAGACCGCCCGACCCCACCATTGAAAGGTCTCGAAAGACCTGACATCTCACCACACCGACATTTTGATACTCCTTCGAGCATCAGCAGTCTCTCCTCTCGATATCATCATTCTGCCACAATGGCGACTTCGAGACTTGCCTTGAGGGCGCATCTTGGGCGAGTGGCAACACGGTCAAGTCTATCAACCAGAAGCTGTTACCAGACACCAAAACCATGGTCAGGCCGACAATCTGGTCCAACAATTGTTGGTCGCTTGCCAATTGGAAGGCGAACCTTTTTTACGAGCTCTGCGGCCGATGAGACGAACAAATCTCTGTCATCTGCGGAGTCTGGGGGCTCTTATCTGCCCTTGGATACCTTTGCTCGGAGGCACATTGGCCCCGATGCTCAGTCAACAGAGGAAATGCTCAAGGCATTGGACCCGCCTGTGGAAACGCTCGACGAATTTGTTAAGCAGGTTCTGCCAGCCGATATCCTCTCTTCTACCGACCTTCACATTGATGCTGCCCCGACAGGGAAAGATGTTGGCTTCACCGAATCTCAATTGCTCGCTAGACTTCGCCAAATCGCCTCCAACAACGATATCAAGCGAAGTTACATTGGTTGTGGATATGCAGGAACACGAGTCCCTGAGGTTATCAAGAGAAACGTCTTGGAGGGGCCAGGATGGTACACCAGTTATACACCATACCAGCCAGAAATTAGTCAAGGGAGATTGGAGTCTCTCTTGAACTTTCAGACTATGGTTTGCGACCTTACAGCACTTCCAATTGCAAACGCTTCGCTTCTGGATGAATCTACAGCAGCCGCAGAGGCAATGACCCTGTCTCTGAATGCGTTGCCAGCTTCCAGACAAAAGAGTAAGAATAAGACATTCTTCGTCAGCCACTTGGTCCACCCACAGACGATTTCAGTGCTAGAGAGCAGAGCAAACGGTTTCGACATCAAGATTGAGGTTGGTGATGTTCTGGCAGATGGCGGGAAGCGATTGCAGGAACTGGGCAAGGATCTTATTGGAGCTTTGGTTCAATATCCAGATACCGAGGGAGGAGTGGAAGACTTCAAAAACCTTGCGGATATCGTTCACAAAGAGGGCGCCACTTTCAGCGTTGCGACAGATCTCTTGGCTTTGACAGTCTTAACACCACCTGGGGAGTTTGGTGCCGATATTGCTTTTGGAAACGCTCAAAGATTTGGTGTGCCGTTTGGATATGGTGGACCACATGCGGCATTCTTTGCAGTTGGTGACAAGTACAAGCGAAAGATTCCAGGCCGTTTGATTGGTGTCTCGAAAGATCGACTTGGAAACAAGGCAATGCGTTTGGCTCTGCAAACACGAGAACAACACATTCGAAGAGAGAAGGCGACTAGCAACGTCTGTACTGCTCAAGCTCTTCTGGCGAACATGAGTGCATTTTTTGCGGTTTACCATGGGCCTGAGGGCCTCAGAAATATTGCAGAGAGAGTTATTCAAGGTGCCAGAATTGTTGAGGAAGGCGTTAGATCGCTTGGGTTCGAAACCGGGTCCAGGGGAAAGAGTGGGGATGGGAAGGTCTTGTTTGACACGGTTATAGTCAGTGTGGGCCAGGGCAAATCCAACGAAGTTCTTTCTGTCGCTCTTGCCAAGCAGGGCATCAACCTGAGAAAGGTTGATGACAGCCGGGTTGGCATTACCATTGATGAGACGGTTGATCTCAAGGACCTCAAGGATATTATTGCCATCTTCGAGAGTTTTGCCAGCAAGGAAAAGGTCGACGTTGAAGGAATTATCAAGACGTTAGGAACTGAGACCCAAATTCCGGCAGTGTTCAAACGAACTTCCGAGTATCTCACTCATCCAGTGTTCAACACTCATCACTCTGAAACCGAGCTTCTGAGGTATATCCACCACTTGCAATCGAAGGATCTTTCTCTCACCCACTCCATGATTCCTCTTGGATCCTGCACCATGAAGCTCAATGCCACAACCGAAATGGCTCCAGTCACCTGGCCAGAATTCTCGTCAATCCACCCTTTCGTTCCTAAAGATCAAGCTGGAGGCTACAAAATCCTTATCGACGAGCTAGAAGCTGACCTTGCTAAAATCACTGGCTTTGATGCGGTCTCATTGCAGCCTAACTCTGGAGCACAGGGCGAGTTTACCGGACTTCGTGTCATTCGAAAATATCAAGAGGAGCAGCCTGGCAAGAAACGTGACATCTGCTTAATTCCAGTATCAGCACACGGTACCAATCCTGCGTCTGCTGCCATGGCAGGCATGCGAGTCGTCACTATCAAGTGTGACACCAAAACCGGTAATCTTGATATGGCGGACTTGAAAGCCAAATGTGAGAAGTACAGCGAAGAACTTGGAGCTATTATGATCACTTACCCAAGTACTTTCGGCGTTTTCGAGCCAGAAGTCAAGGCGGCCTGTGATATTGTCCACAAACATGGTGGACAGGTTTACATGGATGGCGCAAACATGAATGCGCAGATTGGTCTCTGCTCTCCTGGAGAAATTGGTGCTGATGTTTGCCATCTCAATCTTCATAAAACCTTCTGTATTCCTCACGGTGGTGGTGGACCAGGTGTTGGACCAATTGGTGTCAAATCTCATCTCGCTCCTTTCCTCCCAGGACATCCTTTGGTCGCGACTGGTGGAGAGAAGGGAATTGCGCCTGTCAGTGGTGCCCCGTGGGGTAGTGCAAGCATTCTTCCAATTAGTTGGGCATATATCAAGATGATGGGTATGTATAGATTATTTCTTCTGTAGAGTGAGATATTAACGTTTCTAGGTGGTCGCGGACTCACACATTCCACAAAAATTACCCTTCTCAACGCCAACTACATCATGTCTCGTCTCCGCCCACATTACTCCATCCTCTATACCAACGCCAACCTCCGCTGCGCTCACGAGTTCATCTTGGATGTCCGTGGGTTTAAGGAAACTGCGGGCGTTGAGGCTATTGATATTGCGAAGCGTCTGCAAGATTATGGATTCCACGCACCAACGATGAGCTGGCCTGTTGCAAACACTCTTATGATCGAGCCAACTGAATCTGAGAGCAAAGAAGAATTAGATAGATTTATCGATGCCTTGATCAGCATTAGAAAGGAAATCGCTGATATTGAAAACGGAGCAAAACCCAAGGACCAAAATGTGCTCAAGATGGCGCCCCATTCGCAGAAGGATCTCTTGATTGGAGAGTGGAATAGACCATACACTAGAGAAGAGGCAGCATATCCATTGCAATGGTTGAAGGAAAAGAAATTCTGGCCAAGTGTCACCAGACTTGATGATGGTAAGCAGATCTTTCAAGTGGTCATGATCCACACTAACAATTTTCAGCCTACGGAGATATGAATCTTTTCTGCACTTGCAGCCCTGTTGATTCCATCGACGAGGTTGAGGATGGCATCACAGGAATCGATGCGCCAGTACCTACATAAAATTACGACCTAATTAAAAATGACAGCGAATTTCAACACGCTGAGACAATAATTTCAACAAATAGATACCTAGGTTACGCTCGGAGTTAGCTGGCGGATCATCTGAGCGATTTTCAACACATCTTGCATGGGCGGGGAATGAATGGCGTTTTTTCCCCTACTTTTTGGTATTTAAAAGATCGACGGATGGCTTCAACTGCCTTGTAAAGCAATTATGGGAAATGGGACATGGGACATGGGAGTGAGTTATTAGACAAGCGTATCATACATAGGGGCAGTCAGAGGAGATTGCCAGACTTCACCAGAATGAAACGAACATTGAATCAGATCTGGCTTGTATTGGCACTGCGGTGATTCAATATCTAATCATCCACCTTGTGTGAGAGGATGGATGACAACATCTGGGGCGGAAAGACTCTCACTCGGAAACTTTAGGCTTACGATCCGACGGTAGAGTTCCGAAGCATCCATGTGTCCTTCGGTACTATCCCCAACGACCAGCAGATCAAGCTAATCCAAGCGATCTGTCAAGAGTCATTGCATAGCAGCTAAATTAGCCCAGCCGCACTTCACACAAGCGACTTTTTCGACGACGACGACGCCCTTCTCCCTTATCTCTGGTCACCAGATTTTCAAATTCTCGATATGAAGTGGCGCGGAGGACTTCGTTCCTACCCCAAACATCTCCTGTCAAGATTTCAGGCTATAAATGTGTGGTCTTGGTACTCGGTGTGGTGTGAGCATGTGATTCATGTGATTGAGCCGGAAAACAATGCGAAGGGCGTTGGACAGAGGAGAGATATCTATCTTTGGTTTACTGAAACATGAAATTTCACTTTCTGATTTCTTACGATCTTTCTCGTGTCACAAAATACATCCATTTTCCGCCGCGTACCAACGTTGCGCACGCATCAATTTATCAAACACGAAAGACCAACAATTTAGCGAACATCGTCTCAACTCGCAATCCGCCAAGAAAAACACTTCCACCATTTGCACCTCGTATCCTGCACTATTTAACCCACTCTCCCAATGGAAATGGATTCACTCAGCCCTAAAATAGCAGGAATTCCGTTCGGAACGCTATGGCTAAAAGAATTTCGATGCCACTCTTGGAGATCGGAGCGTTATGAATGTTATTTGCAGTTGCTGGGAATTTACCGTTCCAATAGTGAGAGGTACCACAATATGAATGTTTGGTTGTGGTTATTTGTAGAGGGCGAGACAAAAGGAGCTGCGGCATTGATGGTGCAAATGTTTTATTATTATACACATCTAGAGTTCCGTCTTACTTGTACATCTAAGTTCTAGGCCTTCTGTTTTTTTGAAGTGCGACGAACGGTGTTGTCGATGGATTTTAAGTCACGAAAATGGCGCTTCAACGTTCAACACGACACTTCCTCCTCCTTTTCTTTTCGTTCGTCACCTTCACGAATTTGGTATACTACTACAAAGAATCCGTTACCAAACTCCTTCCCTCTACTCCATCTCTACCGCTTTCGCTCCTCAGCAACACGATACCACAAAATGCACCTTCTGAAGAAGTCAAATTAACAGCTCCGACCAAAACCAAACCAGTAAAACCTGTCAATACTCTACTCACAACCGCAGAGAATGGAATTGGAAACGTCACCAAAACGCTCGTAGTATCGAGTCAAAAGAAAGACAATACGACGTGGATTGATCAGCTTCTACCAGATTGGGGGTATGTGAGATACGTAACGGATGAGCCAACAGGGAAATTTACGGTGCCGAAGAACAAGGGAAATGAGGCGATGGTCTATTTGACGTACGTTTTATCTCTTGGAGTTTCTTTGTTTGGAGTGACTAATGATTGTGGTTCAACAGATATATTATTGATAATTATGATAACTTGCCAGATTTGGTGGTGTTCATTCATGCGGATAGGTTCCAATGGCATAACGATGATCCATTATGGGGTAAGCTTCCTCGAAATAGTTCCAACCAGCGACGACATCATTGATTTGGGAAATAGATAACGCATACCTCCTCTCAAAGCTGCAAATACCATATCTCCTATCGCAATCATACACTAATCTCCGCTGTGTTTGGACGCTTGGTTGTCCTTCTGAGTTTGTTATCCTCCCAAACAGCGAAATTTCGTTTCTTGGGTAGATAACCAAAACTGACATTGAATCTCCAAAATAGCATAAAAGGAATCAACGAATCCATCCCTCCATACCTTGATCCCAACGATGAAAACCTACGCAAACACCTCTCCTTCCAATACGCGATTGCTTTTCCACTGCTCTTCCCCAACGACCCCCTTCCTACCCACGGTAAACACTCCCTTTCCTCTCTTCCCCAATCCTTTTCATAACCTACAACAACTAACTACCCAAAGTCTCCGTCCCCTGCTGCGCTCAATTCGCCACCCTCTCGACCTCCATACGCTCCCGCCCACTCTCCCAATACATCGCCATCCGATCATGGCTGCTCTCCACCGAACTCGCAAACGATATCAGCGGCCGCATCATGGAATTCAGCTGGCATATCATGTTTGGAGCTTCGGCCTTCTCGTGTCCTGATGCGAGAGAGTGCTATTGTAGGTTATATGGGGAGTGTGGGGATAATGGGGCGGGTATGAAGGGGTGTAGCAAGGAGAGGTGTGGGGAGAGGTGGGATTGGCCGCCTGGGAGGGACTGGCCGGTTGGGTGGCCGGAGGTGGGGTGGGAGGGGGAAGTTAGAGATGAAAAGGATTTAAAGGAGCTGAGAAGGAGAGGTAAGGCGGATGTGCCGAAGGAGGAGAAGTAGGAGAAGTAGGATAGTTGAGGTAGTTGTGGGTGGGCTTTTCATTTTGGGTTTTGGAGTTGCAAGTGCGTTGCTAATGGAGTTTGGGGTTTCCGATATTGGGATTTAGAGATTTTGGAAATTAAGATTGAGATTACTTAGACTTTACATGTTCTCTCAAGATGTAAAAGAGGTAGAGATTAAAAGCAAGAACGTCTGTATGAATATCAAGAGCCTTTCCAACTGATGTCGTGAATTTTAGCCAATGCCAAGGATTGTAGATACCAAGTTGCTAGAATGAAACTTGATTGTTGAACACGAAACGTATCTGTGTTAATAAGCGCAATCACGAGACGTATCATGTGTTCAACCTACCTATGTAGTTAAAACCACGTCGAATATTTGTTGTATATTCTCGCGACCGATGAGTGTGCTGAGCGAGCTCTTGGCCAAGTCGGGTCACATCCCCATCTGTTCCTTTCAAGAGCTTCAGTTGTCCATTCCACATTAAGTCTCCCTTCTCTTTTGAGAACTTAAACCAAAATTTAAAGCATAAATACGGATGTCTGAAGTGCTCAAATTTGAGATGAACCGGGATTGAATGTGATCAAGTGTCTGGAGAGTAGAAACTAGGAGTTCACCGGCGATAAGGAGGAAAAGGTTCATTCGAGAAGATTTGCTCAATTTGAATGATGGGATGGGTAGCATGATTGATAAAAACACTACAGTGAACTTCTACAGGCAGATCTCAGACGGAAGAGGGCGGCATGAATAGATGATTTCGTCCATAGTTCAGTTTCGACGCGTGTTTTGAGGCATATCAAAGCTAGAATAGGTATATACATTAACAATAAGCCGGTTTGCCATTAAATGCGGTAGGTGACGCCTGTAAAGCATTCAAGTCAAATCGTTGGCAAAAGGAGGATAAAAGACAGGATCGACTGGCCACCAACTAACACATTCGAGAAACAAAAACCCCATCACGGAGGGGTTTCTCTTCCCCCTCCGTGCCCCCCGGGGGGCAGGGAGGATAGAGTTTTGCAAAAACAAAAAAACTTTTTAGCTATTTAGTTTTAGGCAAGATTTGAAGGACGTCATCTCAAGTTTTAGGGGGCTAGAGTTTTGCATTTTTTTAGGGATATTCTATTTTGGGCAATATTTGAAGGCGGTCATCTCACGTTTGGGGGGATAGAGTTTTGCATTTTTTTGGCCATTTTGTTTTGAACAATATTTAAAGACCGTCATCTCACGTTTAAACCTCAAATAACATGAATTTGAAAGTCAATAAACGTGAAAACTAGCCACAATCGTGAGGTGTTCAAGTCATGTGCCTGCCTGCCTGCGGCTTTAACATTTACGACTTAAGATAATCCGACGCGCCGCGCCGAGCCGAGATCCACCACCCGGTGTAAGCGAATGCATAGCCGTTTATTTTCTAAGCTATCTATATATCTTCAAATATTTGAGTTCGCCTTCAACCAAATTTATGCCGAGATGGTGCATGTAGATGACAGATAGCGAGAGGCCTTTCACCCATCTTCGCAGCCACTCTCACTTTAAAGGCGGCCATAAACAACGATCCGCTCTTGTACTAAGGATCTACTACTCCGCTGAGTAGTAGGTTTGAACGTTTTGCCGGTTTTTGCTATTTTTAGAGGGGCCATGGAAAAGATGTGATTTTGTTTATTTTGGATTTTGATGGCCAGCTTTTTTGCCTCGCTTAGAGGGAAGGGCAAAACGAAATTCTTGTGTTTACAACTTGTTTCAAAAGTACTATTAAGGGGGTGTTGTATTCTTAAAGCATGTGATAGTAACTATCCTTATTTTAAAGAGTATTGTGGCATTTCTTTGTTGTTTTCCAAGTCCGGGGACCCTTTATTTACCTTTTGATACGCATCGAATGCGCCAAGCCAAGGTTCTGTTAATAAAGCAAACACAACAATTGAATTCACAATTCCCCTTTTTCTTTGATCGTAAGTAGAATTTCTGCAAAAATTAGTTGATACTTCTTATATTCTTTCATATTGAATGTCTCGAGGAGAAATTGCTGCGTAACTTCCCTTTACCTATTCCGACAAATGCTCAGGGAATCACTCTACCTTTGCATGCCGATGAAACGTACGGTTTCGGATATTTGGCACTTGAAGGACCCTCTTCTTCAAGCAAAAATCAAACTTAGCATAGAATCTGCGGGATATCTCTGTCAATCGGGAAGATTACTTGCACCTTCCATACCATGGCAGCGCCATCACCACCACCCCGCCACCTCACAATCAACGACCAATTCATTCTCCCTCTCGACCTCAACCCTGGTACCTTCTACTCCGAAAGCCGGGTCAAAAGTATTCCCTTAGCAAATCTCCAAGCCTCCCTACACCCTAGCTCCAAAGTCGAAGACGTCAACATTCTTTTCGCCTACCTCCGACTTCTCTGCCAACATCACAACGCTCTCCCCTACAACAAATCCGCCATACCATCTGGTCATCTCCCTCGCTTTCTCGTCTTCCCCCACAACTTTTGGGAACCCGTCCGAGGAGATGGAAGCGGCATTCCACGGCACGCTGGAGAAACGGAAGGAGAAGCTTTTCTGAGGTTTGACAGGTTGGATCCAAACTGGGGACATGAGATTCTTGCGCTCATGACGGGCGTTTTTGGGGGTGGTATGACGAAAGAGTTGAGAAGGGAGAGTTTGTGGCGAACTGTGGAACATATTTTCATTCCGTTGTTGAGGGATAGTACGACTTTGAGGGGAGAGGGGGAGGATGAGTGGAGTGTAGGGACGGGGGAGGAGAACTTACTTGCATTGGTGGTAGTTAGTCCACAAATCAAGGTAGTTGAGGTGAGTGGTCTCTGTTTCTTACTGTTTCGAGATTTTGCTGATTTATATTCCGGGTAAAGTACTTCGATGTTGAGGGCAATGATGGATCATTCTTCATTTATTGGGTGCTACGGTGGTTGAGCTTTGAGCTAGGCCAAAGGAATGATCGAGCTCCAAAGCCGCATGTAGATGCACAATTTAGACTTGAAGATTGGAGAGTCAGACAGGGTGATTGCGAAACATTTCATAGACCAGAATGGAAAAGACAAGGCCATGATCTTTATCAAGACTGGAAGAACAGTCGAGGCAGCTCTCCAGATTCAAGAAAAAGAAACGATAGTGAGAACGAAACTTCAAGCAGTGAGAGTGGTTCAGTACCAAATATTAGTGCTAATCCAAAACACCCTTTCAAAAAAAGATTAAAACGCTTACGGGACGAAGTCGACGAAGAAAGGGAGGAAGAGTACCAGTCCCAATCAAAACACGCTCGAACAACAACCGCCAAAACTCAAAAATTCCGAGCATCTCAACCTTTCTTGTCAAGAGTATCCGCAAAACTTTCAACTTTCTTCGGAAGCAATAGTAAAAGTTCAGCTCCTCTCGAATCCGAAGAAAATTCTACCCCGAATCCCATATCTCCTCTCACCACCAACCCCCCTCAAGAACTCCAAATCTTTGGCCTACATCATTGTTGTATTTACGCCTACAACATAGCATTCGGTCTTCAAGTCCCTGGATCTGGATCCTCAAACCTTCTTGGCATCCCTCAAACCACACTCCTCAACAAAAGAACAATCGTAGCCTACGACCTCTTCCGCAACAGCATTTCCTTTCCCAATCCGACCCCTATAATGCACCAAAATCACTACACCAACAAAATCTGGCATGGAACCACCTTCATTTCTACCCTCTCACCACCACCCCAAATTACCTCACCAGCAAGATCCAGCAGACACAACGACAACTCACCGTACGAACCACACCACCTAAGAGGAAGCACAAGAATAACTCGCCACCAATACGCAAAATGGGGCATTCTCTTCCGCCCGGACATCCCCCATCCATCTCAATACATCCACGTCCCATCTGGCTCGGTCTACCTGCCCAGCATTCTCTCCAGTGGCGCCTCCAACTCCAAGTACCTCTCCGGCGTCTGTCGCGAGCTCGTCCGCCAACAAAACGATGGCGCAGGTCTCGCTTACAACACTTCCCTCCCTTACAATTTCGAGTCCTGGACGGTGGAAATGATGAAAGCGTGGATACACGTTTTTCAAGATCGCTTTCATCGCCGGAATCAAGGTGTGAAGGGGAAGAAGCCTTGGAGGTTGATGAGTTATTATCTGACGAGGATGGATGTCACTAGTTGGTGGGAGGCGTTGGAGTGGTTTGGGGGCGAGGAGATTTGTGGAAGGGCAGAGGGGAGTATCGTGCCGAGAGAGGAGGGGCTGATGGCGACTATGTTTGGGAGAGTGGGCGGTGGTGGGTTGTTGGCGAGACCTGGGTGGAAAGGAGAGGAGATCAGGATGTTAGTTTTGCAGTTGCAGGAGGAGGAGGGGGCCATTTTTTGGAATAAATGGAACTCTTTGGATGGGTGAGGTGGATGGTGGAGTTTTGTAGAAATTCAGTGTCGGTGGTTTTTGGGCAGAATATCTTGCGGAAAGGTGGCTTGCTTGTTGGTTGTTTTGATTGCAAGCGAGAGGCGCTCGCTTGTGAAGTTTCACAGATCTTAAATTCGACTTGGCTCCAACTGTCTTCCCACCCTCCCTTCCCTTCTCGAAAAAGAAGAGGGCATAGAAGTGTATTTACATCGAATTCTTTCTGTTCTAAACTTATCAGATTCTATGTAAATTTGCATTTAATTATGTTTAAGTATTTTATGAATTCCCTAGTTTCGTTCTGTTTTACTTTCTTTAACTTTCGCTTCTTAAATGTCAAGAAGATCAGTTAAACATCATCAATCTATACAGTAACGGGAGGAGTGAAGTCTAGTAGGTAGGCAATATTATTAATTTGGAATGAATTTTCCTTTATACAGTACCATGACGACCGACCGACCGGTGTATGCTGTCTCGGAGTTGATCAGCTTGCTCTTTTGGAGTTGTGACTGTCATTCATTATTTCCCTTTCCTTCTTTCTCTCTTTATTTCCCTCCCCCATAAACAAAGAACTCCTGAAGATCCAAAAATGGCACTTTTTGCTGTCCCATACATAGGGGGTGGTATCTCCTCAATCCCCCAAAAACGCCATCCAATCCTCCAATGTACATGCCATGCTTTCTTCCATCTCTTTATTTCCCTAATTGCACATATGGGTCTTTGCTTCCCTTCTGTTTTCCTTCTTTGCCTTTCCCCACCCCCCCCCCCCTCTCTCTCTGCTTGCTTCCTTGCCCCACCAGCGAGATGCCTGTTTTCAATTTTCTCTGCCAAAATTCCACCTCAAAATCGTTTACGGCACCCACCCAGGACTTTGCCCCAATCCCACATTACTCCCATTACCAGCCTGCCTATACGCTCTCTGGCCAGCTTCATAACCCTGCTGATAATCTCTCTGCTGTTGATACCCTCCGCTTTGCTGCTGCTGCTGTTGCTGCTGCGGCCTCGCCATAACCAAGATCTCAAACGCATCAACCCGCGCCTTCAATCCTGCGTTTTCGCGCGTGAGATACGAGTTTCGTTTCTCGAGGTGAGCGATGTATTCTGTTGCTTTTGACAGAATCGTTGCCTTGACACCCTCGTTAGTTAGGAACCGGTAGAAGAGAGAAGGGAATTTCTGTGGAGTTTCAAACATACCTTGTTCAATTTGTGCGCCGGTGTTAGACCTTGCAAATCTTCTTCGCCGTTCATATCATCATCGTCATCGTCATGTTTTGACATCACACGCAAGCTCGGCACGGAATCCCTTAGCTCGGCAATCTTGTCGTTCAGGTTGTTGCGGTAGCGCTTCTCGATCATGTTGTGACTTGATTTCTTGCCGCGGCCCGTAGCGGTGCTGGTATGAGTCTTCGTCGGCGCGGGCTCATCGAATTCCTCGGAATCCTCGTCGTATTGTTGTTGTTGCATGCTGGAAGATGTGGATTTGCGCTTGCGTTGGCGTGTGGAAATGCTGGATGTTGCGGGACCGGTTTTTGAGCTTGTTCCTTGATGAGGTTTTGAAGGCGAGGAGGGAGAGCCCATACTAGATGTTCTGGAAACGGGCGTGGGAAATTTAGTATTCGATGTCGAAGATGAGGAGGGTGGCATCGCAATATCCCTCAATCTCGCTTCCTCCTGAGGACTCAAATTACTGGTGAAAAAGGGTAATGCAGCTTGTTGCTGGAGAGGACTCCTGACGGCCGGAAACGACCAGGTACTTGTCGGGGGTGAATAGATTGTTTCTCGAGGGTTGAGGGTAGAAGTGCTGCTCAGATGGGGGCGGCTCTGGAAGAGCGGGGAGGACGAGACGGGATCTTCGATGAATACTACTGTTTCTTCGGGGTCGGCTGTGCGGAGGGTGTTCATGTCGGTGAGGGATCTTCACTGTTGTCGTCCCAGCGAAGCCAGTCCTCGAAAGAGCCGAGATCGAGTGGTTCTTCCACTTCGTCAACTTTGATTTGTTTTCTTTTGTGGTTTGGTGGTGCGGTGCCTATTGTTGGAAAGGCCGAGCGGAGGTCGGGAGGCGAGATGGGTGTGGCGGGTGATGTGAGGATTGAATCGTCGGAGAGAAAGTCGTCTGTGAAGGGACTTGAGTTCCAGTAGTTAGGTGATGCACCGGTCTTCTGTGTGAAGTGTGTCAGAGGAGGCATTGGATATGCTTGTGATTGACGTTGGTGTGCGGTCTTGAGGTGACACGGTCGTTGTATATATAACTAAAGCCCGCCCAGAGACAGGTCTTGGGAGAGTACTAGTGTACTGTACATACAGTACACATGACAGGGAATGAGATGAGTAACTAGGTACTTACTTCTTCAGGTGATGTTGAGGGTTGAGCAGTAAATGTGAAGTACTCAACTGGCTTCTGGCAAACAACGATGCTAGCCATGAGTGCAGATGTTGTTGTCTTTGTACTTTTGGGACAGTGTAGGTTGGTCAAGTTGATGGGTGTGATTATGTTGCTCGGCAAGTTGGGGCGATATGGTGATGTGCTAGATATATGTCTCCGGTCCAAAGGGGGCATGCGGAACGGTGTATCGGTCCAAGAGCTTGCGAAATCGATGATCGATCAAGAGACTCAACAGCACGAATTGCGAACGGACAAATTGGTGACTTCTAACATCGGAGAGCGCCGACTGGGGAGAAAGAGTGGAAGAGGAAGCAAAGAGTCGCAAAGAATACGCGCTCACATCATACGAGAGTGGCCTTCACATGAGGTGACTATGAATAAACAGTGGGCACTTTTAGGCGAGAACAAGTCCTGGAAAGACGAGGAAAACTGCCCAGAACGAGATCCGCGTGGAAAAGGTTCCATAAAAGTTCCATAAACCTAATATTAACCGCGAGGATCCAGACTATCAGCCCTCTGGGTGTGACCAGGATGGATCGAGGTGTGCTATGGTTGTGGATGACGGTGACGGGGACAAAACAGTACAAACTTCAAAAAAGCAGAGCAAAACCCAGCGAAATCAGCAACACCCCTCCCAAACAGCGGAAACATGGCACAATTCGAAATTTCCCCATTGCCAGCGAAGCCTTAAACAGTACTAAAGCGAATGCCACCATTGGTCAGTTTGCGTGAAGGGCAGAATCTTAGGTGGGAGCATGGGACGGTTTATGGGCTGATTTTCGAAGGTTCTGAAGCCATGGCCATGCACCTGTTCTGCAAGGATCCAGCGAATACGCGAAGAAGATCGCCGCCGGGAACGAACGGAGTTCCTCTCCTGAAGAATCCGTACTTTTCCTTGATTGGCTGAATCAGCGGATTACTGAAGATAAATGCACAATTCTTTTATGTTATGCTCTTTTGCGTTGTCTTTTCTGTTGTGCGGGTGATCCGTTCTCTTGGACCGCCTCCGCTTCCTCGTTGATGTTGTTTGGGCCCGGAGCTGGTGGACGGGAATAATAAATGTTCATATTCGGAAACGAAACTTCTTGGTGTCTGTGTAACAGCAATAGAGCCGCCAAAAAACCCCATAATCATAATCCCAACACGAATCCGCTTGCATTGAATCAGCCTGCGGCAAGACATCAATCATCCTCCCCCCCTCCACCCCACCTCCAGCAGCCAATGTTCGAAGTACCATGAACCGAAACAACAGGGTTTGGAAGAAGAGCAACACCATAAATAAGAAACTCGTTCGATTTTGACATCCAAACCTGGATGAGAAACCCCAACGAACATTTTGAAATGGAGAAGTTTGGAAATGTTAGCGCGAAAAGGGAGCCTGTTGATTCGATGCCTTGAGATGATCTCGATCTCGATATCTCACGCTGAAGGTCACGAGGGAAGATTATGGAGAAGGTCAACTTGGGAGGAGAGCCAAGGAGTGTTCCGACGGGGCTTTCAGAAAGAGAGTTCGATGTGCATGGTACGGGTACACATGTTAGCGAGGTACTGTACAAACGACGCCCGTCACGAAGAAACAACCCGAGCGATCACCGCCTTGCCGCACCAGTCTCGCGACTCAGATGCTCGCTTCCAACCTTTCCTTAATTACTCCCTCATCTTCTAGCTTGTAGATCACGATCACCAGGAAGTAATGTGTGGTGGCATTGGTGACAGGACATAGCGACGCGTATCAACCTACCGCCTTCACAAACAGACCAGACCAACCCATATATTATCAGACCAGAAGAGTGTGGCTCGAAGCGCTCAACAAAAATCCAGTTCACGAAATACAAAACTTTTGCTCAACGAAGAAGGTTTCAAAATTCAGCATATATTCCCTTCTTTAGGCTACCGGTGAGTAGTGCTGCTACCTTTGTGGTGTGAGTTTCCATGCTGGTGGTCCAATCCAATCTAATAACCTGCAAGATGGTGACTGTCCACAGGATTTCCATCCCCCCTTCCCCACAACACTAGGAAAACAAAAACCCTCCTTGAGAATCTGCGCGAGCACGTTCTTCATCAGTAAACTAGTAAAGTCGCAAGCCGGGGCGGAAGCCGCGGACGGACAAGCATGCAAGTGTGAGCCGATTTCAGACTTTCTGGCCAGCTCATGCTGAACGATAGGAGCCGGTAGTCAGCTTCGCACCGCATTAGATAAATCAGACTGCTGCATCGGTACTGTAATCTAGCCTTGTTTCGTTGCAGAAAGAACATTTCGTGGTTGGTGGACGGTGTGTTTGACGATTTCTTTCTCTCACCGCAAGAGACTAAGAGTTGGAAGTAAATGTTGTGGGGACGGACGAGAAATGCCATGTTTGTGTTTTGTCAAGTCTTCTTGCCTTGTCTGTACTCTTTTGATGAGGTTTGGACATCCTCGGTCACGAACACAACAATGGCTGGTTGTGTGGGTGTGTATGTCGTTTCCATAGACCTTGATCTTGAAGCTCTACGTGACGGTATTGATAGCGACCTGATCCCCCCAAAATGACCAGCCCTGCGAAATCGTAAAACCACAGCTCTCTAGGTTGTTGACGTTCAATAGAGGTTTTCCTTGCAGCGGAAATGGCCAAAACAAGGGGTTTTTATTGCCTTTGAGCTTGCTTGCCATATCCGATTCCTCCACATGGGGCAGAATTGGTTGAGGCTCTGTGACCTCGGCCGACACAATGCTTTGATGTCTTCCAATTCAGCGCCCTCTTCTTCATCCAAGCCAGAGACTTCCCAATGTCTGACAAAGAACTTCAAAATATTGACAGCCCGAACGGAGATGGTATGGCACGGCACCATTTCTTTGAGGTCCACAAGTCCTTGCCGCACCTGTTCAGGGCCAGAACGAGAGGAAGATATAGTAACCATGTGAGTGATACTAGAGGTAAGGACAAAGTAAGGTACAAATGAGGGTGTCCGTCGCAGACTGTAAAGCTGTCTGTACGACTTGACGAGAGCAGAGATAGCGTCCGATGCCTGCGCACACACGTCGATCGGCGACACACTGGAGCCTATAAGTCCAAGTTTAATAAAGGGCCGAAATAGAAGAAGAATCGCGAAGTGGTAGTGCATACTAATCCATGTTAGTGAGCACAGGTGATCGGGGTGGCAAGCTTACTGTGCGAAAAGGACCGCGGGGGTAAAATTATGGCCCAGCCGAAGTGCAGCAGGAAGTCCTTCGTACCAATGAAGGTATTGGGTATATATTTCCAGTAATGATTTACTCGTTACTTCAACACTTGGAGTGAAAAAGGTGTACAACGATTTGTGAATAATTTCCGAAAGCTCACAAAAGCTTTTGAAGACGCTGCGCACATTTGATGGCTGAGTACAGGGCCTATCTAACGGGGCTCCTAAGCGGCTGTTAGCTCAACATGGTGACTTCCGAGTCAACATTATCTTACCATCATCTGTGTATGGTATCCACGCTGATGCTTCTACATGCTCTACAATGGCTGGCTTGTTGGCCAGCTGGATATCCCGCGAGAATTGTGGTAGTCTACCTGTGCTGAGGGACCATGCCCTGCGAGTTGTGAGAAGCGCCCTGTAGTGTTGCGGAAGATTTTGCTTACTGGTCTAGTGAAAAAGCACCCCAAAATGTGGCGGATCGTACCTCATGGTCTGCCATTGCCTGTCGGCTCGACCCCCTTGGTGCGTCTCTGTGCAAACCAATCTCTATGGCAAGCCGGATTGATTGCCCAGATAAGAAGAGACTCTCACTCGAGCGACCACAACTTGCCTCTCGTAATGACATCAACCCTAGTGCTTGAATGGTGGTAATTTTGTGGCGATCTGCTTCTAAGCTCAAAAGTCTTAAAGCTTCGGCATAGAAGTGATCCCCAGCGGTGTCGCTATCTGTAATATCAATACGTCAGGATCATTTCTGGAAATTCAAAGGAAAATTTTGCAATCATCGAACACAGGCATTATTTGGAGCCCGTTCCATGAGCGGATATTCTTTCAGGGCAAAGATTGATAACTCACCATTGGGATCCGCTCGAGCCTCTGGCTGATTCGAGAATCGACAACCAAGTGCCAGGATAGCATTAACTAATAAGGACGAGCAGTATCGGGAAGTTCCTTTAGCGAAGTCCTCGAGAAAATACTCCTTGTTGAGGGATGCAAACGTTGGATACTCCCAGCAGAAGTACAGAGCCATAATATGGTTTACAAAAGGACCATCCGGCGTCACATTCGTCCAGCTCCCAGACGTATTCGGATTTGGGAATTCTTGTTCTTTGCTACTAAAGATTATGTCCTGTCCTTGGGCTTTTGGGGAGGAAGCTGAGGATCTTGTGGAGGGCTCATGATCTGACTGACCAATCAAAGGATAAGATGACCCGGCACGAGATTCGGACTGCCTCTCGGGTTCCCATTTCATCTGATTGTCTCCAGTATCCTTCGAAGATAGATCAGCATCAGACGATGAATTTCGAATCTGCCATGGTTGATATGTGGTGCTGGAGAATTGATGTCGAGGTGTGGATCCCGAATGTTGACTATCGCTAAAGGCTAAAGTTGACAACGGTGAGCCTTCAATGCTCCTGGCCAGACGTAAGGCCCCTCCGATTGCTTCTTGATCAGAAGGGCGCCTAAAAGTGGTGCTAAGGGAGTCCATAGTATCGGCTTCGGCCTGCTCCAACCTAGAGGCAATTGCTTCGACGGTCTCGCCACCTCGCAGTGGTGCCAAAACGGTGGTTGCAGCATCCGACGAGACGAGGGCTCTAAGTATACGATCAAACTGACGCTGAGATGCTCGAAGCTGCTCGATCTCGCTTCTCATGTTGTCTTTGGACTGGCGAACGGGAATTTCGTAGACACACTGCACATCAGACTGAGCTGAGCATCTCCCACATGGGGTTTGTCCGTCGCACTGGGGTTGATGCAGGTTAGCCAAAGCCCGAGAAAGGGGCAAGAAACATCAACTAAACAACCTACCTTTGCCCGTTTCTTACGACATTCCGTACATGCATTTTGGGTCACCAACCCAAGGCCTCGTCGCCTCTTCGATGGTGTGTTGGAGTCAGCCATGCTTAAGTTTGTAGGTCGAAGGTATTGTTTGGAGGTATTGTCAGCCAGCCGCTCTCCAGCTGCGATTCATAGCGGACGGACGGGTCTCGGACAATGGAATCTGACTCTTTTCGACGAAGCAACAATTGACGAGGCGTAGATGTAAAGGCTGATGGGTTCACATTTCGAAGTTTTGTTTCCGAAGAATGTTCCTGCACCCTGGAATGACGTAGTAAACGGCCACTAAGATCTGAACCCCTCGGCCAGCCATGATGCGACAGTACATCAACTCTAGAGTACCCATGCGCATTTCTCACCCTGCCATGAGAGCAAGAACGCCAGAGCTGAAGCCTGCGAATGCGACCGAGGCTCGAGCCATTTCCAGATGGTGAAGGTGATGGCGATGGCTTATGGACGGCGCGTTGCACTGAGAGAAGGAAAAAGGAGAGAGAGAGGGGGGAAAGGGAGAAAGAGAAAGAGGAGGATGTGAACATGGAGTCGACGTTGCGCTCCTGTCACCTGTTCCCGTGACCCATGCGCCAAGAAAATTCCAATTCCTAAAAAGTAGGCCCTTTCACTCGTCTACCTCCAAGTAGATGATGCCCTGGATACAGATGTCTTCCAACCTCATGAAATGTATGATGAGGCGTCCGCCATTATTGATTGAGATGAATAGTTTGCCCCCCTTACATACCTAGGTACATGCAGCATTTCATCACAACTGAATCGGGGGGGTATCTTGGCCCTCGCCACATCCGGACTTGCAGACCACAACGTCGACAATCATGAACGAGAACGAGGCTACACGAATAGTCGGGCTTCTTGTCTCTCGACAGAGACATGGACTAAAACGGCTTGACCCTGTCATTTTCCATTTCTGTATTAATGAACAACGGCCCTGTCCTGGCTTCCAAGCCCCAGCGTCCCAGGATGTTCGAAGACTACTGCACCGAAGCATTCCCAAAAGCCTAAACCCGCACATACCTCGACGCGTGAGGGCCACCGCGAACTCTAAAAGAATGGACAAGGTGATAGAAGCAACTTGGGTGTAGGTGTGTCACTTTTGGATTCCGCTAGCGTGGTTCCTTCCATTTCTCTCTCTCTCGCCCTGTCGCATTATTCGGACTCGGGATGGTTGTCAAAGTAACTCCATAAACTTTGATCGGATCGCTCCCCGCATGACACCTGACGGGCCGCGACGATGGGAAGGAAGTCCAGGACGAAAGGGAAGACGATGACTTGACGAGGTCTCGAACCCTCGTTGCCAGCAAAGGACATGTGTCCATCTAAACACAGCAATACTAGTTGCATATATGGAAGTCAAGTTGTCTTCCATCACACACCTCAACAAATTCCCTAACGGTAGTTGATATATGCCAGACGCCATTTGTTACAATTGTGGTCAAGACTGCTCTGGCTGGATGGGTTGGTGCTACCACACTTCAAGAGATGAACATATGAATTTCCTTCGTTGGGGCTTGGGGGTTCGAAATGAAGACTTTCACTGGACGGCAGCGCGATCCGGACCTATGATATATTTTCTCAACATGAGGTACTGAAGCGGCCACGCAGCTGCATCTAGCTGAATGTAATTTCGGACTGATCTCTTCACACTTCATGTGCAATGTATGGCTTGGTCTCTGTTCGATTGATAAGGGCTTCGATTCCCCTCTTGAGAATCACAGACGACTTTCCGTCTGCGCTGTCTCGAATATCAGATCTTTTTCTGAGCAAAACTCTGCTGTTTGTTCGGTGATGTTCCTTCATCAATTATGAGCCAGCAATCACTTCTATTGAACACACAACGGATGAGGAGTTTCCTCAACACCAATATTTAATCGGGGCTTTCATCTGGAAGACACAATCCCAAGCAACAAAAACTTGATCAGAAATTAAAGGGGTTCATTAAAATCGTCTATGTTTGCCAACTCTTTAAACCTGGCTGAAACCCCTTCTAGATTCAAACAACTTTTTTTGCCCCGTCTATCCCATCCCACCGATATCAATACCAAAAGAAAAAAAAGCAAGGACGCCAAAGTTCGCCTGTATCCAGCCAGATGTGCCAGCACATATGTTCTATGCGTTCTCTCCCTCAAGTCTCGATCGCGTTCCCAGGATCTGCAACTCGATGCTGCAAATCCAGCATTGCAAAACATCCAGCTTCGATATCTATGCATGGCGTCAGCTCTGTGTACTGTGATGATGTCCTCAAGGGGTACTCACCCTGACAAAGATATTGGTTTAGCAACCGGTTCCACAGTAACCGCAAGTACGACCTGGGATGACCCAGACCTCCTGTCCATTGGCAGCACACGTTGGACATTTCACCCCTGGCATCTGTGTTTCGGTTAGCTATGTTTCTTTTGTGATGTGAGAGTGGAATGAACCTTTGCGACGACGCATGACTTTGGGACGACTGGCGCTGCGACTCGACGAAAGGCAACATTCGATGAGACCTGGCAGTCAGGCTGGTAGCGAATGGATAGAACAGCCATTTTGAGAGAAGAGAAAGTGTTTTGGAAGGAAGTGGGGAAGACAAGTGTTGATTGAATGTTGAGAATGGAGAGGAAGCTTGAAGTTGTTCTGGACCAAGATGATGAAGTGTTGATGATGATTGTTTTGCTCCTCTGATTCAGCGAAGCTGCTTTCCTTCTTATACTCCTGCTTCCAGCAAACGGTCAAGAGCGAGAGAACGAAGTGTATGCAGGGAACCTGTCTGTCTCTCCCTGTAATTTGGCGAGATACAGCAACCTTCGAGAAGAAGAAGTATCGCAGGTGATAGCGCGGGTCCTTGCACAATTGCCGCACTGCGACTAAGGAGAGTCGAAGAGAGAGTACCGGTGGTCAAGCACCCCTGCATCAAACTATTGGGCATTCCGGAGGTATAGTCGTCTTTAGCCCTTTCGTAGCTGTGGAACAACGCAGTCGTGGAGGGAGGAGCACGACTTTAGGGTTTTGTGGCCTGATAAGATAGGACTCCCTAGTTAGTTGCGGGTTATGCCCAGTTTTGACTTTTGGGGAGCTTTAGATACTAGGACACAAAGTGGATGGATGCACACGCTAATTAGAGTTAGTATTTGTTTGGGCCACAACACTGCTTTTTCCCTCGACGACGCAGATAGCCGAGCATGCGCATTCTAGCAGGGGTTCACCCGATTAAACATCCCGAATACACAAATCTTCAAAGCGCATTCTCGAACAGCATGGAATCGTCGATCCGCGATGGGGGCTGTCGATATCCATCCATTGCATTGCGAGCTGGTGGCCAATGGAGCAGCAAACGTCCTTCTCTTCTTCCTCCCTTCTCCACCACCTCCTCCATCTCAGCCGAGACTCGCGTTGGATTATTATTTCACCATGACCAATGGCGGATGCTAGATGGTCACCACATACGGTACTGTACTGTAGCTGGCCAGTACAGTAGTTCACCCTCAAGGCTGGTGATCTCTTGATCCAGCTCGATTCCAGCCATTTGGAAGCGACACTTCCTATGCCGCTTCCATCTCTGGCCCTACGACCGACATATTCCACTCTCTGAGAAGGGTGTTAGACTGTTTGTCTTCGCTTGGCTCGATCGTTTACAACAATATGGGAAGGCCACCGCGTTCGGGAATATTGCAATGAGCACAAATCCACGTCTCGTTACAGCACCTAGGAATGTTTGTTGCCATCCTATCCGTAGATCTGCGCTTGCGTCGCTTTTGGTCATGGGTAGCCATACTTTACTTCTGCTTTCCAGGATTAGTGGACGGGAGGACTGCAGCTGGACGCAGCCGTTCCAACTCAGTCCATGGGACTTGCTCCTACTATTCGGAACTATGGGGCGTTTTACACAGTAATTGTGTGAAGGCGTTCGAAGGCGGATCGATCCTCCTGTTGTTGTTTTTCCTTCTTTGTCTCGGTTTGAGCGATCGTGAGTGGTCTTGGTCGTTTTTTCCTCGTTGGTACTGTACCCTTAGCTAACATGACATTGTTCAGGGTTGACAGCGAATCAGCTTCCAAGTTGAAGGTACTCTATTGTTCCCCTAGCTAGGGTATAGTGGGGTATAATTATTTCCAAGAAAAGATGTGGCACACCGCACAGACAGACAACCGATTCGACTATTCTCTTGTCCGCCCCAGAGTATCATTTGCACTACTGAATCTCACACCCACTATTCCCTCCTACCCTCTCCTGTGCGAAAAGGACATCCATGGCAACTACTCCCACTACTTCCATTCCAAAGTTTGGATCAGCTAGGCTTTAAGCGCCGCCGCACAACCACCTTCAATACTCACACCTTCCTTCCTCTTGCCCGTCCACAGTCCACAAAACAGTGCAAGCGCAAGTCTCGCTCGTTCTTGCTGACATTCCAGTGGCTCACCTCATCAGAGAACGAAGCGTGCAGTAATCTTACAACGCCATTATTGCTCTACTCGAGAACTTCAAATTGCACCCGGCACGTCGACGTATGAGCATCGCCTCAATACGATGTACAGTACAAGCATCTGATTATGCCTACTTCCCAAGTCCATCACACGCCCACTGGCAGAACAAGCAAAAAAGTACATTCCCATGAGCATTCTCTGACAAGCAGGGCAGCTGCTCAAGTCCCCGGATGCTGTCTTCTTGCTTTCCGGGAAGGGTCATTGCAGCTCAATATCAAAATCGTTGTATAGACCTTTGATGCACTTTCCAATAACGGGTGCCAGGTGGTAGGGTACGCAGCAGGTCGTGCGCTCACCGCGCTCCACTCTACGGAGGTACTTCCTGCAAGATATCTTGGGTTGTACTCGATTCAGCTCCGACAAAAATCCATTTCCTTTCTCGCTTATCGAACCACATCTCAGTCAGGGCAGAGGGTGACGGAGCTTTAACGTGGGTGGGATGGAAGGGGAGAGTATACCGAGACGCTGGCCTTACAATAGTCCGGCCACACGCCGATATGTGCGAAGATGAAAATGATTAATTACAATTACCATGACCTGGAAGATCGAGGAGTCCGTCGAAATCTCTCCTACGTCGTTAGGAGTGGGATGTTACGTCTCTAGAAATCTTACGGTCCTCATAATACCTGGTAGACTGGTAGTTGCCTCGAGTTGCCTCACATGCGACGAGTGCTGCAAAGCGGGATCTTCGCAGGCATCATCCTTTGACAGGACCCCGTTTCGATGCTCCTCCAAGATTCCATAAATCTGGTTGCTATTGCAGAAAAGGGGCGCCCAGCCGTTTCTTACCCATGTGCCACCTTTATATCCAAACGCAGAAAGCCGTGGATCAATTCAATGGTGCTAGCGTGCTGCAGCCCATTTCCTATGACAAGGTGAAAATTACCTTACAGTATTTCTCATCAAACTCTCCCTCGATGAACGCGACCCCTGGTCGTTCACCCCTATCGACAAGAGAATTGTGAAGCGCATCAAACGACGGTTGTCCCGACAGCACGTGCCCGCAGTTTCTATCATTGCTTCTGACCGCTGTGATTTCCTAAGCAATTACCCATCGATGATGATCCAGGTACAGGAATACTCGAGTCTATCAGTGATATCCAGCACGGCAATTCCTCGCGCCACCTTGTATTACGAACCATGTCATGGCGGCACGAATTCCACAAACCGTTTCGGCACAAAAGTGCTTGCCCTACAGCTTTTCGCTTTTCCCATTTCATACACCTGCTTCATATTTCTCATTACCACTGCTGTATTATTGCAGTTGTGTATGGGCTCCGGAGGTAATGTCCAACTCCCCGCGGGCCACCATGCAAATTCAGAGGGAAACCGCCTTGCCGGTGTCGAACAGAGCTGTTGTGGCTGCAAGAGAATCTGCTGTACAACTTCGAGTGCCAAATCTCTCAGGGTCACTATTGTCGGCCCTGATGATTCTGCAACATGTTCAAAATTAGAAGCTCATTTGAAAATAATGACAACTCATATGCCAAACCAGCATCGCCGAATAATCAGCGACGCAAGCAAAAGAAAAAGGAAAGGAAAAAGGAAAGAAAAAATAATACCACCACGAACGAAATCTCTCTGGTGGCTCACTCGTGCTCGCCATCTACATCGTCGTCAAACATCTACAGCTATACGAATAAAAGGGGCTCTGTCCAGAGCTAGTCATCCAGCAATCAAAATGAAATCAATCCACGCACCGCCACGAAAACAAAACTTCGAAAGAAAACAAGACGAAAAGCAACGACAAAAAAAGATTGAGGACAGAAGACAGAGGACCAAAAGCGCCCAAGAGTTCAAGGCTCAGCTTTGTCACGCAAGGCGCGGAACCTAAACATCCTCAACACTTTCTTGGAGTACGAAGATCACTGCATCTCTATTATTCTTTATTACGTAGGTACGCAAGATGCTGTGCGCGGTGAACAGTCATCGATCGTTAGCACAGACGGGAGCGGGCATACAATGGCTTCACCTTTCCATATTCTTGGAACCGCGTTAGGAGGTATCTCCGTGGTGTTTCGCAGCCCTACATAGTCTATGAAGAAATACGGATAGGAAGAGAAGCTGTCTCCAGCTCGCCTCTTACAATTGGATGATATTAGTGATGATGTCGTTTACATTTCTCTTGCCGTTGATTTTTGTTTTTTTTCATCTTGCATTGTCGTTTGGTCGTGGCTTGTTACGGTAGTCCTGTAGTGGAGTTTGTTTTGAGTTTGACAGGGCTCGCTTTAAGTTTGCACTTGTCGCTTTGTACTAAGCACTGTAAGAATGCTGGAAGTAGTACAGCAGTACTTTACTATTACATTTGTACCTTGACCTTGCCTACTCCGTACTCCGTTCGCAGTAGGGGCAAGGGTACATGGGTACTTGCGAGTTTGTGGGGCACTTGCTTTTGGAGTCTGCAAAGATCCGTTTCAGACCCAAGTCCCTGTCTGTCACCTTGATCCGTGCGGTGGAGAGCTGTGCTGCAAACATTACTTATTGTTGATATCGATGGGATGTAAATTGTAACGGGCTGGCTGGCGGTATCTCCGTTGGCTCTGATTCGTTTCCTGTTCACTGCATTGACGCCTCTGTACTGTACTGTGAAGAGTTGCTAACGTCTCTGCTGTACTGCTCATCATCTGACTGGCTGGCTGGTCTACTTTGAATTTGGTCCTGGCAGGGCTGTTCCAAGCCAGCCGCCAACTACATACCAGCCGCGCCAATATCATTATTTTTTCGTTGCTGAAGAATAATTTCGCTTGGCCGGCAGACTTATATTGTTTTTTGCGCGGTTTGCAGGACGCCAACGTTAGCCTCAGCGGGCCTTTGTGTGGTTTGTGCGGCACTTTGGTCCATCCACCCATGACCTCGCTCAGCTTTCCTTTTCCGTGTATGCTTTTCTTTCCTTTTCATATGTCCATATACTTCTGATTCGACGGCCAAGGTCTTCCCTCCAGATATGTTGTAACCTCAACTACTGATTCCTCCTTCTCTCGGGGTTTGCTCCGAAGGGGCTTCCATTGGTCGTGGGAAATAATTGCTTGTTTTCCGTTGCGGGGAGCTTGCTTCAGAGGCTCTCTGATCTTCTTGTGGAGTTGCTTTCTCCTTCCAAGAGCAAGCCAGAGGAAAATAACTTTCCCCCATCCGGCAAACGAAACGCAGGCGCAAAAGTGGTCAGGTGTCCATATTCCGCCGCCAATTCCACCATCCGAACAAAGCGAAATAAAAGCTTCCACAGAAATCCATCACGACGCAACCAAACGTCCGAATGACTTGAAAGGTGGAAGAATGGTGCCCGCACGTCCCGCAAGTTGCGTATTCAAACCTACACATCTATCAAAAATCTCCTGATTCCATTCCTTCCATCCTGTTTTACTCAAACTCTAAGTGAACTCCGAACACTGGGTTTTGTCCCCAAAACCCCCGATTGGGAGGGGCTCACAGTTTGAGTTTATGTATGTACGAGGTACAGTATTTACTCTATGTGAGAGTCTTATCAAACTGCTCAGCTGTCACCTTGCTGCAGAATCCTCAACTTTGTCCAACCCGTCTCCTTCCTTCACAGATCTTCTCGTGTACTTCCCCTTTGGGATATCTTCAGCTCTTCCGCCTTCCGCTCCGCTCTCCAGCTTCCTCTCAGGCGATTCCTATTCATCGCTCTCATGTCGAGTTGCTGGCCATGAGTGGCCAATTCTCTCGAGCGCAATCTTGTTTTACGCTGTCCTCTTTTCCACACGTCAACGCAGGGTTTTGGCCGTGTGATCTGGATTTGTCACTGCCATTATTCATTCAGATTTTAATCCCAACTACCTATCTCAGTCCATCGCCTTTTTCCGAGACAATTTGCCTTTTTCGCTTGGACCTGTGACCGGATGCTTGGGTATCGCGAAATTGATAATTGCGTTTTCTTTGGCCCGAGAAGCTACTGTAGGGGTACCGTGCCCGCGTTCTTCCTTCTAAATCGGCGGGCCACCTGCTTGGTCTGTCTTGGGAACATTTCTTGAATCAGAGGTGGCTTGAATGGAATGTTCCTTCCGTTGGTCTGACCGAACGCCTGGTATCGGGGGCGGGATTTCGTAATGGGCAGAGAGAGACACAACTAGACTACTGTACATGTCTGAGACTCTGAGTCGACCTATCTGATGGTTTGTCGCTTGGGGAAGAAAATCTTGAATCAGGCAAGGGCATGGCTGACACCCCTGGCTCAGAGTCGGGCGATGGCTGAACTTTAAACTGTTCTCTGATGGCAGTGGTACGTGTTGGAACAATACGGAGTATTAGGGGGTTGTTTTCTTTTATTCGTCGCAATCCCGAAGTCTCGTGGTGGGATTTAACGTTTGTCTGATTGTGACTTCGGCAGTGGTATCACTGGAGGATATTCTGGTAGCATGGTAGCCAATTGGAAGTGAGATATCATACCGCCGTCCCGAGTTTTGGGCTTTTTGGTGGTGCATTTTGACTTTTGTTTGACTAGACGTCGGCAGTGGGGTCAGGGAGCATGCTGGTTGGGTAGCTAATGGATATCTAGTACTGGCTAGTCCTGTAATGTACTGTATCGTTAGTTTTTGTATTCGTATTAACGGATGGTTGATATGTGCGTGAGATCTTGATCAATATCTAAAAATAGGCAAGGAGCAAAGTATATAGCACCTGTCTTTCGAATGAATGACGTACTGCAAGCGGTTTCAAAAAAAGGCAATCTGAAAATGATAACGACGCTAGGAATACGTTGCTTGGACGTTGTTCAAATTCACTGTGGGGGTTAATTATTATCAAGGAGGTGCCGACTGCGTTATTGTGATAGTTACGGTCGAATATTCCTGAATCCTGCTGGCTGAGACTGAGCGTGGTCAGTTTCTCCTTCCAGTTCCCATGGCTTTCATTATCCACAGCTGAATGTAAAGCCGACGATAAATGCTGCGACAAGCGAAAAGGACAGATATTTCAGCTTGGGAAATGATCGATCGTGCTTGCTTCTCATCCATCCATCGAACACCTACAAAAGATATTCACGACATGTCACGTTAGAGGTGAAGAAGGGACAGAGCTGAAATTTCACCATCTCGACCAATCTGCAAGTAACCATGCTCTTCCATATTTACGAGTATTCGGCAGAATCACTATAGCTCAAGTCTGCTTCAGCGGTAGCCCGACGAAACAGATCGTAGAACCAGACGAAGATATTAGATGAAAAATTTAATAAATCCTTGTCTCTTCCTGAAGATATTCTCGGTCCCAAAAGCAGACCGGCTTCTCTTGTTGTGGAAAGAGCCAGGCTGCTCTAAAGTTAGTGTTGATAAAGAGCGAGCGAGCCTAAGCCTACCAATTCTCAAAAGCCCAAGGGCAACGAGTGAGCAATCTGCCTCTGAAGAGAGATGCAATTTCCGTTTCCGATGAAGACGTAGACTCCAACTCTTCCCACGAGAACTCCAACCTACCAGAGCACAAAGATACCGATGCTGAGCTATCAGAACAGGCTTTTGAACGTGCTTAGCGTTAGGATTGGGGCACGTCAAATGGATTCCCTCATGGTTCTTATGACGGTGCCACTGTCAAACAACTATATCTTTGCGAACAGGCTGAAAAGCGAGACGCCTTATGAATGTCGACAGCCGCACAATAGTTCGCAGTAATCATTTGCCGGCATGTGAACTTTTCAGCCTCACATGGTGTAAAGACCTACTTTTTCTCATAAGAAAGTCGTGCGAGAAGGGTTGTGATTGTAAAGAAGCGTTCAATTGTGGATCATCTTGTGATTTGAGCGTGATGGCTCGTTGGTTCGCACTCTTGTTGTAGTGTTTGATGACACAGTGAAGGGATAGATGAATGGTCAATCAGAAGCCTAGATTCCTAACGAAGTTAACAGTTTGATTGTTTTTTATTTAGTTTTGCCTGTGCCAATATCCAGAAATCCTCCGCAGGCGTATTAACGATGAAAATATCTCCGACCATGGTCTTGGTGTTCGTGAAAAGGATACCGCAGATACAGCACAGCACTGAGTGATATACTCATTTTACTATAGATTTTTGAGATGAAGAAGATTTATCTCGAACCAGATGACTTCGGATAGCAAGTTCAAGACCCTCTCAAATCGAAATGTTCTGTCCTTGAAAAATAAAAGGGTCTCTCTCTTTCCTTCAACTCAAGACGACCGACCCACTTTAAAAAAAACCCACCGAAAGGAAAAGCACACACTTTGTAATAAATGAAAATTAGTGTTGACGACGCCCACCAAAAAGATAATATCGTGGTGCCAGAGTGGTTAATGGGATAGACTTGAATTATTAAAACTCGACATCTATTGGCTTCGGCCGCGTAGGTTCAAATCCTGCCCACGATGAAAAAGTGTTTTTTTGGGGTGTCAATTCTCTTTATATTTTTTTCGAACTCTTCTTTTTTTTTCCACAGGAGCTCTCCTACACTTTTTAGGTGGTTGTTTCTTCTTTTCTCTCTTTCGAAAGTTGAATCGCAAAATTAACAGCAGTTTCCCTTTTTATTCCACTCGTTAAGTTGGAAGTATGAATATATGTACTCGCGACGAGAAAGCATTCGGAAGATTTGGTCAGAAGCTTCGAGAGAAGCAAAACTATCCATGCTGTAATTAATACCCACCGGATACCTTCACCAGTTGAAGATGCAATTGGTAGCGGGGATAAAGATTATCCAACAACTAGACGACAAGTCGATGCCAAAACGGTGTCTTTAAGCTTCTCAAGGAAGTTGTTGCTAACTCAACAACAACGACAAACACGTAAATGATAACCCCCCAAAAATGACAATAAAAATTTAAACGACAACAAGAGCATCAGCGACAGATAATGCTCAAATCGTCGAATATTTCCTCTGTTCCAAGTACCTGCTAAGATAAAAATATGACCGGTTTGTTGCAATTCCTATCATCGAACCTCACTCTAATCTAGTCTTGTTGGTCTCAAGGAGCACCAATTCTCCAAGTAGTTGAAAAATCCGTAGATACATCCGGTGAAAGAGGTTGTTGTGCTGAGGACGGTTGACAGCGACTTCTGTTCCAGATAATGCTTGCTTAATTATAAACTCTTTCAATTCAGTAGCTACAAATATAGGTATATGATCACCCCCTCTCTAACGTGCCTTCTGTTTGTGACGCTTGGAGGGTCAAGCAGAGGTTGAGCTCATTTCATCTTACTTGCCAGTTCAAGTTTTCCATTCCATGAGCACTTAGATAATCTCTTTGCGATACCTCAAAGTAAATAACAGGCTGAACAGATCCAGTCCCCAACCATCGAACAAGAAGATTCCATTCTCACATGCTAAAGTTCAGAGACAAAAAGAAAGAAAAGACCGAAAAGAAAGACAAAAAAGATCATCGATTTGGGTATACTATCTGCGCTAGCCTAGCAAAGCAAAGCAATCAAGAAGCAAGCTGTGAACAATTTTTGATGCAACAAAACACAACAACACACGGCCTAGCTCACCAGAAAGCCCAGCTCTTCCTCCTCTTGGATTTCACCTCATCCGTCTTCACATCATTACCATTCCTTACGCTCTTCCCCCTTAGCAAACCTGATGATTTCGTTCCTTGTCCTTCCGACTCTGCTTTGATTGCGCTCTTCTGCACGCTCTTTCCTTTTTCTATCGAACTCCCATTCTCATTCCCAATCTCATTCCCATTCCCATTCGCTTTAACTTCTGCTAGCTTCCCATTCCTGTCACCGTCAATCGCTGCTTTCTTCGCACCCGCGCCCGCCTCCGCCTCCACGATCTTCCCATTACCACTGCCCTCCAATTTCCTCACACTCTTCCCCCTCGTCAGACTCTCCCCACTCCCGCTAGGTTTCCTCCCCCTAACACTCAGCCCCCTCAACATCCCCTTCCCTTTCCCGTCGAACAGGCCCCACGCACTCCGGCGTCTCATTGATTGTCACCTGAGAGATTTCTCCACTTTGACCAGTAGGATACCGGGTGTAGCGATGCCGTTCTCGTCCATCAACGGAATGAATCTGTATCCGTTCTGGAGTTTGTCAAGACGGATGCACGCCCAGGCTGCGAGGTCGTCTTGCAGGGTTTTGTTATCTTCTACTTTGAACCTATTGGGTGTCAGTGAGAGGGAATCGCAATACACGAAGCGGCTAAGGTCCATGATTGGGGAGAGGGGAGCGAAATCGGAGAAGAGGCATCAGAAAAACTTTCAGGAAAAAGAATCCAGTGCTACGAAGAAAGTTTCTATCAAGTAGCTTGCCACCGGACTTTTCGTGTCTTGCATACCCGGGAACTCGATGAACTTGCATCGGCCCGTCCTGTATGCATATGTAGTTTATGCGAATGCGGGAACGGCTTCGAATGCATGATGCTTGTACTCAAGTCATCGGAAAGGTGTCGCATGCAAGTAATTGTGTGCACCCTCGGTAGGGAAGATGCATCATATTGTAGGCATGGGGCTTTTAGAATGACGACCAAAATTAGTACTGACCTGATGAATGTCAACTCCTCCACCACCTTCTCGATCGTGGGAAATGATAAACTCTGTCCTTTAGGCCCGAAATCAGGATGATCTGTCGTTCCGTATGATGTCTTGGCCTTATATTCTCCTTCCTTTTGCTTCCCCCCGTCCAGCGATTCCTCGCCCGTCTCGACGTGAATCTCACACTTGACATATGGGTGGAAGCCCTTGTCGGTTTGACCCTCCTCCATAGGAATGTGTTGAGCTGCGAAAACGGTGATGTTCAAATCCAGAGTTTTCCACTCAATTGGCTCTGCAGGATCACTGCGATATCCTGGTGGCTTCAGCACCCAACCATGCTCGCCTGCAAACATGCCCTCGTTTAGCATCATCCCTCGTCCAGTTCTTGCCAATTCAGAGCTACCATCTGCACACCTTTCCTCCAAAATACGGAGGGGTCGAGATTAGAAGAATCGATTCGCAAGCCGGATGGGTAGGCACGCATGAAGTAATCACGATTGTGAGCCATCATTTCCGCTTTCTGCTTCTTCCAGAGATCGATAATGTCGTTCTCGCCAATGGAGAAGACATGAGGGGGCTTTTTTGCCGACGGGTTGTTGAAGGTGGAGAAGTGTTCACTGTGAGTGTAGATACCTAGATTGCCTAGATTTTCGCAAATCTTGACTTTCTTCTTGGGCTGTGGTTTGTCATCTTCTGAGGAGCTCGAAGTGTCGTCGGATTTGGTAGGAACAGGTGTTAAGGCTGGAGCTTGTGTATCTGCAACGGCTTTCTTGACTTTGACCAGAATCTTGCCTCTGAGTTCGTCCAATCGTGGCAAACGCTGGTCGGGATTACAATCTGCGTGTGCTGCATCAATCAATAGACCTGCCCATTCCTCCTTCATAATTTGCACCATAACCTCTTGTTGTTCCAAATCTGCATGCACCTCCAAACTCGCAATTATGGGAAGGTCGCTCGTGAGGAAAGCAGACTCTCGGATCGATTTGCAGACTGCCCTAAACCCAACAGGTGCTGTCAAGGTCCAACCATGGAGTACGAGAGGTTCTCCGCTTCTGGTCGACTTCAGTGAAGCCGACTTTTCTAGATAATCTCCAGGTTCTAATGAATTTGAGGTCTGTTTCGTAATCTCGCCCTCCGTGATGGTCCCAGACTGCGTTCTCTCCTTGCCTTTCCCAATCTTGTCCTTATTCTTGCCTCGGTCTTTGTCCTTCACACTACCAAACTTCGACTTTGTGATTGTCAATTTCTCGTCAAAGGTTTCCAGCAATGACGCTGCCTTGCTGGAAAATGTGCTGCCTGTAATAGTGCTGTGCTTTTTGAATTCGGATTTGGTAGGCGAGGCTGGGGAGGAGAGATCAGGCGACTGGACTTCGGAAGGCTCGCCATTATGTACGTCGATTTCGATACAGCGACATCCACGGGAGAGGACCTGCAAAAGTCAGTACGGGGCAGAAAAATAGACACGAAGGACAGAACTTGCATTCTTGTAAGCATCCGTCGTGGCCTTGGACATAAGCTGATTGCCAGAGAGATAGGTGTTGTGGCTGCTGCTAATGTAGTAGTTGCTGATGGGCTTACTGAGGTCCTTCTTCGCAGGATCCACGTATTTGATGGCCTCCAGTCCATGGTTGTAGTACAGCACCTCGAGGAATTGCTCAAACTTGAATGTCTCCAGCTTCAAATCAATCACTGTTTCCTGTACATCCTGCAAGAACTTCGCAAACCTCTCCTTTGTGAGTAGCTCGTCCGTCTTCCTCAGCCCGTCAAAGATGGCCCGCAAGTGTGCCAGGATGGTGTCGGAAAGATAGAGCTGGTGTTTGGGGACTTTCGATTGGGCTTCGCCTCCGCCTGCAGACACCAGAGGTTTGAGGTTCCTGTGATGGGTTGGAGACAGCATAGTTGATGTAGCCATGAGTTTATGGACCGAGAAGTGTTTTTTCTTGTTGGAGGAAGTGAAGAAGGGCATGACGACGGAGGAAGGTCCAGCCTCTACGTATGGGTTTCAGTGAGCTACGATTGCCAATGGCCGGACCACATTAAACGTTGGATTGGAGGCTGTTGTTCGCTGGCTGTCTGCTGGGAGGTCTGCTGGTGCCCCGCATTGGCTGTTGGTTTAAACAGGGCAGGGTGCACAGGGCTGAGATTTGATGCCGAATTCCCGGAGGTGACGAATGGAATTGACGAAAGGAAGGAGTCGTAGATGTACTGTATGAGGATTCGAAGCTGCACTGTACTAGGCCAAGGATATACTGGAGGGCGAGGCCAGTACGGAGCTCAAGTTGAAGAGACGGGACGGTTTGATAAACACAAAACAAGGAAGACGTTGTCGAGAAAGTTACGTCGCGATCAGTTGGTTGAGCTGCGGAAGACGGGATGGGGCTGGACGAGACCCCTGAAACTATTTTGGTCGCTGCTACTCCGTAATTCTTTGGGGCATTTTGCACTGCCTGCAACTGGAATAGAAACACCTGCTCGCTTTCATTTCATGTTTATTGGGACGAAAGGATGAGATGGGTACTGTATGCTGCATTGGCAATATTGCAGAGCCGATGTATTATCTTTCGCATATGTTTTGGCAGTTTGTTTACTTTCTTTGTCCGGTCTCCAATGGCCATTTAGCTCGGAAGGCTCGCGCCGCAACGGGTGCCAAGACCAAGCTTTGTTTTGTTCGATGATGCGGAGATGATATCAGAGCCGTTGAGAAACGACATAAATGCTCCCCAATGCTACGAATCCCCTTCCTTTCCATTCTGACCGTGTTACAAACAAACTTCGCACATCATGGCCTCTAAGACGCAGAAACAACAAGAGCAAGAGGTGCGCGGATGGGGATTCAAAGATGTCTTCACTTGGACAGATGCACCGTAGCTCCTCCTTCCCCACAATCCCACAATCCCACCAGCAGAGAGAGCTAACGGCATTTCCGCAGACACGCACACTACTCTCCACATTCCCATGCAGGTCTTACTACCCATCTGATCCTAAGAGGACAGATGACAGTTACATACCCCAAAGACAAAGAACCCACGAAGGAGACATTTGGACCCGGCGATAGGGTTGATATCGACGCGGGCAGAGACCACGAGGTTTGGATTGGGAAGGATGGTTGTACCATGATTATCGGAGAATAATATACAAATGGGTCATTCGTTTATGTGGAAATACTGCATCAGTGTGCTATGGTTCAGTTGCAAGTCAGAGCAGGTGGCATAAGAGGTTTCGAGTTAGATGCAAGTGTACAGGAGGAAGCACATGCCTACCTAGGTAAGCTGAAATGATGTTGATTATTATTGACCTTTCTTTGGTTCGTATACTCTATCAAGCATGAGTCATATTGCCCATCCACCACCCACCATTCATATTCCGTTTGTCTATATATATCATGGAGATAGCTTCTCTCACCACCCAAAGAACCAAAGCAAGGACAAAGACTGTATGTTGCAAAATGCACTCCATTAAGATTGGGTTTATTTTTTTCTCGCGGAATCAAGGGTGACTACCCACATACGTACCTAAGGCGGGTAGGTAAGTAATGATTTTGAGATTCGTATGATTTACTATATGAACTGAAGAGTCATGTTGTTACTTCGGTCAAACAAGCTCGCTGTCGGTTTATTTCACTGTCGATTTTATTTCACTATCGATTTTACTGATGAATTTCGTACAACGTACAACATGAAACCGCTGACCACAGATGTGGTAGGAACACAGTCGGTAAAAGTCATGCATTCATATCTACTGTACAGGGTCACGGCCGAAGCTGGGTAATAAAGCTATCTTCATCTTCCTGGTCGTTCGTACCTTCTGCACGACGACCGGCCTGGCGGGTACGACGACTGGGACGATCGCCGGGTACGTCACCTCACAACAGATTAAGAAATAGATTTGCAGTCCCGATCGGATCAAGCCCAAAGTCGCCAGGTTCGTGTCGTCGTTGACCTTTGATGGGGAGATCGGCGAAGTTGGTGGCGTGGGCCCAGGTTGCTGGCTTTGGTGGTGCTTCTTCCTCTGGTTGAGCCAGTGCTCGTCGTACTGTTTGAATTTAGTATTGTTTTTGGATTTGTGTCCTCTTGCTTGAAAATGCACAACTCGCCCAGAGAAAATGCTCAGGTTTTCCCCTTGCAAGATATGCATTCCTCTTTGCATTCTCAATCAGAGAGCCCATGTTGACCTTCTTTCGTTGCCGTGCTCTCTCTTGTGTCTAGGTACTTTCGGAGTCCGAATATTGTATCTTTGAGGCTGTGAGTCGAGTGGAAAGCTCGTCACTTCGTCGTTTACACTACTACGGGAATATCAAATGTGAATCTAAACACACACTCCATTCCAATCATGAGAGTAACAGCTCTGAGTGAAAAAAGCAGGAATGATTAATCGAATTTCATTATTGATCCCCGTCACATCCACGTTACGACGAGATTCTATTTGTATGTTCTACTGTGCTGTTCTAAGAAATCAAGAACTTTTGCTAAGGCCCTTGCAACAACAGGACGAGGAAAAGGAAATGAGGAAATGAGAAAAAAAAATCAAGACTCCAATCACAACTTTCCCTCCCTCTTCAACGCCTCCTCAAAAGCCACAAAAGCATGCCCAGCAATAAACTTCCCCTGCTCACCAACCATCGGCAACTTCTCCATCTCCTCCCTCGTAAACCAGCCCCAATCCTGATGTTCCTCTTCATCCAACACAACTCTATAATCCACTCCCTCTTCTTCCTCCTTCTCTCCCAAATCTTTCACGGTGAAACACTCCACAATATAATTAAACTTCGCCCATAATTCGCCTCGCCGTCCGCGGAAATGTTGCTCGCCGCTTTCGCCAGTCCCGTCGGCCCAGACTTGTCGCTTGATGTTTTTGACGCGGAGACCGGTCTCTTCCCAGACTTCGCGAATGACGCTGTGAAGGATGGTGGGGTCAGAAAAGTCTACGCCTCCTCCGGGTGGTTCCCAGACATTGGGGAAGGAGTCTGTTAAGGCGCGGCGGACTTTTCCCATGTATTTTAATCAGTTTTCATCCTTCAATATTGGTAACAAATTGGAAGACAGAGATCAAATTCTGAGTCCAATCGCCTCCCCCATATACCTCACTAAATTGGGTCATGAAAATACCAAAGGATAGATTCAAAGTAGAAATTGTACATACTAAGAAGAAGTTGTGTTGTTGGTGATATTGCCGTAGGCGAGAGACGAAGCATATACCCGCCCACAGCCAAACCATCATAAGTAGGATTCTCTTTCAACCATTCTGATAGAGAAACGGAGTGTTTAGCAAGAGCTGGCGGGATGGCGGGGTGAACGATGTCGTTGGGTAGATCACGTGGCATGTTGTGAAATGGGCGGCGATCTGCTCGTGTTCGGCGATTGTGTTTGTTTGTGATAAGGCGCTGATGGTGGCAGTTGACTTGGTCTGCTGTTACTTTTGATGCGACACTGTGAGATGTCGAGAACAAGGGTTTTACGATTTGGTTGTGAAGTTCAACTGTTTGACTAGGAAGGTGAGACGAAAGTCTTTGTAGGAGAGAATTTGAATGCCTGATATGAGGCTGCAGCCGAAGTGGGCAGGTGAGTCATCAGTAGGCGGTGTCGTTATGATGAATGTAAGAAAAGGAAATATGTTGATCAAACCGGCTCAATACAATGCCTTGAAAACAGTTAAAAGGAGAAAATTTTAGACTTGTAGTCAATAAGGTACTTTGTATTTGTCCGTCACATCTTGATTTTCCCTCCAGCTAAGCGAAGTCAGGTGACAACTCCTCATTTTCACCCTTCCATTACATTTTAAAGTGTTTACTTTCATTTAAGAACAGGCACCTGTAGTAGATGCAGTATTAGAATAAAATTATTAAATGATCTGTCATTATATCATGGCATCTTTGACGATATTTGAAAGATGTGTAGTACACGTGACAAATTGTTCCTTGCTCAGCGATGCACACCATTTACATTCAACTTTAGATACCAATGTGAAGTACAACAGCACCTTTGAGACTTTTACGCCGAATTATTCTAGTTCGGTGAGTTTGCAAGTATGCATGTTCCCGATATCGCCAATCACCAATTGCGAATGCATTTGGCTGTGCTCCCACAAGGACACCACCAACAACAAACAACAAGGGTGTAACTTTCTTCTGTAGGAATCTGCTCATTATCAAATCGTTTGATACTCAAGAATATTAGAGAAGGAAGGTACAGTATAAATAGTCTCTCTGACGTTTGTGAGTCATGCCGTCGCCTCATAAATCACCCAACACATTCTCATCTCACACTTAACCGAGATCAGATAACCAGCACTAACATCAGAAATCCACCGATATGAAGCTACTCAGCACCATTACAACTCTGATTCTCGCTCTCCTCGTCTCCACTGCACACTCGGCACCAACCCCAATCCCTCAAGCCTTCGATGGCCCACCAGCATATTTCAACTTTGTCGGAGATGGTGGTAGCAGTCAATCAACCTGGATTCCCGTCGATAGAAAATATCATGACTTCGGTACTCGCCCACAAACAAAACCCACACATTAATATTCTGTTTCTAATGTAAAGATGATGGGAAACGCAGCGTCTCAAATCACGATTAATCAGATCACCTCGAGCTCAAAGGCGTACTGTCAACTTATTGGCGTGAATGGTGGATCTGTTCTTCTTTATGGAAGAGAGACGAAGAGTATGCAGCCGCCACAGAGGATAAAGAGAGGATTGTGTTTTTTATTTAAGGGACCATTGTGAAAGAAGCGTGGGGGATGTGGATGCGCATTAGGGGAAGTCGAAGCTTAGAAATGACAGAATGATAGATGAGCACGGGGTAGATGGATTCTGAGCGCACGGAGAATCGGTTTTAATAAACTATAATCCGAAGATACAGTGATTACATTATCGTTGTCACCTTTCCTATCTTCAAATAATTAAGAAGTGACTCTGAAAGATTCGAGTGTCCGCAAGGAATCGAAGTCAGTGAGGAGGAATGTTAACTATAAACAGCGATAATGGTTTTTATTATATATACAAGAAAGAAACCGAGGAGTTGAATTATTAGTTTATTCTTAAATAGATGTTCTTCTGCTCATCCAATAAATTGTTGTTACACCGACGGCCGGGGAGGTGGGTTGCCAAGGTCTGGTCCACAAAGACCCGCGAAATTGACAATAAATCTGCAGTACGTTCTCAAAAACATCAATGCTAGCACTAAACATAATGTTGCCCAAGAGAACTGGCTATAATATTAAAGGCTGTACTAAAGAAGGAAAAGTAATGAGCCAAACACAAACACATCTCAATGCTCACATGACTTCAATAACAGGAATCCCAACCTTCTCCTGGATATCCTTCACACTCTGCTCCTCCGCTTCTTTCTTCTCCCTCTCAAATTGTTTATAGACTTCCTCTTTAACCCTTCCCTGATAGAACACGACCCCATTCTCTTTCAGCGGATTCAAAATCCCCTCACTATAAACACCCATCTCAAGATTCTTCTGCGCAACCTCACAGAGTTCAAAATCTTCAAGCGCAACCTGGCGTACAAATTTAAAGTATCTATCCATCAAGATCAGCCCTGTCTCATTTCAAGAACTCAAAAAAGGGCCAAAAAAATGTTAAAAACCAAAATAAAACTTACGCCTCGAATTCCTCGTCTCCTCCACTATGATAATAGTCAAACTCCATTCTCGCCTGTCCGGGCACCTCACTCGGACAAGTCCTAAAACTCGACATACCTCCTCCATATACATTGAGGGTGCAAACGGGGAAGAAGTAGAGGAACAAACCATCTGCAACAGAGCATTTGGTGGCATCGGCGAGATGCTGGGAGAAGTTGCTTTGGGAGGTTACTGCGTATGTGGTTGGAGGATAGAGTTTGGAAAAGGTGGGATGCGTGTATGCACAGTGCAGACATTCTTGGAAACCATCGATCCTGTGAAGCGAAAGTTTTGAATAAATTTGAAGGTGTCTACGATGGTATTGGGGAAAGGGTTGAGATGGGTGGGAATACTTACATGGTTTTCCAGTTGAAGTTGCCTGTGTAGGATATACTGCGGCGGTGAGGAAGCTTGGTGAAATCGACACGGTTGGTCAGATCTTCAAGGCCGGCGAAGAATTCAGAGAAAGGAGGAGCAGAGAGGGAGAGAGTTGCGAAAACGAGGCCGGTGGGTGTGATGTGACTCTTGATCTGTCGCTCCTGGTAATGGAGTAGGTATGAATGAGAATTGATCCGTTCTGTTATATCGCGAAGACGATTTTACCTTTTCTTCCGCATACACAACAATTCCATCTTGATTGACTCCATCACACTCAGCACTGATATTATCGACGATTATCGTGATCTGAGCAATTTCATAAATGACCTTCTCGTTTCTCTTCTGGAACTTTGTCACGGGGCCAAGCAAATGCCAGGACTGGTTGATGTGAGTGAGTTTGTATGTAGTTAGGTATTTCGAAGAGTGGGAGCTGACATACCCTTTCGAATATTGCCCGTCTTTCAAGCTGGTAAAGTGCCGGGCTACAAAACCACGATGCGGGCAACGTTCTAGTCACAGAATCCATGATCAGTCTTTTGAGAAATAAAATCGATTTGAGTTGCAACAGAGGCTTCTACAGTCTACTGAGCAGAACCTGTTGGGCAGGCAGCAGACACAACATCCTTTAACACCGTTGATTCCATCGTCCTTGCGAGCAGCACCTCTGGGAATTCTAAGCTCTGTTCATCGAAATGGTTACATGATGGAAATGTGGTTGCGCGTGCAAAGGTGGGAGCAGGAAGTTGAAGAGTTATTCCTATTCTGGAAATCCGATCCCCACAGTCATGCAGGATTCGAACAGTTTGGCGGTTTGAAGACATACACCCAATGGGTGCCGGGTGAGACAAGTGTGAGGGAGGGTAGTACGTACCAATCGCCATCTGGATGTAATGCTGCCAAGAGATAATGCAAGAATGTTTGCAAGTGTATATAATCTCGACCAGTTTTCGATGATCCTTTGCATGTGGCTTCTCAGGATGCTTGATCCAGAAGAGGACCTAAGTTCACAGGGACTTTCTAGGTTGGGTAGCGAGGGTTAAGGGTGTGAGAGAGAATCAGACAGACGCCTTGACTTGATATTGAGGAAAGACAGCTCATCATCTGCTCATGAAATGACATTTTTTAACCAAACAATCCTTCTAAAACTGGAATTGCCTGTACCTTTTGCTATACCATTTCACGCGAACACCAAGAAAAAGCTATGATGGCACTAGTTGACCACTACACTTCTGAGCTGAGTTTGGTTATCTTGTTTCTAGTGATACTATTCTGCCCTCCTATTCCACTGGAAAGATGGCTGAGAGCAGTCTTGGTGCACTCACCCTGGAAGGCCTCCATCACAGACGGAAAATCGAGCATTGCCTCACTCCCAAAGCCCAAAGCCCAGCCCTCTCATACGTGGTGGACGGACGAGAAACAACACCAACTTGAAAGAAAAGCCATTTTCAGTACAGTAAGAAGGAACACTACCTGCTCTCTAGTCAAACACCCAAGACTAACCGCAACAGCAATGGATCTACATAACCCACAGATCTAGATTCACCAAGCCAGGCGACTACCGTACCTTCGAAATAGCCGGCTTCTCCGTCCTGCTCATTCTCGGCAAAGACCACGTGGTTCGTGCCTTTCACAATATCTGTCGCCATCGAGCATATGCGGTGACGAAGAAGGAATGTGGAAGTTCTATTGTTCTGGGCTGCAAATATCATGGGTGGAGCTATGATACAAGAGGGAATTTGATCAAGGCACCAGAGTTCGATAAGGCGCCTGGATTTGACAAGGCGGCTAATGGACTGTGGGAACTGAAGAGTACGACGAGAGGCGGAATGGTGTTTGTCAATTTTGATACTGGTGATGTGATTGCGCCTCTTCCGAATCTTCGATTCGTTGATGGCTTTGCGAAAATGAGATTTGTCAAGGAATGGAAATTTAATGGGGCTTTCAACTGGAAACTTCTAGGTTGGTTGTAATTCAAACTGCTTACAGCATAAAAAGCTGATCTTAGCAGCTGAAGTTCAAACGATTCACAATAATGAGAAGGAATTGTCCAACTGGAAGAATTTCCTTTCCAACTTCAGCCAAAACACCCACAAAGCAGTATTCCCAAACACCATCATCCAAAAACCAAACTCTAAAACTATACTCACAATACGGTTTCTCCCTAAATCAGCGACCTCAACAACACTAGATTGTTGTCTCTATACTTACGCATCCCCCAAGCTATCCCACCGGACCAACTTCAACAAATCGAGGCAACACTTAAAGCACAAGTAGAAAGCTTGCAACTGCAACAGAAAAGACCCCGACTTGGAGACATCCCGGCCTCCAGCTCGATCACAGAGACATTTGAGATGTTATTGAGGACACATCGAGAAGCAGAGCAAGCAGCAGGTGGCGAAATAAATCCAGCAGCACAAAAGTTGGGTCGAAGTAGGGTTGGGATAGATGATGATGATTGTAAGTTTGCGCTTGTTTCTTCCTTCGAAATCAGACAGAGTATGTGCCTGACTTTGTAATAAATAGTCTGTCGAAGGCTTGAGGAGAAGCCGTCGGTGTGCAAGGCGAATGCGGACGGTCTGTTGGATTGGTGAGATTGTCATGTGATGGGTTTTAAGTATGCAGCTTGCTGGAGAAGATTTTGTTGTTGTTTAGCGTTGAGATTGTGAAGATCCATTGAGATTCGTTGTCCCTGTTCTTTTAAGCCAAGTTTTTCCATCTACTTAAATGAGTCTTTATAAACAGTTCCACAAACCCATTTTAAAGCACAGTTAACCAAGAAAATACCGTTCGGAAACGGGTCTTGGGGTGACTTGAATATATTTACTCATGCTATTTGCAGCTTTCTAATGCTAGATGCTATTTACAATGAGACCTAACGCCGAAAACTCCCATGCTAAGATGCACCAAACCAAACTCTACCTCCCACTATATTCTGAAACCTAAACCACGTTTGGACGACTTCTTTCACCAGTACGCACTCCCATATCCTCACTTTCAGCTAAGGATGGACGACTGCTCACAACCGTGCGACTTCCCATCTCCTGACTGTCTGCTACTGACGGACGACTGATCACCTCCAAACTTCCCACACTGTTCCCCCTTAACTTCCCCTCCCTCACATTGTCCCTCTCGTCCTTGTCGTCCCTCACTCTCGAATAGACATGTGCACCGTACTCCTTCGCAAACACGCACGTGATGGTCCCCATAATTGCTGCAACTCCGAGCGTTAACCAGATATTCTTCAAGCCATACGCGTATGCTTCTGTGAATCCGGCGACTTCATCAGTGGATAGGTCTGCAGGGAGTTTGGTGGCGGTCTGGAAGGCTTTCGCTGTGTATTTTGAAGCGAGGGGAAGCAGGGTGGGGACGGAGGAGAGACGAGAGAGGAATTCGTGTTGGAAAATTGTGCCAGACAGTGCTGTGCCTACTGACTGTGAAATTGTTAGCTATATTCTTCGCCTAATCATGGACCGGGAAAGAAAATGGGGTAGAATAGAGAGGGAAACTTACACCACCCCAAGAGCGGAAGAAATGCAACATCGATGAACCAAATGCAAAATCTTGCTTCAAAGCTGCTGCGGTGGCCTGAGAAGAAAATGACAACGCCGAAAAGATCATGCCCAAGCCGATACCAGCTAGCATGTTTACGATGATCCACACTACTGTGGTGGTTCCGGTGTCCAGGAGAGCAAGAAGTCCTACACCGAGACACGCGAGTGCCCAGCTGACGAAAATGATTAATTTGTATTTAGCTGTTCGTGTGATGAGAAGGCTAATCAGGACGAAGGCAGGAATGATGCTTGCGGTGTTTGGGAGAAGAGCGAGAGCAGAAGTGAGAGGAGTAAGCTCCTTGACGGACTGGTAGTAGATTGGGAGGTAGGAAATGAGCGACCAAAAGATGAAGCCGTGAAGCCAAGTGCACAGGAATGTGGTCAATCCGGTAACATCCTTGAGACGCCAGAGATCGATGAAGGGTATTCTGATGAAGAAAGATTCTCGGACGATGAAACAGACGGTATTGACTGATCCTGATACGAGAAGAAGGACGAGTTCCCAGCTTGACCATGGTAAAACGACACCTCCCTGTAAGGGTGTGTGTTAGACATCCATTTCTGTTAAAGAGGTTTGGGGAAATCGGGCTCACAAGAATAATTGCCATTGACAATGGGACAGACGCAGCCAAAAACAGAACAACACCGCCCCAATCGAACATTGCAAGGGCTTTACCCATTGATCGAGCGACTCTGAGGTCGATCGTCAAGAGCATGGACAGACAACCACCGATCAAATGGAAGCCTATGTTTACGTAAAAAATCAACTTCTGTGAGAAAGGTTAGCAGACTGTCTCCAAGAATTGTAAAATTCCAAACGTACCCAGATGTCTGTCTCGGCCACCAAAGCACCAATCAGAGGTCCAGCTGCAGTTCCCAGAGCCCAAATCACATTCATGATCATTAGCCACCTAGATCTGAATTCGGCGGGGATAAGATCAGATGTGATGACCTCGGCCAGCGCAGTCGATGCGCCTCCCCCAGCTCCTTGTAAGGCCCTTCCAACTACCAATACTATCCCATTTGGCGCAACAGCACAGATAACACACCCAACTAGAGCAAGTGCTGCTGAAGCTCCCAGTAAAGGTTTCCGTCCGCATATGAAAGATATCGAGACAAAAAGAGGTTGAAATACTGAGGACGCGAGATGGTATGCTGATGCTGTCCATATAGCCGAGACGGTGTTTCCATTGATTTTAGTGATAATGTTCTGAACCCTTCTGTCAGCGGATGTGCTTTTAGATTTTCAGAATTTTGAGAGGACATTCATACCGGAAGTCCTGCCACCAGCACAGTTGCATCTAGGGCCGATGCAAAAACCAGTATACACAGTCCCGCAAATCCAACATATAATTTCCAATCCGGACTGTAGGCTTTTGAAATGGAATTTCTAGTACTCCGCCTGTCCCCATACACGGATGGCGCTGGTGTTGACCACGAAACCGAAGGGGCAGCGGAAGATGCGATAGTGGACGTCATCTTGGCTCTCTCTGCAAATGTAGTTGTAACAAAATCCGAGAAAATATGAAAAAGATCAGGAAAGAAGATTGACACCTTTCTAAGATATCGTTTGGCACACCCAAGTGAGAAATCTGCCCGAAGTTTCCTAGACAGCGACAAGAAGAAGGCAACAGAATTATGAAGGGAGTATGAGAATATGTACCTCCCCGAAGTCATTGACTTCCCCTGCTGTGCCGCCGACCATAGCTCTCAAAAAAGTCATGGCACTGCCAGCAGTTTTGCTGGAGACTGGAGAAAGGCTCTCTCTCTCTTCCAACCACATGAAGCTCGTGGGTCGACAAGCTACAAAGGACAAGCATTCCAATTTCGCACCATCCTGGTGGACAGGCCAAAACCCAGACTTGGGTTAGGCACAATTCGACGAGAGGCTCTCAATATACGACCCAGAGATCCACTTGAGCCATAGCCGCAAGGAGCGTCTCACCATCCACTGAGACGATGGGATTTCGACATGGGGGGCCACTGAAACGAGATGTTTGGCCCCCAATTTGGGAGCGGCGGAGATGTGACTTGTTGTGATCGACAGGGCTGAGTATTTGATGAACATTCTCTCACAGAGCGGGAATAGCTATGCGGTGAGTGGAATGATTGTTATTTCGAATGTAAAAATAGGAAAAGAACCCCATTTTCCGGATCAGCCGACTGTTCGATATGCATGCGAAGATATATATATATATATATATTCTAATGTATGGTAGTATAGTACAGTACTGCCACAGCGGGTCGGTTTCGCTCGTAAAAGTGAGCCAAAGATGTGAAATGACTTCAAATGAGAGATGCGAAGGGACTCAAGGGAAATAATGACCAACAACATTTTCTCGTTGCAGCATCCGCCGCCGAGATAACCGACCATGCGGCCCCGGCATCTCCATCACAGGAGGCCACGCGAATTAGAAACATATCAAGGAGGGAAAATATGGAACGAGGGATGAGGCAAGGCTGACAGTGGAGTTTGGACCACCTGTTGGTGCTAACGAGGCGGTAGGATCAAGAGAGATCTTTGTTGTCTGCGGGTGTCTGTCTGGGCGGTCAAGTCAGCCTGCTCAGCCGTCAGAGTGGAGTGTTGGGAGTTTTGGGTTGGGATATTAGGATATCTTCAATATTCTTGGAAGCTTTAGTCGAAACATGCTGGATTATTTCCCAATTTTCCCGAAAGTTAAAGTATGTTTTGATATCGTTGGAATAGATTTGATTTGATTTGGAGAGTTGTGTCATATTTGGTGGAGGGAGGTTTTCTTGAACAGCATGAAATGTCGGTTAGTCTTGGCCTAAGCGCCAATTCCTCGGTAGCACTATTATTGTTCTCGAACCTCTGCGATGTGCAACAAGAACTAAAATTCTGCTTCTTTCTTTTGAAATTTCTTACTACTTGACGCTCTTGCTTTTTGCGACGTAGAACAAAGCTAAATCATGCTTCCTACTACTTACATCCGGTCTTGAGGCTCCGAGAGTAGAGGGAATGTTCTTCTCAATCTCTCAGCACAAGCCTCTTCACGAGCAGCTCTGAAAACATACATAGTTTGGTAGATAGAATGCTATCTTTACAGTAGTCATATAGAACTTACGTGAGCTTTGAGCTTGGGTCGACAGAAGACGCGTATTCTTCCGTTAAGTCCATTGCATCCTTCGGACGAATATTCTCGTCTGACTTCTTAGCTTGAACACTCAACTACTGTACCACCCTTTCACGAGTATCGATGAAAGCATAGGATTAATGATTATTCTGTCTTTATATAATGATTACTGTGAAACTTATGTGAGGTTGAACTCTAAATAACGTGAATTCTCGTGTAGAGCCGATTAAGCCATCCACTCAAAATCCTCATCTGTATCATCACCTACTGTTCAACACAACCTACCTATTCCCTAAAACTCTCCAACCTCTTGCCCATCACACCACCCACCCAATTCTTATCATCCAACCACGCCTCCAAACTCTTCTTCACCGGCTCCCACTCAACACCCAACACACTTCCCCACCAACTATCCCTCCACAAACCCTTTATTATCATATGTCTCCTAAAAATGCCTTCAGGCTTATACCCCAACCTCTCCGCCGCCTTCCTACTCGGATTATTCTCCAGATTACATTTCCACTCCACCCTCTCAAAGCCTAGATCCTCAATAGCATGTTTCAACAGGATGTAATTAATTGTTGTTGATTCCACGGTGCGATGTGCAGTGGTGGGGAATAGCACGTGGCCGATTTCGACCGAGAGGTTTTGGGCTTGGATGTTGAGAAAACAAATTATGGCTATGGCTGTTGCTTTGGGAGTTTCTTCTTCTGGCTGGGTTTGGTTGGTGAGATGTCTTCTGTCGGAGGAGAAGACGGCGTAGGAGAACCAGCCGGGGAGGGTTAGGATGTTGTTGATGTGCGCTTCGAACTCGGGTAGGGTTTCAATTGGTCCCGTGAGCATATAAGTGAAGAGATGTGCATTTTGGAGTCCGCCGAGATTCGTAAACAGGTCCTTTGCGTGGGAGATGTTGAGAGGAACGAGGCTTATGGATGATGCTGAAGGTGTGATGCCTGGGAGGTTGTTGGTTAAAGTCTTGGTAGGTGAGGGTAGATGGGCTGGGACTGGTCTGTTGACCGGTGTTCCCTTGGGAGCATGAGACATCTTGATGGAAAAAATATGGTCATGAAGCTGTGCTTGTGGAGTTGGGGAGGAAGAAGTGACATTGATATACAGTTTCGTAAAATGAGTCATACGTCCATATTTTCGAGCAAAGTGGGATATGGCGCCTTTTACTTAACCAGGAAGGTGGCGGGAACTTGAAAACTGGAGAAAACGAAGGTTGTATGTTTGTTTGAAGTAATTTGTCTAGGTACTATCGAGAATTGTGGCATCGGTCAACCCCTTCGACAAATGGGCTCCCTCCCTAAATCGACCATTGAGTCCACAAACCCCTTCACTCGGCTTGACCTTGAAGATTTCGGAGTCATACCTCCATTGTTCCATACACTCATTCTGATGTTGTACATTACGACCACATTTGTTGTATCCTTCGTCCACCATTTGCTATCCAACCTCATCGACCATTGGGCCTGGTAGATGCAGAATCTGGGTTTTGCGAGGTTTCCCATTCCACATACTCCTTTTGTATCGCATCCAGTTCCTTCTTAAGATGAACCAATTGTCGATCGTAATCCTCCAAGATCTATAAACAATTAGCAAACAATCCATTGTCATCGTTGACAAACTCACCTTCTTCGCCTTCTTGGTAGTCTCCTCATCCAACATATCAGGAGCATTTGCACCACTCCGCTCGATCTCGCTTTTCAGCACCTTCGCACGCTCTTGCACTGTAAGCATCCTCGCCCAGATCTCTTCAGACCGAGCGCCAAGTCCTGGATCATGAGCCTCCTTCTCCAAATCTTGCAACTTCTTCCTCAAATCCTCCTCATCACCTCCCAAAGCATATCCTCGATTGCGTAAGACCTGGACCTTGGTAGCTAGCCTTAAACAGCGCTGTCTCAACACCGCATGCTTCCTCTTCGCATCCAAGGCACGAATGCTGTGTTTTGTCTCGTGGTCCTGGAGTAACCTTGATAACTTGTCGTTGGTATCGTGGAGTGCTCGGTTGTATAGGGAGATATTGACGGCTTGAACATTGATACGTTCTGCCAACTGTGCGAATCCTGTACATAGGACCGGAATATAGTTAGGTCCAGGCTTTTTTCCGAGCGCGTCCTCCCAAGCTTTTGGATCTTCATTGGGTCCGGGTTGGTAGAATGGTACATGCGCGGCCTCGACTTTGTTGTAGAAGTAGTGTTGGAATGCGCAGTCACGACTGTCGGTGTGCCACTTTCCGAGGACGGTTGTCATTTGGTCTGGGATGCTTTTCTCACCTGCGAGATATTAGATTGGGCTCAACGTTTAGATGGAGGAACGTACGAGTTGCAGGTGTGTTAGTTGATGCCCACGGAGTGTTTGTTTGCTGTCGCTGAGTTTGACCGCCACCAAAGAATAAACCCTGGGATTGGGGCTGTTGCTGGCTGGCCCCAAATAATCCTCCTCCTTGCTGAGGTTGTTGTTGTTGTTGTTGTTGTTGGTTTGCGGTACTTCCAAATAATCCTCCACCTTGCTGTTGAGTCTGCTGTGGTTGACTCCCGAACAGTCCTCCGGTGCTTTGCTGGGGATTACTCGTACTTGCACTACCAAATAATCCACCGGATTGCTGGGGCTTCGGTTGATTATTTAAAGCTCCAAACAGCGAGCCTGAAGGAGCGTTTTGTGTTTGAAGACTTGCTGCGCCAAAGGGGTGGTGGTTTGTTGGCTTGATCCAAACAATCCTCCCGACTGTTGCGCCTGAGCAGGCTGCCCAAAGAAACTCATCCTGGCGGAGAAGGGTAGTTACAGGTAAAGGGTGAAGAAATGTAGGTTGGGAGTTTCGATGCAATGCGACGAGCCTGGATGCGTATCCCCGTTGTTCAAATCAGGAAGCGCGTCGACGAGGGCGGAAAGGCCAGGCGGCTACGAACAAGTAGCAAATCTGTGAGAAGCTGTAGCGTACGGAATTCTCGGATTAATTATGTCGATAGATCAGCAAAAACGATGTGGCGGAAGAAGCTGAATGTTAATGTAGAAGTTGACTTTTATTTTCTTTGTTGTCGCGAGTTTGAAGCTCGCTGAGCTTCCGCGCTCCAAAATTCTGCGGCAGGTGGACCAATCACAACAACGGCGATTTGGTGACCTCTCTTCAACCTCCAAAGCTCCATCAAGCTCACAACTTCCACGAATTGATCTCAGTACAACCCTCCACACACCGTCAAGATGTCCACCAGACCAGCCAGGTACTTAGATCTTAATTGCCGCTTTTGATTGAAGGAAGGGGTGCTAATCAATTGGGCGGGAAACAGATTCAGTCAAAACGTTCTTGTCGATACCACCCCCCTCCCAGAAAGCATCCCCAAGGTCCAGGAGATTGGTAGCAGTTCGGCACCGCTGCTCTCCGCGAGTTTCTTTATCGGAGCAAGATGTAGGGCGTACAACGATGATTTCATGCAATGCAAGACGGAGAACCCGGGAAGGGGTGAATTGGATTGCCTAAAGGAGGGACGTAGAGTTACAAGATGTGCAAAGAGCGTGTAAGTGTTTAATGGCTATCACGGGGCTTCCTGGGAGATTTGAATGTGAAAGGGAGTTGTTTGGAGGATGTGACTGTGCGTAGGAGGGGAATGGCCGAGGCATTGGGTCGGGGCAGCTGAAGAGATATCAAACAGGATATATTATAATGCAATACTAACTCCTCCCGAATAGACTCGAAGACATCAATACACACTGCCTCGCCGAATTCCGCAAACACTGGACCTGCCTCGATAACAACAACCAACAGCTCTGGCAATGCAGGCCCCACGAGTGGAAGCTTAACAAATGTGTCTTTGACAATCTGGTACGACTACACCCTAGAACGATCTGGAATATTATGATGGCCATGAGAGATGAATCTAACTTGTGACTTTACAGAAACTTGAAAAGGTCATTCCAGATACCCCCGCCAATGAGACACCAGTACACCTTCGAGAGAAACAGATCTATTCCCACCACCGTCACTGAAAGGTGTAAGATATGTAGAATTGATTGGACGGAATGGGATGGGACTACTGGGCTTGTACATATTGAAAGAAATGGAGTATTGATTGATCACAGTTCTGGCCAGTAGATGTGGTATTCAATCCATGCCTAGAAGTTGGCCCAGAGCACATTCAGACGTTTCAGGGAACAAGAGCCTGTTATGCCAAGTGGAAAGCACATATTATCAGAGCAAGTCGGAATTATCAGATAACGAGAGCCTATCATTCCAAGTGGAATGCATATATTGTTACTTGTTACTACAAAGGAAAATGCTATTTAATGAGCGTGCGGTGTTGTTTCGTCGGTGTTTCTGTTTGCCGTTGTGGCCAGTTCTTGAGATGTCCTGTTCATTTGCAGTCTTATGCCCTCCTACTTCCAATTATTATTTCCAAATGCGGTGCCAGCCCTCTTTCGAATCTGCAATTTCCTCTGGTGTTTTCTGGTTTTCTAACGGAGAGCCATCTCACGGTCTGTTGTCTGGATACTATCAAGCAGCAACTACCGATGTTCCCGTCCGAAAACCGTAACCCAGGTCGGTTTGTGTATTCCTACATATCTATCATCTCATTAGCATTCATTCCCCAACGTCTTCAAAACGAACCGACAACCTACCTCTTACAATACACTCCCTTCCACACCCTCACCTCCAATCCTTCCACAACCAAAACCTCTCCTCCAACCTCTCCCACAAACTCCCCAGTCCCCTCAACGGCCTACACAGCCCCAAATCCCCACATCATCCAAAATATAAATCGTCTTCCTCCTCCCCAGATAAAGCGGCAATCGAAAGAACAAAAGCGCACCGAGATCATCAAGCCGAGCAAGAGCTTGACTCATCCTGGACCCGCTACGACGATGTTTCTTCCGTCGATACGTAGAAGAAGATGAAGGCGGATGCAAGGAATACGGCGGCGGCGAAGACGAGGATCGAGTATGTGTCCGAGACGAGACCGATTTCGCGCGTATAGACACTCCAGCTGTAGTGCGAGGATGTGTTGTACGTCTTCTCCTCCTAGTATGCGTGTGGGTGCGCGTCGTTTGTGTTTGTGTCTTTGTATCCAGGGTACGAGTATCACTCGTCAGAATGGTGTTCAATGAAGGAGTTGAAGTCGTGCGTGAGAAATTCCGATGTCTTTGCGACTTTGTGCGGGATTTCTTGCGGCGGCGAGGCGTGCCGTCGCTGTGTGTTGTGATGCGGTTGATGGGTTCTTCTTTGGGGGGCTGATGGGCTTGGTGGTTGAGAATGTCGTGTGGGTTGAGTCGTCTTTGATTGTTGATGTGGAGGATTTGAGGGATTGAGAAACGGTGCTGTATGGAGGATTCATGGAGATTGTCAAAGGTTTTCTTCTCTGACGCAATTTTTTGTCGTTGGTTGGGTGGATGGATAGATGGATAGAAAGAAAGAACTTGCTTCTTCTTGCTTGCTTTCGAAAGTATAGTACAGATACAAGAGCGTTATTCTGACATTTAAGAGGGGGAAGGAATTCGATATCACGTGTAAAGGTCATGTGATACCATCGCATCGCTGGCATGATTCATACTCAGCTGGTACCTACTGAGGATCCGGCCTAGAATTAGGAATAGCAAGGCTCTCTCGGTACGCAGGTCCATTTAGTCTCATAGCTACGCAATTCCATAGGTACCTAAGGTACGCGGTTCTTGTTTGGGGCTTTGCGAGACCACGTCGAAGCGGTAAGGTCACGGGATGTGTAGCTTTGTGGATCAATTGTACACGTAGCCTAGGTACAGTTGGGCATTGAATGAGGTAGTGATTTGGTAAGCGCTATTTGAGAGGTGGAGGGAAAGGTGGGCTGGGAATTGATAGGGAGGGATGTGATGTTGGGTGTTGGGTGTTTTTTGATGTGTTGGGCGGTAATGCAAATAGTCGTTGTTGTGAGGATCAGTTTGTGAGTGGATCTGCAGTGTGGTTCACGCGAGCTTTCGGTTTGGGAAGAATGGGATTTCGTTCGCCTCGTAATTTTTCAGTGGGTCTTTGTTTTGAAATTGGAATTGGGGGGTTCGGTTGTGAGAGATAGATGGGATGGACGAGAAATCTACCATGCCGTTGCGATCTATGCGAATGACATGCTGATTCAAACATATACAATTAGAACTGGCTTCAATATCAAAAACTAGTCCATTCCCAAAGCAATGACGCAAATATTCTACTACAACCATATTGTAAAGTATAGTAATGTCTAAAGTAAAATAACAATATATTGGATAGGTTGATCTTGCGATGGCTCACCTATCATAGCAGAACTTAATCCATGAGCCAAGCAAGTACTGTACTTTTGACATCTACTAAGACGGAACGACCCGTCCAGCGTGATAGAAATTGACGGATATGCTCGTGGTTTCCACAGGAAGCGTACGAATCAAAGCCTTCCCAACCTTATGGATCTGATGCTGTTAAAAATGTAAAGGATAGTATTTCGAGTTAAGTCACCCCCTCCCCCAGACATCTGATCCGTTGAATCGGCGCCGATCGGTCGAAGAAGGACTATCTGCCCCACGCTAATGTTTGGTATTGGAAGTTTTTCTTGATTGTTTACCTAGATGATGTTTAGATTGTAACGCTTGGGTTGCTTGCGTGTAGTTGTTGTGGTGATGGTTTTGTTAGTTGGGTTGAGCTGGCGATACCAACTTACGTTACTGGTAGTCTTTGAGAGGATAGATGAGTTTACTTTCGAACCATTTGAGGCTTTGAATTATATAAAGTCCCGCGCAGCGAGCTTATGATTTCTATACCTTATGACTTTCTTGAGGTGAAGAGGGGCTTCTCTAAAATAAGCGACAGCCGTGTTGACATGATTCGCCTAACAGTGAGCGAAAGCGAAGGAACACATTCTATTGCAGGCCAATTCTCACATGTGCTCCGAATAATGAAAATAGAGATGAGGTATTTCCAAATGAGTTGGAGAACGCACAACTTGATCTCAGTTGTTCATCCAAGGATAGATGCTGTTACGTTCCCAGCAATCCACGTGTCGGTATCAATGCAAGTCCCCTGATTGTGCAGCGCGTGGGCGGGGAGGAGGTTGGTTACATCGGGTCCAGGTAACAATAATGATGAGTCGAGAAGACTGTCTTGCAGACGGTGAGCGAGGTCTAGATGCTTTGACAACAACTTCAAAAATTAGGTATGGAGCACTCCAAGCGGTGAGTAAAGGAAGGGAGTTATTGCAAGATCAGCATTCAACAATTAACAAATAACCATCAGCTTTTACTTGGCAAATATCGCGAGGTCACGATTCACGTCATGGCCATGAATCGCCAGGCTTGAACTGAAAATGTAAGATCTCACTCTGTGAAGCAAAGGCATGCATTACTTATCAGACGAAACAATGTTGAGTTTATGACAAGCCACTCCCAAGTAATCTCTGTGCTACCACACTTCTTCTTTGCTTCTTCCTCACCAGATGTTCGCTTCTTGTGTTGGCCGTCAGGCCTGTGATCCAGTGATGAGCATCCCTTTCCTCGACAAAGAATCCCCACCCCTTTCTCTCTTTTCTTCTTCGACTTCACACAGCGTAAAATAATCATTGGCTTGGAGTTCTCCCTCACGACTCACGCGTTGCCAAGTGTCACCACCGCCGCCGTCCGTGGTACTCCGTCCGGAGAGTATTGCTCAATAATGCACGAACACGTCACAAAATCAGGGGCGGCTCCCGGGGAATGGCCAAACGATGGGTTCCTGAAGATCACTGGGATCATGCCAGAGTTGCATATTTCCTCCGTACATTATTTGTGCCTGGAAGCCGCGGGAGGAAGGGAGGGAGGGAAGGACTATTGGCGGCAGAGTGGATGAGCCCCTATCGATTGTGGTTGAAAGTTGAAACCACTGGTCTCAAAAAGGAACTCACAGGTCTCAAAGGAGCAAAAGGGAGACCAGCAGGCCAAAGCCAAAAGTCAAATGCATCCATGCGAGGATGCAACACCAAAACATCAGGATCCAACCGGACGGCGTCCCGTAAAAACAGGGTCCTCGGGAATTTCATCCATATCACGTGTCGCGACGGCCCGAACATTATTTCACCTCGACATGGGCATCGCATCTTCCTCCTCCTCCACACCAACCCAAACCTGCGGACCCTTTTTTTGACAACACATTGTATGACACACGCTACTACTTCCCTTCCCTTCCCTCAATCGTGAAGATATACTTCCTTCAATCTTCCCTCGACTTCAGCCCTACCACTTCTACTTGACTCTCAACAATAAAGTTCCCTTCTCTTCTACTTCCGCCGCTGTTAAATAGAGTTCGCCAATCACTCTGTAGACAGTCCGTCGTCATCAGCCGCCCGTCATTGCCCAAAAATCCACAAATCATTGCGCCAGCAACCACACAACATATCGGCCAAATCTTTCAGCTCTCGACATGTCGCATCAATACAATTCTTTCCTACCCACAGGAGGGATCGAATATCAGCCCAAAGATCCCTCCGGCCGATCCTCGTCAATATCACCACTCTCCGCTCCACGACGCCTCCAAACGACGAACAACTTCATGTCAGCTCCCAACAGCGGACACTCCGCACACAATCCTCTCTCGCCACCACAGTCAAGGAGCCCGAGTGCAGAGAACGCTTCCGCTGCCATGCTGGAGGATTGGAGGTCGCACACGGCGAATCTGCGCAGTCAATTCCAGGGCGAACGAGCGCATCTACTGGCAGATAGGAGCAGAATGGAGGAATGCATGGAGGAGGAACGGCAACTCTGGGAATTGGAGAGGAGCTACTTCGTGGCTCAGGTGGCAGAGTTGGAGGCAAAACTGGACCAGACGAGATTGCGGGCGGACTCGCTGGAGAAGAGGTTACAAGGTGGTCCGCTATCACAACCCATGAGCACCAGCAGTTCTTCATCGGGCATAATTCCCAGAGCCAGCAAATCTTTCGGATTGCGCTCATCATCGTCAAGCAGTCACGATAGTTCATCCAGCCATTACGGCGCTCAAGAATCCGGTCGCGATGCTGACGGCTCGCCGTTCTATGCACCAGCACCACGTAATCCAACACGCACATTCGGATCGACCGAAGCCAGCAATCTACGAATCGATTCCATCGCCTCTGCGAATGAGAATGCCATCCAGATTTCTAACAAAGCTTTCAAAGCATCCGACTTCCACAGAACCACACCAGGTGTGGAAATCCATGACCCAATTGCCGACGTCCCAGCCAGTATCGACATTTCCTTGATTGAACCTAGTCTTGAAGGCGTCTCAATCAAAGCATCTGCAGTACACCCTACATTCGCCGCCAAAATCCTCAGTCCGGTCACCTCTCCAAGTGACAGAGTACCCGCACGACCAGAAGAACAGGCTCTGGGAGATGCAACGAACGGCCGCACCACCCTCAGCCGCAGCTCTAGTAACGCCGAAGATAGCACAAAAAACACACTAGAAGTTGCCAATGCACCCGAAAATCGCCGTTTAACCATGAACGCCGGTCACACACCCAACCACTCGATCTCCAAAATTGCATGGCTGAACGACGACGGTGACGCCACGCCCCGTCAACAAATCATCCACAAAGGAGCTATCGACCGACGAGCTTCGATGGCGTTGAGTCTCGTTTCTGTCGCAGACGAGGATGAAGACGAAGAACATGACGATGGAGATAAGGAGTTGACTGGACCATTAGGGCTGACAAATGAATCTATTTCGGATAATCCGTTCCTTGCAGCTTTAACAGAGAAATTGGTAGAAGTTCAGAAGAGTCAACCTACAAGTCCGAGTGAATCTGATACGGCGAGATCTACCCGCTCTTCATCTACGGCAAGCCTTCCAGATGGGAAAGACGGGGAGGACGATGAGGAGGAGGAGGAGTTGCCGAGGATGAGGATCAAGCCTTCCATGAACTTTGGAAGGCCTATGGGGAGTATGTAATGGGATGGGATGAGAACTAGAACAGACATGGTGTCTGAGAGAAAAATCAAAATAATGGAACATTCCATCCATTTCGAATCGAATGGGTGGGACCTAGATTAATAGCACAAACAACGGATTTGGATGGCACTGGAGTAACGGATTGGATGGACATCACAACTCACACGGATTACTTTTGGCGCCGGATTCGAAAGAAAAAAAAAAGAGTCAATTGACAGGCGTTTAACCACTATGGCTGGATGGGAATATCATACCATGGGAAGGATGGCACACCAATGGTCGGATTTAGGAAAGGGATGGGATGGGAGCGTTTGATTCATTGATTGATTTTGATACACCACCTAGCAGCACAAACAGCACAACACAGCACAACACAGCACCAACAACACAACAAACACCAAAAACTGGCACACACACACCCCTATTTTTTCTTTTGTCTACCAAGAAAAGATTCGATTAGATGAGAAGTTAGCAACAATTTTGATACCCCCTTTTTTATTATTATGATTCTTCCAGTTCAGTGATAGACGTCTATTTTAATGTCTATTTCTATGTCTGTAGGCGGTCATGGGCCTTGGGTGTGGTTATACAATATGCACACATATGCATCTGTCTGTGTTGATTCGTCTTCTTCGTCCTGATATTATCATCTTCCACGTTCTGCTCTGCCTCCTCGTTATCTTCCTCGCTCTACTCTTCCTCGCCCTGCTCTTCAACCCTGTTCTCGACCTCGTTCTCAGCCTCGTCCTAGTCCTCTTCCTCCAAGAGAGTCGGTGACAAGTCATCATCCTCGGCCTCATCCTCAGGCTCAGTGTCAGTATTCAAGTGCTCCAGTTGCTCCCTCCACGCCTTAGGACGGACAGCGATTTCACCCGGCAAATCAAAGACACAAGGCTTAGTCAAACTGTCCTCCTCCTTCCAAGCATGTTTCCACACCAACGCCATTGGATGCAAGAATCTCCTGTTTAGCAACTCCCTAGACATAACCAGCTTCCGAGGCTGGCACAGCTCCTGGAAGATTAGCGATATTCCGTCTTGGTTGGGTTCCAGTACGAAATGTCGCAATGCGTCGCCAATGTCCAAACGCACTGACAGTTGGCGAAGGGCGAGGCGTCGATGTCTCCAGAACAGCTTGGAGAAGATTTCGAAAATGTCGTACATGATTGGACTCTTCTGGGTCATGAACAGGTTGATGGAACAAAGTTGCATCTTGCAGATGTACTTCCTGGAGAAGTTGAGGGGAAGCAGCTTGTATCTGCGGCTGTTGAACTCCTCCCTGAAAATGAAGTTGTCCACCGCAAAGTTGACGTATATGGCTCTCCTGAGTCTGGCATTGGGGGGTGGATTCGTCAGGGCATTGTGCGCAGCTCTTCTTTGTCGTGGTGTTTGATCCGGGTCCATATACTCGATGTAATTCCATGATCTCTCCTCAATTTTCTGTAGGTATTTGAGAGCTTTGGCTCGTGCCTCTTGACAGACAAGCAGAACTGAGGGAGATCCGAAATTGTCACTGGGCCAATCTAACAGGGAGATGTGACCGGGATGGCTGGCGAGAGCAAATATCTTGATGTCTCTGGGATGGAGAGAGGCGAAACCCCAAATCCTATCCCGAATCTCTTTCGGGAATTCGTTGAAGAGTGTGAATTCATCGCCATAAACAGGTATCTTAAGTTTGGGCAATGAGGTAAGAAGACCTTGCAGACGCGACATCTTTGTTGGGGCCTGAAGCATTTTGGGTATAAAGAGAGTGGTTTGATTTGGGACAGCTGTAGAAAGAGGAGTTGAATGAGAGAGTTGCAGTCTCTTAGTCTTGCAAGTAAAAGTAAATCATCAATCGTCTACGTCGATTTACAATGCTATTGCGACGAACTTGGTCCTAAATTTAGAATGTCAGTAAAGACACGCAATTACACGCCCAGAAAAGACGTGAAGAAGGGAAAGTCCAGGTTGGTAAATCCTAACAGACTGCCAAAGCGTGTGAGGATTGAAGTGTTTCGTTGTGTTGCTCTGAGGATGCCAAGGAGATTGAATGTCGGCAAGATCGAAAGTCGGGAAGATCAAAAACGTTGTACCAAGGAAAATGATCGCGTTGCGTCAAGGAGATCGAAAGAATTATATCAAGAAGACTGAAAGGCGTCGTCGCGGTAAGAAGATTGAAAGTGCTGTATCGCAACTGTTGAAAGGTTTGATGTGCGTCGAGAGAGGGTAGGTATCCTTCACAGGAACCCAGTTCTGGACATGACTTGTTAGCAATGTGCCACAATTATACTAGTACAGACTAGATAAAGAAAGAAAATATACCTTTAGAGTATCTCAATGGACGTCAACCCTTGCAAGGGTTGTGGAGTCGTGTTTTGTTGTGTTGTGCCGAGGAGATCGAGGAGGACGAAGTTGTTGTATCGAAGATATTGAAGCGCGTCGAGAAAACATGCCTTAGATGGGCTAGGTACAATGTTGAACTTCATGAAAGGTGAAGAGGAAGCTAATTTATGTCTGAGGCTCTTAGGGGAAGTCATTTAGAGGTGAATTTTAAAGACGTATTTGTCGTTTTCTCTGCAGTTTGCCTATTTACTCTTGAGAAGTGTAACTCTTTCATCTGATTTAATACAGAGTACCTTCTAAACGTTCTGTTCACAACCCAGAGACATATAGTATTAACGCCAAGTTCCTTTAATACCTCTGTGAAAAAGAAGCTAATTCTGAGGTCTCTGAGGAAATTTAGTAGTATCTGGGAAAGAGGTTCTTCATGATGGTTGTTGCTCTGCCAGAAATTGTTAACAATAGCTGATTAGCGTAAAATGGTGCAATCAGATCAAAACAAACAGATCACAGGAAGAATTTAAATGTTATAGAAACTATTTTATTCGGAAGGTGCTACATTAGCCTATTAAGTCAAGGTCGCATCATAATCAATCCCATATGCCTCCTCACAAGGCCAACAATGACGGAACCAACTGTGCAAAAACATCAGTAAATGCCCCAATTCTTGTCACGGAAGACTTACAGATCTCTTGTCAACATCTTACTACACCAAGGAAGTTTTCCATTCGGACCCGGAAGAGTTCGCATATACTTCATACACTCACCGCAGAAAACCACGTTCCCTTCCACTCCCAACCTTTCCTTCAGCCATTGCGCCAAGATTCCCTGGACTTTCGCTTCTTCAATCCCATCTTCAGTTTCTGCATATGGTGGTTCCAACGACATCTCCTCTTCTTCATCAAATCCCCATCCACCACCCGGTGCATCCAAGTCCATATTCTCAGAACTCTCACCAGTTTCTCCATTGGTCTCGGCAGCCGCGACATTGTCGATATCGTTAGAACCTTGTATTGCGATGTAGCGAATAATGGCTCCTTGAGCTCTAGAGTCCTGAAAGGATATTGAATCTGGAACACCAATCTTGCGTTGGAATAGATTGTTGTCGCGGTAGCGGTCGAGGTCGAGGTATCTGGCGAAGGTGTGAACCATTTTGGGGCTGGTGAGAGTGAGGGATAGTTTGCTTGGCCTGTCAAGTAGTCTTATGATATTGTATTGAATCTCGGCTGGGAGATCCAAAAGAAGGGATTTAGAGTCCATCTTCCGTTTGGAGGGGATTTTGGTGTTTAGCTTCTTTGATATCTGGTTGGTTGTTGAATGGTTCCAATCCGTGCCCGAGGGGAGGGTTCAAAATATCGTCAGCGTTAAGGCGGACTGTGAAAATCCGAACAATGGTTACCGATGAGGTATCAATAGCTGCTGATATACGACTTAGATGCAGATATGTGCGATGTCGTTGTGTTGAGTCCTAAAGAGGACGATTTTCAGACCTGCTATTTTTGCAAGAAATGGTGTCACGTGACGTGAAGATTTCTTTAACAACGTCCTCTCAAGTGGAGTTCCTTTTTCCATGTTGGTTTTGCATATATTTTGATGCATTCGAAGCTGAACCTACCTGGATATTTAGTATTAATATCTTGGGTTTATTTATTGCTAAAACGAAGTGATCAATGGCACAGTCCCTCGATGAACCAACCATCAGCGCGTTCAACATCAACCTCACCAAATAGGCGAGTGCCAGAATCAATTTCAGAACAGTACAATTAAGGTGGCAGTATTCCGTATGGAGCCGTGCTTTCCATCTTTTTTTCAAGCGAAAATCAATGGTTTTTTGTTTGTACACATTCGAACATGATCTCTCCGAGGAATTTTGTTAACGTGGTATGCTTTTATCGTCAGAATTGAGGCGTTGAGCGGTTGTGAACATAAGCCTCCCAGCTTGCAAACCACATTCTTACTGAATATCGAAGTAATTCTTCAACCCCCGTACTGCCTATCTTCCTTCTCCTTTCCATCATCTCTTGCCTATGATCCGAAACATTCATTTCTACAGATCATACCAAATCTACCTTTGTCGGTTCCTTCTTTCCTTTTGAATTTAGCCTGTTTCCCCTCATTATTGTCGTATAACAAGCGAGGTCTTGGATGGGGATAGTCCCGAGGAAGCACTGTTGAGATACTCCGGACTGTACGGTACAGCATCAGACTCGATACCAGGAAGGCAGCTAACTATCTTAACCCGTGGAATACCCCTTTTTCACATTTGAGAGGTCAAATCCTGCTTTTTTCCTTGTCCCCGAATGCGCTTTCTTTCACTCATCCTCCAGCAAACCGTTCGCCCTGGCTTCAAGCGTGTAGTGACACGTCAACCACCACCAAGACACAGATCACCAACCAACGAACCAACCAAGGGATCAGAGAAAGACTGGGGATTCTTCAGGAACTTGGGCCCGAATAGTGTAACCACCACGTGCAAATAAGGGATTATCGTGGACGGGTGTTCTGTCTGTCTCATGGAAGCCCGAATTATCATGGAAGGAGAAGATAACAAACAGCAATCTACGACCCCTCGAGAACACTCTAGGTTTATTATATATCAACTTCTCCATCATAGCGAGATCAGGACAACTGTTATTACATTTCGAATGATTAATGATTTCCGTTTGACGAGCCTCTCACCGTTAAGCCATTCAGACCCAGCGAGTGGCCCACGCCAGCACTCCCTGCCAAAATCCCTGCAGATTCCCCAATTCAGGCGTTCCCGTCACTAAGAAATTTGGGCTCCACGATCTGCTCCACCTCATAATCTCCAACACCCACCTCAACCCTCAACCCCTATCGAGACACTCACCACGAACTCCTCGCCCCCAACGACTCAACCTCCTCCCTTCACACCGAAGAAGATCCTCGAGAGCACCTACATGCCTTCTTCTTTGCTGGCTTGATCGGATGTATTTGCTTCCTTTAGCCCCTGCCATGTCATTCTTTTGATTCGACTGCTTTTACCCGTTTATAATTATTTTAATTGTTGGAGAGCAAGGGAGCGAGAGAACGAAAGAAAGAAGGAGGAAAGACTCAACGCGTCGCGATCCACCGACATCCTCCTCCCACTTCGAATCGCTGTCCTGGATACTTTGGTATACTCGGTCTCGTCCTGGGTGCAGCCTACGAATTGTTTGCGCTGAATTTTGATGGTATGTCAGGGCTTCGAGAATACACTCAGAGCAAGTTTGGATATGGGCTAACGGGAGTTTGGGGAGCATCAGATAATCGGGATCCCCTATTCAAATCAATAGAGACAGTTGCGGACGACTCCGGCTTCGTCTGCGCTGATCTCGTTGTGGTAAGTTGGACTCGAAAATAACGTTCATCCAGAGACAAATGGCTGACGCGCCGTCTCACAGTGAACACTTAAAACAATTTCGTCACTACCTTCGACTCCAACGGCGGCAGAGGATAGAGAGGAATCACAAGGCAATCTACTGCCAGCTTTCTCGGAACGCGCAGCATCGCCGGCTTTTTCGACAACATCGACCGCTGAAGAAGGAGGTTCTTCTCCCCTTCTCCCGCCCCTCCCCGAGCCGACCTTCAACGGACGAACACTTCATATCCTACGCACCCCCCCTTCTGCCCCTGCCTCTCACAGCAGCCACTACTACACGGCAAGTTGGGGTTCCCCATACCAGGAACCAAACAGCACTCAAGCACGAGTTCAACGAGAGTCCATCAGCAGTGACATCTCGTCCGATAACTCACCAGTCCGACATCTCGAGTTCCATACCCCCTTTCTGCGTCCAGTACCATACTTCAGGAACACGCCCTCGGATCCTGAATTTGTGTCCAACGACGGACTGATCAGTGCTGCCGTTCTTGCTAATCGCGCACGGAGAAGACCACAAGGACTGACGGAGGACTGGATCAGACAACACACTGGCGGTGAAGCTGCAGAGAGGAACAATTGGCTTAGCGACGGTGCTGGAGATAGTGAACACTCTTCATTGAGCGGATCAATTTCAGGCGGAGACAATTGGCTAAACGACCCCAAAACACCTACTCTCAAACGATTCTTGTCCTCGCGCCCGAGACATCACACTAGACTCGATAGTAGAGATACATTGACACAGGAGGATTTTTCTTTGGACCCTCCCGAAACCAGCAGAATGGAGGAAGAGCAGGGCACACCGAATGGGGCCGACATTCAATTGAAGATCTCGAGTCCTGGAGATGACAAGCCTCTTCCAGCTCCTCCTAAGGAGGTTACGTGGGATGCAGCCGCGCATCCAGCACCAGTGCCTTCGCCTTCCCCGGGACCACCTCGTTTGAAGAAAAAGGTGCCCTGGAAAGGCAAGAATATCGTGGTTTTGATCCCATGGGATGATGAACGAGGTCAAAAGGGCAAGGCGCCAGCCCCCATGACCGAAAAGGATGTTGAAGCGATGTTGAGAGAGTGGGAACAGTTGGGTTATGATACCACTGGATTCAATTTAGGCCAGGGTTCTCTTGATGATAATGAAGGAGGCGAGGGCCAGAGTCGAAGTCCATGGCCACACACTCATGATATGGTGGTTGAAAGGGCGGAGAAAGCTTACAGTGTTAGCATTCCGGATAAGGAAGGTAAGCTTAATCTTTTCATCATAAACTCGCCGATCGGGGTAATTTCCTTGAGGTGGTCCAGCGGCGATGGATTTAACCTTATTCTCTCCGTTTCCACGCCTCTTTTTCAAGAAGCGAATCATTTCACATGACGAAAACTCGCTGTGAATTTTGTTTCAAATTTTTATCCCTCATTTGGAAGCGACGTAAAACCATATCTGAACATATCTAACACACGTGGGCGATGTAGATTGGAATGCATATGTTAATGAGCTCGCTGAAGCCAAATTGCGCGCTTTGGGTGTATCATTTGGCGATGACGAACCAGCCATCTCACCAGCGGTGTCAAATCTGAGCCGACAGGCTTCGATGCAATACCCACCATTGCCATTTTCACCGCCGATTCCATCCGCATCAGCAGCAAGCAGCCACCTGTCTCACAGTGGAAATCCATTTTCGCCAACCATGCTACCCGGAATTTCAACGGGCCAAAGCTCAAATCCAGGGTCGATTGCATCGCCAGCATCTATGCACGCGCAAATGCATGGAAAGTTTAACCCAAGACAATCCGTGTCCTTTTCGACCGGAGAGCATCCATTCGGATCTCCCTTCCAATATCCCCAACAAGCGTCGCCTGGAGTCTGGTCTCCACAGCAAATGTTGTATCAGCAAGGTACGGCAAGAGGTGGTTCGCCTGCTATCCAAAATCTTAGTGCGCTCGCCTCACCGGTCCCATCTTTCTCGCCAGAAGGATACTTCCAGCAAGGGGATGTGTTGGCTCACCTACATCATCGTCAACAATCGCTTCAAATTCAACTCCAGCATCAACAGCAATTACAGCTTCAGACTGCCGCCCGAGCCTCTCCTCGTTTGCAAGAGGTTTTGGAGAGTCCCGAGGAAGCCGTTGTTTCCAAGAGCCCTTCGAAAACCCCAGAAGCGAGGCAAATCAAACACAACCCAAGTGCCAGTTTGCAACAGGAAATTGATGATGCAGAGTACCACCTGGAGGAGCAAATGCAGAGACAACTTGAACACGATGATTACAGTCCACATTCTGACAAGGGTGACGATCAGTTTGAGAAGAAGGCTCCTGCTCACTCCCGAACTGCGTCTACTATGAATGCCATGGCTCCTCAATTCGTGGCTAGAGCGAGCAATGGACCGGTCTTGCATCATCCCCAGCCTCATAGCCGCGGCCACTCTCTATCTCAAGTCCCATTCCCTGATAGTGAGGAAAGTTCGGTGGAATCGAAGTTCGCTCGTCTAGGTGCTGAAGCTGCCAGAGCTGAAGTTTCTGACCTCGAGACCAACCCAAGCAATGTGGGAACACCTAGTCTCAATGGCAAGGGAATTAATGGCCATGAGAGGTCTGGTTCGATCATTAGCAATCCTTGGCAAGATTCTGAAGAAAGTCGCAACCCAAAACCTGCGCCCAAACGACCAGGACATTCCGCGAAGCCTTCAATGTCAACCCTCAATGTGGCTGCGAAGGAATTCAAATTCAATCCTGCGAGCGCGTACTCACCCAGCCAATTCACATTTGGTGGAAATGCCTTCCAGCCCCCGCCGATCACTGCATACTCATCCTTTGCACCGCCTCTATCTACAGCCTCGAGCCATATCGGCCACCCATCTATCAGTGGGAAGGGCATGATTAATGTCGCTGCGCCTGTCTTCACTCCTGGTAATAGCGATTTCAGTTTCTCTGGGGTTGGCCCAAGCTTCCGTCCTGATGCTCCAGTGTTCACACCATCTTTCAGCACCGACAAGAAATTTTCCGAGTCTGTTGGTAGTACTGGAGCTGGTGCTGAGGACCTTCGCTCTTCGATCTTTGGTAACATTGATTTGAGTGCTCTTGGTATCTCGAAACCACCCAAGAAGAACAAGGCTGTGCCGATCATCCGTCCTGACAGCAGCCTTTCGCCTAAGATTGAGGACGAAGAGATGTTTGATGAAAATGGGCGCATCGTTCAGAGCGAGGGCCGCTTCAAGAGAGCAAAGGGTGGTAATGATGACGGTGATTCGGTGCCATTGTTTGCTGAACCAGGAATGCCACTTGGAGAGACTTCGAGAGAGCAGTCGCCTCCCAAGGAGAATCTGCCAACACTATCGACTCAGGCCAACAAGGAAAATTCCGCACCGTCAGACAATGGTAGCCAGCAAACAGGACCACAAGTTCTACCGAAGGACAATTTCAAGACGGAGGCTTCTCCAGCGTCTGCTGGCAATGAGTTTGCGCCATGGGAGTTCAAGCAACAACAACAGGCTGCAGATTTCAATGCAGCACGTCCATTCACAGCGAGGCGATATGGTTCTGGTCTTCCTGCCTACGGACAATACGACGTATCCGATGAAGAGTTTGAGCCCGTCATCGAAGAACCGAAGCCAGAGCCAAAGAAGAGTCACAAGAAGAACTCCCTGTCTGCTACTGCTAAACCTTTCGAATTTAAGCCCAGGGCATTCTCTTTCAAATTTGGCGAGCCATCTGAGACCAAACCTGCATCGCCTCCGATCGTGCAGCCATCACTTCCCAAAGGATTGTCAGGCTCAAGATACGCAAGAGACTCATCACCAGAAGCAGAACAAGAGATCTCTGTCGAGCCAGCTGCACCAGTTCAACCAGAAATCCCTGTTAAATTTGGATTATCAGGATCAAGATTTGCCAGAAGTCCGTCGCCAGAGGAATCTGCCCCCTTCTCGCCGCCTATGGACGCCGGAATTGATTCTAGATATACAAGGAGTCCAACGCCTGCTCACGAGAATGGCTTCCCATCCCCACAAGCCAACAGTCCGCCCCGTTATGACTACAACGAGCGATCGCCAAGTCCAAACCATGAATCTCTTGGTATGGATGATATTGATGCTATCATGAACGAAATGAATGCACATGATCGCAAGGCTGTGCCCAGAAATGTGTTTGCAGACACTCCTGAATACAGTCAGGCAAGCCCAGCGGGACGCATTCAAGTTCCTGACTTGGATAATTCTTCTCCAATCCGACTGCAGCCACAGAACCTCATGCGTTCAGATGCCCCAAGTCCAAGTCCTGGACGATTCAATTCTTTGCCTGGGGAGCAACAAAGAATTTTCTCCAGAGCTGTTGATCAAGATCCATTCGCAGGAGATTCAAACAATGCCCATGCTTATGGGTCGCCCATTCACCGTCTCAACAATGGCTCAAGCATTCCGGCCAGTGACTGGGACGATGTTCTCAGTGAAACCGAGGAATCCAAGTTTCAACATCGTGCGCAATTCTTTGACAATCATGTCAATGAGCTTGTCGGCGGTCTTTTGGAGGATCGACTCAATCCTCTTGAGAAGACTTTGGGAGCAATTCAATTGTCTGTCAATTTGATGGCATCTCGTGCTCCTTCGAGTAGACGAGAGAGACGAAGTATTTCCGGTGCTTTGAGCGATGCTGATGATGAGGATGACGATGAAGTTCATCCACGCCGGTCCCACAGTCCAAGAAGGGACAAGAAACTTGAGAAAATTAGGAGCATCATCACAGAGGCTCTTAACACTCACCACTCATCGCGGCCACAAACTGCTACTTCATCTACGATTGCCCATGATCCTAAGGAAGTATTGCAAGCACTGCACGAGATGAAGGAACAATTCGGTCAAAGCATGCGTCTTGATTTCCGAGCTGAAGATCTTAGAAACATCGTTGAGGAAGCGGTAGAGAAACGAATGCCACCTTCCCCCAAGCCTGGCGTTGATGAAGCGGCTGTCTTCAGAGATGCTGAGCAGAAGGCCAGAATTGAGGATCTCGAGCTAAGGCTCGCTCGTGCAGAGTCTACCTCTGAAGAGGACACAAAAACCAGGAGAGCCGCCGAGGACCGCCTAGCTGAAGTTCAGAGACTACTCCGTATCTCGGCCGAAGAGGAAGATCGACTTCGGGAGGCCATGGAACAGCGAGAGACCCACATCCAGAAGATTATCGACGAGCGCGATCAGAAAGTCAGATCAGTTGAGGAGTCAAGAGCCAAGACCACCATGCGCATTTCCCTTCTCGAGGCTGCTCAGGAAAATTCTTCCAAGACAACCGCGGATGCCCAGAATCGACTCGCCCACGCCGAAAAGGATCTTCGGGACACCAGGCAACAACTACACCACTGGCAGATGGAGGCCGAGAGAGCTTTGGAGGCCGCCAGACGACACGGTGAAGATGCGGAACATGCCAACGAATTAAACAAGGAGCTCCACCGGAAGCTGGATAGTGTCAAGACCCAGATGGAGGAAAGTATCCGAGTCCGTGAGGCCATGAGAGGGAAATTAATTGGTTTGCAGGAGGACATGGCATCCGCCGCTCGCAACATCTCCGATGAAAACGCCCGCCGGTTCAAAAAGGAGCAAGAACTCGTTGCCCGCCAGGAAGTTCTGGACGCCAGACTGCAAGCCGAGGCCAGGACCCGAGAACGCCTGGAACAGGAGATTGAACGCTTGGAAGGCGGTGAAAGGGAGGGTATGAGGGCTGTTAGCGAATCTAAGCGTCTGGAAGCATTGGTGATTGAGTTGAGAAACGAAAATCATCTTGTTGAGAAGGATGCTATGCGATATCAAAGAGAGTTTGAGGAAGCTAGAGAGAGTGGCTTGAGTGAGGTCCAGCGAACTCGCAACTACTTGCAAGCAGAGGTCGAGGCAGCGAATAACCAAGTCAATGTTGTCCGAGAGGATTTGGAGAACCAGATCATTCTGTTGAGAAATCAACTCGACCAGGTCAAGCTTGATGCCGATGCTGCTCTTGAGCGCGGCGAAATGTTGATCGAGGAATCTCAAACCTCAAAGAAGACTTTGATTGATGAGCTCAAACGCAAGCATGCCGATGACTTGGAAGACATCCAAGCTCGTTATGAACGCCAGATTGGCAACTCGACCGAGGATGCTCAACGATCCGAGCAGCATCTTCTTGAACGCCTTTCCCTGTCCTCAGCCAAGACCGAACACCTTCAAGATCGTGTTGCACACCTTGAAGAGAAACTTGAGATCGCAAACCAAGCTGCGACGGCTGCTGCACAGGCCGCAAAGACAGCTCGCTCAGGCTCTATTGCTTCCTCCCAGCCAACCAGACAACTTTCCCGAGCATTGGACCTCCCTGAAAAGATTTCTCCTCAGGCATTGCGAGAATCTATCATGGTGCTCCAAGAGCAACTCCAGGATCGCGAGCAGACAATTGAGCAGCTCGAAGCTACCGTCACTGAACTTGATCCTGACGCTGCCACCAAGATCTCCAAGCGAGATGACGAGATTCTCTGGCTACGCGAGCTTCTCTCTGTCCGCAAGAGCGACCTAACCGATATTGTAGAGGCTCTCGAGACTGATCAATGGGATGGAGACAGAGTTAAGGATGCGGCGATTCGCCTGCGCGCAAATCTCCAAATGGAGGAGCAGGAGCACGAGAGAGCCATGAACGGTGGTTCAGCACTCAATCTTCCCAACATCGCCGCCTCTCTACGCGATGCCGCTTCACCTCGAGTTGCCCAAGCCGTAGGTCCGCTAGCAGCAGCATGGGGAAACTGGCGTAAAGGCAGTGCCAGCATTTCCGAAACTATCAGAGGTGACAGGAGCCATTCCTCTACCCCAAGCCGATCAATCAACAATCCCGGTCCTGCAAATCAAAGTTTCCTCTCCGGCCTTCTCACCCCACCAACTAGTTCCGCACGTACCCCTAGCGGGAGCGTGATATCTTCGTCAAGTCTACTTAGAAAAGCAACCGGTTCTACTCAGCAGCAGCAACCCCAGCAACAGCAGCAGCAGCAACAACCAACCGCATTCGGAAGCACAGGCCAGCGATTCACCCGTGAACAACTCGCAAACCGACCATCTGTTCCAAGGGGCATGACTCCTAGGCAACACGCTAAGAGCGCTGCTCCTCCTGTGGCACCATCTACCCCACCGATGATGAGGCAGAGTTCATACGATGCTGATGCCACGGCGGGCGATTTCAGCGATGCAGGTTTCTACGATGATGACGAGAGTACCGTCGATGATTATAGGGGAGAGAGCATTGGTGGAAGATGAAATGAACCAAACGGCGACACACTGCCGTAGTCAGATTTCCTTTGTTTTTTTTCCTTTACCTCTTGACTTTTTGATTCGCGTCGAGACTGGGGGAGAGTTTGTGGTAGTCGTGTGGAAAGCGGGCAGCATTTATTTTTTGCATACATACATACAGATTTGTATCGTTTTTCATAATAAGGTCTAGACAGATTGATACCCATGTTTGGAGGCAAGGGCGAGGATGACGGTTAGGTATGAACAGAGCCCGCAGATTGCGATACCCCCCATCTTTTACTTTTATCGCGTTAGTATTTTTTTATGTTTATAATTGTAAGTGGAGGGAAGAAAAAGTCAGAAAAAGTCCGAATAATGTGCTGTTGCTATCGCTCTGTCGTTACTGTTGTATATATATACTTGTGTTTTCGTGTGTGGCATCTAATGGTGGTGGAATAGGATAGGTAGGATAGTGTAAGGAAATGACAATACACATTTCACTGAAACATATCTTGTGTATTTGTGCCTGTGATTTTTTATTTTGTACTACTCATTCTTACTAGAAGGGAGGTTACCTAGGAAAGCATCTCACTCTTTCTGTCGCTTATGTAGTCGATCCCCTCCTTCCTCTCTCTTCTTTTCATCCTGGACAGGCCCAATCAATGCCCTTCCCTAATACACTGCTTCCTAATCGCGAGAAAGCAGTGCATAGAAGTGTATATGAATGGTTGTATCCAAACAATCTGTCACATACGACCATAGACTGAAGAAAATAGGGCATCCCGTCCGCTCTGCCGTACTCAAGCTTCAGATCGGTAGATTAGTAGTTGGGTGGGTGACCACCAGCGAATCCCTGCTGTTGTATGTTTTACATTATCTTTTTGCAATTCTTTTGGTGGTGGTGGGTTGTGGTGTTGTTGTTGTATTTAGTGGGTGACTTCAGTGGATGTGACGGGAGGTTGGCATAGGATGACCTGTGGTGTGGGGATAGGATATTTTGTTCTTTTGCTAGAGATTACTGGATATCGCTTTTATTGTTTTGATAGTTGATAGTTGATATTGGTGAGGTTATAGATGGTGAGAAAGGGAGAGTGTGGAAGGAGGTTGGCATTGGTGGCGGGGAGTATCACGCTTTTTGGCTCTCGTGGATACCAAAATAGCAAATAAATGACGGCATCCGAGCTATATGAATCTTTATGTAATAATTCCTGCAAATTTAATAGAATCTTTACTTATTGCATATGTATGAGCAAAGCACCATGAAAGTATTGACATCTTCGTAGTGTTTGTTGACAGAAAGACAGTCCCAATCCTGCTCCCTTCTAAATACCCACAACCTTCTATACGCAACTATAATCAAGGATTCTGCTGTTTTGATCGTACATTGCAGAACATGTGCCTCAAAACTCGACACGGCGGCAAGAAGAGGCATTTGATCTGATGTTTGGTGCTGCAGTGACTGCAAGCGAAACAAAGAAGAACGAAAGGAGAAGCTCGATATTGACGATGCATCTCTCCCACACACACTCGAACTGCCAGTCATGATGTATCTGGAAGGTGACAAGAATGGCGTTTGGCTTGGTTTTGATATCGATACATGTGTTGTTGTAACTAGAATTGACAACGCAGACAGTGCAGGAGACAAATTGACGGGAGCAAAGGTTATTGGGTGGGAGAGCGTGGAGTTTGGAATCGGTAGAAGCTAAAATTAGCGAAGGATAAGTCAATGATGTGAAGATTGAGATTCCTTTTGTTAAATTGCATCTCAAAACTTCTATGTATTTAAAGGTGGCTATTAATTACGAGTTTAGTTGGAAGGCCGGACAGAGTCTAGCCCCCGCCTCCAAAATAATGATATCTCCCAACTTCAACAACTCCCGCAACTCAACCCCCAAAAGATCGACATGACAGACAAAAATCCATTATCTAATTGACCTCCAGATCACCCTCACAACCCCTCCTCTAGCAATTCCAAGTGTTTTATCTTCACCCACCTTCCCCATAAAGCCTAGTACCGGCAATGACCTTAATTAACCTTAAGCCACCTACCGATGCTGCAGCATCTTGACAACCGACATGACCTGCATCCCCAACCATCCCCAACCATCAATTGGCTACAAATCTATCAGCGTCTCCTTCTACCAGCCGAGCCAAGCCAGACAACAAACTTGTGATGAGCAACCAAGAACCAGCATCTGTTCCTCATGGGGAAGCTGGAGAAGGAGTGGGTTGATGATGTGAGGATGTTCTGCAGCGGGAAGTTCTCGGCAAGGGGTGGTCGATCCTAATGAGACAGGAGGATGTACCTTTTGCTGTGGGAGAAGTCGCAAGCGATACTGTCTGCACTTTGATGAGTGAATGAGATAAGGCAGAACTTGTGTGCTAGACATGCTGGATGTGCGGAATCTCGCCGTTTGGACCTGTCATGTCGATTCGGAGGCTGAGAGGGAGGCTTGATGGGGAAGGCGACAGATGAGAGGTATTGATCTCTCTGTTTACTGAGCAGATAGAGTTCGTGATGAACTGCCTGTCACTTTTTGAGATATGCCGGGTCATACCTAGAATGGAAGGTCTGGATATCTTGCATAGAGGACTTCTAGAAGACATAAAGATCTTCGAGATGTCCGTTTCAGTTTGGTCTATTCTTTTCTCTTCATCCCATTGATTCTCTCCGCCAAGATGAAGACTTCCATCACATCTCTCTTCTTGCTTGTCGCAAGTACCTTCGCTCAAAAGGTTAGCTATGACGGCGCAAAAGCTATCAGAATTGAAGTCGGAGAGGATGTAACTCCTGTGTTGAACGTGATCAACAAGTTGAAGCTCGAGACTTGGAAGGGTATCGGGCCTGACGGTCTCCCAATAGCCGGAGGACATGTCGACCTAGTGGTTCCAGCAAAAAAAGTCGCCCAATTCGAGAAGTTGACCAAGGGGATTACCCAAGAGGTCATGCATGAGGATCTCGGCTTGTCCATTGCTGCAGAGAGCACTGCACCTGCTCTGACCAGCAGAGGTATATCCAGAATCCCCATAAGCTGTCCAATAATAGCGTACTAATAACTCTATGCAGCTGCAAACCTCGCTTACTTCAACACCTACCATCCCTATGCGGAACATCTCACTTTCTTGCAGGAGTTGGTTGCTGCCAACCCTACCAGATCTGAGATTGTTACCACTGGAACTTCCGTTCAAGGAAGAGTTATCACCGGTATTCATTTCTGGGGATCTGGAGGCAAGGGTAGCAAACCCGCAATTGTCTTGCACGGAGGAGTGCACGCTCGTGAATGGATCACCCCAATGGTAATTGCTCTGTCCGGTCACATGAACACAATTTCTAACTTGCCATAGACAACTGAATACTTCGCTTATTACAGTAGGTCCCAATTTTAATCTTCATTTAGGGAATAGAGCGTTTTGAGTCCTCAAATTTCTCACGACCAGGCTCCTCGTCAATGGAAACACTGCTGACATTCTATGAAGTGCTCACAAACTACGCTACCAACACCGAGATCAAAGGTTTCATTGACAAATATGACTACTATCTTTTCCCGGTCGTCAACCCAGATGGTTCGTCTCCAATTCCCATTGAAAGCAGAGAATTGACCTCATCGTTACAGGCTTCGTTTACACTCAAACCACAAACAGACTCTGGAGAAAGAATCGCCAGACTGTATCAACAAGCACCTGCGTTGGCCGAGATATCAACCGCAACTGGCCATACCAGTGGAGTTTAACGGGAGGAGCAAGCACCAATCCTTGCGATGAGACATACAAGGTATATCTTTCCTCTCAATCTTGACTATTTCTGTATCACGTGCTAATTTCACTACTCAAGGTCTCGCCGCTGGAGATTCCCCAGAAAACAAAGGTCTTTTGGCATATATCAACAACCTCAAGGCTGGAAAGGGAGTTCAGATGTACTGGGATATCCACTCCTACTCCCAACTCTTCATGACTCGTAAGCTCTCCCCGCTTTCCCCCTTCCCCGCTGAAGTCTCTCCCACCTGTCTTCTCTTAAAACATAAATCTAACTCATTCCCTAGCATACGGATACTCTTGCACGGCAGTAGCACCAACAACACCGTCCTCCAATCCCTCGCCCGGGGCGTCGCAGCTGCTATCCGCGCCGTATATGGAACTGCTTATGGAGCTGGTCCTATCTGCTCTACCATCTACAAGGTCACTGGTTCATCTGTTGATTATATCAATGATGTTACAAAGGCTAAGTATACATTCACTATTGAGCTGAGAGATACCGGAACCAATGGTTTCATCTTGCCAGCAAGTCAGATCTTGCCAACGGGTGTTGAGACCTGGGCTGGATTGAGGTATTTGTTGATTAACATGGTTTCTCTCTAAATGGAGTATGTCATGGAAGAGAAGATCGGTACTTGAGCTTTTAGAAGATGGAGGAGGCGTGGGGTAGCTGGGGGGTGGGGGAGAAATGACGAGAAGATATGTGTACTTAAAACTTTTGGTATAGCAGGAGACATTGTGCTAAGGTACATACAAGCAAAGCAATAAGCAATTATACAATTTTTACACTCCCATTTCCCTTTGCTGCATGCCTGAGTCCACGTCAGCCAACTGAGGGTGTGAACGTAGGACCCCTTCTCACGCACGTCAGATTTTTTTCGCCACAGAAACTTTCATCAATTTCGGGACGAAACTCATTCAGGACTCTCCTGTCCGTCTTTTATTTCTTGGACGCCGGTTTCGCTCTCTGGAACGATTTACTGAGCAGAAGCTAAAGGTGGACGTCCGTCTCAGGTAGGCACTGTAACAGTACGTCCACCTACCTTCCCTGATCCTTTGCATATCCCCGCGTACCAAACCCACACACTACTCCGTACTTTGTCTTTTAGTCTCAAAGACCTCTTTCCATCAAGTCCAAATTACATAAAGGTAGGAAGAAGTAGCAAGGAGAAGATGAAAAGAGAAAGGAAGGATACACACTTCCCGTCCCCCACTACTGAGCACGGCAGATGCCTTCTCCAAGCCCGATCAGCAGCAGATCATCAACAAAGAAATCATCATCGCACAGGAACATCCCCACTCTTCCATTGGCCTCGCCCTGTGCGCCCAGCCACTTTCCCGGGTGATCGTTGCAATCAGATCACTTGATAAGATTAATCTTATCAGATTCTCTCCTGCCAATGCTTTGCCCAACCCACACAAGGCGGGCACAAGTACATAAGCGTACACAAGCCCCCTCTCACAAGCAAGCAAAGCAAGCCTTGCCGCTCAAGTGCCGTGTTGGCTGGGCTTGGAAGTTATGCGGGTGGTGCAAGCCACCGAATCACTGGGGCTTGATGAGAGGCTTGTATACTGTATTGGGTATAGGGCTGGTATAGTAGATGGATGAGAAGACGTAAGACGGAGGACAAGGGACAGAGTTTTTTCTTTTGCTGGTGATGTGTTGATGTTTGGTGTTGTCTGGCGGGGGGGGGATCAGCGAGAATGTTAAAGAGAAGGAGTTTCCCTTGACTCACTGCAGACTTTCCTTTTCTTTCCTCGAATTTTGAATATACTCTTTCAAATAAAAGACTCCAGCTTCGCCTTTACATACCCAATACTTATTCTCCGTACATAACTCACCTCCAAAAAATGACGGACGTCCAATCCCACCCCCAACCTTCCCACGACTTGAAGTCTCCACTGCTCAGTGAACCGGCAACAACTACCACCACATCCAAACCTCAAGAAGAACAACCAACACTTACATCTCTCTCCGAAAAGATCTCAGCACTCTCCTCGGAACTAAGCACCTACCTTTCGACCAACAAAATCCCCGCGCCTACATTCGCAGCCGATTCCCCAACAAGCTATGTCGGACTTTCGCATGAGATGTTCATGAAGAGACAGGTTCTGCTAGATGCTGTGTCAGATCTATGGTTTTTGGCTCAAGGCCCAAGCGAGAGTATCTTCAACTATGCTCATTGCGTAAGTCCCCTCTCTTTCACAAATCATTCCAGCATTCCAGAATTCCAGAACAAGAACGAACTATTTTCTGACAAGCTCTCCAGGTGATGCCCGACGCCAGCTGTCTCAATGTCCTCAATTACTTCGACTTCTGGTCCGCCGTCCCTCTGGAAGGCTCCGCAAGTTACGCATCCATAGCAGCCAAAACCAACCTCCCACAAGACGTTGTATACCGGGTCCTCCAACACGCCATCACGCTTCGTATCTTCTCCGAAACCTCTCCAGGCTCACCCACCTCCACCATCGAACACACCTCTCGCTCGGCCGCACTTCAAAAATCCGCCGGTCTGAAAGCCCTCGTCTCCACCGTTCTCGACGATGCTGGTGCGCCGATGATGGTGCTCAACACCGCTCTGGAGAAGTATTCCCTGAACAAGAAAGAACTGTCAGCGGATATGGGCAATACGGCCTTTGCCCTTTTCCATGAGGGCGAGACGTTTGGGAAGTATCAGACCAGTTGGGAGTTTATTGAGAATGATGGCGAGGGCGAGAGAAAGGGTTGGCGTCAGAAGAACTTCGTCAAGTTCATGGATTATATCAAGGAGATTTTCGCTTTGGAGAAGACCATGTTGGAGCTTTATGATTGGAAAGCGGCAGGGAATGCGAGGGTTGTTGATGTAAGTAACACTTTCCATTTTCCCTTTCGAAAAGAAGAAAGCAACAAATACAATCAGTACAACAAGAAGCGAGAACAAGTAGACTGACTGATTTCACTCCCAAATAGCTTGGCGGATCCGGTGGTCACGATGCTTTCGTCCTAGCAAAAGCCTTCCCCAACCTCCAAATCACCGTGCAAGACCTGCCCCAAGTGCGCAAAGTATTCGAGACCAACCGACCCACAACACTCTCCTCGCAAGTCACATTCTGCGAACACGACCTCTTCCAGCCTCAATTCATCATCGCACAGATCTACATCCTGAAGCTCATCCTGCACGACTGGCCCACAGCCGAGTGCATCCGCATCATTCGCTCGCTCATCCCCGCGCTGCAGCCGGGCGCCAAGATTCTGTTTATTGATTATATTGGCAAGCCTGGTGGCGGGGAGGCGGCGAAGTTGCCTAGAACGTTTAAGCAGTTTGGGACGGCGACGGATTTGAGGATGATGGCGTTGTTTAATACGAAGGAGAGGCCTGTGAGCGATTATGAGGGGTTCTTTAGGGAGGCTAGTGCGGGATTTGAGATCCTGAGGGTGGAAGCGAATCCGGAGACGTTCATTGCTGTAATTGAGGTTGTTTGGAGAGGATTGTGAGATGGATAGGTGTATCATGGAGTTTAAATTGTTGAATTAGTGTAGAGAAAAGAGGGACAAAATTAAATCGCCTTACAACAACAACATGTATTCAAGTCTGACGGAGGCTATGCAAAGATTTCTTCAGAAGATCGTGTCGGAGATTCTCCTTCAAGTCAGTCTGTGTCCTCGAGCCCTTTGGGTGGCTTGTTGTTTACTCCACTCAACTTCTTGCTCCAGAGTTGAGTGTTGAGAATTTGGCGAGTTGTTTCGAAGTAATGTCAGAACAAAAGTAAATCTGGCTACAGCCATTATGTTCAGATGCTGTACGCCTAATTCACATTTCTCAAGCTCAACGTAGGGTGGTGCTAATTGAACTTGAACATTGCGACAGGCGAGTGAGATCTGACTTGACTTCAAGGACATATCTTCAACTTACCGAAGACTTTTCCTGGAAGCAATTTGGTCTCGTAAATCCCCGTCCTTTGAAGTCGTGTGCAACGGTTGAGTTCCCAGAGACCTCGTGCGTAAATTTGACTTATTACGACATCCAGTTGTCTGTATCTCTTTTTACCCCGATCAAACGGAAATTTGCCAAATAGAAAATGGAATCTCCACAACAGGATTCATATAAGTCCTAGAACAGCACCTCGCTGTCGAGAATCGGCACCAATAGCCGTTCTGCTGGAAATGATATATGGGAGTGAGCAAATGACACAACCCAGGTATCATTCCAAAGTAAGATTACATCAAGCATTTTCTCAATCGTGCACCAATACCTTGAAAGTGCATCAACTTAATTTTGTTGGTACACGATTAACCCAAAAATAATCAGCCTTACGGAAGTAATTTTAAGTCTTGAAACGCATTGAATAAAGGTGGACGTTGGAATTGCCATCTTGGGACTTCTTGAATTTCCAGTCCAGTAAATATGACCGAAGTTCATGCCAGTAGTGAGTGGATGTTAGAAATTAATAACTGTACGCAACACAAAGTGACACTGCAGTGGAAAGACAAGGAACATTTCCCCCATTCATTATTTCCCAAGTGGACATGACTGAAATAGCAGTTACAAAAGTCACAAAATAGCATGCGAAAAAAAGCGACTCATGGCTATGAGGTGTTTTTCGTACCAAGTAAGATCTTACATGCGCGTTACCTTTGACTTCCCGGGATATCCCAGAGGTTTCTCACTGGCACTTGCTGTACTCTGTGCTATTTTCTCAATTATGTGGTACCACTTGTGGACCGATAAGCAATCAGGCTCGACGGCACAGCACCTTGTCTAAGTGAATGGAAATATCAGCGAATACCTAGGGTGTCATTATTGCCAACAGTTGTGATTTGAGATGCATGCAGCTTGCGACTCGAACTACTGGACCAAGACAAAACTTGAGAAGTTAAAAACGCGTGCACAAAGTAAAGGTCGTACTACGAAAAAATCATCTGCTCCTCTGGTGACTCTTGTCGAGGTCGTAGAGGCATTAAGTTGCGAGATATCAGATCTATCTCCTGTCTGTTTTTGCACATCAGACCTTCAGTCAAAGATTGGCATGCAGCGATGGAGGCTGAAGGCCGTTTGCTGTGAAAATTGACACCCACTCACTCACCCATAGTCATAGTCGAGACTCTGATCCATCAGATAATCCAGACTAACTCCATTCCGGCAGGTCGTTTGCCACTGAATTGCAGAGAACGGGGAACAAACTGAACCCCATGATTCATTCGTATTATTTGGTCCCATGCAGTATCCCTCTATGATCTTTCCCCATCACTATTCAACGCTCCACTGCTCAAGTCCAAGACAACTAGTCATCCGTAGAAGGCCCGTCCCCGTCAAAAGCCGTGCTGGGCATTGGATCTTCGGCAAGGAGTGCGCGATTCGAGCGACAAGTAAGAATTCACCCTCTTACGGAGACAAACCCGCAATTGCAGAGCCCCAAGACACCTTGCTGTATGTCTATGTCGTCTTTTGTATCTTTACCTGGTCAATCTGACAGGGCCTGGTAGGGTTCCCTGAAACTGATAATTTCCCGCCCTGACATCACTGGCTCGTTTTCTTGGTTTTCGTGTTGGTCGAGCACGAACAAGCATCGCAACAACTCTCGCTAGAACTATTGCCTGGGCAAGCATGTCTTGGCCCCGTCGGGGTCTGGGCATGCAGCAATATCTCAACTCCCAAGATCCTCAACAACGAGCAAATTTGATATGGGAACTTCTGTTTCAAGCAACATTAGCAGCGATGATCTGGCGCGTCTTTTTTGTCATTGGGGGACCACCATAAGGCCGAAGCTAAGGAAGTAGGACCGGTAGAGCTAAGGCAGGACGACGTAGAGCCTAGTCGCTGAAACCTTCGACGATCGTTCTTCGCGCGCTCCGTGCTATGACTTGGAGAGCATAGCGTGAGCGTTTCGCAACTCTCCTTGTGTTCCCTTGAATCCTGTTGGTTGACTCAACGGGGATAACCTTCCTGTGTTGCATTCGGGCTCTGTTAGCGACTGCTGGGTGTTGAGAATAGGTCAATAGGATGTCCTCGCCACAGTTGGTGATACTTGGCGAGAACTGGAAATGACCCCCGCTCGTGGAGAAGATCATGGTCCATGGATACCGGATTCAGGTCATATTGTGCAAGGTTCATGACAGGCAAGGAGGAGACCAACGTGGAGCCATCTTCGCATCTGGAGCTCTGGAGCTCTGGAGCTGGCGGAGTACAGGATGGAGTGATATCCCCAATGGAGAGACGCGGGGTGAGGAGTTCTTGGGGTTGAGGAGTATATGAAGAATCGATTTCCCCCTCGTGTTTTTGTCTTGCTCATCTTCTCACCATCTCCCTTCCGGCATCTCGAGTTGTTCATATTAGTTTCCCTTCGCCCCGGAACTAGTGACATTCACTTCCAACTTTTGGAACCTTGGACCTTCATAAATCTTCAATTCTTTACCAGCTTCGTCAAAATGGGATTGGCAGGTGTTCGTCGAGGCTCTTCAGCCTCAGCAGCCCAAGGAGGTGCTGAGCCAACAAGAATTGCGGGCATTGATGATCATGCCGTCACTGGCAGAGGAGAGATTACCTTGAGAGAGTCGATTGTGCCCGTCTGCTTGGTCACAATTCTCTTCTTCATGTGGGGATTCGCCTACGGCTTGCTCGATGTCCTCAACGCACACTTCCAGGTCGCCCTCGGAATCAGTCAAGGAATGAGTGGTGGACTACAAGCAGCATACGTAAGTAATTTCCAGCTCTCGAAAGTATATATTATTCTCCATACTGACCTTCACAGTTCGGTGCATACTTCATCGGTCCTCCAACATACTCTGGATGGATTGTCCGTAAGTTCGGTTACAGATGGACATTTATCGCCGGTCTCTGCATTTATGGAGTCGGTGCCTTGATGTTCTGGCCTTCCGGTCTCTATCGAAGCTTCGGAGGATTCTGCGGCAGCATGTTTATCGTCGGCAGCGGTCTCTCGACCCTCGAAGCCGCGGCAAATCCTTTTATCGCAACTTGCGGTCCTCCTCGCTACTCCGAGATGCGTCTCACCCTCAGTCAAGCCTTCCAAGCAGTGGGTAAGTACTTGATTGAGAGCGGAAACCCAATTCACTATCATTGCAGGCTAATAATATGATGTTAGGGAGCGTTGTTGCACCAGTCCTTGCCAGTCAAGTTATCTTCAAGAACGTCGACGACAATTCCTTGCAATCCGTGCAATGGGTTTACTTGGGAATTGCCATCTTTGTGTTCCTCTTGGCCATTGTTTTCTTCTTTGCCAACATCCCCGAGGTCACCGATGCCGATTTGGAGGATCAAGCCAAGAGGTCCGGTGCGGAGACTGAGTTCGAGGATAAATCATTCTGGAAGCAATACACCCTCTTCTATGGTGTTCTCGCCCAATTCTGCTACGTCGGTGCTCAAGTCGCTTACGCCGGTTATTTCAGTAAGTCAACCAGGCCCCACTAGTCTTCACGAGTGAGTGCAGCGCTAACGAGAACGTGCAGTCAACTACGTCTCTTGGGTTAAGCCAGGAACCAGTCACGCAACCGGTGCAAACTTGTTGGCCGTTGCTCAAGCATGTTTCGCCGTTGGTCGTTTCGTCGCCGTTGGTTTGATGAAGTTCATCAAGCCTCGTATTGTCCTCATGATCTTCATCAGCGGTGTTGTACTCTTCGCCGCTCTCGTTCTGGCGTTGAAGGGCGATGCAGCTATTGCCGCCATCTCGATGGTGTTGTTCTTCGAATCCTGCATCTTCCCTCTCATTCTCACGCTCTCTCTTCGTGGTTTGGGACGTCACAGCAAGCGTGGTGCAAGTTTCCTTGTTGCCGCTGTCTCCGGTGGTGCCTTGTTCCCACCTGTTCTTGGAGTTGTCGCCGATGCCCTTGGAGGAAATACTCAAAAGGCATACTTCATTCCATTGATCGGCTTTGCGATCGCCTTCACTTTCCCTCTCTACTTGAATATCTTCAAGGCTAAGAGTTTGGATGCCTGGAGTGAGAAAGTCAACATCGGAATTGAGGAGAAGAAGGATATCGAGACTGGATCCATTGGAGAGAAGGAGAAGGATGTGTCCCAGGATGAGATCAAGATGGGATAGATAGATGTTGTGGTATGGCGTTTTTGGAAAGATTTGTACAAGATATCCCGGTCGGAAGAGACATAGACATATAGAACCTAGATCTGTAGTTTGGAAATGAACAAAACGAAATGTTTAATCAAACTTACTGGCTTCTCCTTTTTTGGCATAATTACAAGCAATAACAGGGTCACTATTTTTGTTGTCGGTGTTATGTCTGAAGAGCTAGCTTTCAGGAAGTGGAAATCGCCCTAAAAGGATGCAGGAACTAGCTAGCGCAATCACACAGTCACGTGTTATCGTAACAATAGCGCGATTCACTTGAAGGTGGTACGCGTTACGCGATCGAGGCGATGTTGCCGAGTACCGACAGTAATGATGCTACCAGCAAGGATCTCCATCGTATCCTCGTACTCGCCAGCCAATAGCCGACAAATGGAATCCTTACTCGATCAAAGCCAACACTAGGTGGGTAGGTACTTACCTTATGTTTTAATGCATTAACGGATTCAATCGTCAGTTGGCGAACAGTGCTCGCTCACCTCGACAAAGCTCATGAAGAATGGAATGTGTCTCTTGGCTCTTGGATCTTGGCGTTCACTGTAACCTTAACAGGACTAGCAAAACCTTATTTATCTCCTTGACACTTCTGGCAACTCGACCTCGACAAAGGCATCATTTCAACGCCTGACATCTTCATGTGCACAACAGGATAAGAGATATATCCAAGCATCTGATCATCACAATCTTCACAATCTTCACAATCTTCACCAGGTGCCATCCATCTCGCATCTCAACCCCCACCATCCCCAAACCCGCTGCCATGGTCATTCCCTACTAGACCGCATCTCACATTCTCACTCAGACCGCCCAAGTCACAGGGTCCCCCTCCCAATCATAATAATCGCCTGCCTCTTTGGCATGCGACGAAAATGTGCATATCTTTCCCAGCTTCCGCATCCGAGTGCATTAATCCGTCCATCATTAACCATTACTGCACTCGCACTACTGCTGCTCTTTGACAGATGATGCAGTGATAGAGATGGATGGCTGCCCGATAACGAAACAAAGACCAAGCTTATCTCTCACCCGACCATTCCGTTCACGTTCATAGTCTCGGTAGTCTCGTTCGTTCATCGTTCCTCGCTCACGTCCACGCTGCTGCGACGTCCACTACCACTTACTTTTCTTCCACTTCCGCGTTGGCATCGTCCACCTTCTACATTTAATATGAGGAATTCTGCGCATACAATATGGAAGGGTCCTCCACCACATCATTCTCCTTTTTGAAATTCCTCTTAAAATTTCAAGACCATTTTTGAATAGGGGGAGGCTTTTTTTTGAAAGGAAGACCAAAAACTTTTCTGCCTCAACGAAAACGAGAAGGTCGATACTATGGCATTCATACTCCAGGAAAAAGAACCTCAAACCAGTGCTCCTGCGGCAACTTCGGACGAGCGTCACTACCACGTGAGTCCCTCTATCTTTTTGCACCAGCCTTACCTACCTATCTCATCACACCCCCAACTTCCCAATCTCGCCCAATACTCAAAGCAAAAATACAAACCTCTAATCACTCCCTTTCTTCCTTCTCCCGTCTTTCTTTTTTGTGTTTTATTTTCTCCCAAAACTAACCTACAAAATTATCTCAGAACGACATAAAAATCAACACCTCACCATATGAAGACAAAGATATCGAGAAACAAGCCATGCCGCCATCATCAACCAATACTGACACCCCAGATGATGATGCCGCTTACGGCACGTTCAAGAAATACCGATACTCGTATTCGAAGGAAGTGGAGCAGAGAGGCCATGCAGTCGGGATCTTGCTCTCGCTTGCTGCGGCCGTCCTGATGGTTGGCACGATCACGACTTGTTCTTACATTATTATTTTGGTCTTTATGGGTGTTTAATTTTGAGAGATGAGAAGAGCGGGGGAGAGAGTGCGAGTGGTGTGGATTTGGAAGGTTGAGAATGAGAACTACCTACTGGGTACTGGGAGGATATGCTATGTCGGGCCTGGAAGAGGTGGAGGGAGCCTTCGTTACTGAAGTAAGGCTTGGTTGGGTTTGGTTTGGGATGATGGATTGATACCTAGATAGAGCGATAGCATTGCGTGCGTGTTTTTTTTTCTGTGTTCCGTTTTGGTTTTACGAGACCCATGGATTTTGAGTTGGGATGGGATGGGATGGTATTTCTTTATCATTTTGTCCCTGGGTTTGGACAAAGGGTTTTCATGAATGCATAGCTAGAAGCGTGGGTTGGGGTGCATTTGGAGTTTTGTTCGTTGTTGCATCGATCATGTCATGGCTTTATGAGAATGAGAATGAGCATGGGAATGCCCGTTATACTTGCATTTAAATATCAATACACCTAATTTTCCTATCTTTTTTTCTTCCTTTGTCGACTTTTAACGTCTTCATTCCATTACCATAGACTTCCACAACCCACTTACATTCCTCTCATCGTTCCACTCATCTATTTATTCATACTAACTCTACGGTCAACAACCTCATTCCGGAGCCAGTTACTATTAAGATTATTAGGCATTCGCTAAAATCGGACACAACCTCAACCACCTCTTCTCCTCCAACTCCCCCAAAATCCAGACTGCCAACCGTCCTCTATCAAGAAACAACCCATCCCACCCCATCGAATTCCCCACAAACGCCGACCTTACACACGCACGCAAGTCATTCCTACTCGGCCCCTCGATATCCGTAATCTCTTCATCTCCCACCTCGGCAATATTACTCTTCTTCAACTCCTTCCCACTCAACAACGGCACTCGGAATACGGTCCAGTCGACTCTCTCGCCTAGTTTGACCGTCTCTTCCGCCATGCCGCGGATCTCGGTGTAGGAATCTCCCCCGATGATTCGCACGTAGCCGTTGATGGCAAAGAACCATTTTATGCTGCGGGTGTCTTGTGGTGCGGAGTAGGATGCCGTGGATAGGAGGAGGATGCGGATTTTGGGATTGGCCGTGAGGAGGAGTGGGAAGAGGGTTTGGAGGGCTTTGGTTACTGGCTGTGCGGAAAATTCAATTAGCTTTAGTCAAATATGTTAGAGTGTAGGTAGCTATATTGGACGTACTGTGCCTTCCCTCCTTCCTAATGTTGGGCCAGCGAGGGAGATAAAAATGTCTGCCCCGCAGTTTGCAGCTTGGGTCAAGCCATCCAAGCTGTCGAGCTCGCCCTGGATGACTGATAGATTTGCGTGCGAGGCGAGGTCGGTTGAGAGTTTCGAGGGAGTGCGAGCATAGAGAATTAATGTGTGGCCGGCTTCTAGAGCTGCTCGAGCGAAGATTTGGCCACAGAGACCTGTCCCTCCGAGAAGGAGGATCTTGTGCGACATTGGAGTTGCAGAGGTACTGACTGTATGGGAAGAAGAGGAGAGGAGTGGATGGAAATGTCTTAATGTCTTACCTTTTTGACTTACGTTAGGTGGACTACTTGCAGGAGAACTCTCATGACGCACTCGAGTCCGAGATGTTTCGTGGCATCATTTCTTTAAGTTTCGTTTCGTGTCACGGGTCTGGTTGAGAGGCTTGACGTTGCATCTTGAGGTCCGACATCTCCCTTGCATGTTCTCGGATTGCATTTGAAGCAATGCGAGATTCACGAGAGATGGGATGATGATGTGCCAACACTGGCTGCTCAATGCTGTCCCTCCTTCATTGGATCTTAAGCGCGCGTCGAGGCCAGATGCAAAACCTTATTCTTATCTGCAGGTGGCGGCTGGCGGCTAGGGGACTGTGGCGATTCCTTCCTAAATTGGAGAAGCAGGGAAAAAATGACCAAATAACAAGACCAATGATAATTGCAGAGATATAAGCCTAATCTGCAAGAAGACTACTGCGCATGCAGGCCAAGAACTAGTATCAGACTCTTTTCATACCTGATCTCACTTGACCTCCCTGGTCATTTTCAACAATCTTTCAACCTCAATCTCAACATTGCTTTCCTCGCAATCCAAGAATATAGCTATCCGGATTGACACCATGGCGGCCATAGCTACGTTCGCGATGCGAGCATTATCGGATCCGTTGTCCTTCCAGGAAGGCTTATCAGGGGTCTTTGGCTCGGTATCTTTGGCGACTTGGATCTTTCTACTGGTATGTAAAAACGCCGTGCGGATCGGGGATGTTGAGGAGGATGGGAATAGAAAGATATCTTGGATCGATGAGGTTCTGACAATCGCATAGGTTCCTCAGTTGATTCTGAACTACAAGCAAAGGAGTGCAGAGGGCATTTCTCTAATTTTCCTCACCGTCTGGCTGATCGGGGACATCACGAATCTTGCTGGTAGGTCTTCCTGTCAAAATCCCTTCCGCGGAAACCCTATGTGCAGCTCTGAGGTCATGAAACTCCAAAAAAGTTAAATGCTGCATCTCGAGAACTTTTTTTGAAATGGTCACGTGCGGGTGCTAACTCCTCTTCTAGGAGCCGTCTGGGCTGATCTGGTTCCTACGGTAATTGCTCTGGCAATTTACTTCTGCATTGCCGATTTTGTTCTCATCGGTCAATGTCTATACTACAACCACCTAAATGCCAGAGCAGGGCGTCAAGCCTCAGTTGCATCCACTGCCAATACCGAGGATGAACCCCTCCTCAGCCGCAGACGAAGCAGTGATGACACAGGTCTTCCCGGCTCGCACCGTCGCCGATCCTCTGTCCGAAGTAACCTTCATAGAAGTGATTCTCTCAGCAAAATTCTGGAGGAAGATGACTCACCTGATGCCAATCCTTGGTTGAGGAATACTATCAGTATCGTTGCTGTTATTTTCGTTGGCACTGCTGGATGGGCCATGGCGTGGCAATCTGGTGTCTGGAAAGCCACCCCAAAACTTCCGGCTGATGGAGCTGATGGCGAGCAAAAGGTTGCTCTTGGTGCGTCCATTCTGGGATACACAAGCGCAGTGTGCTACCTTGGGTGAGTATTCTTTTTACCAATTAGACCGAATCGAACGAGTACTAACTTTCCAGTGCTCGTATCCCACAAATCTACAAGAACTATAAGGATAAGTCTTGTGAAGGACTCGCCTTGCTTTTCTTCCTTCTTTCTTTGATGGGAAATTTAACCTACGGAGCGAGTATTCTGACCCACTCTCTCGAGAAAGATTATATCTGGACGAATCTACCATGGTTGATCGGATCTTTGGGGACAATGGCTGAAGATGGCATTATTTTCGTCCAGTTCAGGATGTATGCTCCAAAGCCTTCAACATCAGCCATCGAATGAGCAACTCAATTACCAGGAATATGTGTGGTACCTATATTTGGAACAGGGTGTACATAGTACAGTACCTTTGGCGTATCGGGATTTGTACAACATAGGTCTTTTACTTGTGCGTGCTCTTTTTTTGCATTCATGAAATGGAAAGTTGGTTTTGTGGGGTCAGTAGAGATCTAGCTGTTTGTGCGCGTAATTAATGTCACACTTCGGGAATCTGAGAATGGATATGTTTTGGAGACTGATTAAAAAGTCAAACAATCTGGTTTCAAACATCAATCTTGATTTATATTGCATCTAACTAGAGCTGAGATTTCCCCCTTCCATTTCTCAAAAGACAAACTCAACTAATACCAGAACAATTACTTCGAAGAAGTATCTTCTCAATACTCAAACTTCTCACCAACAAGTGCCTCGCTTGCTTCCCACAGTCTCTCCGCATTCGCTTCATCACTTGCCCACGGCATCGGAGTGGCAATCTTGCAATCTGCCAAATATTCACCAGAATGCGCTATCATCAAATTAGCCTCGCCCCTTCAAGACCCCTCAAAACCACCCAAGAAGCGGAGTCAACTCACCAACAATCCCCTTGTCCAAACTCGCAAAAACAATCGTACTCAAGCCTTCCTCCAAACTCTTGATGCCGGGCTTCTGTCTACCGACATGGTCAAACACTGTCAAGATTGCATCCCAATCCGGCTCAACCAGATTAACTGCCAACCCTGTCCCAAAGATCATGCCTGGATGCAAAGAGAAGGCTTGGATATCTCTGTTTGCCAGTTTCTTGGCGAGGGAGTGACCGAAAAGGATGTTCGCGGACTTGGATTGTCCATAAGCCTTCCAGGGGTCATAGTTCTCGCCTTTAGCACCGAAGTTGACGCCGGCTAGGATGGCGTCTTTGGCCAGTGGGGTGCCAGGGGAAGAAGAAGGCAGTTGAACGTCCGCGAAGATATGTCCTTCAGAGGAGATAGAGATGATTCGCGAAGAGGGATTGAAGATTGAGGGTGTGGCTGAGAGGAGGAGGTTGGTAAGGAGGAAGTGTCCGAGGTGGTTGATTGCGAATTGTGCTTCTATGCCGTCGGATGAGACGCTGTATTCGTGAATACCCATCACGCCGGCGTTATTGATGAGAATGTCGATTTTGGGAGCGAGGGCGATGAGGGCGGTGGCGGCGCTGCGGATGGAGGCTTGCGAGAGGAGGTCAATGGGGATGAAGGGGGTTGTGGTGGTGGGTGAGAGAGCGTTGACTGAGGGTTGCTGTTAGTGGTTTGCCCGAATGTTGGAGGTGGGAATGGGGAGGGGTGTGCGAACGCTTGGAGATCAATGGTTGTGTCTTCTCGAGGGAACGGCCGAGGAGAATGATGCTGGCTGGTTTGGAGGTTGGGTGGGTGGAGAGCAGTTCCACGACAACGGCACCAAGACTTGTTGGTGTAGGTCCGGTGAGAACGACTAGATGGGGAATGTTTGTTAGCGAGGAAGAAAGCTGTGAAGGATTGAGTGAGGGGACAAACTTGTCTTTCCAGCAACGGAGGAGGACAAGACGTCAAAGACTTCCTGGCCGGTGGTGTGGAAACCAAAATCTGAAGACATATTTGCAGAAGATGGATATTTTGAAGTTCAAAAATTGAAACTGAAAGTTTAATGTGTTTGAATTGAGTGAGGTTGATTAGAGCTTTGGTGTGAGGATGTGATGAAAGACTTTGTTATTTGATACTGATTTCCTCCAAAATAACATCACCATCACTGTCATCTTATATACTCCATTCCGTGCCTCCTCTCCGCCTTGCCAGATTGACAAAGGTTGAGAAATTATCAATCACGGTCATATCTCCAGTAGTGTTGTCCGCTTAATTCCGGGTGTTGAGAATGGCCGATCTCGTCTAGCAAGCAACTGACGCTTTTCGGTGATAAAGTGGGAAATCCTCACGTGAAATCTATATTCCTTCGGAGAACCAAATATATGCGGTGGGTGCGGCCGCTAGGGTGCGGTTGTTACCCATGTCGGTGTAACTTGATATGCACTTTCGAGGCATTGTTTGCCCGCAGGTCGATGAAATGTCTCCATTCTCGAGCAGTTTGATTGAACTTTTGGGGGAAGGAGTCGTTTAATATCACGTGATATAAATGTGATCAACAGTCCGGACTGGAGATCTTCGGCCGTAGACAAATTCTTCATCGGGATCCTGGTTAGCGAAAGCGATTATTTCGCACTCGGTAAAGAAAACTTATTAAAGGCTGGAAGAATACCCACCTAGGCAGCTATTCTATGTTTCTTTGAGGTACTCTCTCAACCATATGTCATGTGACATGTCAACAGATCTGGAGGTTGCTTAATCATTAGCTCCGTGACCTGGGGGATTGGGATTGGGGTAGAAACCGAGCGATTATACAATCCATCCCCAATCCACGGCTTTTTACTAATCCTCCATTTGCTTGTCTCCGTACCTGGCGGTCCTGTACTGCGTTGATATCAACACCCAAGCTTTCATCTGGTCTTTATCGAGTTGCTTTTCTCCGTAGCTGATTGCAAAGACGCATTTCCAACCGATGTATTTTTAATCCTCAACCAGACCAACAAGCAAACAACTACTATCATTTGCACACGATCAGCATGAGCCTTACTTACCTCTTGACGAATGGCAGACAAGAAGAAATGATTATGGCATTGCGGAACGGCCGTGTTTGACTCTGCTACACGAACAACACTTCTGGTGTTCATGCATCATTCCATCCGCGTCTCAGATGTTAGCTCAAACGGCACAGCGAGGCATTTCGACTCGATCAACCTCACACATGCTTTTGATGAAAGCACCTTTCGAGGAACTGAAATGACTTGCTTGTCCAGGTTGGCAATCTATAATTGTTTCTTCCTTAGTTGGGGGCTTTGGGAGGCACTTTCATCTCATGTCCACCTATGAAGCTTCTCGTCGCAAGTTTCCATGCTTGGTTCATGTGGGAAACCGTCCAAGGGCTCGACCATCTACCAAACACTTTCTCCACTGCCACGAATGCCTTTGGTAACTGCAATTGTGTGGACGGTGGGACTGGGCTCTGCCCCAAAACCGGCTCGACACGGGAGCTCCATTTTCCTACTTAGTGTTTGTATATCCTCTGGTAGGTATTCCCAAATCACTCTTTTCAATCTCACTCGTTGTTTCTTTTCGTCGATATTCCTATTTCCTTTCTGGCCATCATGATGGGCCTTTCACCATTCTCTGTTTTGTTTTTGCTGTTCATCACACTCGTTTTGGCACATCCGCATACGAACCAACCACAGAGAAGATCAGTCGATCTCGAGGCATTTAGGTTGAGTGGAGGAGGATCTTATGTTAGTGTCCCAAGCACATCAAAGAGGAGCTTGAGGCCCAATAAGAGAGCCACGAATCTGCAGACGGCAATTGCATTTCTGGGCAAGACATTCCCTACCACGAGCTTTCGACTGATAGACGATCACTATACTGGGGATAATGGCGTTGAACATTTCTACTTCAAGCAACTGGCAAACAATCTCGACATTGATAATTCCAATCTCAATATTAATGTACGTTATTTGTTGGAAGATTTGAAGCCGTCACTAACCCCACTAGTTGGCAAAAGATGGGACCATCATTTCTTACGGCCACAGTCTTTACACCGGCGCCATTCCTTCAGCAAGAAGTTTGGCAAAGCGAGATTTCGTCGGCCCTGTAATGGCACTTAGGAAAGCATCCAAGATGCTCGGACTTGCCATCACGACAGACAAAGCGACTGCAAAGATCACTGGTGATGTAGTCGGTCTCGAAGACGCACCTGACACCTCTGATTCGATGGAACCCAGCGCTCTGAAAGGAAGCTACATCATCACAGGCACGACAGGTGCATATCAAGATCCCACGGCTCGCTTGGTGTATCTCCAACAAGGCACAGGCGTAAAGTTGGTATGGAGGGTTGAAACGGATATTCTGGATACTTGGTTGCTTTCCTACGTGGATGCTCAGTCAGCGAGTACGGTCATGGGTGTGGTGGAATATGTTGCTCATGCCACTTATGGTGTTTAGTGAGCATTTCTCCCTGATTTCTACTTGTGGAGAATGCTCATGATTTTGCAGTCCTTGGTCCCAGATAGATCCAACAGACGGGCCTCGCATTCTAGAGAAGGACCCATACGACACAGTCGCTTCACCGTAAGTACTACTTCTGCTTATTCTCTAGTGCGATATAATTAGTTCTCATGCTATCCTAAATATTCGCATTTACATCAGCTAATACGCACTCTCAGTTTCTCATGGCAAAATACCACCGCATCAACCTTTGGCTCAACCGTTGGGAACAACATCCTCGCTCAAGCCAATTGGAATGCTAACAATAATATTTCCGACGATTACAGGCCCAACGTATCTGGTGCAAATTTCAACTTCCCGCTCAACATCAACGCCACAGATCCCAAAACATACATCGACGCCTCCGTCACTCAATTATTCTATACAGCCAATATGATGCATGATCTCCTCTACGCTATGGGTTTCACGGAAGCTGCTGGGAATTTTCAAGAGGTTAATGGAAATACAAGGGGGTGGAAGGTGATCCAGTTATATGTAATGCGCAGGATGGATCTGGACTGAATAATGCTAATTTTCTTACTCCGCCGGTATGATTTCCATTGCTGCCTTTCAAAACTTCTCTAACAAACCCAACCAGGACGGAAACTCAGGCAGAATGAGAATGTACCTTTGGGGAACTCCCAACAGCGCAAACCCTCTCCGAGACTCCAGTTTCGACGCTGACATTGTGTGCCACGAATACACTCACGGTCTTTCTAACCGTCTCACTGGCGGCCCAGCTAATGCAGCCTGTCTCAACACTCTTGAATCAAACGGCATGGGCGAAGGCTGGAGTGACTTTATGGCAATCGCAGTCAATATGAACGGCAGCGAGACTCGAGCCACAAACCGCGTCATCGCGTCCTGGGCAGCAGGCACAGCGGCTGGCATCCGAAAAGTGCCCTACTCTACATCCACTACGACAAATCCGCTCATGTACGCGAATGTTAACAACGAGACCATCACTCACAACATCGGTACCGTATGGAATACTATGTTGTATGAAGTCATGTGGAATCTCATTGATAAACATGGGCTCAATCCCGAGAGGAGACCTGTGTGGTTGCCCGGCGGTGTTGTGCCGAGTGATGGCAGGTTTTTATCCATGAAGCTAGTGATTGATGCGATGGCGTTGCAGCCTTGCAATCCTAGCTTCGTGGATGCGAGGAATGCGATTGTGGATGCTGATAGTGTGTTGACGGGGGGACAGAATAGTTGTGAGATTTGGACGGGGTTTGCGAAGAGAGGTTTGGGAGCTGGCGTGGTGGATGGAAGGGCCGTCAGGTTCAACGATTTTAGTGTGCCAGCGGGGGTTTGCTAGTGAAAGAACCAGCAGGTGATGGTTTGACAAGCTAGGGATGGAGGCATTGGAATACATGGACAGGCGTTTTGGGAGAGGATCTGGATTCTTGGGAGATGGAAATACCCAGTATGGATGAAATGCATTGATTTATGACTTAATGAAACTTTTCATGATTAGGGGGCCATAGTTGTTGATCAAGTGATTTTCGTTTTTTTTTAAAAAAAAAAATTGGAGATGATTTCTAGGCACCAAAAATCTGGTTTGAAATTCTTATCAGGCCTCCTCCATATCCAGTCATCTTTCGCGTTGTCTGCAGATTTATTTCTCGTTTCAATTCTATCGTTCGTTCAACAACCTGTCTTGGCGCTTCATGTAGATAAAAGATCACAGCGGACTGTTCACCAGGAATGAATGTTCAACTCATCACCAAACCAACGGAAATGGTTCAAATGGAATTTCTAGTCCTTGTAAATTTGTACCGTCTTTTCTATACGATCTGCGCTTGGTTTAGCTATTCAACTCAGCTTCTGGCTTTTCTTCTCGGCTGAGTATTTTTCGATGGCCACTGGACACAACCCCACACATGCCTCCTCAAATTTGTATATCCTCAATATATGCCCCTTGGCAGTTCAAGCCAGACGCTCATCCCGCAGCTGTCCCTGTTTCATTTAAGGTTGATGATTTCGGTCCCCTCAATCCTACAGAAAGCCCAGCGGTTAATATTCAGGAAGATCCGTCATTGGCCAGTGGCCACCTGACAATTTCTAAGTTATAGAGTGTTCTGAACCTCACAACACCTGTGAAAGGTGGAAATACAATCAGGGTTGCTGCAAGCTACTTGCTGTTGAATTATTCCGACCTCTCGTGAGCACTCATCTTCAGCCGCTCGGCACTCACTCAGGCAAGTCTGGGGAACTGGGGCTGGCACATTGAGGTGAGAATCTGGGGTAAGCCGTAAGTTCACCCGTCAGCCACTTTTTGCTTTGATCAACTGGCATCCTCTCATTCTTACTCTTTGGATCCACTTTGTTTCTGTAATTCATTATTGTGCTTCGCATGTTGTGCATTGAAGTTTGGATGATCATCGCTCGAATGCATCCTTCCTAAACTGGTGTGGGATCTCATCCTTGCTGTCACTCAAAACTACTATATTTTGATTACTTGCAGATCATCCGATGCTTTATTCTCCCCTTTTCATCAGATAAGACTACCCCCTCTGATGTCTTAATTCTTCCGAGCTATAGTAGAATTTTCCCCCTATATTACCCCAGAAAAATGGATGGCAGAGTGCCATAGATAGCATTTCTCCGCCTTACCCTTGTCCTCAAAGCTAGGCCATTTCCAGTATTGTGGCAACGAAAATTCAGGGCAGAATCTTGTATGCACGACACTAGAATACATATTTTTGTTTCAGTCATTGCTTGTCCTAATATATCTTCTCCACGAAGTGTCTATTGGCGTCCGAGAATGGCCTGTTCCATGCTAGAGGTGGAAAATTTGAAACATAATTATCTTCTCTCATAGATCTCAGCAAGAGAAGATATATATAATGGCCATGCCTCCTTCCTTGTAGCTTTCCTTTCGCTATCTCCACCAACTTCAACATCTTCACCTGTGCCTTGGATTCGAAAGCTTCCTCACCATGCAGTATTACGCTCTTCTGGCCCTGGCCCCGGTAGCCCTTGGATGCCTCAACGCAAACACCAACCCCTGTGCTTCTTATATCAAATCCAACTCCGCCGTTGCCTCTCCATTCTGCGCTTCCTTCACCAAATCCGTCGTGACTGCAACTACAGCACTTCCAGCATGGGCCACCAACTGCTCAAGGAAGCCCAATCTTATTTCAGCCGAGTGCACATGTCACTGGTCTGGAGCTGCTGCTCCAACCACTACTGCTGCCGTCACAACAACGAGAGCTGCTACGACTACTACAGCTGCTGGTGGCGTGACGACGACAACAACATCGCGAGCTGCTACTACCACCGCTCCTTCTTCTGGAACTTGCTCTGCTCCTGTATGTACATCCTTCCAGCATGTTGCAAGATAGAAAAGTTGGAACTACCATACTGATTCGGTGTCAAAACAGATTGACCAACTCGTTGGATACGGTGCAGGAACCACAGGAGGTGGAAGCGGAACTGGAGTTACCGTCTCATCCTGCAGTGCCCTCACCAGTGCCCTCGCAGCTGGAGGTGTCATCAGAATTTCCGGTCAGCTAAACTGCGGCGAAGTCCTTGATGTCGAGAGCAACACCTCCATCATTGGTATTGGCAGCACTGGTGGTAAGTTCTCCTTTCCCCCGGCACCTCTCTCTCATACACTCCCTCCAATGATACTAACACAACTTAACAACAGGAATCATCAACTCCGGTTTCCGCATCAAGGACGCAACCAACGTCATTCTTCGCAATCTGAAATTCGGTCTTGCTTGCTCCAAGTGCGATATTGTCGGTATCGATGGCTCCACCAAAGTCTGGATCGATCACAACGACTTTGCCAGCAAGGGCATAGTCGGAGGAAAGGATGATTACGATGGACTGTTGGATATCTCACACGCATCTGACGGCGTCACCGTCTCCTGGAACATCCTCCACGACCACGTAAGTTTTCTCCTTCCCATCTTTTCTTTCCTACCTACCTTCCCAGCCTAGCTTTCCTCATTTCAAAAAGGCAAATTACCAATTAAAACTAACAAAATCCCCAAAACAGTGGAAAGGCTCCCTCATCGGCCACTCCGACAACAACGCCGGCGAAGACACCGGCAAGCTCCACGTAACCTACCACCACAACTGGTTCTATAACGTCAACTCTCGTCTCCCCTCTCTTCGCTTCGGAACAGCTCACATCTACTCCTCCTGCTACGAAGACGCTCCCACCTCCGGTATCAACTCGCGCATGGGCGCCATCGCCCGTGTGGAGAATAACTCCTTCAACAACGTTTTGCTCGCTATGGTTACCAACCTTGATTCCGACACCGAGGGGTCCATTCAGGATATCGGGAATTTGTTGTTGGGAACTTCCACGACGAGAATTACTAAGACTGGAACACTTACTCCTCCTTATAGTTATAGGTATGTTTGATCTTTTGATCTTGTATTTGATTTTTGTGCCCACTGGACTTTGAGTAAGATCTTTGGAACTGACGATTTGAAATAGTGCCGATCCTGCGTCGTGTGTTTGTGCACGCGTCAAGGCTTCCGCCGGTGTTGGAAAGGTCTAATTTCTCTTCTTCTTCATCGGCATCACGATATTGACTCTTTCGTCTGGTCGTCATCTCATCGTCGTCGTCAAGAGAGGGAAGTAGCATATCTCGTACTCTCATCTCAAAAACCCAATGGCATGTTTGCGCTTCCAACAATGATTATATGATGGATGATTTCTCACGAGATATGAATGAGTGAAGATGAAAATGGAAATGAAAAGTGTATATAGCTCCCTTGCTTTAAATTTCAATGGACATATCTTGACCGGACACTGACTTGTCTATTTTCGTTTTTCTTTTATGATAAATATAATGTGTAAATATATCTTTGTGCTGAAACAACTTCCCCTGCGAAGATGGAACACCTACATGCCAAAGAATCAAGAAGTTGTTGGGGACTTGATGTGAAGTGAAGTCTGTTTTGAATAAACAAATTTCTTAAGCGAGCAAGTCAAGTTCGCAATTATTTGAACCTCCCTGCCAATATAGGGGGTAAATATAACCCACCTTTCCCCTTGTGTGGGGAGGGGAGGGTCAACCATCACAACCTCAAACCAAATTTTCAATCTTCAATCATTATAAAAATAAGCCTTTTTATTTAGGTGTATATATATTTAGTCAAAAAACCCAAATTACAAACCTCCATCCCTCATTGGGTTATTAAAATAAAACGAACGAAGAAACCACTACACTCTCTCGTATTCTCGTACTCGCATCACGCCCTGAAGCAAGTCGTACCTAATCCCACTTTTCTTTTCTAACTAGTACTCTTGGACAAAACTTCTTTTGTTACGTATCTTACCGTATCAAGGTACAGCACCTAGGTAGGTACGCGTTCTCATTCGTATCTCGTCGTATTCTCTTCCCCATTCAGCACCAAATCCAAATCCTAAATCTGAAAAGGAGAAAGGAACCAGACAGAACTGCTCCGCTTATGTTATTTTTATCTTTATCTCTTTCTCTTTCTATTTTTGATCTATGTGCCTATGAACCTATGAGCCTAATAATGCAAGTACAAGACAAGGTAGGCTTTTTTTAAAAAAAAATCTCAAGACATGCAACCTATACCATACATCCATCAGTCAATTAATCCATCATCTTTCACTCAAAAGAATTAATTAAAAACAATCCCTCAGCAAACAAACTTAAAAAAATGTTATTTAATCTTCTCTTCTTGTCCCTCCCTTGGAAAAAAATAAGGAAATGTGTAAAAAAAAAAAAGTAGATATCAGAAACATAGCAATCGCAATTCTTCTTGACATGCGTGGTATATCGGTGTGTTTTTCTCTCTGTCTGTCTGGTGATTTTTAATAGAGTCAGAGAAAACAAAAAGACAACCCGAGCCCAAAACCCAAGCCCAGGCGATCGATCCATCGATCAATGATGGATGAATAAGGTATGCACCCATACTCCCCAACTACACAAAATAGCAGACAAAAAATAAACACACACAGACAGACAAAAAGACACCACCACACAGAGACAGACAGACACATACACACACACATGCACAAACCCGCGAAGCATTTTGTAGTTTCTTTATCTTTTTTCGAGGGTAAAAACGAAAAAAAAAAGAACACGAGTTATAGAGGAATGCAATGATGATGATGATGATGATGATTAGGTGATTCCCCGAAAAACCCCAATAGTCAATAATCCTTCCTCCCCTTCCTCCCCTTCCCAAAACAAACCAAAAAAGACAACAACAACAGGGCGGAAACACAAAGAGAAGAAGAGAGAGAAAGACAAAGAGAAAGAGAGAGAGTGATAAAAATATGACACCTCCCCCCTTTCATCTTCATTCTCATCTCATTCCCGATCTATTCTCAAACGCCTTTATCACACCCAATTCGTCCTAATAACTCCTTCCTATCCATGCTACTATGACTGTGACTCGCTCCCGTAGTTCCCCCACCACCGCTGCTGCTCTTGCGATAGCGACTTGCATTTGACGTCCTCCTTCCCTTGAGATTGATCGCCTCAACGCCAACTTCCTCCTCATAAGGTGGGGGCGTAGGAAGATCATCGAGCTCTTCAATGGTGCGGATGATCTTCTCCTCGACCTCATCATCTTCATCTGCTTCGTCATCACTTCGTGTGTCGTCCGCCTTCGCCCCGCGCAGAACGGACATTGCTACTCGTAGAATCATGCCGAACCACATCACCTGGATAGCCTGCAAGAATAGCAGCGCTCCCAGGAATCCCCATTTGATCCCATGGTTGAAACACACCACGCCTTCTGGGTTGCGGAAGGGGTCGAAGAGGTGTGCGAATCGATCGGGTGGAGGGAAGGGTCCTTCTAATGCACCGTTTTTGCCTGAATAGCAGCCCAGATCGATGACTTCTGGTAGGTGTTCCCACACTGACCAGCAGACAATCATATAGGCTACGTGGCGCGCGGCGACCCAAGTGACCATGAAGACGCCGAAAAGCACATCGCAAAGGTTTGTGAAGCCAAGATATTTTGAGCATTTCGCGAGCTGGTTGTGAGATAGGGTTAGTTCCAAAAGTCAATAAAATCTAGGAAATCCGGGGGCATGGGAGACAAACCGAAAAGAAGATATCCACCACATCCATAATGCAGAGAATCAAATTTGCGACTTTCGTTTGGTGGTATCCGTAACTCGTGAAGATCAAAACGGTGGTAACAATGTGGTGGGTGAACATCTGCCAATGGTCCTTTCTCCTCTTCTCAATGTTGATAACCATGATCTGCTGAAGCCAGAAAGCATACTGAACAAGGATATACCACTTTCGCAGACCTCCAATTTCTCGGCTTGGCCAGTTCGCCCAAAGGTTCCTGAGATTGAGCCAGTAATCAGACGTGACTAGAATATACTGCCAAAAAAAACAAATTAGAAGCCATTCCTCGTATTTTTTTTTGGAAGAAAGGGAGCAAAGAAAGACCTACCATTCCAATGGGCCAAAAAACCAGGTAATAGATAATCAACCAAGACTGCTCCGCAAACCTGGTCTCATCCCTTGCAGTTTTCACTCCGGCCTTCTTCGCGAAGGGCATCAGGATATAATCCATAACGGCGGCGCGCAAACCAGTAAACACCACAATCCAGTAGAAGACCATCCACGCATCGTTCCACCCAGCGCGATATTCCGTCGTCTGGGGATTGTAGTAGGATAGCTCAAAGAACTTGCGGGTATGTCGTCGTGCGCGAGGGAAGCACATATGCGTGAGGCCGAGCAGCATAAGGAGATTCACGGCAAGGCCTATATGTGTAGGGAGCTCCTGTCAGTTGCCGCCACAATAGAAAAAATTCCCTATTTAAGAAAAAAAAAGAGTGCAAACAAGAAGGGATATTTACCAATCTGATGCTCTACAATCCATCCACATACAATCTCCAGAGGGCCGTCGTCTTTCCGCTTCAATTTCCGCTTGAGAGTCATTTCTCTGTCGGGGAAAGAACCATTGTGTTCCTTGTTGAGCTTCTGCTCTATGGCTGCGACATTGTCGCCATTCTGGTGCAACCATTCTTGCGCAAGCTCCTTCTCCTTTTCATGGTCGATTGCGGCGTGCACGGTATGGTTGTTCATGGTTCCTTGGGGCTGTTGTGTCCTCTTGTCTCTCTCTCTCTCTGTCTGCTGTGGGGGGAAAGCAAGAAAGGGGAACAACTTTGAAGAGCCGGCAAAAAGAGAGCGAGGGGAAAGAATCGAATTGCCAATTGAGAAGGGGGGAGACCTCAATTGGTCTTGGGGGAGGAGGGAGGCGAAATCAACTTAGGAGGAGGAGTTAAAGCATGGAAATTTAAAAGGAGTAAAAACGAGAGTGTGGTGGTGGTGGTGGTTGGTGGTGTGTGTGTTATGATTGCGTTGAGACCAGTCGGTGGTTTCCCGCGGGAGATTTCTTGGACGCGGGCGGTGAGTTTTCGTTCAGCAGCAGCACGTTTTTCGGGGGAGGATCGTCAAGTATTGATGGGTCTATTACATTACTATACTATTATGCTACTAGTAAACTCACAGAGGTTGTTTTATATTGACATTCAGATAGAGTAGTTTGAGTGTAAAAAAGTATACTTTGGACAGCATCTAGGGACAACCCAACAAACTGATATCCATATGTGTGCTCCTTACCAATTCTCTCTTCACTCAACCACAACACAAATATTGTGTCCCACTCCAGCTGATCATTCACTCCCTCACTTTGATTTTGCCACTTTTCTGCTGCTACTACGGCGGCGGATACAGCTTGCAGGACAGTACCTCCGTACAGTAGGGGTGATACCCCTGATTTTGGAGCAAATCTGAGTTCAGGTTCAGGTACATGGGCCCGGCCCGCACAACGATCATTGCGCACCAAATCGGGAATTAATATAGGGGATCCTGGCCATTCGCACAGGGAGGGGATGGATGACCAGGGAGCGCATTACTACTGGATCAATCGAACTCGAGCCCTCGACGGCGAACGGAATCGCGGAAGATGCTCGTCGTCCGTCTCTGCGTCTCTACGCGTTGAGAGAGAGGCTCAGACACTATCAAGCATTGACAATCCGGATGCAATGCGACTTGGCACAATATTGATTGGATTCCAATCATTCCAGTAAAAATTGGCAAGAATAGATGCTACGCGGCGTTGAGATTGAACAAAGAACAAGGAAGTGTCCCTTCGGGTATCAGTCGTATCTCGGCTCCCAAGACATCATCAACTCGCACTCGGACTTCAAATAGATAAAAGACTCGAAAGGGTACAATTACACTATTAATAACCTATGGAATCGCATACTCATTCAATTCGACCATGACTTCACTTCCCTAATAATATGTCCGCATTTGCTTGTCTGGGGAACCTGTAACGAAACACAGCTCCATCTCGGCAGTTGGATTCTAGCAAGCCGAGATAAACGATTTACGCAGTCTGTATCCGTTGCTAGTTGATGACCCAATCCTTCCTCGCTGCATTTCTCCATACCTTTACTTCATGTTTCCAATTTCCTTTCCTTAAACGCCAATAAAGTCAAGACAGTTCGACCGCACAAAAGAAATCTTTCGCCCATCACAATAAAGTTGCGAGGCAAAACCCCCAAGTTCTTCAAGACAGAGCTGATTTAGTTGTTTTGCTGGCTGTTGAGAATGCGAAGAATGGCGAGGAACAAGTTGATAATGTCCAAGTACAAGCTGATGGCAGCTGCAATTTCCTCCTCCACATGGTAATGTCTCATGATAAGTTGCGTATCCACCAGAATGTATCCCGAGAACAACAATGCAGCGATGCCAGAGTAGGCAAGCTCGACGGTGCTGTTGGCCGGGAAGAAGGCGGCCATGAATCCAAAGAGTATCAAAGCCCAGAGCCCACCAAATAGATATGGCATCCAGGATGTAAAGTCATACTTTGTCTGGCAAGCGAAGATTGTGAGTGCGACGAAGATTCCTGCCGTCAGAAGAACCGCCTGTAGGACAATCTTCGATTGGTAGAAGGATACAATGACGGATACCGAGTATGCCTCAAATCCAGTGAAACCAGCAAGGAAAAGGAGATTCGTTGGGTATGACTTGCGTTTCCAGTAGGTCAGGCCCATGAAGCCCAGGGCGCCGAATAGAGAGACCCATACCATCCACTGGTTTGACTGGATCCATTGTCTGTAGCCTTTGTTGAAGAAGGAAACAGAGCTGAGAATGGCAGTTGCAATGAGTTGAACAGACCTAGACTTTGTCAGTTCATGTAATATACTGGGACCATATGGCATACTCACAGGATAGCATAAACCTTGCGTACGAAAGCCATCCGGATGTCAATAGTCGCCTCCGCCACTGATCCTCCAAACTGCACAGAACGTCAGTCTTGCTCTACCGCTTAAAGATCTCCATGTATCCAACGTACCTTGAAGTCATCTGGGATATTGTCCTCGCTATTCCGTGGCCCTCCTAGCAAAGTCGCCTGGTCGTTCGAGGAGGAAGGCTCATCAACGTAGGATGGCGGGGCCTGGGAGTAGGCAGCTGTGTCATCGAAAGAATCGCGCTGCGGAGCAGCAGTGTATTTGGTGTTGGCAGCCATCGTGATATGTGTCCTGGCTAACGATATGAGTATCTAGCTGCTGTTGTTGGTGATCTGGAGATGTTGATGCGAACAACTTGAAGAGGTCTCTGATGATGAAGATGATGTTATAGCTTCGGCGTCTGGGAGCGCGGGGGCTTAGCGTCCTTTGGAGCTTGTGCCACCGCCAAGACCATTGGCCATTCAGGCTCTGGAGTGATTCAGCCTCTTTGCATATTTTGGTCACCAGTACATGTCACATGTCACACCTCCAAGTCGTACATATGACATTTAAATTCTGATGTGTACTTTACATTGGATGTTTGATTATTCCTTTGTTAGATAGCCATAGTTATCTACTTCGTTCAATTGTTTTATCGGCTGTAGGCGAGCAGGCGAGGTACTTTGAGATGCACTCCGTAGGAACCAGCACCTCGCTTAGACCAGTGTGGTGAGAATTGAAGAAGCGTTATCCCTTAGAATTCCTTACGGTTTGGTAAATACCTGGTCCGCATTTGTTTTTCTTCAGAGATTCGATATGAGTGTAGCCAGCCTGGGTAGACTTACAGCCCTCGTTTGATGGCAAGGATCAAGTGAAGTCTTGACCAAACACATGAGAAAGAGGAAGGTAATATCATCTAAGGAAAGCATGCTCTTCTTTCAACAAAGTAAGACACGTGAAATTTTGAGATATTTTTTAATTCAACTGCTCACACAAAAAATAGAAGATTCACTGATTCATTGCAGATGCCCATGCCTCTATCACAGGACCAAGAATGAAGGGAAAATAATTTCAACGGCGTATTAGAAAGATGATAAAGAAAACACATGAAAAGCTTTTCAGAGCCAGAAGAAGGTCTTGCGTATGCCGTCAACGACCAGCAAAAGGAAACCCGCAGCCCCGAAAACCCCTTGATAGCAGCCCAGCTAGCAACTGGTAGCGCCCCTCTTCGTCAAGCATCGCATTTCGCAAGGTATCGTCGTCCGTCAAACTCCAACATTAAACACTCAAGCCTCAGAGTCACGATCGGCATGACCCCTCCATTTGCTTCGAGGTGCGCGGTGTGTTCTCGGTGCATTCTCGCCTCAATCTCCTTGAGTTGACTCTCACGGGCCAACAGCTCCTGTCGCTTCTCGTTGATCTCTCTCTGGACCTTGACCTCGATTTCACGGAGCTTCTCCTCCTCACGTCGGAGTTGCTCTTCCTTCAGGCGAACGGATTGAGATGCGAGGTCCTCTGGGTTCATAGAAGAATCACTATGCCATGTTAGCTTGGGCACACCGAGTCACGAAGATATATAACATACGCTCCACCCTCAACACTCTTGCTGAGTTTCTCGGTACGGTAGTTTTCGTAAAGGAAATCGTGGGTAATCTCCTTCAAATCGGCCAAATGACTGTGGAGGAGCGCACTTCGAATAGCGAGGAAGTCGGAGTGTCTTGGGTTGTCGACCTCTACAACACCCCATGGATACTGCCTAGCACGAACTTTTCGGCCACCAATCTCAACCACCTCTTCAGAGCCAACAATCGCAAATGGCATCAAGCCTCTGAGCTCGGCGTTCTCCTCGACGGTGTCCTCGTCATCCTCCTCGATATCGTATGGGAAGTTGTATACTGGAATTCGGTAATGTTCGATATCCTCCATAACAAGCTTCTTCGATTCGGCCAATTCAGCTGGGGTAAGGGAGTCGGCTTTGCCAATAACTGGGATGACGTTAACGCGGGGTGAGAGGCGTCTCATAAGCTCAATGTCCAATTCACGTAGTCTGTAGCGTGGTCAGCTAGATAGCGGTTGTTCTAATATTGTAGCACTCACCCGTGTCCAGTGGGTGTGATGAAGTAGAGCAGAACGTGAACTCGATTGTCGCGGAAACGAGGGTTACGCTTGATACGGGACTCCTCTGCAAGAATATCATCGTATTGTCGTTCAAGGAAGCCAACAATCTCGCCAAAGCTACGGCATCGTCAGTGTAATTCTGCCAGCTGTGCACGCAGATGTATCCTACCTTGCCTCGTTGTCAATTTGGTCACCGAAGCCGGGTGTGTCAACGATCGTCAGCGAGATACGGGTTCCCTCCTCGTCCAGCTCTAACTCTGTCACATATTATCAGCCAATGTGCTTCATGTGTAGAAAGCCACACTCGATTGCGTACCAACGGTGATGGGCTTAATCTTCACACCCTCCTCGATGTGGGCATTGGAGGCATCGTCCGAGTCCTTGGCCTGGAGGACCTTCTTTCCGCACAGGGTGTTTACGAAGGTGGTTCGACCTGCGATTGTCAGTCATGGAGCCTTGCAGGCGCAAGAGGTTGCAACATACCAGTTCCCGAAGCACCACAGACCATCAAGCAGAACTGAATACCCTTCTTGACATTCTTCTTCCTGCGGATCTTGATCTATGGCAATGTCAAGGTTAGTTGCGGGGTCTGGATTGTGGCGAGACAAGGACGAAGACAAACCCCAGCATGATACTACTGGCACAAAGCTGGGGGTCAGAAGATACAATAGGGGTTTGAAGGTGATCATGGCTGTTTGAAGGCGGATCTCGGTGGTTGGACATACTGCGCTCAATGGAGAAGACATGATGATGAAGGCGGTGGTGGATGTGGATTGTTTATGTGCAAGTTATGTGTATGGAGGAGATGAGGACTCGACCTGCGATAGCTGAGTTAGACCAAGGTTGGTAGTCCGTGGTTGTGCAATGTATGTTGGACGTGTGTTGTTATCGCGAAATTTCAAAGATGCGGTCGGGTCGTTGTTGCTGTGCTGCTGCGTTCAGGGGAAACCTCATAATTTGGCGAAGGAGCATGGGACGGCTGCACTAGCCAAGTTTGGATAGGGGGCAAGGCTGCAGCTGCAGATGATTTGCAGCGATTGAAAGAGCATAAGAGTGAGCATCTGATCATGTTGAACGAAGTGTTTATCTGATTTATACATACTGAAGTGTTATTTCTCTTTATCTATTTGATTGTTCTGCAAGTGCCGAGACTTTATATATAAAAAAGAAAATAACATTAAACCCAGTGCAAAAATACGACCAGTCTATTTGCCGTGTGTTGGTTTGTTTACATCTGTCAAGTTTCGTCCCAAGAAATTTCCACCTGAAAGCCTTCCCCAGGTCCACAAAAGAGGCTCCGATAGGGCACTGCACTTTCTTGAGATGCGACTGCCGACTGATAAACACCACCCACCACCCAAGAACATCGAGCAACTTTTTACTCCACCACAACACCACGACGAACTTCTACTCGAGACTTGGAGACATCAACTGTCGTCTTGGGGCATGCCCGCAGCTTCCTAAGCTTCAGAATACTCTTCTTCAACAGATCCTGACTCGCTCTTCTCATCCGCAACCATGAACACCCGACCCGCCATTGAACCGTCAAATAGCCCGGTAGCCTTGTCAGCCGCCTTCAACCAGGACGCCAGCTGTTTTGCTGTAGGCCTTGACAGTGGTTTTTGCAGTATGTAGAGTCTCTGTAGTATATCTGCGAGCAGTAAAAACTGACTGGGAATGTGCAGTCTTCAATTCCGAGCCTTGTCAACTGCGTGTTGCTCGAGGTCAGTCCCCCACGCCATGCTTGGAGCTGCAGCGCATACTGAACCCATCCTAGATTTCAATGCTGGAATTGGTGCTGCCGAGATGCTGGGAAGGGCAAACTACATTGCACTGGTGGGAGGTGGTAAACTGCCCAAGTTTCCACAGAACAAGGTCAGTTGAGAGAGGCCGAGCCTTCCAGCCAGAAATCTAACAGCTCGCAGGTTATCATCTGGGACGACGCAAAACAGAAAGTTGCTGTACAGCTACCTGTCTTGACCACAGTGCGCGGAGTCAAGCTCACTCGAACCCACATCGTGATCGCCCTTCACAACTCGATCCGAGTATATAAATTCCAAACACAGCCGGATTTATGGGCAGCCTTTGAGACCGCAGACAACCCTCACGGCCTATGCTGTTTGACAGCGAAGACGGTGGTATTTCCTGGCAGAACACAAGGACAAGTCCAACTGGTGGATCTTGCAACTGGGAGTGTGAGCATCATACCTGCCCACAGTTCGTCTCTGAGAGCGCTCGAGATTAGCCGAGATGGCAAGGTTTTAGCAACGGCAAGCGACAAGGTATGAGATTCGGACTGAGAGCATTCATAGCACTTTCTAAATAATATTTAGGGCACATTGATTCGAGTATTCTCGACAAGCAGTAGTGCAAAAATGACGGAGCTCAGGCGAGGTATAGACCCAGCAACCATCTTCGGTCTAGCATTTTCACCTTCGCGGCGGCTTTTGGCAGTTACCTCTGACAAATCAACATTACACGTATTCGACATTCCATACCCCCCGAACACTGAAGTTGACACCAGAATTCCCAGGATTGCAGCTGGGCCAGGCAGTGCAAGTTCATCGGCCGAAGACACTGGTCAGAAATGGGGGTTCCTCAGTCGTCTTCCATTAATGCCAAAAACCTTTTCTGACATATACTCCTTCGCTTCTGCCAAGTTCGAGATGGGCGATGAGCCGGTAGTTGCTCTAAACACTCCCGATTCGGGATTCAAGCCGCCAAAGGGTGTTATGGGCTGGACCACTGACGACACGTTGATTGTGGTTGGAGGCGGTCGTGATGGAAGATGGGAGAAGTTTGTGATTGGCGATGGTCAAGATGGTAAACGACACATTAATCGAGAAGGGTGGAAGAGATATCTCGGGGCGTCTTGATTGTCAGATCTTCATTCATTGTGAAATTTAGCGAGGCGCATTGGACTGGGTGTTTGGGTTTTGTAGGATATTCTCACGGTCATATGGTTAGACCTGCTGCTTTGCTAGCGGCCATGCGTCGATTTATATACATGAATGATGAATTGAGAACAGAACTGAAAATTATGTCTTATAAGGTATTGTGACATTCCTTGCTTTGGTATCATTCGGAGCAAGTAACAAAGGTGATAAATCTAATTCAAAGAAACTCAGTCTCTCCTTGATCGATGGCTCTTTTCGCGAGAATCATCCCTCCGCCGGGGACGCTCACTACCATTATCCCGATCATCTCTTCTTTCTCGGTCTCGGTCTCGCTCTCTTGATCGTGATCTCCTTCTTTCCCCATCATCTCTTCGTCTCCTGGACTGCCTTTCCCTGTCACCATCTCCTCGCTCCTCGCCCTCTCTTCGTCGCCGAGAATGCTTCTCTCCATCCCCATCCTCTTTCTCCCTCCTAGACCTATGATGATGCCTATGCCTCTCCTTTCCCTTCCTGCTCTCTTTCTTCCCACTCTTAATCCTAGCCAAAGCCAACTGAACCTCCTCTTTCTTCTCATCAATCAAGAACTGCTTCATTGGATCATCTTCATCATGATCCTGCAATAGTTTCGCCAACTCTATCTCCTCCCTTAACTTCGGCCTCTCCTCTTCACTCTCACTCTCGCTTGTCCTCCTCCTTTTCCTCCTTCCCTCACCCTCATCCTCCTCAATCTGCTTACTCGCATCCAGCGTGAGATCCATCCCCGTCTCCGTCTCCTCGTCTTTCTTCTTATATCTCGTATGGTCAACTCTCAATGTCCTCCCCATAACCAGCGTACCACTCAGATTATCAACAGCGAGATCCGTACTGCGCTGATCTTCATATTTGAGAAATGCGAAGCCGCGGGATTTGCCAGTTTCCTTGTCTCGCACAAGGTTTATGTAGGTGGGCTCGCCGAATTGCGAGAATATTGTGACGACATCTCCTTCGGAAAGTTCGAATGGGAGACCACCTATGTAAATATAAGCTGTGTCGCGGTAATCCGTATGCCATGAAGCATCTGGGGGACTGCGTGCGATATCATCAGTATTTAATAGGTAACTGGTAAACATTGACGAGATCAACCTACATTCCATTCTCAAGCTCCCGTTTATTAAGCTCCTGGATCTGTCTAATACTACTCATCCTGCTGTTGCTGTTTGCTTTGCTTTGAAAAGCCGTTGAAGTTACTGCCGGGAGTTCGAGACAAGGCTGCGGAGGAAAAGGAATGATCGCTCTGCCCCTGCTGGCCCAAACAAAAAGTTGCCCGCCGCCTCGCCTTGTCCGTCGCGTTTGAAACTCACCCGCCAGAATCAAGCATCAACAAAAATCTACGAGAAACACCCCCAACATCCTACCTCCATTTAATCCTTTTCCCGCTCCACAAATTCTTTGCCTCTAGATAACCGATGCGCGGGCCACGAGATCAAATCAGCAGGACATGGTAGCAATATCCCGCCCTTTTCGAGCCCACGATTCCCTTCAACCACTGCTGCGACACCAAAAGAGGACCTCCTGAGAGCTGTAGCTAGCTACCATACCCACAATGACGACTCCGAACAACAGAACGTCAACATACACACAAGCCTCTACCTCGAGCGAGCACGAGCGACCGAAGAGCGCCGATGAAAAGAAGAACATATGGTCGTCGCTGTTGGACAGCGTAGCGACCGGGAAGAAGCTCCCTGAGAAGAACATCCTTGTCTTAGGCACGTCTACAGCTGCTCAGCGAGACAGAGCTTGAGCAATGGGCTAATTCTTTCGATAGGAGGATCTGCGGATTCGCAGAAGGAGTTTCTAGAGGCTTTATCGACGGAGGATTCTAGGAGGACGGGAGAGAGGCATGGTACTAAGATACCCCTATAGCTAATAGCTTTGCGTTGGGGTATACATACCATGATGTGCTGGATGCAGATCATGAAGGTATGATGATGATCAATTAGGGATTTGAGATGGAGCTGAAGCTAATGGCGTGTAGATACTCTCGCCCGCCTTTCAGTATATCTCCTCTCCGACCCTTCGCCCACGTTCGCTCCCTTGTTACAACCCCTCTTGACCCCTCAGACTATTCCAAACACACTTGTTGTCGTCCTTCTGGATTGGTCACAGCCATGGTTTTGGTTAAGGCAATTGAGAGATTGGATACGGTTCTTGGGAACACTGCTCAGGTCACTTGATGGGGAGTGTCAGGAGAAGATGGAGGAGATTATGATTTCATGGAGGGAGAGAGGGCGTGGGGGAAGTTCCTTGGATGGTGGAGGTGCAAACACCTCTTCTGAAGGGGATGTCAGTCTGCCTCATGGTCCTGGAGAGTGGGATGAGGCATTGGGCCTCCCGTTATGCGTGGTCTGCCAGAATGTGAGAATTCCGGAACTGCGTACTACGAAAACGTGCTGATGCTATCTAGTCCGACAAAATCGAAATTCTGGAACGGGATCGGTCGTGGAAAGAGGACGAGTTTGATACTGTTCTGCAATTCCTGAGGACCATTCTTTTGAAACGTAAGGAATCCTTCGCTGTCACCAAAGTAAAGCCGAATTAACATGTGAACAGATGGTTCTTCTCTCATATATACAATTCCCTCCGTCAGCAGTCCTTTGCAAAGTCTCATCCACTCGTCACTAGGGATCTATTCCTTACTAAAAAGACAACCTCTCAAGCACAACGTCATTGACCGAGATAAGGTTGTTGTGCCTCCAAATTGGGATTCCTGGGGCAAGATCAGAGTACTTCGCGATGGCTTCAATCCAGAAGCGATCAACAACGCATGGTCTCTTGATATTGCTGAGAACCAGCAAGCTCTGTCAAACGGAAACTCCGAAGAGGTCAATGGAGAAGACCATCTGGAGTCGAGCGATGTTACCGCGGGAGCAGTGGCAGCTTACGCAGAAACGATACGCGACCCAAGTCTTGATGCGTTACAAACAGTATCTAGCGAATCCAGCGGTCTCAGGCCCGAAGTTTCAAGCTTAGACACTCAAACTTTCCTGGCTAGTCAAGTTGAGGTCCTGGACAAGATTAGACAACAAAGCTCCGATACTTCGGGCATGGATAGCAGTCGTGTTGTTGGTGGCCGGATTTCATCCCAGTCTGCTTATGAAGGAGGTGAGGTCGTTGACGAAGGTAGAGTAAATGAGCATATTGGACCGGTTCAATTCAATATGGGTGGCATTCAAGTCGATGCCGATGACATGCTACAAAGACTAAAGGTATGATTCCCTCGAACATTTGTCAATTTCGTACTAACTTCGGCGACAGGACCGTCAAAGCCACCAAACCCCGGAACCGCTCTCGCCAGGAATGCAGAACACAGGAGATGGTAAATCTCAAAACGAAGCACTCGCATCTTTCTTCGCGGGTCTCATGAAAAGAGGGGGAACAGGAAGTGCAGCGAGCAGTCCGAAACCCGCGGCTTCGTGAGACTCGTCTGTCATTGGCGACATGAGATTGTGTACAGTACGAGGAAGCTCTTGAGGCGGATAGAGAGAATGGCGATTTTTAAAACTTGGCGGGTATTTGTGTATTGATCGTATGCTGGAGTAGGGAAGCTTGCTTGTAAGATACCCTTGGTTTGGTGTATATAGGAAATACCTATCATCTTACTATTCAGTTTGTCGTGTCTGTCTGCCCCGCATATGAAAGGTATCCCAAGTTCCTCAATCTTCCCATGCCGTGGATCCGAGATCATACAGCTCGGTAGGTAGGTAAGATCTTTCATACATATCAGATGCCAAGCGGCATCCTTCAACACGCCTGCCCCACATCAGTTTTCTATCTCCATTTTCAGCTTCATTTTCAATATAATTTCCACTCATTTCACTATCCGACTGACTTCAACTCATTCAACCACTCAACCACCAACCACGCACCAATCACCAACAGCAATCACCCACGACCCATCCACGGCCTAGCCTCAACAAGCCCTCCGTGCCACGTGCCATACCCAAAAAAACCCCCGCGCCCAAACAAACAGCCTCAGATCAGAAGTACCGAGAGCATATACCCCTCCCTCGTTTTCCTTGCTTGCAATGTTTAAATCTCTAAAAGCCAAGATCAACATCAAAAGGTCAAGATCATCCAGCAGGATGGCCGACGAATCTGAGCGTTCCCGCGGAGCGGATCTAGCCGAGTCAGAGGATCGATCCGAAGCGGCCGAAGTGAAAGTCGATGTTAATAGGCCTATGGATGGTGGTGGTGGTGATGTTGTGAAGGTGGAAGGGGGAGCAGAGGGGGAGGGCCAAGAGGAGGAGGGGAAGCAGACGAAGAGGGCTATTTTGGGGGAATATTTGTAGGTTCTACTCTTTTTCCTCCTTATGTCTCAGGTCCTTTCTTTCCTGTTTTTGCTATCTCTCTTTATTTTCCACATCCATGAATCTACCTACCTATCCACCAAGCAGTGTCTACAAAACTCACACATCTCACCCACCCCTCAATCTTCTTCAAAATCATCAGACAAAACAAAAGCTAACACGACCTTCCCTTCCTCCCCCCGCCGAAAAGACAAGAAGGATGGGCCAAAGGAAAAGTCCTCTCAAATGAACAACTCGTCAAGGGCAAACTCGCACTCCAGCACTCGTTAGGTTTGGGCGCTAAACCGAATGTTATCCCTCCTGGTGAGGCGAGAGTGGATGCTGATCTGAGGACGGTGGAGATTGGTTGGCATCCGGTCGCTGGCATGGGTGGGAAGTGGTTGGCGGAGAAGAGTGGTATTGGGAAGAGGATTACGGCGAGTATTGGGAAGTATCCTGATCCGACGCAACATGTATGTTATGCTTTCTCCGTCTTACAGCACCGGGAAGAATTTGGTTGAAGGGTGATGGCGATTGGATTGAGAGAATGATGTGCTGACTGTATAATTGTAGTGGGCGGTGCTTGTGGGGGATTTTGCTCATGAACTTGTAAGTGAATGAAAACCATTCTGAGTGAGAGAGGGGGGAGGGATGAGATATGATGGGATATGTGAGTATTTGCTGATATCTTGATTTATTAACGTTTGGACAAATAGTGGATGGACGAAGAGTTGAATGTCATTTACATCAACGAGCAAATCGTCCGAGAAGAGTGGCAAACCTTTGAAGTGGGCAAGACGAGATTCACAGATGAAGCCTTAAGACAAGCTGGTTAGTACAACACCTCCTCCCGCACACACACATACAATTGACTAGGTAGGCATATACTGATATTTTATTGATAGGTATGATGGTTATCCATAACATGCGACAAGTTCGACCAGCGTACAATGTGATCAGCAATAACTGCCAGAACTGTAAGTACCATCTATTTGTTTCCTCTCCTCCCCCCTACACCCCCATATTCACACTGCACTCTCCTCGCCTTTCCTTATCCCCTCCAGATCTTCATTCACAACCCCCACAATTTCACAATTCCACAATCCCACAACCTCAAGCTCACACCCCCTACCCCACACAGACGCAGTAGCAATGCTCGACGCCATCCAAATCGGCGCCCACCGCGAATTCGCCACGACATTCGCCATCTACCAAGCCGCAACGGGCGACGGCTCGATCAAAGATCTCTTCGAGGACAAACATCCCGAGGAACAGAAGACCGATATCGACCAAGGTGGTGAGGAGGCGAAACCTGAATTCAAGAGGACCGATACCGTGCAGAATGCGCAGATTGTTATGGATGAGAATACGACGAAGTTGGATGATGTGAGTTGATTTTTGTTGTTTGATTTCTCTTTTCTTTTTTGGCGGGGATTTGGACCGTTGGAACGTGATGTGTATTTGTGAAGTTATGATTGATAATTGTGTGATATTTGTGATTTTTTTATGACTTTCTTGATTTCTTGATTTCTTCATTTTGGAAGAAGTGCAGACAGAGGGGATGCTGATAATTGCTCTTTGCGCGCGTTTTGCAGCATAGTAAATTCTTCTCTGGACATTGAGAGTGGTGAGAAGTGGGGATAGAAAATGTGAAAGAAGAGGGTGAAAAGAGGCCGTAGACTGGGAGACAGAGAGAGAAAGAGAGAGCTGTTCTTTAGACAGATGAGATGTTTTAAAAGAAGCGTCGTTATGAAATTATGACATTGAGTTTTTTGCGGTTGCGCTTGCGTCTTTGAAATTTACTACCTAGGTCGGTAGGTAGCTTGGGAGTAAAAATTTATCTAAATTTTGTTAAAACGGCTGCAGCTTAAAAAGATAAGTCGAATGATCGAAAACTCGAGGGTAAGGGATATACGTATAACTCTTAGAAGAGAAGAGTTACCCCCATGTAAAATTGAAAATCCGATCCTGGGGAGTAGTGACATTGACTTTAATTTTCCTTCTCTATTGAAATTATTCCATGAATATATACTCCATATTTCCCTCCACACACTGCACAGTCCTAGTATTGGCGTGTTCCTCTAAAAGCAGGGATGCTGATAACCCGAGCTGTACAGTACATAAATAATGCCCAACCCCTCGCTTCCAATTTCATAGCATCATCTCCCTACTTCTCAACCTTCAGCGTGATTTGAGAAAATATGTTTATCCGACCACTTCTTCTCAAACTTATCACTTTGTCGGTCTTGGGCACTGCTTCTGCCCAGATTCATGGTCGACTACCAACTTGTGACACATGTCTCTCTTCGACTATTCATGATGCTCCAGGTGTAGGCTTTGACATAGGACTCTCCTATGGGTGTGCACTTCTAGGTTTCAACTTCAAATGTATCCTTCGATAGCTAATTATCAAACCATAGCACTTCATCTATCCATTTCCACAACGGAACCAAGGTCGACATAATAAAGCTCCAAGCAAACACAGAATACCAAACTCTCCTCAGCAAACTATCAACATCCCACCACCACCAACACGATTTCAAAAATTCCAGCGCTGGCTCAACAAACAGCGAGGTCTACCATCCACACCAGAAGTAGGGGTTCTGAGCAATCTTATACAAGGTCTCCATCAAGCTACTATATCAGCTCATCCATCATTGAAAATCGAGAAAGTGGTCGTCACCACCACTAAACTACCAGCTTTACCACTCCAGGATCTCAATGATGCTATTGAGTACGCGGGACTGAAATCTTGGCTTGTAGATATCTCGATCTGGCCTGGTATCTTGTCGGAATCTAGGGCTGCTGCTGCTGCGAATGGTATTGGGCTTTGTGAGAATTTCTCAATTTATCGTTTCTGTGAGGCGGAGGGTCGGAAGAGAGCGTTGGAGAATGTTTATTCTATCACGTAAGTCTCTCACTTATTCTGATTATTTTTTTCTCGCTTTTCCATGTTGACGGTGACAGATTCAATGATGCAGAATTATATACAACACTTGATGATTTCTATATCGCCTTCTTCCCAGGCTGGAGAGATGAACCCTACCATTTCAGCTCCAGTTCTGGGCTCTCGAGTCTCTCGAAATACACTGATGAAATGGTATTCTGGCAAGCAATACAATCTCAACTCCTCATACTCCCGCGAAAATCAAGCTTACCTATCACGAAAATCATTCTCATGGGGGAGCGAGCCACAAATCCTAAATTCTTGGAAGTTCTTCGGGATGCTTTATCCGACATGAATATACATTATGTCAAGAAAAATGAAATCAAGGAGTCGGATTTTGATGTGAAAATTGATGTTGAGAATATTGCTGATCCACTGTTTGCTGCTGCGAGAGGAGCGGCTCTGTATGCAAGATGGAGACAAGAAGCTCCTCTGAATTGTGAGGAAGAGGCGAATATGGAATGTGAGAAGAAAAGAGAAAGTGAGAGGCGAAAATTGGGACAGCAGCCTGCTAGTGAAACAAAAGAACTTTGATTTTAGATTGATACAGGAAATAATATCATGACTTTATCTATGATGGTATATTCCTACTTTTCTCATGATAGATCGAAGATCAGTAGTAGATCAGCAGGGTGCTTGATTGTACGTGGTCTTAGTATAGCTTTCTGGACGTTGAAATAAATAAGTTTTCTTCTTTTCTTGGTACTAGAGCCTATTATTACGATTCGATTATTATCTATTTATGTATATCACTATATCCCTGCCTTAGTACGTGACCGTACTGGTGAACAGTGCCGTTACAGTAAGGCGTCCGTATACGAAGATATATTATGCGATAAACTTGCTCGATCCTGATAGACATAACATTAAGACTATTCTCTTCGGATAAGAAGCCCAGAGAAATAGTATTCGATTGAGATTGAGCTGTTTGAGCTGTTTGACTACCTAAGGTAGGTGGTATATGTATGGATTTGTCACTGGGATAGGTTGGTGCGTGCTTTGGGATGGAATGTTGTTGTAATTGTAGTCGATGGATGGTAGGTAGACGCTACATAGGTAGGCACAACGCAAGGCCTTTCTTTAATGTCGAAGAATTTGTTAATAAGTATCTATTCACGGCCTTGACCAAGTTACCATGCCATGCCATGCCATCCCATCTTGTTTTGTTGAATCACAAACACAATGTAGTTGGAAGAAACAAACCACCCACCAATATCGTACATATCACACCTTCACATCTCACCAAAAACAGTTTTTGTTAAAAAAGGACTCTCAAAAAGGGGTTTGGTTTCATCATCATCTCCATCCCATTTTTAGAATATCGAAAATGTATTACATAGGAAAGATAATTTCCCACCCATCCCACTCACTGGCCCACACACACAGCGGCGAGGGCCAGGCAAAGGCGAGAAACAACAGCGCATAACATAAAAATATAAACAAGACGAAAAAAAAACAGTGTGTGTTTGTTGTTGTTGTGTGACAGCAAGAGAGAGATAGAAAAACGCCTTATTACTCCATGTGATATTTGTATCCCCTTTCCCTTTCAGGTTTGCCCCCGGTAATGAACACACGCCCTGGTCCCCGAGCTCTCTCCTCTCTCTCTCTCTCTCGTTTTATCTGCCGTGGAAAAAAAAAATCTGGTTGGACTTGTTTCAAGGAGCAAGTATGTTTGTTTCTTTTTTTTCGTGCATGCAAAAAGTAGTATTGTGTTGTGATGATGCGTGTAGGTGTGTGTTTTGGCGGAATGAAGACGAAAGTGAGCAGGTTGAACCCTCACGAGTGTTATCTTCCTGTACCTTTGTTCGTCCATCTATCCATGCTTGATTGGAGGCTTTCCCCTTGTCTTGCCTCCACCGCCTTTCTTTCTTTCTTCCCCCATTCCGTTCCATATCGAATTATCCCGCACCGTAAAGAGCAGACCCATTTAGATTTGGTATCAATTCCCACCCAGCAAAAAGCACACACGTTTTAAAAAAAGAAGTCGAAGCTACCAAGGCATTCGACGCAAAAGTAAGTCAGCCATTAGAGCGAGCCAAAGCCAAAAAGCAGTTGAAGAATCGAAATAAAATAACAAAATCGTATCGTAGCAATTCCCAACTCATTATAATAGGATCAGGTAATTCGAAGGCGCGATTCCGGTTGCTCCATTGCTCTTTTTCGCCTGCCACCATCTGCCGCTCACATCTGAAACCTCTAATATTTCATGCTTGGCGAAAGAGATTTCATTCGCGTCATCTGGGTTGGCTTCGTACGAGTAGATGGCCTTCGCGCGATATGGGTACTCAGTTGGTTGGACCACCTCGCCTGGAGTTTGGTCATTGCCACCTAGGTTTGTGTTGCCCATGTTGTTGCTGGTCATTGGCGGCAGGGCGCTGCTGCCAAACTTGGGTGCGGAGTTACGATCTCCAGCTGGTGCGAATCCGGCTACTGGGACGAAGTCTCGAATCCGTTGAGTTGTGCTGATGTGTACATTTGGGGTGGGACGTTGGAGGAGATTGAGGTGTCTGGTCGTCCGTTTCCGTAGCTGGACATTCCGCGGCCGCCAGAGGAGGTTCGGTGATCCTTGTGGAGAGCGAAGGAGTCGAGGTAAGCACGGGGGACTGCTGATGGTGTCGATCCGAAGTAGAAGATCCAGACAATCTGTCGATATGTTAGTGCTTGTTGCAACTAGAGGAATTTAAGAGTTGCGTACATTGACCATGGAAAGGAGAATGTGTCCAGCAGCTGTTGCTTCCTTCGCCTTGCTGTTGGTGTAGATTAAAGAATTGACGGAAGAGCTGGTCAACACCAGCCCGCAGGACAAGAAGCCAACAATCGCTACATGATATGTTTGTGTTGTATCTGACGCAATTACGACGAAAACTCCCACGATACAGCAGAGCATGAAGGCCACCGTGAACCACGAATAATTGGGGAACGCGCTATTCGCCGTCGCGATTGCCGAGCCTACGAAAGAAATAATCCAGGCGAGCTGTTCCAAATCAATTAGCATCCATCATTGACTCAGGAGACGGCAAAAATCCAGGGTGGAAGGAAATTATCATCAACATACCAACGCGATCGACACCGTTGCTAAAGCGAATGGATCGCCCAGTATGTTATCGGTGCTCATCCCTCTGCTCGCACCAGTTCTTCGTCCTTTGCTATCCATCCCACCGTTCATTTTTCGAAGCGATGGCGAGTGAAGCGATCCGTAAGAGGGCATAGAGACAGGTCCAGGCTACTCGTTCAGTCGTTCCTGGTCGTGTCGTGGGTCGGTCGTGTCGATGCAATGAGGGATGTGAAGTATCGTGAGGGACGAGGAGGGAGTAGGGCAGTAGTCGTCAATGCAAATATCGTCAGAGTCGTATTCGAAGGGTTCTCGGTCAGGAACGACTTGTCTGACGTTCTCAGTGTTGAAAGGGGCCGAGTTGGAGATGAGGAGGTCGAAGTGCGTTTCAGAAGTGGCTGAGGCTTGGTAGGACTGGCGTTGCAGGAGCCAGGAGATGAGGAGCACAGCAGTTGCACAATGCGGAGGTGTCAGGTCAGCGTGCGCCAGGGGGTGAGCGAGGGGGAGAACGAGTGGCCACCAGGATGTCCGGAAGGAGAGAGGGCAAGGGGAAGAAGAAGTACTGGAGGTGCGATGTTTAGAAGAAAGAGTTTGCACTTTGCAGAGAGTAGTGTAGTGTTTGTATCAGAGAGCGAGTGGACGAGGATCGAAGAGGAGAATTGCCCTGGGTGTATGAGAAGTGTTGGTGATGGAAGAGCGATGAGACGCCGGCTCGCACAGGCCCTAGGAGTAGGTGGATTGGAAGTGGATGATCCGGGACAGGGAGGGAGAAGGGCCAAGGGAAGGGGACAGGGAGATGATTGAGAGTTGGCGTTTGTCGGTGCCCAGAAGCTGAGGGAGAAGCCGAGAAGGCGAGAAGGTGAGAAGGGCGATCGATGGGTAATAATGAATACTCTGAAATGTAATGCAGCAGCAGGGAAGGATTTCGTAAGGCGGATTGGTTGCAGGAGTTCGCCCAGTATTTAGGATTGCAGTAGTAGCCCTGTATACTTCAATAGTACAAGGTAGGGACTTCGACGTATTGTTGTATTCTTCTTTGCTGCGAAAAGCCGTTGAGACAGACGAGAAAAGGACTTTGTAACTCTGTATGTGTAACGTATGCAGGAGTAAACAATCGTGGGTTATTGTTTGGTTGTGCTCGACCGTTTGTTTGTCTCTCCTGCTCGTTTGCCTGCCGAGACCTCTCACAAGGGGCCAGCTAGTACCTCGGACAAACGCGCTGCAATAGGACGAAGGTTGTCGTCTTTGCTGGCCAAATAACCTCCGTGTGGTCACTACTGTGGTGTGGTGGTTGCCTCTGTCTAATCTCTCACGCTCCACGCGTTTCACAGATTGGCGTAAAGTCGTTCGTTCGCTCGCGCTTTCTCTCAGTGCCGTATGCCGTGCAGTTTTCGTCGACCAGGTAGGTACAGAGAGTCCTGTATCCGCTCAGACCAAGATCACCAAAATCTTGAGGCACCAGAAGATGATCGTTCCGCGGCTGTTTGAGATTTGAGAAGATATCGGATGGGGGTGCTCTATCAAACACCAGAATTGATTGGTGAGGGAGTCAGGAGTTGTGTATTTTGGGAGGAGAGGAGGAGTTTGGACTTTGGATATCTGCCAGTCGTTGGAATGAATCTTGCAACGGCGGTTAGATTATTTTAGGCGTGCTACTTGCTCAACCTACGAAGACATGTAGAAAACTGATGGAATGTTTCCTCACGATCGATCGAGTACGAGTAGCTTCAGCGTCTAGATTTATACTGGAGTAGCACATTGCTATTACGAGAGCATTCTTCCATTCTTTGATTTTACATGCATTTTACAGTACCCCGTTGTCTATCAACCCTCGCGTACCTTTCTCTCCCGCCCTCAGCGATCGTCCTCGACAACGATCCAGACCTTCCTGCACCCTGCACCCAAAACTTGGATTGCCGTTTCATCCACCCAACCAATTCTCACCTTGCATTCGCCACAGTGGCGGTGCTGCGAGATGTGGTTTTGTCACAGTACCGTTCTTCTAAAGTTGAGATGGTTGAATATCTTGCATCTGCATTCTTCCCCATTTTCCACCATTAAGATGGAGGGGATTTCCGAAAATCCTTCTCCAAGTATGGGGAGATGCATGGGCCGAGATCAGGTGGCGAGGGCTGAATTACGTGGACATTCTGCACTTTTCGCATTCCTACCTAGGAATCCCATAGGATTTCGGTTGATGTGTTGTTGGCTACGAAGGCAAGCGAGACTACATTTGTGGTCAAGTGAAAAGGTTTCTTTGCACGCGCTAATTTCCAAGGAAACATACTTTGAAGTTGGTGGTGTACTAACAATTAGAGCCCATTGCAATCAGGCATTCCAAAGTTGAGACTTTGAAGCAAGACTTTACAATATGACGCCTCACTTCTCTATCATCAGTTCCATACCTCTGTTCCTCAAGGCTCAAGCCGTCCTCATTGCCAAACTTGTCTTAAGCGAGAAAGCTGCGAGACCAATCGCCCATGTGAGAGCCCCCTTGCAACATCTCCACCAACTGCATCATTATTATATCTGTCATGTTTCTCCAACTGCGACATGAAGAACCTGTGCTCGAGCCCTAAAGCTTACTTGCTTTTCATTCACATCAAATACTCCGTATGCACCCCACATAGAGATATATCTTGGTCAGGTGTTGGTCATCGGTCCAACGATCCATCCTTCCACTATCTGAGACGCGGCTCCCAGAGATCCGTTCATGCAAACCATCATTATCGTCATCAACCCCAAATAACTCTTCCATCCCGCTCTTCTGAAAATCTCTGCCTCCATGAAATGATGACTGAGTCCCGCCTTTTCCAGAAAGGCCCTGCATGCTACCACGTTGCGATAGGCAGGCACGCTCTCCCGCCTTCATGTTTCGTGGGGATTTCCCGGTCTCCCCAAACAATAGAGTCATTGCAGCTTTCCCAGAAACAATCCAGGGAAGAAGCTCTTTCAGACAACTTCCTCGTCCATCTTTCTGACTCTCTCTACCCTCTTGACATGCCTCTCTACAGCTTCAACCCTTCCTTCCAGGTCGGCCCAAGCTTCTCCAGCTCCAATGACGTCCCTCCTGTACCAATTCTCTATCACAACTGCGCTCCTCTCTCGAAGCTCTCGAATCTCTGCATCTTGATTTGCTTGAATGACTTCCACCTTAGCGATCCGTGGCTGGAGGTTGATAAGTTCCGCGGATAGTTCCGCTGGCGGTATAGGAGTGTCGCGGATAGAGGTTAGGCGTGAAGCGGTACTGGGATACGCGGATGCAGAGGCAAGTACAATAGACAAGAGTGTACTAGTATCAAGAGTCGTCGGGAGGGTGTCAGGAGGTAGCGATTGGAAGAGATCAGGGTGTTTAGCATCTGCAAACAAAAATATTAGAGACCTTCCACATGCAAAATATATGAGAGCAGCACCTACGCAACTTCAATAGATCCTGCACAACCTTCGATCTCGCAGCAAGTTGATGTAGAGAGTGCTCCAAATCCCCTAATCGAATTGAAATGGGCTCTTTGCTCTCTGCGAATGATTCCTCATTTGCCTGTCCACAGATCGCGTACTCGATCCTGCGCAAACGCGCCTCTAGTAGTTCAATTGTCTCCACGGCCGTCTTGTCAAAAGTGTTCTCCATGGTTTGTCGATGTACTTTATTGTTCACGCGTTGGTGGATCGTAGGCGAAGGACGTTGACAGCTCCGCGCGACAACGGAGGTGATCTGGTGTGGGGAAGTGGACAGGTACCGTATGGAGTTTGATATCAATCAACAGAGTGCCAAGAAAAATTGTTGGATCGTCGTATTTGGGTGAGCATTTTGCATCATCCAGCCCATCAACTTCACACACACGACCATCCCACTCTAGAGTTCGCGAGCTCGTGAAGATATCCTATATCTCGACTGGATTCATCATCCTTTCTTTTGCGCTGTAAACCTTTCGCGCCAGCCATGAAATTGCAGAAATAGCCGCCGCCTTGAACTGCCTTCAGCGATAAGCAAGCTCGATTACGAACGCCTACGCAGACAATTGATCTGTAACTACCTCAGCGCATTCTTGCTCGAAATATACTTTGCAAACTCCTCCTCTTTTAATCATGGTATCCTACTCTTCGATAAGTCGCGCCAGCGGCAACTCATCAGATGGAAGTCGGGGACGAAGGTATGCGAAAATAGCAAGAAGGGGGAGGCAACAATGGGAACAAAACTGACGATGTACAGGCGTCGATCGAGTCGCGCATTGAAAGAGCAGAGTAACGGCGGCCAGGCATCATTTTTAAGTAGTTGTATCAATCTTGTCAATACCAGTACGTCCCAAGCGCATTTCCCCTGGCTACTAGGACGAACTCTCCAGGCTAACAAGCACAAAGTAATCGGCTCTGGCCTCCTTGCCTCCCCCTCGCGATGGCACATATGGGAATAGCACTAGGAACATTCGTAATTCTCTGGTCTGGATTCGCGTCAGCATTCGGACTCTACCTTCAAACACGTTGTGCGCGTTATCTAGACAGGGGCACAGCATCATTCTTTGCTCTTTCACAAATCACGTACCCCAACGCTGCGGTTATATTCGATGCGGCAATTGCGATCAAGTGTTTTGGGGTGGGTGTTAGTTATTTAATTATTATTGGGGATTTGATGCCTGGTGTGGTGAGGGGATTCATGGATGGTGCGGATTCGATACCGTTTATGGTGGATAGGCATTTCTGGGTTACGGCTTTCATGTGAGTGGTTTATGCATACCATTATGGGATTCAACAGTTGTGTGCCTGCTGACGGTGAATGATTAGGCTTGTTGTCATTCCTCTCGCGTTTCTCAGACGTCTCGACTCGCTTAAGTATACCAGTGTTATAGCTTTGATATCGATCGGATACCTGGTGGTTCTGGTTGTATATCACTTCATAAAGGGAGATACGAAAGCAGATCGTGGACCTATCCGAGTCTTTGCTTGGGCTGGTCTCGTTCCTACATTGCAAAGCTTTCCTGTTATCGTTTTTGCATATACATGCCATCAAAACGTAGGCGATATCTCTCAAGAAAACAAAAACAATTTAAAGACGTGCTAAATTGATAATCAGATGTTCTCAATTTTGAATGAGATTAAGAACAATGCGCCAAAAAGGTATTTTACTCCCCTGGAACTCCGTGGATAAAATAGCTAACATGACCCAGAACAACTGGCGTAGTAGCAGCCTCAATTGGCTCCGCAGCCTCCCTCTACGTTCTCGTCGCAATCACAGGCTACCTCTCCTTCGGCAACTCTATCGCCGGCAACATTGTCTCAATGTGTTCGTCCCCCCTTCCCGTTCACCTGTTCCTCAATCTCATCCTCAATCCAAAATCCCTCTCTAACACCAAACAGACAGCGCCTCCATTGCCTCCACAATCGCCAAAGCCGCCATCGTAGTCCTCGTCATGTTCTCTTACCCTCTCCAAGTACACCCCTGCCGAGCTTCCGTCGATGCTGTCTTGAAATGGCGTCCAAACCGCTCTCACCAAAATTCCACCACCCCTCACCCACCAACTAACACAGCCCGCTCCCCTCCTCGTAACGCCCCTCTCCTCAGCACCTCCTCCCACTCATCATCCCCTCCCGGTAACGACGCAATCCCCGAACTCCGCTTCGCCATCATCACAACCATCATAATAGTCCTCTCCTACATAACCGCCATGACAGTCTCCTCTCTCGATAAAGTGCTTGCCTATGTCGGTAGCACGGGAAGTACATCCATCTCATTCATCCTGCCGGGATTATTCTACTATAAGATTTCGGATCCGGAGAGTTTGTTTCAGCAGCGATTGGTGAAGGGTGATGATGATGAGAGTGATGAGGACGAAGATGAGGAGGAGGGTGAGGGGAGGGTGATGGGAAGTTGGAGGGGGAAGGGCTGGAGAGAGAGGGTTTTGAGAAAGGCGGCGCTTGGGTTGGCCATTTATGGCGTGGGTGTTATGGTGGTTTGTTTGGGTGTTAATTTGTTTTTTGCTGGTGGAGCCGGGCATTGAGAGATTGATCAGTCCAGCCGGGGATACTAACTTCCGGAAGTAGTATTTAAAAGAGGCAGAAGAAACGAAGGAAGGGAAATGGTGTATGATATGAGGTGTTGATTGTTGTATAGATGGATGGCGTTTTAAGGGTTTAATACAGAACGATTGGCGTGGGTTAGGTATAGTAATGACTGACACGAGGGCATAGATTCAATGGCTTCCAGAGGAAAACAGCAGCAAACAAACACACAGAGGAACAAACAGCCGAAAAAGAGATTTACATAGATTGCAAGCGGAATTTTTCTTATATGTATATATGAGTCAGGAATTTTTCCATTTTCATAGAATAACAACCACCCCCAAAAAAACTTAATAAAATAAAATCAAAAACAAATCAAAATTATAACACATCTAAAGAAAAATACGATTTGCTGAAGATGATTAGGATGAATGGGTATAAGTGCCATGTCGTTAGAATTTTCAATTTCCCAACTCCCCCGTTTCTACTTTCGTACACGTTCTTGCTACTTGTACAATACAGGTTTTCTTTTTTGCGAAGATAGACACACAGAAATACAAACAGACAGGCTGAGAGTCCTCTTTCCATATACTACAATTGTCCAACCAACCTAATTTCGCATGATTCCCCCCCCCATTTGGTGTGGTGATTTGCCTTCCCTGACGGACAACTTTGTTTGGTTGTTCGTTCCTTTATCTTCTGTCCAATCATACACTTCTCTTCTGATGATGTTCCAGATCATGGAGCCGTTGTTGGTGTTGCCGTAGTTGTCTTTGGTGGAGGTACAGCGGTGCTTACACCATGGCGATATTTGGGTTCTAATAACCCGGCCTGTGAATATCGAACTTGAGTCAGCGTTTACGTTCTTCGCATCAATTGACCTCCCTCCTCCTGCTTCTTTCCATATTTCTTCGCCCGTGTGTCAGAGCTTGGTTGTTGCTGTTGGTCCGATGCCTTCTGGCAGCCATTGAGGTTGCAATCCATCTCGAAACCGAATAACGAACTATCATTCATCCCATTTCATCCACCACCTCACCTCTATCCATCCGCATCCAATCCTCTCCTCTCCCTACCAACTCTCTCCTGCCCCTTCCAGCCCCAGTCTTCCTTCCATACGCTCCACCTCAAAGAAATGCCAAACTCACCAAACTTAACAACCTCCAAGCAGGATCACTCGGCTGCGCTCCAACACCCAACCAATACTTCGCCCTCACCGTATCAAGTTTGATATCCTTGAACGGCTTTCCTTCTCCCTCCTTTGGCGGCTTTGGAATTGGATCGTATGTTCCCAGGACCTCGAGTGGTTTGCTGTTGCGTGCGGTTCTGTTTTGGGGAAGAGGGTTGTTTGTTAGCTACTTCTTGCCTGGTAGTGGGATTTGATTTTAAGAGGATAGGGGGTCGAGAGAGGGAGGAGGAGGAGGAGAAAGATGTGGTGGTCGTGGTGGAAGGGGAAAGAAAGAACGCACTTGGCTTGCGAAACGACAATGTTATAGAAGGGCTGTCTTTTGCGACCGAAGCGCGCTAGGCGTATGCGAACTACCATATTGGCTAAGTTGTGTGTATTTGTGTGTGGGGAAGAAAGAGGAAGTGGTGGTGGTTGAGAATGAGGTCGGCGGAAATGTATGAGGATGAAGGGATGTCGCGACTTTTTTGGAGGTTGATGCAGGTCGCTTTGCCAAGGATTGAGAAGGAATTGTGGAACTGGTCAGTTTGTTGTCACAGTACAGTTGATTGAGGACATAAACTTTTGAAATGAACATTAGGAAGACAATTGAGTTGAAAATAATATACTTGATGCTTTGAGCTTTTATGAAAGTAGAAAAATTTACGGTTGTTTAGAAATGATTTCGGTACTATGCAGTATTCTGGTGAAGCCAAGTGGATGAGCTCTTGGCCAACTCTCTGAGAGGAGGCTCGAGTGATGTCAACACCGAACGACATGAGGAGTTGCAAGTTACCGAAATCAACACAATCGCCTACCAAGTTGTATTGAATTGAAAATAGTATCTCTAAAGCCGAATCAGAGACTCATCTGCATAAACTTGTGCTCAGATCCGCCAGTATAATACTTGGAATTCCACCAGCCAGCGCTTCATAAACTGTCATCGGCTTCTGAACATCACACCATCAGAAAGGATTCAAAATGGGAGGTCTCAAGGTATTCAGTTCATCATAGGGACTCGCTAATTCTGTCACTCAGATACTAATATGCCTGCTACAGACACTTTCAGCAAAAAATGCAGCACTCTTGGACATGGACCTCATGAGCATCGGCGGCTTCTCGCTTGATCAACTCATGGAACTAGCCGGTCTTTCCGTCTCTCAAGCTGGTTAGATCTTCCTTTCTCACATCAATTGAAAATAGGATAGAACAATCAGAATTAATATATTGGATGAGCAATGTAGTTTACAAAGTCCATCCCCCAAGTCGAGGAAAGAGAGTTCTTGTTGCTTGCGGGCCAGGGAATAATGGTACGTTCGACAAACCCTCAGATTTAGCAACATGATCGTACATTATCCTTTTTTTGAGTACAAAAGCTTACCTTTATGATGGGTAAGGCGGCGATGGCTTAGTAGCAGCAAGACACCTCTGGCACTACGGGTACAAACCAACAATCTACTACCCAAAACAAGGCAAAAATGAATTATACCAGGTCAGAGAACTTCTCCTATCCTCCATATCCCCCTCATCTCAAATTCTCAAGATTAATCCTCTCTAACACAAACCCAACAAAGCGACTAACAACACAACTCCGTGATCTTTCCATCCCATTCACCACAGATTTCCCCACCGCAATCAAAGAAACCGACCACATCGTTGACGCCATTTTCGGTCCGTATTCCTTTCCATCACTCCTTTCCCTTCATCTCCTTACGTTCCATCCCATCCTTCCTAAGCCACTCCCACTAATACGGAGAAAAAAATAGGATTCTCTTTCACAGGCTCAATCCGCGAACCCTTCCCCGCAGTCATCCTCGCACTGCAGGAAACTTCCATCCCCATCACATCAGTCGACGCACCATCAAGTTGGAATATCGAGACTGGACCACCTGAAGAAGGACCTGGCTCAAACTTTCAACCTGGAACGTTAATTAGTTTGACAGCGCCGAAACCGCTAGTGAAATATTTTGGGGGAAGGCATTTTATTGGTGGGAGGTGGGTGTTTTTCTTGAATACTCGTTCAATTCCAATGAGCGAGCTGTAGGTGGAAAATGAACTAACACTGGATGCGTAGATTTGTGAGTCCGGAGATTCAGAGGAAGTATGATTTGGAGTTGCCGCAGTATGAAGGGATTGACCAAGTGGTTGAAGTTGGGGGAGATGGTGAAAAGCTCTAGGGTTGTTTCTTCTTTGTAACTCTCTCGGTCTAGCTTTTTCTTTCCCTACTAGCATACTCGAGTTTTCTCATGCAAGACGAACGTTATCATGCACAACTTGTAAGGAGATGGCGACTTTATATTAATACCTCTAGTCCAAACGCATTGCCTCCCACCTTTGCAACACCTTCTTCTTCACCTCCTCAGGATACCCGTTCTCAAAATCACAAGTGACCCAACCCCTCTCGCCTTCATATTCACTTGGCAACATACAATTTCCTACTACCTTACCACCAGTTAACTTAGTTCCAGGCCCATGGCTCATATATGGCACCAAGGGATACGCCTTGACATCCTCAAAATGCACCTCATCCATGGCGGGTCGACATCTCGTTGCGTACGCCCACATCACATCCTCGAAGCTAAATGGATTGATGTCGTCCCCTACAAGCAGGAGGCGATGGATCTGCATGCCGCATTTATGGCGGAAAACCAAATCACCAATCAATTTGCTGAAGTCTTTGGCGTTGGTCTTCAGTTTGGCGAGGGCCGCGATGTCGATTTGTATGGCTGCCCATATCACTTGCGATTCGTACAGGGTGAATACCTCTTTCACAGGGAGGCCAGCTGACTGGAGGAGGTATTTCATCTCAGCTGAGGCAAGAGTGCCAATCATGGTGTGTGTCTCTATGCAGAAAACGGGGAGTTAGCGTTAGGTTCTTTGTAGTGTCTTTGTACGAAATTCCACGAGAAAGGCTCATGTAGGAGTACAGTTGTTCGCTAATTACTTACCATCAGGACCTGTTGCTCTTCCGGGAACAGAAATCGGAAGAATGGCATTTTTACGGTGCGTAATGGCATTGACTTTGTAGAGGGGTTGTAGGAGATTCTCATCAAGGAAACTATATCCATGCATTTCTCCAAAGGGGCCTTCGGGGGCCTTTTCAGCAACGGAAACAGTGCCCTCGATAATGATCTCGCTATTCGCTGGAACATACATGTCGTTGGTTTCGCACTTGACAAGTTCTAGGGGTGAACCACAGAGAGAACCGACGTATTCTGCCTCTGTGACCCCTTCGGGGAGCGGCATGCTCGCTGCCATGACAGCGATCGGAGGGGCTCCCAGTGCAATTGCGTAGGGCATCTCTTTCCCGGTCTTATCATATTCTTCATAGATCTTAGCGATGTGTTGCGGTTTCATAATCAAGCCGACCATTCTGGTTTTGTCGTGGATCATTGCTCGAGCGATCGACCAATTTGTCCAGTTTTCGGTGGGATGTTTGACGATGTTGATCCCCATGGTTTGGATATAGTTGCCTCCGTCCGCTTTGTTCAATAATGGCACCGGGAGTTTGGTGAGATCGATATCGTCTCCCAATATTTTGACCTCCTTGCATGGACCATCCGAGACGTGAGTTGGACGAATTGGTGGGGACCCCTTGGCAGATAGCATTCGGTCAATGATTCCTTTGATTCCCGTTGTTGGATCGAGCCCTATGTGACGGGCGAGTCGTCGATAGGCATATTTTGGATCTTTGGACAGTCCTCCAGACGCCCCCATGATTCTGAAAAGTCCGTCCTTGGCTCCTTTCACGTTGTTGAAGAGAGGTGCTTTGGATCTTTGTTCGTAGGCTCTTCGAGTGATCGCGGCAACTTCAAGATGAGGATCAACCTCTTCATTGATATCTGCTAAATCACCGTCCTTCCGGAGTGCGTCAACAAAAAGGCGAAAATCAAGATGTGCCGCATTTTGTGTGTGAAGTCGCTTGGTAGAAAAGTTGAAAGATGATGTCGTTCGAACAGCCGTAGGGCACCGCCTGATTGCCAAATTGAAAGTCATTGCATTGAAGAGATTGTGCAAGAGAGAATCTGATTCGAGAGCTTGTAATTCAGACTATAGCGGACGTTCTTCAGTCTCGAATTTTCTCGGTAATCTAAGAGACCTCGAGTACTTCAACACTTGCAAGTCTTTACAACTAAATTCTAAGATAAAGAGACATTCTCTATGTTATACAAACGATTTCGCTGATCTCCTCAAGCTATGTTTGTGGTTTGGCGCCATGACTCCGTATCTATGTCATCGCAGCCTTCAATAGTCTGCTGCTGAATCATCAACAAACACAATGTATGTTATTCATCAACGAACCAACGATCCCGCATTTTGAAATGTAACTTAAATGCCAGTTCATTGTTCTATTCTGGAATAGATTACAACAATAGTGCCAGCCTGAGTAATTCATTAGTCAATGCTACTACTGAATGCTACCGAGGACATATGGTAGATGACGTTGAGGCTCTCTTCGTCAAAGCCCAAAATGAAGTCTCAAACCACAAGTCCAAACATAAATTGTATTCTGTGAATTTCTTACGAACCCTGTCACAGATTATATACGTACTTTCCGTCAGACTACGTGTCTGGTATAATTACGTGTGTGTTCTCGCTCGTGGGCGCTCTCACCAATTCTTCAGTGAGCCCAGAAAATGCAACGAATATCACCATTTCAGTTACGAAAACCATGTCTCAAAGCCTATGAGACCTCCATTGGTGGTTCAATGTTGAGAAACAACCCTCGACTCATCCAATTTATTTCGGGAGGGGGTCATCGGCGTCGCACCAGCCATATCGCTCGCAACACACACGGTCTTACCAGACGCAACGAAGAAAACGCATCATAGTAGCCATCACAGGTGCTACCGGGGCACCGCTGGCGACGAGTCTCCTGATCAAACTTCGTCAACTCGGCGTGGAGACTCATGTCATTCTCTCAACCTGGGGCCTGGCGACTCTCAAGTACGAACTTGACGCTCCCAGAAACACAGCTGCATATATCCAGTCGCTCGCCGACCACTATTATTCTCCACGAGATGTCTCGGCCGCGATATCCTCGGGATCTTTCCGTGTGGATGGGATGATCGTGGTTCCCTGTAGCATGAAAACACTTGCGGGAATCCGGATGGGCTACGACAATGACTTGATCACTCGTGCGGCAGGAGTTACGTTGAAAGAGAGGAGGAGACTTGTGCTGGCGGCAAGGGAGACGCCGATGAGTAGCATCCATCTTGAAAATATGCTGGAAGTGACGAGAGCTGGTGCGGTGGTTTTCCCGCCGGTGATGACGTTTTATACCAGGCCGAGGGGTGTGCAGGATATGGTTGATCAAAGCGTTACGAGAATGATAGACATGCTGGACTTAAATTTGGAGGAGCATGAAGATTCTGATGGAAGATGGGAAGGCTTTGAGTGGAAGAAGAAGAGGGAGGACGAGCGGGAGAAATTGACGGGTGCTCATGGCGAGAGCCTAGAGGAGAATTCACATGCGACTGGAGTGTCCTGAATCGAGTTATAATTGAAAAGTTTCGTCAACATTTGATTATCCATAAGTGTGAATCCTATTCTAGGATTCTCAAAAGGGGCTACAGCTCTTTGAGTCTATCCACTTGTTGACCTAGCCTTGGCACTGAGTTGTACAAGTAGCAATTTAATCCCGACTTCAATGTTGAGTAAATGGAAAAAATATAGAAAATGTTGCTGAGTATCCAAATATTAATAGAAGCAGTGGGTGCCAGGTAGCTCATGGCGGGACACAAAATGTATTCTTGGTCTTGATTGCGAACTCAGAGGAGGAGTTCAAGGAGGTGAACATAACCTCGCAGTCAATGAGTAAAGTAAACGAGCTACGGATGAATTCGGTAAGCGAACAGACACCATGATGGAAGTCAGGCATTCTAAACTAGGCACAAGGACGGGAAACATGGTCCGCGGGGATTATGGAGGAGTTTAACACGACTGAATCTGAATTTCAATTTTTTCGAGCTGCTGAGGTAGAACATGTTCATTATTGACTCTTACTGTAGCCACAAAATCTACATTTTGAAGACAAATATAGAGGAACACTCGATATATACCAAAAAAGGAAGAAAAAAAACCATATTCAAGAACCAAAATCAATAAAACTCAAAGCTGAATGAATGAATGCGACATTCTGTGTAACATTTTGATGTACTATATCACTCTTTGATATCGTTTTTGATTTCCAACTGCAACTGCAACTGCATCCAACCACACACTCCACATACACCGCACCACTCGGCGACAACGGCCGTGGTGGCAGGCCATGCCGACCACCGCGCACTAGCTGAAATCGAGATTTTGTTTTTAAGTATGATGAGATCGATCAGATCACCAGTTCGGCATGTAACTCCACGAGATCTGGGGGTCCGATAATCTTAAAAACCAAAAGCAAGGGAAAAAAACGATAGCTCATATGCAAATCTCTCCTTCGTTTCCGCGGGAACTTTTTTTCTTCTTATTTTTGTTTTCGAAAGTTGAAGTACTGTATCTTTCCGGATAGAATCGATCGATCTTCTAACGCTACTGTAATGTACGTACAGTGGGGAAAAACGAGGGAAAGTTAACGTTATGTATGATATGGGTATGGTATGTATGATATGTATAATTATTGTAATGAGGGGGTTAGGGAATGATAGGTAGGTATTATGTAGGAAGGTACCTACATACCTAGGTACACATCACATGCAGGTCCAGCTGAGAAAGATGTACAGTACATATAGTATTTGTACATACAGTACCCCTTACCCACCTAGGTACCTAGTTCCGGTCCGTACAGTACGGAACTATGCTGCTGGGATTAAGGATTCCGTTGATTAGAAAACGTGGGGTTGGCTTGGATGGTGTGTGTGTGAGAGAGAGAGGTAGAGGGCGGTAAGCCGATATGAATACTGAACTGTCCGTTGATTAATGCGGTTCCCTTGTTCGATTTTTCCCCCCTCCCTTTCTCGTGGCTGCTGCGTGGTGGTTGCGTGGCTACCTACGGGCATGATTCCTTTAATTTGTAAGATAGCCTGTGAGTGAAAGGAGGGTGGTGGTGGTGCATACCACACAAAGTAGGTATGTTTTTTTTTGGTGTGAGCGTGGGGGATGGAGGGGGCAGTCAAAATATTATCTTATGGATCTTATGGATCTGTTATGGAGTCAGAAAAGAGAGAGAAGGTGGGGGCTGAAAGGAAAGGTTCTAGAAGGATTGGGAGGTGATCTATCGTCTTTGCGATCGGGAGAGTATAATAGATTAAATTTTTAGAGATTCTTGGGTCGGACTTGGACTGGACTGGACAGGACTGGACTGGATGGACTGGGTTGATGGGAATGTTTTGGTTCGCTTTTTGAATATGGGAAGAAGAGAGAAAGAGAAGAGAGAGAAGAGAGATATGATCAAGATGATGAGATCAAGAGATCAAGATACGGCAACTCCGAATCGAAGCAACGGAAAATGACGCCTTTTTTTGATACTGTACATACATACATCTAGGTACGTTCTCCTTTCTGGATAAGGAAGGTAGAATTCTTTTGACCGATGACTGATGACTTGATGCCTGACTTTGAGTAATTATTGATAAGTCGAAAGGTATAAGAGATGAAAACGGGGGAGGGGGGTTGTTGCTTAATTCAACGATTATGTGCCTCGTGAACGTTTGGTTGGTTGGTATTGTCTTTGGCGGGTGTATTGCAAGGTGCAGGCAGGTACTGTAATTACTGTCCAGTACAGAAAAAGCGTTGGATGTTGAGAGGAAGGGCGCGGAAACAAAGCAAGCAGATGCGTTGCTTTGGTCGCTGGATCTGTGCTTGTTCTTTTTCTTTTGTGAGTTACATCTTGTGCTTTTGAGGTTTTGGCATAATGTGATCGCGGTTCATTATTCCCCATGGAGCATCGTTTGTTTGGGAGGAGAGAAAGAAAAACATGTGCCCGCGGATCTATCTCCGTGACATCCCCCCAGCGCCGGAAGAATGAACGGGTCATTATTCCAATCATGGCCATTCCAACTACAGTACATAGTACACAGCACACCAAGAACAAGAGGAATGGCCCAGCATTGAACTCGTCTCCTAAAGGTCACACGACGTTTATCTCGACATGGATGGCAGTTTACATCAGTAAATTCATTATTAATTGTTAATGAGGCGAACTTTTTTGTTTTTGGAAATCCCAAAGGTGGAAAGTTTGGAGAGGTCAGCAGTTCAACTTCTTTTTTTTTTTCCCCTTCCCTTTCGCTAGATTCCAGCGCTTTCTGTCTGACCGACCCCCCTTCGACCCTGGACCCTAGAAGCTGTGGTCAAGCTGCTTGCTCGGATGCGATGCAGTGTGCTTCCCCGCGAGGAGTCAAAAGAACGTGCTGAGAGGGGAAGAAAAGTGTGGAAATACGGTAGAGTTTTGTGTGATGTGAGAGGGTAGGGTAGACGTGCTTGTTATTGGGCTGGGAATAATGAATGGGCTCGGTAAGGTACAAGGTACCTTTCTAGGTACAGTACCTACCTACTCCGTATGCACGCATTTGGTTGCCTTGACCTTTGGATATCCATCTCACGTGGGATGAAGGACAACGAGTAATAATTAATGTGCAAATGTTTGAGGTCCGTCGTGAGAGTTGGTAGTGTAACTCTGTCCGGAGGTACTCGACTCCTTACAACCAGTCAAGCCATCCGGAGCCTCAAAATGGCACCCTGCTGATGGGGGGTCCTAGAGTCTAAGTGTGTCCCATGAGACCATTTCTTCTTTTAACCCACAAATGGAAGAAATACCCGATGGCGGAATGGTAGGACTTGGTTGGGCCCAGCTGCTCGGGTTGTTTATTTTTTTTGATGGTGGAGGAAGCGGCGGTTCAGCCGAACGTTCGAGCGGAATGGGCTGATGCAGGAGAAGGGAGAGCAGAAGGCCAATTATTGGGTGACCACAGATGAGATTGAGTGGATTAGCGGCGAGGGGGCAAGGAAAAGGATCAAGTGCATTGAAAGTGTATATCAGATGATCGAGGGTTCCGGCCGGGTAAGAAGGAGACTTGCGTGGAATATCTTTGAATGGCTTCCGTATGATTGTTCCTGCTTCTCGTATCTCTCTCTACCAAGGCATGGCCCAGCGTATCTGTCATATTAGGAGGTGTATAGGCTAGAAAGATAGACTTCAAAGTAGCGCATTTCTCCAGTAGATGAGTATACACACACCATTGCCGAGAGGGTAGGGGAGCTTTGTTTACTTGTCAAACTTTCCGTTGTCGTTCGTCATCCCTTCACATCCCATGACCCCAAGCGCATTAGCACCGGCCTTATGGTCACACAGAACCTACAGAAGTAGTCGAGGAGTAAGTCACTCAGGAGTATATCGGGGTACCTGCGGGTGAAGTGCACACCTCTTCCTAGTCACTCTGCACTTACACTTACACTTTTATACTCTACTCCCCCTTTGCGGCCCCATTCTGGCAAGTAGGATGTCGTCGGGTGAGAGCCGAATCCACTGCCGAGTCAGATCTGCTTCTGGCGTGGTGGTGATCCGAGAAATTCCCCCTTTTTGACCACTGCTGTACAGTACCAGGAGAAGACGCCTCGTCCTGGCGAATAATGAAAGAAGCTCCTAGACAAAAACGCCCCTAAAAAAGTCATGGTCGGTAGACTCGGTAATCATCGAGTAGTATGTAGCCGTAGCTGCTTTATGAACTACTGTACAGTCCCTATCTGGGTCTCAGTATTCTCTCTCTCTACTTACTTCTCTCTTCTCCCTCTCTTCTCGTCCGTCTCTTTCCTTCGCTCAAATTTATAATTGATAGGCGCCGATTCTATCCTCGCTTCCGGCCGGCCTTCTCCTCCTCCTACCTATATCCTTCTTTTCCCGGACCTCGTCTCCCATCCCTTCTCGCCTCCTTCTCGAAGCGAGCACGAGATAAAAACGTAAGGAAACGAAACGAAACGAAACGAAACGAAAAGGAAGCGATACCACCATACAATAAGAATCCGGGTACTGTACTTCCACCAGACCAGATACAGCTCGTCAGCATCAGCATCAGCATCAGCATCCCATCCATCAGCTGCGCTGTGCTGCCCCTCCTCAATCCCAGCATCCATCCCTCCAGCCATCCATCCGTCCATCTATCCACCCCACCAACTCCCTCCTCGTTGTTCTCCCTTCCATCCCTCCTACTCCTCCTCCTCCTCCACCACCATTTCTATCTGCATCTCAAGCTCTGGCCGGTCTGTCTCTCTGTCTCTCCCTCTGTCTGTCTGTCTCTACCCGGTAGGTCAAGCTTGCTGCTGCTCATTCATTGGTTTCTCCGTTCATTCTTTCATTGTCTATACATTCTTTGATTAGTCCTCTTCCCTTGTTGTTATTGTTGTCAGCTGCTGTCATTTTTATTTGACAACTCCAATAACCGTTGTTGCTGTACCTATGAATATTGTCTCATCCTAATCCTGTTATGTTCCGTCTTGGTCCTGCTACAAAGTGAAAAAGTGGTTCCCCGGGCCAGAGCTAATCAGATGCTCGGCTTCCCTGCCACATTCTAGACCGCACACACATCACACACATCAAAGTACCCACCACCCACAAGACAATTCTTCACTTTTGACCAAAACACCGACAACAACTTGCAACGCTCCAGATCCATTTGCACTCCGGTCCAGAACATCTACACCATTCCTCGTTCCCTTCTCCCGTCGCCCGTTCCTGACCGCAGCACCTGGAGTGTCCCGACATAGAAAGATTCACCGCCCATCATTCCTCAGTGTCTGGTACCGACTGCAGCTCCCCAGGTACTCGAACTGCCAACCACAACTTCCCCACAAAATAGCACATGTGTGTCGCCGGCCCGTTCTATAATCGACGAATCTTTGCCACTGCCACGCCTTCTTTTTAGAACGGAGGAAACATTGGCCACCACGCGCCTTTTCTCGCAATACGGGAAACCCTGAGTAAGAACTATTGGGACAGCTTCGAATGACGCCTACTTGAGAGGAAGGCTACTCGGGAAGTAGCATCTTTCATGGTAGGCTTGCCTGCCTCGAGTGTGCTGCCGTCAACCACCGGAAAATGGGTTCGAAAGAATTAACCGGCAACATGGAAGAACCTTTAATATTGCCCAAGGGCGTAATCAAAAATTCGGAGGAAATCAACGACAGCATTGCTTTGGCGGCGAAATTGCCTGTGGATCCTCGAGAGATACAGAGACTCTGGCAAGGTACCTAGCGAATCTCTGATCCCAGGATAGGCACACATCTGATATCTGGCAGTTTACACAACGACCAAGGAAGCGCTACGGGATCCCACAGCTGAACGCCTAGAGAATTTTTGGTGGAGGATTTGGGGAAGCCGATCTCGAGAATTGCAGTCTATTACGGTTTCCGGCTTGTTTGCCTACATATCCGCTGGTAATAGTTTCGTACCGTTGACGAGCTCTTCAAATCGGGATGAGGGACCGCCGCCATCTGTATGGATCATCTACTTGGGGAGAAGCGCGTTATACTAATAGGATCGCAGTCGAAACAAATCGGATCGGCGTCAAGTACGTCGGCAGTGCAACAATCGAGTACAAATAGTTATGGCAGCACACCAAAAATTTCGATTGTTCCTCCGCCTTCCATTCTGAAGAACTCCGACTCCAAGAAGAAAGGAAGAGGTCCCTCGAGTGGTGGACCTAGACCTACAGCCCGCTTCATATCACCCCACGAGTCGGAAGCAGAGAACACGCCGATAAGTCCAAATTCCCATGTTTTCGTTGAGCCACCTTCGCCAACTGTCCAGGAATCCAAGGGAAAGAGAACTTTGGTGTCTATTGGTAAGAAAAGAGCGGTGTTTGTTGCCTCAAGTGGACGCAACAAACGACCAGTAGCTACCAAGCGGCACAACTCGCAATCATCTACAGACAGTCCTGCTAGGGGAGGAGATGTCTTTCAGTCATCTTCGGACCAAACGCCGCCACAAACCGTTGAGCAGGCGCAAGCAAGAGCTAAGCAACGGGTACTAGCGCCATCTGAAGGTAGTTCTGGAAAGCATGAACGAACACAACCTTCTCCACAATCGAGAAATGCAAGTATTACAGAGAGTTCCAGTCGAAAACCTGTCCTGGGAAGAAGAACGAGTCCACAGGAGGAGGCGCACGTAAATGCGGATCCTGGACCTTCGAGAAGACTTCGCCCAGTCGAAAAGAACCAGGCCCCTCAAGAACTCACGCCCGACGAACTAGAGGAAATAGAGGTTCAGAGACTATTACTGGCAGAAGCAAATGCTCGTGTTCAAACGAACACGAGAAGCGAATTGCCGGTTGTGCTTCCGTCGGCAAAGAACCAAACAACTGGTAGGAAAGCTTCAAATGAAGCACTGGACCCAGCTGGATCTGGCCGACTTGCGCAAAACCGAAACAAAAGTGCTCCGAGCTTCGCACCAACGTTTGCTGATGCGACTGGACAACTTGAATTGGGAGGAGGCGGAGCCAGCCCGGCCAGCAGAAAATCCGACAAAGGAAAAGATCGGGATTTGGACAGCATGTTCTCGAAGAGACCAGTCCAGTCCATCGCATCAACATCCGTTCCAGACTCTACCGGCAGTCTAGCTAGGAGTAAGAGCCAACTCACCCTTCTACTGGAGAAGGACCGGTCCAAGAATAGTGACAGCTTATCCAACGGTGATAGAAAGGGCAAGAGAAAGCAATAGAGAGAGAGACCAAAAAAAGATCATCCTCCTCCTCCCTGCCCACCTTGCGATTTCTTCATCAAACTGTAACTGTATATACAACCTTTATGGGGTTTGCGTGGGCTTTTGTTGTTGGCGTTCTGGAGGGGGCAAAAATGCAAAAGTGAAACTCTTAGCGATATTTTACCCTTTTGCTACTCAGTCTTTCTCGTTTGTTCGTTCGTTTTCCCCCTCTCTCTCTCTCTTGTTGCTTGCTTGCCTGGAGAGATGGTTGCATTGCGTGGGTAGTTTTTATGGGTTTTATGATTACGATGTTTTTTCGGGGATGGCGAATTGTGGGAGGTGGTGGGTGGTCTTACGTCGGTTCCCTTTTGCATTCTTTGGCGCTTATTCGGGGATTGAAATGACATCTCTTTTTTTCTTCTTCATTTCGACGGGCATGGATGGACGGATGAATTGAATTGAATTGGGAAGGGAAGGGGAATATGAAGGATATGAGATGAAATGAGATGAGAAGAAAATAGCCCACCTTGCGTGGAAAGATATGCTGGCCTGGACCGAACCTGGGCTAGACTCGTGGAGGTTATATATTGTAGGTGTATTGTCATTGTACCAACAGACACCCAAAAACAAAACTCAATAAAAGAAACTTTAACTTCTCCTCTACACCGGTTCTGATGAACCGTTGTATTATTCGTCTCTTTTTGTTTGGGGTAGCTTCCTTCCTTCCCCTTCATATTTGGGAGAAGCCAACCTCCTCGCGCAGTGTGTGCATTTCATTGCATTTGCTGTGCGGACGAGGAGGGCAAGGAAAGTGTACTGTACTTACTGACTGTACGGTATAGTGTGCCTTGCGCTTCCTTCTGCATCCACTGTATTTCCTGTGCCGCATGCAGGCATGCAGGCAGGCACCTACCTACAGTACCTGCCAGCCATCATCAAACTGTAATCTTCCCCAGACAACAATCAAGGATCCGTCAACAATTAGAAACGCAAGTCGTCGTCGTTGTTATTCAGTTGTTGAGATGTTTTTTTTTGTTTTGCTTTCCTGTTCCTCTTGAAATAATCATTCTTTCCGTACCCTAGGTGCGATTGCTCTTCTCTTTTGTGTTTCTTTCTTTTTATTTTGGATTTATTAAATTAAGCACAACTTTATCTTGGCCCTGTAGAGGTATTATTGTTTACCCATGTACTGTATCCCGTCACACAAGAGGTAAGAAGAAGAAAGCGAAAAAAAACGAGAGTTAAAATATCAAAACGAAGCAAAAAAAAAAAAAAGGAATAGTATATCCAACACCAAAAAGACCGCCAAATAACAACAGCAACAACATGCATAGGTATGCATAATGGTGGTGCTGTGCCCTTTCTCTTTATTCCTATTCTGTTAGTTTTATATGCGTGGGTGAGGCGTGGGTTGAACTGGCTGATTTTTGTGGCCGAGTCGGCCTTGGGGCAAGGCAGAACACAACGGCGAAGGGTGAATGTTGGTTTCATGATTTTTTTTTTTTTGGCGACTCTACTGAGGGTATTGTTTATTATTGGGAACGAATGAAATGGAGGTTTGGAGGGGGCGGTGCTGTTACCTGATTTATATTGTTTTGGAGCATGTTCTTCTTCTTCTTCTTTTAATGCTGCTGTTGCTCTTTTTTGAATGCAATGCTTTGACCTATTTCGTGTTCTCTTCTTCTGTCGTACTGCTTTTGTTTGTTTTCTTGTTGTGTATTCTCGCTTCTTGAGAAAGGTGATAGTGAATCGAGATATATCTTCTTCTTCTTCGATCGAGTTGACATTTCAGCACCTCATCGGAGAGGTTGAGAGTTATCAACGCCAAAGCTACAAATACCACACTACAGTATAGGAGGTTCTCACACAACCATCAAAATCATATCTCCAAAAGATGGCGCTCTTAAACCTCTACTCCACGTCCACAGACAGCACCATCGAACCTGATGTTCTCCCCTCCCCCCCTCCACCCCATCCTCTCCACCACCCAAATACCCAACCTCAGGCGTACGAACTACCTATCCCTCACAATCACAATTCCACTCCTCAAATGCAAACCCACCAACCCACAACAACGACAACAACAACAACGACAATCACAATCACACCCGTCACCAACCCTCAACCTCGTCATCATCAACCACCCCCTTCCTCTTCCCATCCCCCTCCACCACCACCACCACCACCCTTGATTTTGGTCAATCAACAAACCTACTCCGCAAAATTATATGCATAGCAGCGTTTACTCTGCATGTCCCTATTAATTTGTTGTGGATTGCTATTCACGGTTTCGGTATTTTGATTCCGGTGTGGATTTTGCTTGCGGGGTTGAATTTGTTCGTGAGTGGTGACCCCTAAATTTCCCTGGTTTTGGAGCTGGTTTTTTCCCTTTCTTTAATGAAAGGAGGCGGAGTGATGAGGGAAGTGTGAGGGAGGGATGAGAGGAATGGGAGTTGTATCAAGGCTCTCAAGCTGACATTTTTTTGACTCGGTTGTTGTTGAAGTGTGTAGGAAGAGGCCTCTATCGAATGGAAGCCATGGTCGGGGAGAGGAATTTTATGGGAAAAGTGTATGTATATTTTCTCTTTTCTCCCTCCCGTTTGCTCTTTTTATATGACAAACTCCTCCTCCATTCTCGTTCAGGTTACTTTCGAATTCCATCTTCTCAACCTTTTTAAATTTCCTCCCCTGTTGCCAAAAAAAAAACTCCAAACCCCTCGCTCACTATCACTATTGCATTGCACCACCGCTTAAAAAAAACCCCGAACAATTAACCAAAAATAATTAGACTAAATCGCAAACATTTCGACTACATCATCCTCTCCATCACTCTCGTTTACCTGGTGGTGTTCACGGTCTTCGTGCTTTCTATTGCGAAAATCTTGAGTTTTTGTATGTACCGCTCTCATAACCTTTTCCCCTTACCGTCTGTGTATCTATCTACCAAGATGGTAGTGTCCAGCTATTCCATACGCAGTAATATCCTTTTTTTTGTTTCGCGTATATGAACGACACCTCGCCTCCTTCCTTCTTGATCCTTTCCTTCCGCTTGCTTACTCTAAAACTTCAGGGATATGGATACTAAGGCTTCTTTGGCCTTTGCTTTTCATGGCTGATGTTGTTTGTATTGGGTCTGGGTGGGTGGTGGGGTGGAAGAATGTGGAAGTGATGAGTTTGGGTTGAACACCTACGAATGGAGGATGACGAATGAAGACGAATGGATGGGTGTGCAGACGAATGAATGGGCGTACACTCTACCTAGATGGAAACAGTCGAAATTTCCAACTGCTTACGCTAGTTGCTGTATAGGCCGCTCTGCGTTCAGTGCTGCCTTCTTTGCTTCGGGTACTGCAGATGTTGGTACATACATGCATTCAGCCATCATGCGGCTGTAGAGGCGGGATGAGTTGATTGTAAGATTAATAAAGGCAGCGGGCTCCCTCTGTTCATCAAATATCACCATTACAACTCCCTCGTGAAACCCCTTTCGTTCCTGGGCAGAAGAGGGGTTATCACGACTAGTGTGGTGTTGTTCCATCGTCGCATGGCTTTCTGGAACTAGTTGAGATGGCCTTTGCATTCATTTCTTGGGGTACTTCAATACCCTCAGGTAAACTGGTATCGTACGACTGTATTGTATGTCCTACAATAATGCAATATCTCTCAGAAACAGGAAACAACCTCATCACTTTTGTCTTCCTCTCTGTCAACTAGCCAGCTCAATTTCCCATAGGAAGAAGAGAGATCCTCGAATCAATTCTATATGCACGATCGCCCAAACAAGATGCCAAAAGAACAGGGAAAAAATGCAGCTTCAGGTCAGAGAACCCGCCTGATCTATGTGACGGTGTAACCTCCATCAACGCGGAGATCTGCCCCGGTCACGTATCCCGAAGCATCTGAGAGCAAGAAGGTAACCGGCCCCATCAAGTCTTCTGGTTGTCCCATCTTGCCCTGTGGGATGAGGGAGACCCACTGCTTCTTCAAATCTGGATTATCATCCAGGATTTTCTTGGTTCTGAGAAATTGAGATATTAGTATAGTTTCGTACATACTGCCTGGGAATGTATTGGAAAGGGCAAGCTTACAGAGCGGTAAGCATGTAACCTGGAGAGATGCAATTGACACGGATGCCAGCGTGCGCCCATTCGACCGCCAAACTTGCTGCCAGATGGCGAACAGCGGCCTTGGCAGCGTTGTAAGGTGCTTGCGGTTGGGGGATGTTGACGATTGCACCCGACATGCTACCGATGAAGACCATGCTTCCTTGGGATTTGCGTTCCATTAGGTGTTTGGCGACGTTGGTTGCGAATAGGTACGTTCTGAAAGGGGAAAGTTAGCATTAGCCAACCAAAAAATTCATGTCAGGAGTGAGTCTTCGACTGCAATAAATCAAGGCTTCAGGCTAGAACTTGGGGCAATGCATTCTTACCCATCAACATTGACACCCCACAATTTGCGAATTCGATCAAGCGGGTAATGGATCGCATCGAAATTCTCCGTGAAGCCAGCAGATGTGACCAAATTATCAATTTTTCCATGCTCTGCAATGATTTCTGCAATCACACCCTCAACTGATTCTTGTGAAGAAACGTCTGCGTAATGTGCAGTAACTTTAGGGACCCTACATTTATATTAGACATGTAGCTTCAACTCGGAAAGAGGGGTACGGACTTTTCGACGCCTGGGTTCTCTTTGATGAAAGTCTTAACAAGCTCTTTTGCTTGCATTTCGGCTTCCTCCTCTGCAAAGAAGTATTAGTACGGCACGGGCGGTAATGCTGTTGCTCGAAACGTACTGTTCAAATCGACAATTGCGATATCTGCTCCGCTAATGACCATAGCCTGGCTCATCACCAATCCCAATCCTCTTGCACCGCCGGTGACAACACCTACTTTGCCCTGGAGCGAGAAGGAAGCCAGGGTTCGCTTCTGATGTCTTCCACCTCTGCCTTGCACCGGTATGGAAGATGGGAGTTCACCCTCCTCTGGATATTGCACCTGGATTGAGTCGTCTGTACGAGCATTGTGCCCCGCGTCCTCCTTCCCACTTGTGAGGGGCGGCGTGTTCGAAATGTATCGTTGAGAGCTGGCGCCCTGGAAGCTTCGAGCGACAATGGGTGATTGTGAAGCTCTTAGAGCTCTACTTGACTGTCGGAGGAGCTGGGAACGAAACATGATGAGGGATGTTGGGTGACTTTTCCCACAGTATGAATATTTGGGGCAGGAAGGAAATTGAAGAAGAGAGCAAGTTATGTGAAGAAATAAAAGAAGAAGTCGGAGAACTGGGAGCGAAAGTTCTGTATAATAAACAGTGGGATTTTTCTCTTATGATGAATCTGAGCGGAGAGCTCTCGCAGATGTGGTTTGCGGCATGACGCATGGTGTGCAGATCTGCTCGGAATTTGTGGTTCGCTCTGCACTGCCAAAACCCTCCTCTGACAGTGGAACATCCGGTCGAGTAAGTGACATTACTCGGGGGGGAAAGAGATAAGGAAGAAATTGGTAAATGGTGAAGGCAAACAGCAAATAAGATAATCATTAATAGCCAAAAAAAAAAAAAAAAGACTTTGCCATTGGATATAGAATGTTGATTGTGTGGGAGATAATTCATTCTGATTGTGATATGCCAAGGTATATACGCCAAGTCGCCAAGGATATCGATCACGCTTCTGCCGAAAATAGCTTTGATTAACTGCCTCTTTGTCTCGGCTCCGGGACTCTAATCGCCACCCACTGACTTACGACGACGACCTCCTTTGATTAAACAACATCGAAGCCGGCCTTCAATACCGTCCTCTTCAATTACAACAACCACAACCACAGCCAGCTATTCTACAGACGATAAATCATAACGATGCGCTTCACTCACATCGGCGGCCTCGCGGCTTTCGCGGGACTTAGCCAGGCATTCCTCGTTCCCCCCGCCATGACGGCTACAGATTCCAAGCTTATCGATATTGTCTCAAACACATTCGAAGCCCTCGATAATCGAGTGATTGATGTGGATTGCCCTCGCTGTCCCATTTCCGGCTCTGCAAACAACCTTCCTCTGAACCTCGCCCACAGTATCTTGCGATTCAACGTCTCCGTCGAGCACGTCAACGACCAGCCTGATCATCTTCTCGTCAATGGTCTTCAAATCTTCCCCATCGATCCCCAGGCCGCCCCCGTCTCTCTTACCGCCGATCAACTGTACAAGAAGCCAGATGGAACATGGGGCTATTTCTCATCTCCTGAGCTCGGATATTCCATGAGCGTCAGGCCGTTCCAGGATGGCAAGCAACAACTTAGCGTGTATAAAATTCATATCCGGCTTATCGAGATTGGCTCTACCTTCGTGCGTGGAATTCCACCGATCGAATTGAGGGTTATTAAGACGCCCGCCGGAAAGCTTATGATCGCATCAAGCCAAGTTGGTCATCACAGAGGAGGACCTCACTCTGTTCCTGAGCCTAAGTGTCCATCTCTACTCTGCCACTGGAAGGCAGTCATCGCTGGCAAGGTTGAATCGCTGAGGAAGGGATGCGGCGGAAAGAAGAATGGAGGACCACCCCACAATATGCGTCCCCACGGAGGGCGACCGGCAGGCCACCGTCGACCAGAGGGACATCGTCGTCCAGAGGGACACCCACACCCACACCACCGACGACCACGCCACGGCTTCTTCGGACGATTCCTTCGAAATATCACCCTTCATGTGTTCGTTCCTATCCTCGTTGGTGTCGCTCTCGGTGTTATCGCTAGTGTTGTCGGCATGATCGTTGGACACGCTGCCATTTTCTTGTGGCGTCTCTTCTTCCGTCGTGGGGAGCGTGGACAATACTGCCGCGTTAAGCAGGAAGAGGCTATCGAGGAAGCCGATGGAGAGGGCAAGGCATTTTTAGAGAACCAAGGCCCCCTCCAGTTTATGAGGATGCAGCCGTTGTGGTTGATGAGAAAATCGAGCAAAATTAGGTACTAGGCGGAAAGAAGATATTGAAATTGGAGGCGTTGAAGATATGGTTATTGGTGTGGATGAATGGGTCGGATGGAGTTATGAGATTGACGAAAGTCAGATATGGAGGACTCTTCTTTTTGTTTACAAGCGTTGCACCCAACATTTCCTTTGTGTAATATCCGTTTGAACATTAACGTCGTTACTTTCCTTGAAAATTGTGGCTTGCTGTAGGATTTGTTTTAGGGTGAATTGATCTCATCAGTCAATCTTAGTATTCAAGACTGCTTTTTAATGTGTCATTCCGAAAGCCCAGGGCACGATGTGACAAGTACTTCATGATCAATGGATCCGAAATAACCTGCTCGCTCTTATTCATGATTGCTCGACATTAAATGCTCTGATCCCCATAACGCCATTTTTCATCCTTGTAAAACCGAAAACTCCTTCATGCTAATGATCCATATAGTATTTTCCTCTTTTCACCTGTCCACTTCTCACTCAGCAACCTATCAAAAAAGTTAGTAATTCTTGGGAGGTTCTCCTTCGACCGTGATATAAGAGACATACCTCGATCTCGTCAAATAGAACCAACACTGTGCCAGCTTTGCAGATGTCCTATAAGATAGATTGTGATTAGCCGCTGAGTCTGCCTGACAAGCTAGGTATGGTATGGTATGACCAGTGAGTGGATAGATAGATAGATGACTTACCCCTTCCTTATGCACCAATTTCGATACAACGCCCTTCTGAGGAGAGCGAATGATTGTTTCCATCTTCATACTCTCAATTCTGTATTTACGCCACAAATTAGTTTCCGCTTTCTTGCCTTACAGATAGATACCCGATAAACAGAGAGGGAGAGAAATAATAATAAGAAAAGGTAAACTCACACAACCAAAGCCTGACCCTTCTCAACCTCCTCGCCCTCCTTCACCTCATTCCTCAAAACCTTACACGGCATGGGCGCCAACACGCTATTCGCGACATCCTTCAAGCCCAGAGCCTTCTCAAACCAGCTCGGCGTCGCAAGACTCAACTGCGTCTGTTTCCCCTTTTGGAAAAGTGTGATCTTATCACCATCGCGGATGACTGTGCTTTCAATGCGTGTGTGTGGGAAGAACGTTGAGATGGATGGGGATTGTGGATTGCACAGCACGTTGGCGTACGAGATGTCAAGGCCTTCTCCGCCTTTGACTGTGATGTCAAAGAGATTCTTGCTGGATTGGTTGATGGTTACATGGACTGGTTTGGCTTCATTTTCTGCGGTGGATGGCGGTAGAAGGGAGAATTCTCGTTGACTCGTTGCTCCGAATCCGATAATTTCACCATGTGGTCCTTTGCTCACGCCGGGTGCTGAGAGCTCCTTCGCTAGAATTCCCAATGCAGCCTGAGCGAAGGTCTCCGGCTCGATTTTTTCCACGGCGAACAACTCATCGTTATGCTTGGGAATGTAACCGGTTTCTACATCTCCTTTGATAAAGCCAGGACTTGTGCATAGTTTCTTGATAAATTCGATGTTGGTGCTTAGACCGACGACTTCGTATTCTTGAAGGGCCATATAGAGTTTTCGAATGGCGAGTTCGCGTGTTGGGCCGCTGACGATCAGTTTGGCGATCATGCCGTCGTAGTTTGAGGAGACGGTGTCGCCTTCAATGAAGCCAGCATCGATGCGGACGCTCTCTGATAGTTTAGGTGTGCGAAGATGGATTAATTTTCCGGAATCAGGCATGAAGTTTTGCGCGGGATTCTCAGCATAAATTCGTGCTTCGATGGCCCATCCTCGCTCGGAGATTCGCTGTGCAATTTGTTCTTGGGTGAGTGGTAATGGTTCGCCGGCTGCTACTTTAAATTGCCAGGATACTAGATCTTCGCCGGTGATTTCTTCAGTGACTGGGTGCTCAACTTGGAGTCTGGTGTTCATCTCCATGAAGAAGAACTCGTTGGTATCATTATCAAAAATGACTATGCGTGTTAGTGGCACTGCTACATCATGGGAAATAGGAAGGGTATAGACTCACATTCCACAGTTCCAGCACCTTCATAACCCACCGCAAGAGCAGCAGCTCTAGCCTTCTCCCACAAATCTTGTCTGATTTCCTCCTTGAGATTTGGGGCTGGAGCTTCCTCGAGAACCTTTTGGTGCCGCCTTTGAATGCTGCAATCTCGCTCTCCCAAAGCTACCGCATTTCCGTGCTTGTCTGCAAAGACCTGCACCTCAATATGTCTTGGTGTGCCAATATACTTCTCCACCAACATCACATCGTCTCCAAACGAGTTTCGACCCTCACTTTTTGCACTTTCTAGCTTGTTGAGGAACTCTCCTTCGTCAAATGCAATTCTCATTCCCTTCCCGCCTCCTCCCTTGACAGCTTTAACCATCACCGGGAAGCCAATCTTCCTTGCCTCCTCCAACAAGTATTCCGGCTCTTGGTTCGTCCCATGATACCCAGGGATACACGGTACGCCTGCCTTGATCATAATATCCTTACTCCTCGACTTGTTCCCCATTGCCTCAATGGCCTTCCACGGTGGACCAATAAACACCAAACCCTCCTCCACACACCTCTTCGCAAAGGCTGAATTCTCGCTCAAGAAGCCATATCCTGGGTGCAGTGCCTCACAGCCCTGCTCCTTCGCAACAGATATAATTCTTTCGCCGTCGAGGTAAGCATTAGCGGCTCCCAGATTAACAGCAAACGGGCTGGAGAGCGCATGTTGCGAGTGTGCGTCAGGATCCGTGTAGATAGTTGTGCAGCGTACTCCAAGATCTGAAGCTGTGCGGCCGACGCGGAGAGCTATTTCTCCTCGATTGGCAATGAGGACGGAGGTTATAGGTTTAGATGAGGATGTGGTAAGTTGGCGGATACGTGAGGAAAGGATTGCGCGGGCAAGGGCCCGTGATCGTCTAGCTGGAAGCATTGTGAGAATATATTGCGAGGATGAAATGAATTGACTTCGTCTTCGTCTTTGGGGGAGAATTCATTCCTAGGAGTTTTCTGTGTTGATGAAGACAAATACTGGAAGTAAGTAAAGCAAGCAACAAGTGTGGATGGCTAGGAGCGGCTTTAGACGGACGATGTCAGACCTCGGCCTACAAGTGCTGCGCAACTCTGAGACCGGGCTCAGTTATACTGGAAAGATGACGGAGGAGGGGGTGGATTTGTGGGGTTTGTGGGGGAGGGGAAAGAAAAGGAGAAGTCACAGAGCCGTCAGGGGGCATTTGACGAGGTTGAGTAAAAAAACAAAGATGGACATGACAGCAGAACTCTATATTCAGAGGGAGGTAGGGATTTTATCAATCAGCTTCAATTTCTTCAATTGAACATCATACACCGATTAAATGTAAGTTTTGAGGATATTCTGTCCATGGAAATAATTTTATTGATCTAATCAATTCTAACTAAGATCTTGCAGAATTCACATTCCAATATCAACCAAGATATGTCTGTCCCCTCTAACCAAGGAGGCCAATTTCACTACTCCTCAAAACCAACTCTCCCACTTCCTTTCTCTCAAAAGATTGGAAAAGTCAGCACTTCACTCAGACTCGATATGCCCGACAAAAACGCAATAACAGCCCTATCCATATTCCCCTTGAAGAATCTCGGCCCCTCCCCAAAACAAATCGACTCGCTTACAATCGCTTGCGACAAAGGCTGCGCGTTGATCACAAGATTAAACTCTTGACTCCATGGTGCCAGAAAGGTTTGCATCTCCCGTTCTGCCATAACCTGGTTGTCTGTCAAGAGAAACGGGTGTTGACGTGGGTGCTGGTAGTATGATGCAATGTTGCTCTGAAGAGCGACCTGTTGCTGTCGCAGATCTGGGATCGCTATGTTGAAAAAGCGCAATGTTTGTGTTGATATCTGAGCCGAGTCGGATGTAAGTTGCATCTGCCATCGCTCGACAAGATATTCCTGTGCGTGGAAGGGATCGAGCCATCCCTCAATCATGCCCAATTCCGCCCTAACGTCTTTAAAGATGGCTCGTCGAAGAGAGCTTGACATTGCAGCATCTAAGGGACCATGTAACACAACTGCACAAGATTGAACCTCGTCCTCTCGCGGTGCTATTTCTGCAATTTTGGAGAGGTGGTCTTCCAAGTGTCCGACTAGTAATCGAGGGTCTTCGTGTCGAAAGCGAAACCTCCCTAAAATTGGGAGAATTCCGGGCATAGTGGCTTGACCTCTGATCATGTTGAGCAGTAGCTTGAGGGATTCAGAATATATTCGCATGGCAAAAGAATTGGGTCCGGCCACGGAGTAGGTTTTCCATATTGCTTCTGGATTTGGATCCCAGTTCCCAGGTAAAGCTCCCATCAATCCATAGCCGATTCGAGGACTCCATTTGGAACTTTGAGACACAGGGAGAAATTCAGGATCGTAATTAGAAAGTGATGTTACTGATCGGACTGCACTAGGTACATCTTCCGAGTACTTCCTAAGAATCTGCTTTGTCTGAAGCGTAGTTGTCGCCAATTCTGTCCTGAATATCCTCTCCGTTGTCTCGCTATCAGCTGTACCTTCTCGTGCGCTTTCATCTGATTCTGTCGCTCGAGCTATTTCAAGAAACCTTTCTGTTGTGTTTTTTAAATCAAGCAATATCTGGTCTTGCGCTCGTGGCGTCACAATCCGATCACCAAGTCCAATGAATTCATTGCTCATGTTTTCGATCGCTTTCTCCAGAAATGCCACCCGTTCTTTGAGAAAGTCGTTTCCCGCTTGTTTTCTGAGTTGATAGTTCTTTTGGGCTTTCCGCGCTCTCTCTCGTTTCTGTGCTCGGTTGGAACGAAGTTACTCGAGGGAGAGAAGAAGGAAAGAGTACCCACGTCTTCTTGAGGCTCATTGGCGGTGTCTTTGCGTGGTCTTCCTCGAGTCCGCACCGTAGGACCACTTTTGTTTTTCCTCTCCATGATCGCTGTACTCATAAACTGTTGAAATTGTTGTTGGAAATATCAAATTGGTAAGACGAACTTAATTAATGTGGCACAAAACACAAGGGATGAATGACTATGAGGGGGAAAACGTGTAGGTTATGAAATTTAAAGATTGGATTTAGATAATCTCTGGATATATTTGATTAACATCCTGAGGAGCTTTATTAAGTAAGCCCAAGTAAGCTTGTCCTTTATCTTGTCTAAGGTCCAGCTTACGAGATCATCTTACTTTCGGATTTGCTGACTGAAGCAGGTCGTTATAGCCGAAGCAACATGGAATTTTGCTTGGAGTGATGCCCCCTCTGTTAACTAGAAAAACACCCCGAATTTGGAGGTTTTAATTGCGCGTATACGCCGAAAGGCATGCATGCTCGCAAGGTTCAGTCTTTTCTTTTTCCCGGTACAAATTGAGATTCTACACGCAAAAGGGCAAAGAAAAGGAGGGAGAACTTCACATTTCCTAAACCATAGGCCAAGAATAAAATGAAAGCAAGTGATGATAGCATTTGCTACACTCAATGCTAATCTTGAAATGGAGAACTCCACCGAGTAAATCTGCAGTTCCAAAACTGCAAAGACGTCGCCTCCTCGCTTCAAGCAACTTGCCAACATCACCAATCTCACAGCTTCAGCCAACTTCATTGCATGCTAATAAATGTTGACCATTCATTTTATATTGAAGAACCCTTTAATTTACTAAGATTTCTTGTTCCCACACGCACGTCTGATCTGACTATGGTTCCTCGCCCAATAACGATTTGGTCTCCACCATCTGTATGCCGAAGAATCTTTTGCCTTCACTTCAGTCCCGCTCACAATAAGCTTGGCCATCCTAAGTACCAATGACTGGAGTTAGCCTTCCTCTTTTCCAAGATTATGTGGCCAATCCCCCTCGGAAGCTCAGGTTGCTGTCCAACAAAAGGAACACATGGTGAACACATGGTGAACACATGGTGAGTAGAAGGTAGCAGGAAACTTCCAAGAAATTTAAACTTACCAATGAGACCTAGCTGGAAGTTATCGGTACCCTCAATCTCCTTCTTCCTAGCCTTGAGCTCCTCAACGTCCCAGTGGCACCAAAGCAATTTGCCATTGAATGGCTTTGCTTCCTCGGAGACAGCCCACACGATGAAATCACTTGGCAGACGAACTACTCCAAGTTAACTCCACTCCCCTTTATAAAGCTTCGAGAGCTTGCGACCTACTTGTATCATACGGAAGAGATATTCCTGCATCTAGAATCTTGGCGTCCATGGCTGTCTTTTGAACACCAGGGTGCACTATTTGGATGTAAGTTTGAGTTGACATCTAAGTCTCAGGGAACAATAAAACATACCATTGAGAACAAATATATCCGGGTGCTCATGGTGAAGATACTCAAAGATCTTCGCACCTGCTAGCTTAGAGACGTCTAATTCAGTTAGCCTGCAACTTCACTCTCAACGCTCTTGTGGAATCATCTTACGGTAGACTGCCTGACCGGGAATAAACTGAAGACTAAGTATTCCAGTAGTAACGTGAACAACTGCCGCGTTCTTTGCAGCACTTCGAAGAAAAGCCGTTATGGTATTGTAACTTCCTCTGATATTAACGTCGACACTATAATCCCAATCCTCCGCGTTGGATTTCGCGAGCGGCAAGAGATCCGTCATCACACCAGCATTAGCAACAAGGACATCGATCAATCCAGCAGCGGCAACAGATCCATCAAATGCCGCATCCAAAGCCACTTTGTCAACAATATCGGCAACAAATGTGAAGAACTTGGTTTGGGGGAATTCTTGCTCGAGTTTGTGTTTGGTTGAGATGAGAGTCGTTTCTGTTCGTCCTACGAGGGATATGGCTGCTGCGCCGGAGATGGCGAAGGATCTTGCGATTTCAGGACCGATTCCGGAACCTCCTCCTGTTATTAAGATGGACTTTCCAGCTGTTGAGAGGCGAGGGGATGATGGGTCGATTGCAGCGTAGGTGTCTGTGTGGAGCTTGGAGGTGAATGGGGTAGGCCATGATGAAACGGTTAGATTCGTCATTTTGACGTTTGGAACTGAGTTTTTGCTGGATTGAAATGGGAGTTTAGTGTATAGATAGACGATCAAGTGATTTTTGGATGCTTTTCAGAAAGGTTTGGACTCTGGATCATATCCCATATATATACATATTCTCTCGGTCTTCCATCCCTTGTTCGTCTGTTTTGAATGTAGCTTCGTCTCAACCAAATACGGGTTGGAAGCCTTGATACTCAATTGATTAGTGGTTCATCACGATTGCCTTTGTGCGAAAAATCTCAGTTCAAAGATTAAACTTCGATCGCTCGATATATCATAATACAATTCGAATTTGAATAATGAATCAGTTAGTTGCTCTTGAAATTTGTGTAGATAGGGCATGATCATAAATTAAAATCGAGCTACTAAGATTCTCGGGAGTGATCATAATATATTTATTGTTGGATGAAGCCGTTAGTTGATTGGCAGTTGAATTTTGGCGAGGTCGGGCTCATCATTAATCAATAAATCATGCCCTCCCATGCCCTCCCATGCCAAGTAAGTTGGAGCTTTCCCTCTGTTCCTATATCTTAGCTATCTCGGAGTTAAGTTTATCGATCTTATTTTAATTATCAATAATTATTTAATTTATTTTACAGTAGCTTTGAAAAAGGCTCGCCCAAAGTCAAGCATTGTTGATATTCCGACAATTGAGAGACCGAACTTGTCTATCATACTCTCAATCTTTGGAATGAAACGCACGTTACTGTACAAGATACTTGAGCTTCAATTCTGGCCAAATGTATCGTACGTTGATGCCCACGGATGATATCCACCCGCAGAAATCAGGGCCTCAAGCTGTCGTCTTCGCACGCCCACATTGCCCCCATTAATCAATGTCAACGCTACAGCATCATTCAACAGCCCTGGAAACACACTTTCAGTATCAACACTCAACCTAAGAAGAATTAGTTCGTGTCAAGTTTGTCGAACACATAAAGTGCAGGGGGACCTTACACTCCAACTACCAACATCGCATCAGTCACACACTTAACAGCCAGCTCCGAACAGAAAATCTTCGCTTCATAGGCCAATTCACCACCCTTCCCATTCTCGAGAGCATGACATGCCTTCCAAGCCATACTTCTCGCTGCATCAGTTCTCATCTTGATGTCCATTAATAAATCCACCACGCTCTGACGACCAAGCAATCCTGTCGTGCTGCCTCTTTTGTCACTCCTCGCAAAGTCCAATGCTGCCTCAAAAGTAGCCGCCATAATACCGGTGGATACTGCAGCTACCAGTGCAGCTGACGAGGTGAAACCTCTTATTACAACATCCGCGCCTTTTCCGGGTTCGGCGAGGAGATTGAAGGCTGGAACTCGGAAGGAAGTGAACTTTACATGTGGGCCAGAGGTTGAAGAGAAGCCTGAAGTAGAGACATGTCTGACGACCGTATATCCATCTGGGCCATTTTTTGCTATATCTTGACGTGTGACAGCCAGGATCAAGATTTCATCTACTGGATTCGGAGCGGAAGATTGCGTTGATCCATCTTCAGAATACCTACAAACCACACATTGAAGATCAGCTCCCTTGTCATCCCAGCCCGAGCAATTTGTTGCCCATATCTATAAATTTATCAGCACCTCAATTCCCACATGTAAGGAACGAATTAGTGAATATGTAAATACCTACCTTCTCCCCATCAATAACCCACTCACTTCCCTCCCTCCTCGCAACAGTTTTCAACCCCTGGCCACCCACCTCCAACCAATTCGCCGTCCCCTCAGGCTCACTATGCAACAAACTCGCCACGGGTGCTGCTCCAGCCTCCAAAAATGGTTTCAAAAATACCTCTTTCTGCTCGACACTCCCACAAGCCAACAACGGACCCAATCCACTTCCTGTTGCAAAAAATGTCAGGCTCAAACTTCGATCAATCTTGCACATTTCCTCGGCCATGATTGCGGCTTCGAGAAGCGTGCCGCCTGTCCCGCCATGTTTTTGGGGAATAAGTGAGGCGAGGAGGCCGGCGGTGGTGGCGCGTTCGTAGAAGGGTTTGAGTGCGAGGAAGCGTTCTTGTTGGGTGAGATGGACTGAGTAGGTTTTTGAGGCAGTTGAGAGGATGGATTTTGAAAGAGAGAAAACCTTGGTTCGAACAGAGTTTTGAGATGGGGAGAGTGTGAAGTCGATCATTTTTGTGGTGGTTTTGGTTTTAGAGCTCTAAGATATGGTTGGTAGTGGTATTGGTTTAGAAGTAACACGAATATTTTAGGAAGGAATTTGACGACAGGTATATTTGAAACTTATCGAGCGAGACGGCAGCCCTAATGTGATATTTTTTGACCTGAGGTTTGCCTCTCACATGGCGAAACGTCAGCACGCATGCCTGTAAGCAAGTAAGCTATTCCTACCCGAATGCTCTCAGACTGTAGCCTGATATTCTTTCGAGCAATGCCCTAATCTACCAAGCCAAAAAATTTAGCTAGTTGCAAACTGGTGGCCAGAAAATTTGCATTTGAAATGAAGAAAGCGCTCGTTTGGAAGATGTGGGATCTTGACTCTTCGTATACTCTCAATTCTCGTGAGGGGCGGGATGCCACCGTTCGGCGGAAATAAAACCGTCGAAATAAACCTTCCCCGCATCTGCAATCGATATGGTCATCATAAGGGCTGCGGATTAGCTTTTGGCAAGTGCTTACTGCTATATTTCCCACGGGTTGGGGTAGTTACCGACGAGGTAATCTTGGATAACTTGGGGTAGATATTCCGCGTTGGGGTAGTTTCTCATCCGCTTGAGCAGATGCTCATGACTTGGGGTAAATATTCCTGTGTTGGGGTATTTTCTCATGTTTTAGGGTAGTTTCTAGTGAGTTGAGTTATTTTCTTTAGGTTTGAAGTAGACAGCCAGCTGCCTACTGATCTCTTGTTGAATAACTCGTAGCCTGTCCATGATGAGCGTCGGCAATTCGATATCGAAACGAGTGGGGCTTTCCTCCAGCTAAAGCCTCTTCGAAATCTCACCAAAAGTTCAATATGGCAATCTAAATTTGACCATGAACGCATGGAGTACAGCAAAATTACACTTAAATATTATTTTGGAGTAATTGGCCGCGACACGAACAAAGTGCCGAGCCGGAGGTTGCGACACAAATACAGGTCCAACTGACGACCAGGTTACGAGCATTGTTCCTAGACTGATGATCTGGAGGGATGTATATTTACTCGAGCCATTTCCCTTCACTCTTATAGTTCAATCATTCAAGCTCTCTTTGAATTTCTCATTCCACACAAAAAATATCACTGAATCAAAGTACGAGAAAGATGTCTTCCTCAACTCTCGTCATCATCGGAAGTGGACCCGGCGTAGGAATTACAACAGCAACTCTCTTCGCCCAAAACAAATTTAACAACATCGCCCTCATCTCCCGAAACACCGATCGCCTCGATCACGACAGAAAGACACTACTCGAAGCAGTTTGGTCAACTGGAAGACAAATTACTGTCAAGACATGGGCAGTAGATATCACCAACACCCCTGCCTTCAACAAAGTTCTTTCCGAGGTCGAGAAGTTTGGAGATGTCTCTTGTGTGTTGTTTAATGCAGCACGAGTGGATTTGAGCACGCTGCTTGAATTTGATGAGAATGAGATGTTGCAAGATTTCAAGGTTGGTAACTTCTTTCCTCCTCCTCCTCCTCCTCCTCCTCCTCCTCCTCCTCCTACCCTCCTTCCCGTCCGCTGGTACATCAAAACTAACACTCCCCCAAAAAACAGACAACAACAGTTGCCCTCCACACAACCGCCACCTGGGCCATTCCCATCCTTCAAAACCAAAAGCTAATCGACAAGCCAACCCTTCTCATAACAAGCAGTCTCCTCTGGCAACATCCCATTCCCCAAATGTTCTCTCTCTCCCTTGTCAAAGCCGCGCAGCGAAACCTGGTGCTGAGTTTGCAATTGACGTACCCGGATGTTCACATCGCTTTGGTGAATGTGGGAGGAAGAATTAGCCCCAAGAGCGAGTTTTTCAGCCCAAAGATTGTGGCGAAGAAATTTTGGGAGGTTTATGAACAGGAGAAGGAAGAGTGGAGGGGGGATGTTGATATTTTGGAATATTAAGCGCCGGGGCTTGACCTTGTCGTGGCCATGTATTTGAGAGATACTTGAAGAAGTTTAATGCGTGAATAATTGATAGAAAGAGAAGACCGTATTGTTCTAGAGATATTCATAAACTTGGTGTTGTTTAATGCGAAATAATCCCAACGATACAAATTGGACTGACCTGAATGACATGTGGTCTCGTAGATAGTTGTCACATACCGCAACAGTAACGTGAAATACCAAATCAATCGATCCCACACAGGTTATTATGACTATAAAAAATGATATGCTCTACCTCCCACAACGTCTCACCTCGATACCCTCAAGGCACTGGCACATCCCCGCCAAGACCCAGACCTAAGCGAAAAGTCGAGGATGTTGTCAACATTCACCTCCCCTCCCCTTCAACCATAAACAAATAACTAAAAATATTGAAAATTAAAAGGTCTAAAAAAACAATTTAAAAAATTAGCAAAAGCTTAAGAGCCAATCAACCACACTCTGATAGAATGTGATTGTATTGACTCTCTCTAAACCCCTTTATACCCCAAATGTCCTAAAGCCCCAAATTATCCTAAAGAATAATAGGAGCTAGCTTTTTTCCAACGCTTCGATCAACAATGTCTGAAATTGCATTTTCCAACAAATGTAGCCTAGAATTCATTGCGAACTGTCCGTCATCGTTATATAAGAATGAAAGCAAAAGATCTGGAAACTCTCGAATGAACTGATTGGCTCAAGTGGAAAATGTTTTCTGCGTGTTGGGGAATTGTTAATGTGAATTGAGCTTATTGGAATCTATATAAGTATTGAATGGAATTTAATTTGAAAGTTTCGTGCCGCGATTTAAGCGCGTTGGAGCCGCTAGTAGGTGATGAGTGGTGAAGGTGAAGGTGGAGGTGAAGTGACGCTGAAGGTAAATATACGTCGCGGATAGACGCGACGATAGGTTGATGGCGACCTTCAGTTTTTGCTAATTTATAAGTTACATTTAGATTACAGACTCGACCCCAGTCTTGATCTTCATGATCCAGGTTCCTCTCCGAGAGATTCGATATCACTTCCCCCCTTCTGAGTAAGACACCAGACCACAGCCAACATCCAACATGATCATGATCATCCTTCCACCTGAATAAAACTCTCTCTAAGAATATCTTCGATTCGCTCACTTTAGAACCGAACTTGACAGCGAGAACGACGATTTCAATCCACCAAATCGCAATACCGAACGCAAAAGCATCAACATCAACATCGACATCAGCAAGAGATGTCTCTCGACGACGACCTTCTCACCATAACAAAAGCGAACGTAGCGACGAATCATTCAACTCCAAGGCAACTACACAGAAACGAAATGCGTAGACCTCTTCCCCACGAGGACGCGTTCGTTGCCAAGAAAATCAAACATATAATGCCAATCGTTGGATGACGGAAAGGGGCAAGATAAAAGGGCTACCCACAAATAAGACGAAATTGAAATACAGGAACAAATATATTGAATGGGAATACAGAGATTCAACACGAATGAGTGGAAGCGTCTTGATCACTTTTATCAATGTCTTTTCATGAATTGTTTTTATTTTGATTTAATTTTAAGGTAGTCGCTCATGAAGAGAAGCTACTGTACTCTTTGTTGAAGGCCTGTGAAGGTGTAAAGGTTAGCCAAGTTCTTGCTTTGAGGATTCGTAACGTCTCACCCTTCCAATTACCATCCTTCTAATTTCCGATGTGCCGGCCCCAATCTCATACAATTTTGCGTCTCTCAGAAGACGGGATGCTGGCATTTCCTCGACTATAACAGAACCGTTAGGACTTTCCCAATATAATCCAAAGTTGACGTGTCTTGAATGGAGGGAACAGAAATGTGAACTTACCATAACCCATGCCACCGAGCAGTTGTATGCAGTCGAGCGTACACTCCGTAGCGCGCTCAGCAGCGTACAGAATAGCGCCAGCGCAATCTTGTGTCCGAATCTCTCCAAGCTCATCAACCTTTCTCGCAGTCTCGTATGTGTACGCTCTCGATGCTTGGAGCTTTGTATACATATCGGCAATCTTGCCCTGTACCAGCTGATTGTGAGCAATTGGCTGACCGAACTGCTTTCTCTGGTGAACGAAAGGGAGGGTAACATCCATGGTTGCTTGCATGATGCCTATATTGCAGCTCTAGAGTTAGCGTGCCTGGTTGAGGATAGAGACATGGGCGAAACCTTACCAAGTGGTCCAGCACTAAGCACAAGTCTTTCGAGATCCAATCCTTCCATAAGCACTTTTACACCTCTGTTGATTTCGCCGAGAACATTCTCTTTTGGGACGAAAACATCTTCAAAGACAAGTTCTCCGGTGTTACTTCCACGCATTCCCATTTTGTCAAGTTTTCGGGCACAGCTGAAACCTTTGAAGTCCTTTTCAACTAAAAATGCCGTGATTCCCTTGGACGCCTTGTCTGGTTCGGTTTTTGCGTAAACTACAATGAGATTTGCTGAGAGAAGATGAGCAATCATGGCCACGAGATATCAAGGAATGGGTTCTAAACATACCGTCAGGTCCGTTGGTGATCCACATCTTGGTCCCTGTTATTTGGAGTCTTAGTGCCATTATAATTTCATTGAATATGATCAAAAAGGTTAAGAATAAAGAGTAGCATACCGTTCAGTAAATAACCTCCATCGACAGCCTTTGCTGTCGTTCTCATGCTGACAACATCACTTCCAGCACCACTTTCTGACATGGCCAAGGCGCCAATTTTCGTCCCCGCGATGAGACCAGGGAGGAATCTCTTTTTCTGATCTGGATTGCCGTTGAGTTGAAGTTGATTTACGCATAATTGTGAATGTGCGGCATAGCTGTCAAATATGAATAATCAGCCCTCATCCATGGTGGTAAATCGCATAAGGAGCTGCAGCCAGAATACCCCGCCACCGACAAACGAAAGAATGAGTGACCGAGATAAAGTCAGAAGCCTTACCTCAAACCAATGGATCCAGAAGCTCTTGATATCTCCTCCATAACCACACAATGGGCCTGATAACCCATGGCAAGGCCGTTCAAGGAAACACCATCCACAGATTCGTCCGCCGTCACCTATACCCAATTAATTAGCTCTATGGGTATTCAATAGAACACCACATGACAAAACAATCCTAACAACGTACTCCAAGAAAGCCAGCATCTCCCATCTTCTCCCACAGCTCATTCGGAAATGCATTGGATCTATCTGTCTTTGCTGCCAACTCCTCGGGTATCTCTCGCCTTGTGAACTCCTGGACTCGCTCACGAAGTTCTTCCAGCTCGGATTGGGAGGGGGCAACGAAGTCTTTTGGGTGCTTGGAAGACGCGTTTCTGCTTTGAATTGCTGATAATGAAGGCGTGGATTTAAGGAATAATCTTGTGGATGGCATTGCAGGGCGCGATGCCACTGATCGAAGGAATCTACTGCTTGTGGCTGCCATTGTGAGGGGGAAGTTGGGATTGAAGGGAGACAGGCTTTGTTGGATTTGCCTTCTAGATTGTGAGGACTTTAGCAAACAAGTCGATTCAGAAAAATTGAATTGAGAATAAGGGGAGGTAACAAAAGAATGGGAATCTTATTCACTGTTGTCGTTGCCGGCCACCAGGGCAAGCTCCGTCATGGTGCGGCCACCGTCGGCTTTGCAACCTCGGTCTGGGGAAATCTGGGGCGGCCCGCTGCTAGCAGCTCCCTCTGACTTTATTCTTATTAAGTCAAACACAACGCCAAACTTCACAACTAACTGTCCCAATTTCTCAATTAATTTGCGCGTTGATTTTCAACAATGTCTACCATCAGAGCTTCCCGAGGAGCATTGAGGCTCTCTCGACAAATCTCGAAAACCACAACCTCCCAAACCATATCCCTTCCTCCCCGCCTTGCAACTCGCGGGGTCGCAACCCATTGCACTCCAAATCAAGCCAATGCCATCTCCGTTCTACCTACCATAGTCGATCCCTCATCTGAGGAATACAAGGAGAATGCAAGGCAAATGGGAGAAGTTATGGCAAGATTGGAGGAGTTGACGAAGAAGATCCGTCAGGGAGGTCCGTTGAAGGCGAGGGAGAAGCACATTGCGAGAAAGAAGATGCTGCCTCGGGATCGAGTTACGGCTTTAATTGATCCTGGCACATCGTTCTTAGAGCTTTCGACTTTGGCGGGCTATGAAGTGTATCCTGAGGCCGAGGTTCCGGTAAGTCTTTCTATGCCTCTATATTTAGGTGACATAGCCGCTGTATACTCATCACTTCTCGCCATTATCCCGCTGTGAAATATGTGGAAACATATACTGACTTGATCGTAGGCTGGAGGAATCATTACTGGCGTTGGAGTAATAGAAGGCGTAACATGTATTATTGTTGCAAACGACTCGACCGTCAAAGGTGGTACCTACTACCCATCACCGTAAAGAAACATTTGAGAGCACAGGCGATTGCCCAGGAGAACAATTTACCGTAAGGAAATGCTTAAATGTTTTATTATTTCTCTCTAACGAGCCATTTATAGCTGTGTTTATCTCGTCGACTCCGGCGGCGCAAACCTCCCCCATCAAGCAGATGTTTTCCCAGACAAGGAGCACTTCGGCCGAATTTTCTTCAACCAAGCTCGCATGAGCTCTCAAGGGATTCCCCAAATCGCCGTCGTCATGGGAGCCTGCACAGCTGGAGGAGCCTATGTGCCCGCCATGTCAGACGAATCCATAATCGTAGACCAACAAGGTCACATCTTTCTTGCCGGACCTCCCCTTGTCAAAGCCGCCACAGGAGAAGTCGTGAGCGCCGAAGATCTTGGAGGCGGTAAAATGCACACCTCAGTCTCAGGTGTAGCAGATTATCTCGCTGTAGATGACGCTCATGCTATCGTTCTCGCGAGACGTTCAATTGCCAACTTGAATTGGCCTAAGAAGGAGTTCCCCTCGCCCGACACTTACTCCGAACCTCTCTATGATCCAGAGGAATTAAATGGCATCGCAAGCACCAATCTCCGTAAACCGCTCCCCATCCATGAAATTATATCTCGCATTGTCGATGGGAGCGAATTCTCCGAATTCAAGCGCGATTATGGTAGCACCCTCGTCACAGGCTTCGCACACATTTACGGTCAGAAAGTAGGAATAATCGGCAACAACGGCATCCTCTTCAGCACCTCCTCTCTCAAAGGAGCTCACTTTATTGAACTCTGCTCACAGCGAGGAATTCCCCTCGTTTTCTTACAAAATATCAGTGGATTTATGGTTGGAACTGATGCAGAGAGAGAGGGCATCGCAAAGAATGGCGCGAAGCTCGTTACTGCTGTTGCGTGTGCCAATGTACCAAAGTTCACCGTGGTGGTTGGCGCTTCCAATGGTTTGTTTTCCCATGTTACTTAGCCTCCTCCCTCTTCTTTCTCTTTTCCCAAATATAACGGCGAGAATCAAAAAGACAAAGCTAACATAGACTCCCCACCAACAGGAGCAGGAAACTACGGAATGTGCGGCCGAGCTTACTCCCCACGCTTCCTCTTCACCTGGCCAAACTCAAGCACCGGCATCATGGGCAGCGAGCAACTCACCGCCGTCATGGAAACGGTTGGAAAGTCCGTCGATCCAGAACTGAAAGCACGGATTGAACGAGAGGGGAAAGTGGAATTTGGAAGTGCGAGATTATGGGTAAGATTTCTCTTTTCTCAACAATCATTTTTCAAGTGTGTAGGCGGGTAAGGAGTATGTAGTACATATTGGAGAACTTGCTGATTGTAATTTGATATACAGGATGACGGTGTTATACCACCAAGTCACACAAGACGAGTGCTGGGATTGAGCTTGATGGCTGCATTAGGTGGGAAGAATAAGATTGAGGATACGAAGTTTGGAGTCTTTAGAATGTAAGATGGTATTTTTACCCATTGGAAGTCCACTCGCATAGAACGAGTCAAAAAGATGAAAAAATAAGAAAGCGCAATATAAGAAAGTTATAACCACATCATCTGCCCTTTGTTTCTTGTTCTGATGCCAGTTCCATTTTTTGAGTTACTATGGAGTAAAGTAGGGGGGTATAGGTTTAGTAAGGTAAATAAATCGGTGGTTCAAGGAGAGGTACAGTCCCATTCCCCTTTCCCAGCCTCCTCACGTAAAAAAACACCAAAAACAACATAAAGATTTCGACGCCACAAAAAAGTCCCTGATCGATGATGCCTAGCCAGGTCATTTCATCCATGTTTAACCCATAATAAAACATGCCATGCCGTGTATGCAAACCGACAGACATACACATGTTTACAAACTCCCCTGCCCGAATACAAGAAGAGGCCATGCCATATTACCTCGTCCGTCCCTTTTCCTCCTTTTCCTTCCTTTTAGCATCCTGCCTTTCCTAGGTGGGTGAAATACGTCTGTTATATGGCAAATTCCTTCTGCCACTTTACCAATTGCCGCGTCAAAACATCCATCATCTCCAAACACGACAAATCCTTGAACTCCTTCACTACTGGCGAAGTAACTTCCGATCCACCATTTGCTTCCCCCCCTGTTGTCGATCCAGCGCCATCGCTTGTCTCCCCATTCACCCTAATCATTGGCAGCCCATTCGCAATCCCTTCTAGCAATGTCTCTGTCGCCTGTTGTCGCGCAGGGGACATAGTTTCATTCGCCATTTCTAGCTGTGTTCTTGATATGTAATCAAGGATTGTGCCGACTCGTTTCTTCATGTCTGACATGGTGATTTTACTTCCTATGCTATTATTGTTATTGTTATGGTTGTTCTTGGATTTGGCGTGTTTGCCGCCTCCTTCGTGATTTGAGCCTTTTGTGATGGTCGAGCTGGGCGTTCCATTCTCATCTCCTCCCTTTTGTACGTCGCGAGATTGGGAGCGGTTGTTAGGGGATTTGTCGTCGGTTTCGGGAGGAGGGTGGGCGTCTTTTGTGTACTGATTCTTTCCGGACTTCTTCTTGTGGGCGTTTGGGGCCTGCCGCCTTTTCTGTGTGAGATGGTTGGGGGAACTGGGGAGGAGATTCGGGAGTTGCTATTTGTACAAGGGGCGGCTCTGGGATTTGAGCTACGATCTCGAGGGTTTTGGTGATGACCGCTTTGGTTGCTGGAGGGGTTTCTTCGGGGGCATCGGAATCTATTGATTCTTGTCAGTTCCCATTCTTTAGATTTGATCGATCTAGCTTACCGTCTACTCTTCGCCGCTCGGCTCGCCCCATCCGTTTCTGTTTCGCTTCTAACCTTTGCCGCTCTTTCTCCTCACGCAGCTCCTTCTCCCTGTGATTTCGCGCTGCAGCTCCTCTTATTTTCTTTGATCCTGTTACGCGTGCTGTTATGCCATCGTCCGACTCGGCTTGAGAAGGGAGCCTATGTAATTCCGGGCGTGGAGAAGGCGATCTCGACGCCGTACGCTGTCTTTTGGAGCTATTGGGTCTCCTGTGAAAATGTCAGTGTCTATCTTCCCATGTTTTTGATGATAAATGCCTGCTCACTCTTCACTGTCACTTCGACCCCTTTTGCCGTGTCGAGTCCCACTGCCGTCCTGGCTTTCGTCGCCTTCCTCTCTGCGCCGGCTTGCCTCGATCGCGCGTCGCAACTGTTCTTCCTCATCATATGCGGCTCTACTGTTCATCGTCGAGCGTCGTTTTGCGGCGGCGCCTTGGAGACTAGACGACGAAGGTCGTCCGCTCTTGCTGCCCCTCGGCGACCTTGTTCCATCTTTCGAAAAGGAAGCTGCCCGCGAAGTTGTGGCCGAGAGGCTTTGATAGAGAGGGAGGTAATGCGAATATCGTTGCCTGGGTCCCATCATGTTAGCGATTGTAGTTTGATTGTGGATTGAGGTTGGTTGGCATTGAAGCAGCGCAGCCTTGGAGGACTTCATCTGCGCCACGGAACCCTGTCGGGCTGATTCTGACAATTACAAAAAATTGCGAGCCAGCTCGACGATTTTTGATGGAAAATAGGGGAGAGTAAACGTACCCATTCGGCGCTGTGTATATTTTGTGTAAATCTTTCCGACAGTCTTCGCAGAAATATTCATCCGGACTGGAATCTTCATTCATGATCCCCACGCAACCTCCATGCTGCCACACTTTACAGACGTCGCATTGTAGAAAGAAGCCAGCGAGGTCTTCTGTGATGTCGGTCGTCGTAACACCCTGATCCTCAATCCCTTCTTTGATTCCGTTTTTGCTGTCCTCCTCCAGCTGCGGGGGTCCTGGGTACTCGTCGAAGCCACAGATGCAACGAACAGCTTCATCGTCTTCCCCAACTTCCTCCGTGCCATTGGTAGGGGCAGTAGAGGCTGCTTGTGTTTTCGAAGGCTTCTCTCGTTCGTCGGCTCGACCGCGCTTCCGACGTGTTTGGATGGTGTCTTCACTGGGCGTGGAAGTGGTATCGGCAGGTTCTGAAGAGAGCGAGCCTGTGCGGTTTGTCTTGCGCGGTGACTCGGTCTTGTGATGTGATCTGGTAGCTCGTTCAGCGCGCCCCGAGGAGATAGAAGAGGCGGACGAGTGTTGGGAGGCAGAGGGGAGTGGTGCGCTCGCCCTCGCGGTCCTGCTGCTGCGTCGACCCAATTCCATTGTAGCGAGCGTGAGGGCTGTGAAGCGATTTAGAGTTCTGTTTCGACAGTTGCGACACGCTCCCGGTGTCTGCCAGGGAGGTGTGGTCGAAGAGTGGTTGAATTGGTTGTTGTTGTTGCTCGTAGATGAGCTTTCGAAGTGGGAAATTTCTCGATCGGCAGAGCGTCTCCGTTCACGAGAGGAGAGAAAGCAAATAGAGGAATCGATTCTAAAGTGTGAAGAAGATGGAGATATAACTGGCGACCGGGAGATCAAGCGCTGCTGGTGGGTGAGAGTAGCTGTTCATGGCGAGGGGGCGGACTGGGGGAGAGGTAATGGAGGATGATGAAATGGGGGAATTTTGAGGCCTTTGGCTCTCCCTCCTCTCGCTCTCTCGCCAGCAGCAGCAGCAGCACCCAGGACTGATCTGGGACTGGCGGCGGCTTTCGAAGTTTGGAGGGGCCGAGCTTATCACGTGAGCATTGTCGTCAACCCTTCGCACTACTCATGCATCCTGGACACTGGACAAGACAAATGCACAAGCACCAGACAACTCCACATCCACATCACATCCACCACAAATCCCGACTGCGAATATATCTCCCTCCCTTGTAGACAACACACCCCTCGCCCCACGCTCTTTGCTTCGGGATCTACTAGACAAATCTGCAAGCTTCAGAGCCGTGAGCTTTTATCCTCTGGCAGTTGCTTTCTCAACAATACCCGCTCCGGGCTCGTGCCCTTGCCATCGTCCCTCGACCTCCTTTACGTGCTGAGCAATCGGAGGAGAAAGTCAATCGACTAAGTACGCACTCCTCCACTCCTGTGGTTTCGGTCCAACAACGACTTGCACGACTGTGTTGCTTGCCTGTTGCATCCTGCTGGGGAGAGAGAGACAGAGAGGAGACTCGTGGCATCTCAGGGGATTTGTTTTAGTGGTGGAAATGAGGCTGATTTGCGTTTTTGGATAGATTCATTTTGGCTCTTCGTTTTGGATACTCTTCCACCTCGCCTAGGTAGGCATACCACACGTGTTGGCCTTGCCTTGTCTGTGGGAATTCTACACGCGGTAGTGTAGTGAGTGGAAAGGCGTAACTGCCATGTCTGTGGGTAGGTGGTGTTGTCTTCTTGCCAAACCTCAACGCAGAGTCATAATTCAAAGATCAACTTTTTTTTATTTCTTGAACCGGGGCTTCTTGGGGGGCTGTTTGTGCTCTATACATACATGCCCTTCGCTGTGATGTCTCCCGTTCGAGACGTGCTGGGCGTGCTGTTTAAGTATCTTCCGCTAATTGCATTCTTGGTTCCAGAATCGCCACGAGACATGTCTGACCCCGTTTCCCCCTACGAGCGTCCCATACGCCCTCTACCCAAACGTCGTCTTCGCGAGAGGTTGTCCCCCGACGTTGCGGATACAATCCAATACCCTCCTGTTCCTCAACCAACCACCCCTCTCTTTTATCACCCATACACCATTCGGGAGGACGTGAGCCTTGTCAAGGTGGTGGAGTCGCAGCACCCGAGCAATCGCGAGAGGGAGGACGAGCTGGAACCGAGGGGCTATATATCGAGGCGAATTGGGGAGGAGATAGAGAGCGATGAGGACGAGATTGCGTACAGGAGCAGGGTGTACTCAAGGCATACGGCGGATACCACTGGGAGATCCTATCGTTATGTCCAAAAACTAGACACAAAACACCCGAAACCTCCAGGTCCTGCATCGGCAGCTTCGTCGGCGGATGGATATGATTCTTTCGAGAACACTAATAACAAAAAGAAGCGAAAAATTCCCACGCCAGGAGAGAACGGGGTGCACCTTACAAACGAGGTTATGGGCAATTCCAGTATAGAAGAAGCAGTAGACGACACATCTGCCGGAGTAGTAACTTATCACTCATCGAGCAGCCATGGACTCTCTGGTCCTGGGAGAGGTCGATATGGCCGAAATCGAAGTGGCAGGAGTCCTTTGCGAACCTTGTCTGATTCATCGGGCAACTGGGGCAACAGCCGAACCACCAAGCAGCGGCTGCCCCCGTGGCCAGCACAGAGTAAGTTGAGCTCCAGCTGCACAACCGCTCTTCTCCCCCCAATACAACTAACACCCTGCAAGGTGAATCCCCAGGTATCATATCAAGATCAATCGCCAATGCCAATGCCGAGAAGAGTCCAATTCAACCATCACGGGGACAGGAGAATATAAGTTTACTGGAACAGCAAGCTTCCAAAAAGGCGAGTCCTTCCACCCAATTCACCTTCACCTGCGACTCTCAGGTACCGGGAACTGTACCGTGGCCTGGTTCTCTCCATTCCCCATTATACCAAAACCCACCAACAGCAAGAATGAACACACAAGCAACGCAGACCAGCCCCAACATGGCGGGCGGTCACAACGCTCCGAATGGCCAAACTGGCCAGAGAAACGGTGCCTCTCAGCATTCGGTCAATGGTCAGAAGCAAGCACCGCCGGCAGGCCGTCCGAAGAAGAATCGACGCCCGACAGGTAAAGAGTACCTGATTGCTGCAAGGCAAAGGCGCCAACACCAAGAGTTCCGCAACATGCAGAATCCAGTTGCAGCGGAGGACGTTTGGATCTGCGAGTTTTGCGAATACGAGCGTATCTTTGGCACTCCACCAGAGGCTCTTATCAAGCAATATGAGATCAAGGATAGGCGGGTGAGGAAACAAGAGGCGGAGCGGCGACGCCTGTTGGAGAAGGCAAAGATGAAGGGACGGAAGGGAAAGAAGGGAAACAAGGCGGCTCCAAAGGCTACCAATACGCTCGATCGTCAGGCTCAGCATCAAGCCGTTCAGCCTCCTCCAACCAATCAAAGTCATAGTCAAGGGACACAAAGTGACGATTACTACGATGATGGATATGACGATGATTACAATCAAGACGAACCCCCGCCGCCCTCACCAGCCACGAATGCCCACAGACACGAGCCACTCCGTCTTGATCCTGGAAATCTTCGAAGTGTACATGTGGGGGCTGTGGGGAATGAAGATGGTCATCACCATAACATTACCTGACACGGGCTGCAAGGCTCCTTTTAACAATACCTTCTCCTGGGACTCCCTGCTTTAAGAAAACTCTGCTCCGTAACCTCCATTGCAGCAGCAGATGAACCTCAATATAGACGGGCGTTACCTCTTCCACCCATTATCATCATTTCCCCCTCATCGATTCAGAATAGTATTCGACCGTTGAATAATACTGCATCAGCATAGCATCAAATCGGCGTCTCACCTGTTTTCGCCCCACACACCAAATCACACCTTTGTTTCATTGTTTTTATCACTCCCCTCCCTCCCTCCACAGCATAGCATGCGCAACTGGGATCTTTATACCAGTGCTCTCTCTTGAGCCTTCTTGGTTTTGGAAAAACCAAGCATTCAGCATTCATCGGTGGTCATCAATTTGGTTGATCTTAAGACTCTATTATTAACAAGCATGTTAATGCCAGCCACCACAAACAACTCTCGTGCTTCTCTATGGCGGTCCAATGTGAATGTTGTGTTTTTCGGGTTCCCGTTGATGTTTTTACTGTGAAAATCTACCCTTTCTGCCCACTATGCAAGTTCTCCGTCCTCCAATCCACATCTTCTCCCCCCTATTCCCTCCCTATTCTCTATCCCAAATTGATGTGGCATCCCTACCCCCTCCTACCACCACCTCCTTCCCACCACCACTTCCTCCAACAAGATCTCTATCAAACCTCCGGGCCCCCTCCCTCTCAAACCCTCCTCTCCTCTCAACAAACCGTCCTCTCCGTCAAAGAAACCTCCCACTTCTCCCGCCTCCCCAGAAAAGATCAACGACCGCTTTCGGCAATTCAACACCCGTCTTAACAAACAATCCACCTTTGAGATAAGCCAGTTGAGGATTTTCTTGGCCGATGGACATGATTGCTCTGTTTTGTATGATAGATTAGATTATATGCCGGTGGGGGGAAGTATATGGGTTAATTATGAAGGAGCGAGCGAAGAGAAGGGGCTTTAGTATAGAAAATTAGAAAACAGAAGGGAGAAAAACGTACGATCCACAATCCCCGCAAAATAACCTCTTCAAAAACTTACCCTCCCCATTCTCAGTGTTGGTGAATTCCTTTGGTGTTCCGGATGTTATGGTGATATCTTGTAGAGGGGTTGGGAGGTTGACTGAGAATCTAAAAGATCTTTATGTTAAACACAAAGACGCGGAAATTTATTAAATGGGAGGATTTGGAAGATAGAAAAGTAATAGATGACAATAGATATGAATATATATGTGTGGTTTGTGAGGTCTTTTTGGTGACATTTGTGGAGGGAGGTTGTTTATATGTTTGAGAGGAAAGAGAAGATAGGGATCATAGAGGAGTTGATATAAAAACCAGAACTCCAAAAAGTAGGTAAAGATTCGTGATTATAGTATTAAATGGAACGAAAAGAAAGAAAACAAAACCACCATTAAAGTAAGAAAGAAGAAAGAAAATCAATGCCCAGCCCATAATAAAACCAAAAATAACATAAAATAGAAGATGTACGAACAAAGATCCACTACTAGCACGACAATTCAAACAATGACAAAGTGCGCAATAGGTGGGGAAGGAGGATGCAGGGACGGAAATTCGAATTGCATTGCAGTTGCATCTGCCTGCTAGGAATTTTATTTCTTCTTCATTGTGGTTTTTTTGAGTTGAGGGTGATTGGGTTCGAGGTTCTTCTTCCGAAGACATTTTGGAGAGGGGTGATGAGGAGAGAGTGTGTGAATGACTGAGTGAGCGAGTATGTCGAGAGACAAGTAGAGGGAAGGCGCAAGGGAAGGAAGGGAAAAGGAATGGAAAGATAGGGAGAGGGAGAAATTGAGACTTGATGCTGGGAGGAGCAAACCCGTTCTATCTATGTCCACGAGAACGACTCTTCCTTCCAAGTACCTCCTGCCTTCCCACTCCCATGCTGTATCTAAAGATAACAAGAGCGTATCCAAAAAGAACCGGAAACTGAGATGAATCCGTGACTCACTCTTCTCAAACAACAAATCAAACTGTTTACATCTGCTTATTCCACATTTCGCAACTTCCATTGTCGAAAAAACACCCCATTCTTCGGCAGAACTTACCCTCCCCCCTTTCACTCAAAATTTTCCACTGTTTGGAGTATCAAGGGGGATTAAAAATCTAATAACGGAGCTTGATATCGCAACAGTCATCAATAATCTCGATCTTGCGAAAAATCGATGTGGATGTGGACGTGATTCAAGCGCAGGTACGGAGTACAACGCAGTATATGATGGGGCGGTTCATCAACTTTTTGACACAAGAGAGTGTCATAAAAAAGCTTCAAAAAAAAAACACTGTTTAAAAACATATATCATCTAGGTAGGTACTCAATCATAATGATCATACTTGGAAAGATAAGTCTCCATATCTATCTATCTACCTACCTATCTACGTAGTTATAAAAAAAAAGTAATTCTTGCTTGCTTCGACTTGTGCGGCGTTGTTGTTGGTCATCACAGAACGAGGAGTTTTATAATCTGCAAAGTCCTTCACTGTTGGACAAGACATCAATAAAATAAACCACGTTTGATTCCATCCATTCATTCATCCATCCCCTGCCATATATCCCATTCAACCATCAATCATTTCCGCTCTCTACCTACCTACGTACCACTCACTACTCCTCCCAGGAAAAAAGCAGAATCCTTCCTTCCCCTTCCCACGCAGTCAATCGCCCACCAAACTCAAATAAGAGCTTTTTCACAACCAAGATATTCCCCGACGGGCGTAAATCAAGGAACTTGACTTTCGTTTCTCCCTGGTATAAAGACAAGAACGCCATCTATGCACTTAACGCTTGAGCAACCAGTTTAACACACACGACCAGCACCCCCTCCATATTTCTCATCACGCATCATTCGTTTTTGTTTGAAAGATAACTAACTCAAGCTGTACCGTTTGCTGCAAGTGCGGCTTGGGCAGCAAGGGTGGCGTTAGTTTCAGCTTGGTGGACTGCGGTCTGAACTATGGCTTGTTCATCGGGAGTGAGGTTGGTTGTGAGGGATCCGTAGAGTTGCGGTTGTTCTTGTTGGAGTTCTGTGGAGGTTAGACATAGTCTTGACGTGCTATCGATCATTACTTACTGAGGAGCGCATTTCGGAAGAGCTGATATGGTTCAATCTTGTCGAGTGGGGTCTCGAGCAAGGTTTCCTCGCCCAACTCATCATCTGAATCATCTTCGAGATTCTTGAATTTCTGGGCCTGTTTTTGTTAGATTGATAGCAAGAAATGAGGTGAGAAACAAACCTCTTCGCTCAAGAATTCAAGGTATGCAGCACTTTCATCCTTAATATCCTCGTTGTCCTCTGCATCATCTTCCTTCCAGTCGTTGCCACCAGCATCGCTCCATCCACCCTCTGAACCTTCTGCGTCACTGTAGGAATCCTCAAGAGGATAGTCATCCTTGAGAGCTTCTTCGCGATCTATTGCACGATTAGTTCATGTTTGATGAACCCGAATAAATGACTTACTCTTCATAGCGGCAGGGAGGGTCTGGAATAGTCGGACGATACCCTACTTTACGTTAGAATGGGACTCCACCAAGCTCGGACCTGCAGAAAGCTTACCTGCAACAACCTTGGCCAACCTTGTTGAACGCTGACGGGAACTTGGTCAGCATTCAGGGTAAGAAGTGCCACGATTGCGGCAATGGACAGCTTCTTATCGTGAACTCTGCTGAAGCTGTCGATACTTGAAAACCACAAGCTGAAGAACTTGTTCGTCCATTGTTTCGATTCAAGAACTTGAAGTGTCAAGACCTTAACAAAGTTAGCATTACTTTCATAAGCGTTTAGGTTTTGAAGCTTACTGGATTGTAGTAGATGGCATTGATCACCATCTCCATCAGATGGATCTTGTAAGACTTAACCTTGACGTCTGTGTTTGTCAAGATGTTCATGGCCATTTCAATCTACCTCATGTTAGCCAGCCGCACGTAGAGAAAAGAATTCTGCAAATCTCACAAATGCAAGAACGTATTGATCGGCGTGTCCTCGAAGACTGAGCATGATACCTTCAGCCAACTTGCAGGCGCAAATACGATCAACGCCACCAACTTTGTCATCGGTAAACATATCTCGGACCATGCTGAACATCGCCTCAAGATACTGAGGATTTTCTGCCAAAGCTTGGCTGCCGTATTGAACAAAGTTGTCGAGCGCGGGAAGCATGTCTTCCAGGTAAAGCTCGGCACCAGCCTTGAAAGTTGAGTGAATAAGTTCGAAGGCTTGCCACATGGTGGGAGAATTGTCTTAGCCGCAAACGTACAACTGTCAATGATCTCGAAAACTTCGTTGTAGAGATCTGATAATGGTTAGTTAGCAAGGGTTTCATCTTCACCAGCTGAAAACTTACCATAGAGCTTGTTTTCCAAAGTAACTCGAATGACAGGCATCAAGATAGACTCCATGTGAAGCAAGACATCCGGGGTGCTCTCCAGAGTCAGAATGAGGGTTCCGATGGTTTGAAGAACTCCCAGAGCAGTGATGCTCTTGTCGTCGAGATAGTCACCGTAGCTATCATCGTCATCCCGCTTTTCGTTCTTTTCCAAAAGTTCTCGGACAATTCGCAAGTACGTATCTCTCAACTGCTCACTCAGGGCAACAGCAAATGGAGTCAACTCGGTCGCAAACACCTCCACGAAATCTTCCATGACATTCGAAAGAGCATCTACATCAACCTCATTCGCAAGCTTGAGAAGTTGCTGCATGATTTGAGGGATGTTCTGTTGCATATTTGTGCGGATAAGGTCGTGTCGAATGAGAGGCTGCAAAGCCAAAGCAGCTTCCACCCGAACAGGAAGTTCAGGGTCGGCCATACACTCCAAAATATTTCGGTAAATCAAGAGAAGATTATTCGGATCCTTAAAGTCAAGTTGCTCGAACTTCTCAACGGTATCACAAGCTCGAGCTCGAAGGAAGCCCTTGGGGCTGCGGAAGTCTGGGAACACAAATCGAGACAAGAAAATCTCGACCTGTTCAGCGATTGGACTCTTCTTTCCCAGAATCACACTTGACAATGTGCCGATCATTCTCAAAGCTCCCTCCTTGGCGATGTGATTCCTCTTGTCATCTTCTTGTGCTTCGTACTCGCTAACAATTTGGTTGACAAATGTAAGAATTGTATATGTGTGCTTTCTGCGGATCTTGGTCAGGGTAACGAGGAAGTTGGTTGCGGCGACATCTGGGGCGGAAACTTCCTCATAATAATTGAGCTTATGGTGCAGGTACTCTTCCGGATCCGAATCGAACTTTTCGACATCCTCTGGTGATAGACACAGAACTGGAAAGATAAAGTGGGTAACGAGGGTATCGAGGTGGGGTTTGAGGTGAGCCCACATCTCCTTTGGTCGTACACACTCATCCAAGAAGACAAGAGTAAACGACAGGCAGGGTCTGCTGAGCCAAGTTGTCTTTGCAACCCACTTCTCAATTTGTTGAAGGTAGCCCTTGAGGATCTCTGGCGCAAAGTTGGCTGTGAAGCTCTTGGCAAATTCTGTGTAGTCTTCTCCGTTACCCTTTGCCAAGGACGAAGGATTTCCATAGCTGTATACGTTAGTTTAGAAGAGGTCTAGTATGAGCTTCATTGACGAACCGAACGAAGAGGCGGTTCAAGTTGAAATATGACCACTTCTTTGATTTCCACCAGAAATTTGCCTCTCTTTCCCCATGGTCTTCCGGGAGTGCAGATTCAGGGACGTCCTTTGCGACGGTCTGCAAAAATAAGGTACACCACCCAATAACAACTTGCTGCTCTCTCAAGGAGGCTGCAAGCTCAAACTAAAATTGTCAGCACTTCTGCTGGTTGTGCACGAGCAATCCAACTCAACGTACGAAAGTCGCATGCTTATATGCCTTCATGACCAAGTATAACATTTCTCCAGCTTCCTCGCTCATCTCGTTGACCAATCCTTGTCCAATAACCAAGAGTCGTGGGAAGGATGCCTCGACAACCTTATCAAATTCACCCCTGTACTCCCCCGACTTGAATCGGTAGACTCGACATATTGCCAAAAGACATTGTAAACCGGCAAAGATTGATGCGGCATCGTTGGTATTGAGCAACTGCAGGGTTATGTTTGTGAAAGAAGGCCATTTCTCGGGGAAATCGTATTGGAGAATCTTCTGGAGGACAGGCACGAGTTGTTGTCGGATCTGAGGGGCAGAAGAAGCCAGCACTGGGAGTAATCTCTCACGGAATCGGGCTTTTTCATCTTCGGACAACTGTTTGATCTGTGGGGTGTCCACGCTCGCAGACCAACCTCTGTTTATGCGATTCTTAAGGTAGACAACCGCTGCAGGAGAGAATTAGCATCTGGGGGACAGCGGGGTAAATGGAGTTGCGGTCAGCATACTTGAGAGACGAACGGCGGCATCTTGTTCAGCCTGGAGGATATCTAGAAGGGCATCGGTAAAGCCAGGGTGGTTTTCGGCCTGCCAGATGGAAGTTTGTCAGTTATGCAGAAAGACGGAAGAGATTCTTGCGCAAGAGCGTCAGAAGGCTGCTGGATGTGACTGACCGTGGAGAGATCGAGTTCCGCTCGCCTCCTCACATCCCCGTTCTGGTCCAAGCTACTCGCGATAAGAGTTCGGAGAATGGAGACATCCATCTTGTGAGATCGAGGGGGGTGTTGCAAGATGTCGGTGGGGAATATTTGGGTTCAGGGCAGACTCGAAATATGTGACCTGAATGTTCGCTAAGGGTCAGGCAGAAAAAGATACAACGCCTTGGCACCGCCACCAATACTCGTAGAAGGAGCAAGTTTGACGACAACCTGAAGCTACAACAGTGAAGACGCCGACCAACCAAAGCACGACTTGCTGCCAGATGAGTTGCAGTGTTTCACATGGATGATAATAGATTTCGAGAGGTACAAGGTGTCACCAGTGGCCAACCAACATCAAGGATTTGTGCTGGACGACGAAGGGATGGTTACCGTAGCGGGGTTGCTCACCGCCAGCAAGAGGGAATGGAATGGATATATACAATGGAATGGGGATGAATATTCTTGCAAAGATGAGACATTGATATCAACCATCATCGCCACGGCTTTTATGGGGGACTGCGAGCAAGCAATTGCAATAGGATGAGAAAAAGTTTTTTGTGAGATTGAATGAACTCGTTTCAAGGGGCTCACCTTTGACAGTACGAAAGTTTCATGAGAGTCATTTGAGAGCAGAATGTCCAACAGAGATAATGATATACATAATATATATGAACAGATATAGACAGATTGGTAGGTATCTACCTACATATATATATATATATATATATACAGACCTAGAAAGTAAATAGGTCTAGTAAATCTGGCAGAGGATGCTCGCCTAATTATGGAATATTTATCTTCTCTACAGCTACGTCAATATCAATATCAATATCAAGCAAGCCAGCCAATTAGGACCACCTTTGTCGCTATTTGCTAGTCTAGTATCTCCAACTCCGTCTCAATAACAATCTTTGGCAATGCAGGTACAACAATAAATATCCTTTACAAACTTTCTGCTAATTCTTATGCATACTGCCTACCTTACCTCATTAATTGCTCTCAATTCTTATATCCTATCGTCCTTGTGTGCTTCATACATGATTGAATAACAGCACGGACTACTTTTGCTATCGCTTTATCTTTCTTGGCAATCACTTTTCTCCTTGTCAGGTCCCAAGAAATGGAAGTCACTGGAACCCAAACAAAGCCAAACCCACAGCCACAGCCAAACCCAAAACCCTCCACTTCTTCCCTCCCAGATGTTGGTTCTGTACTGCTGTAAGAGCGGCGTTCGGGGTGGTCTACGTCGAGTCCGCTTGTACCTTCTGCTTCGGGACGAGGTTATCGTCCCTTTGTGCTGGTATCCCACTTTCTTCCCCGCCTGCTGGAGCCTCTCAAGTGCCAGATGCAAACGCGGAACTGCGAGAGAATGCAGTTGCACGGCATCGAGACTTGATAAATTAATTCAACTAAGATATCTAGCTCCGCTTTATCGAGGGCCCTCTTGGTGTACCTCCCTACCTATATATCTCAATCCTTCTCTCCCCTCCCCTCCTCTCCTTCGTCTCCCTCCCTCTCTCATTTCTATCTCGTCATCATCTTCATCTTCTTCTTCTACTCCTGTCAATTACCTCTCCTTCTCAAATATATATCATCCTCGGCGTGATCAATACCTACCAGCCTTACTTACGTGGGTCTACTAGCTACTCACCATGTCTTCTTCTGCCATACCTCACCCTCTTGATCCCATTTCTGCCGTCGAGTCCAACATCTCTCGACAAGCAGTCCTTGATGCTCGAGGCTCCGATAATACTATTAGATTTCGTTCTATCTTTTTAGAAGAACCTCCCAAGGCGGAAGTCATTACCTTCCTTGCCCTCGAGCATTCAGGCCAGTTGACCGCAGCATCTCCTCGTCCTGCTCGAATAGCCAGGGTGCAATACGATGTCATTAATAGCAAGAAAGAATACTCTTACGTTGAATCACTTGTTGATGTCAACAAGAAGACCGAAGTGAAAGAGAGAATCGTGGAAAAGCCACATCACGCCGCTATTATCATGTATGTATCTATTTTGCAACTCCATGGACGTCGTTGGAGAAGATCTATTGCCGGTAGAAGCTCGGCTATGAGGTCTCTCAACTCATTTTGAAATCCAAAAAGCTAACAACTTCTAGTCACGAATTCCAGGAGTTTTCAGACGTTCTTGAAAAGTCTTCTTTGTTCAAAGATGCGCTTGCGGAATTCGATATCCCCGATAACTTCGTGGTTACAGTTGATCCAGTATGTGAAAAAGAAACAAAAAACATCTCCAATCCGAGAAGCTGCGTGCTGATATAAATAGTGGCCATATGGTGGTCCTGATGCAGACGAGGTTGCTCCCCGACACATGCAGGTAGGTTTTTATTCTCCTTATATATGTCTCGACTGGTGTATGAGTGATTGGTGACCTTTACTCTTCTGATTCAAATACCTATAACTTTTTTTTGGCATGGTTTGTTTGTACTAATTCTGATTGTTTCTGCAGGGTCTTGTCTATGCTCGCGATACCAAGAGTGTAGACAGCAACCATTACGCCTACCCAATTCCTTTGATTCCAGTGATGGATTGCGTCACCAAAGAGATCATTCGGGTTGATCGACTAGCAACTGGAGGCAGAGAGGATGGATTAAGTCTTGGAACACACACTAAAAAGATCCTCGAGCATTGCACGTCCGCAGAATATGGTATGCCTCCACAACCATTTTCGATGCAGATACTAACTTAACAACCAGTACCTGAACTGCTCTCACAACCATTACGCACTGATGTCAAGCCACTCAACGTTATTCAACCTGATGGGCCTTCTTTCCAAACTGATGGCAATCTCATCCAGTGGCAAAAGTGGAGATTCAGATTGGGTTTCAATGCAAGAGAAGGAGCCACCCTCCACGACATTACATATGATAACAGAAGTGTGCTTTACAGACTCTCATTAAGTGAGATGACTGTCCCTTACGGAGATCCAAGACCTCCTTTCCACCGAAAGCAAGCTTTCGACTTTGGTGATGCTGGTGCTGGTCGTGCGGCCAACAACCTTGCCCTCGGCTGTGATTGTCTAGGGGTTATAAAATACTTCGATGCAGTCTCTCTGGAACCAGATGGACAAGCAAGTGTAAGCAAGAACGTAGTTTGCTTGCATGAGCAGGACAATGGAATTGGCTGGAAACATACCAACTACCGCACCGAAAAGGCCGTTGTTACTCGACTTCGCGAATTGGTGGTTCAGTTCATCATTACCCTCGCCAACTACGAATATATCTTTGCATACAAGTTCGACCAAGCCGGAGGGATCACGATTGAGACTAGAGCTACTGGCATTGTCAGCGTGGTCAACATCGATGCAGGAAAGACCAGCCCTTGGGGAAATGTAGTTTCCACTGGAGCATTGGCTCAAAATCATCAGCATCTGGTAAGTTTCCAAACTATTTGTTAGATAGAAATGCTATGAATTAGCGTGAATGTGGCAGACACTGACCCTAGCTTCCAGTTCAACATTCGAATCGATCCTTCGATTGATGGTGTCAACAATACAGTCATCGTGGAAGAATCTTTGCCCATGCCAATAACCAAAGAGTTCAATCCTTATGGAAATGGATATGAAGTGAGTTCAAAACGTTTAGTTCCTAGTTCTTTACATGAGTCGTCTCACCCATGAACTAAATCACAAATCACAAACTCCACCGTCCTTCAACACTACTAACAACATAAAAAAGGTCCGACAAACACCGGTCAAGAAGTCCAAGTTCTTCGACGCATCCCCCATGACCAACCTTTCCGTCAAACTAACCAACCCATCCAAAATCAACCCCATTTCTCAAAAGCCAGTGGGATACAAATTCATCCCGAGCGCCTCTCAACTTCTTCTTGCGCATCCAGATAGTATCATGGCAAAGCGCGCACAATTTGCAACCCATCATGTCTGGGTCACCAAATACAAAGATGGCGAATACTTCGCTGGTGGCGAGTTCACCAATCAAAGTCAAAAGGAGATCGACGGTGTTGCCGATGCTGTTGCAAGAGATGAGGATGTTGAGAATGCAGATGTGGTGGTTTGGAATACCTTTGGCTTGACAGTAAGTCATCCTCACTCTATTCTAACCCATACTAACTATTCAATCTAGCACAACCCAAGAGTTGAGGATTGGCCCGTCATGTAAGTTCACTCAGCCCAGAATGTTCATGATCAAAAGGATTCTAACAACCTCCAAACAGGCCAGTGGAAATCCACCAAATCCACCTGAAGCCAGCCGACTTCTTCACTGCAAATCCCGCAATTGACGTCCCGGGATCGAAGAACAATGCCTCTGTACTCGTGGATGGAGAGAGTTCGTGCTGTGAGAGTGGTGATGCTCAGAAGGCGCCAACTTCTCATATGCAGGGTGTTGCGGAGATTAATGTGAATTCTAAGCTATGAGGACGCGGGTCGCAAACAGCGGTTGGTTGACACGATTGACACGGCTGCATGATGACCCTGAGTTATGTTTGGGCTCGATTGGAAACATTGTAGGAGATTTGGAGTTAGGTTGCCTGACTTGATTGTGGTTTCGATTGGAATGACGAGAAATGGAAGCAAGTCGAGGACATGGAAGGAAGTACCACGAAATTGAATTCATAATGCATATTATTGATCGCTGCAGACTATTTTTCATTCACTAATTCTACGTCACTCACTCACTCACTTACTGCATTACAGCCGAGAGAAAACATGGGAAATGTCGAGCTTCGCTTTGAGCTCATCCGCGTGACGTATGTGAACTTTGCACAAACTTTTCCCAAGCTATTTCGTGCCTACTGTACTTTTTTTCCTATCAACAATTGTTCGGAAGCTTCCCCGTTTTACTGTTCATATATAGTAGGGATATACTGTACTGAACCTATACAATTATATGAACTGCTCCGAAATGAGGGATAGAAGTAATCCATCATTTTATTGTCGATAGATATACTATCCTAAGTCAAGATGAACACAACTCCCCAATCACACCTAAAGGATCTACAAACCTGCTCGTACTCTACATACTAAGTACAGTACGAAATGCCCATTAATCTATAGTAAAGATTAACCTTAAATGATCCCGCTAACTCTCGCAGTCACGGTATGTAATTGGCCCAATAGGTACGTTGTCACGGCTCCTTCATCCGTCCCTTCCAAAAATAAAAACGATTACAAAGTTTATACATATCACATATCACACCGTTGTTTCATGATTTCTTTTTAGATCAAACCGTAAGAGTATACATCGTTTTTTTCCACGTCTGGAAGAAAAGTGACGTAGGTAGGTGGGTATGTCGTCGTTCCAACGTTGCTTTACCGTAGTAACAATGCCTGGCGGGGACTTGAACCGTTATCGTTAGAACCTTGGAACTTCCAGTAGAGGCGGAAAGAAGGTTTTTGGTGTAACCTTTTGCGTGGACAATTGTTCTTTTTATAGAAATACTCTACTCTACTTTTCCCCGCACTGCTCTGCATTATTGCTGGACAGGGAGGGGCAGGGAAGGATGAGGAGGCGGATCGTCGTGTGTTGCTTTGTGTGACGATGGAAGGATTTTGATTTGAAAGATCTTCGTATATGCAAGTTGGGTGGTACCTAAGTAGATGAGGGGAATAGTTAGTTGGGAATGCAAGCAAGGCATATATCTACATAATAATGATTGCTTCCTCTGCTACGGAAGTTTGTTGTTGGGACTTTGACATTTCTCGATATTCCAATCTCAATTCTCAGACATCTTGAGCTCCATCAATATGGCCTTCTCCAATCGAAGTCTTCTGCTTCTTTTTGTCGCCTTTCTGTTCAGGTAGGTAATTTGACTAATTCCTCAACTCGCTTCAAACCTCCCCCTTCTCTTTTTCATGCATTACCTACTGTCGTAGCCAGATTCACTAACCCTCCGTCCCTTCTCTTCCACCCAAAACAGCATCCTCACTACCACTCCTCCCCTCGCAACAGCAAAACCAACCCGAAGCACCAAAAGCACCAAAAGCACCGCTGCAAAAAGCAAAACCAAGTGCCCAACAATAACGGTAACATCATCCCGATCCAGCTGTCCTCAACCAACACCAGAATGCTTCACGATTCTCTGCCTCACCATATCAACAATATCCGTCCCGTGCGGTTGTCCGACTACTATTCCTACGAAGACGAAGTATTATCCTTGCACGGATAAGTGTTTGGGAGGAGGGGAGTGTGGGGTTTTCTATGAGACTGTTTTGTCGAGTAATTGTCCAGTTAAAACAACAAGTACAAGTACAACTACAAAACCAAGCACTAGAACTACCACGACGATACCAACGACTATAACTACCACAACAAAAACTCCATGCTCATCTTCAACCTCATCACCATCCCCAACAACGATAGGAACATGCGAAACAATTACCAAAACGAGCGGCGAGGCATGTGCTACTGCGTCGCCGCCGCCAACGAGTTGTTCATATGTTCCGGATTGTATTGTGTTGAATACGATCACGAAGAGATGTGGGTGTGAGGGTGGAGGGACGAAGGGAGTGGTGGAGAGGACGAGTTGTAGGAGTACTTGTTTGACGCAGGGTTGTTTGACGGAGTATTCGACTATTGGGGGCAGTGCGGGGTGTAGTCCTACGGGGAGTTGAGGTTGATGGGAAGATGGGTAAGGTAGGTTGGTAGTAGGTAGAGAAGGGGAGGGGGATTATGGAAGGTGTATGTTTGGAAATAAAATTGACATATCAGTACGTGTTGGAACTAGTGGAATATTCTATTTAGGAAGAAGGTAAAGCGTAGATAGTAGGTGGGTAAGTGATACAGAATGAATGATATAAAAGGTGTCAGATTGTTTAGGTTGGAACTTGGCATGGTTCAGGCAGTGGCAATCATGGCCTTGGAAAACGGATTGGAAGAAGTACAGTACCAACTTAAGGCCTCTAAGATCCTAGACCCAAGGTCAAACACTTGTTGTTAAACATCATTTTTCAGAAATGAGAAAACTTATAAAGACCAATCGCATACTCCCAAAACCTGGCTGTGAGAACTGATTTATACAAAGTTCTAACTAATTAAAACACGAAGTAAACAACCTCAATCTTAAGGCTGTGGTCATTCTTCCTCTTCCTCGCTAACACTTTCACCGGCTTCAATGGCCTTCTGCCGCCTCTTCGCTGCCTTATCCCTCTTCTTGTCCAAGAGCTTCTTCAAATTCTTTGCGACGTTGAAAACACCTCCAGTTCCCGATCCACACACCGCACAACTCGGATCTTTTCTGTATCTCTTCAGAGCACAGCTTTCACAGAAATAATGACCACACTTCGTAATGATCGGATCTTTGTAGTTCTCCCTACACAGTATGCAAGCAAACGGAATACCTTCCAGCATAGCATCCTCTTCGTCCGAATCCTCCGGATCAGCAGCATCTCGGTTGGCACTCGCAACCTTGGTTCCGCCTAGATTTTTCTTTCCCTTTGTGACTGTCTCCCACTCCTTGTCCAGCTGCCATCCGGCTTTATAATCCTCGCGAGCATGGAGATATTTGCACGAGTCTCCGAAACCACAGAATCCTGTAGTCTTGTAATCTTTACACACGTCTGGTGCGAAGTCCGTGGTCGTGACGGTGCGAATGTTGGTTGGTGCCTTGATAGGACCGATGGAACGATTTGGCGCATCGGCATTCTTCTGCACAAATTTAGTGGCATTGGCCAGACCTCGATAGGTTCCATCTGATTCACCAACTGGAGGCGGTGCTCTCGTTGAACCAAGGAGGTTTTTAGAGGAGAGGGCATCGGTGGCATTCTCGTCGTACCAATTGCTCTGTTTCGTCGCGTCGTTGGAGCTTTTAATAGTCAGGCTGCGCTCTGCGGTGTATTTAGTGGAGGTGAGTTCAGTAGCAGAGGAGGCGGCATTGTTTCTTGAGGAAGCTGTTACAACGCCGGTGTTCTTCTTTCTACGTTTGATCTTGCGCCCGCTCTCGTCTTCTGAAGAGGAATATGCGGAGGAATCATCGTCTGAGGCTTGAGGGGGAGTGGCGGCGCGTTTGCGGAAGTTGGATTTGCCTTTCGCGGAGCGTTTCTTGAAGATTGCAACCGGCGCAGCCTTTGCTGGGGTTGTAGATCCCGAATCCATCGCTTGGTGGTTCGTGTTTGAATGTTGTAGCAGAGGTCGATGAGGAGGAACACAGGGGGAGGCAATAGCCGGAGATGAGAAAGCAGATATATGTAGATCAGTATTATCAGGTTGCTGCTTCCAGAACCATCATGGCGGGATTGTTATTGTTTGTTCATTTGTCAGCAAGAGAGAACAAGCGGAAAGCGATCGTCACAGCTTGGGGATATACACGTGACCTGGCCCAAGCTCCATCCCATCAAAGCGGGAAGCTGAAAGTTGGAAGGTGAAGGGTGACAGGGAACAGCTGGCGGTGGCCCATCAAATTCCAAAGTCAAAAGGGACGGACGGCGCTTGTTGCCGAGCAGAAACAAAACAACAGAAACAAAAAATAAACATCTTGACGTCGACGTTTGTTGTGTGTTGACATTAATTCCGCCAAAACCCACTCCTTCGACCTGAATTGATTCCTTTCCATCGTCACCACCTCGTGAGTTGAGACTCCACGTTGTGCCGGGAAATTGCTTTGTTATGCGAATCATTTTGTTTTGAATTGGGCCTGCAACTTTTCCGCTTGGCCCAGCTATTGGTACGCGCTTTCTGGTCTTGCTTATTTCACGAACCGACCTTCAACAACAATTCAGGCGAGCGGTCGGTCACCTCAACACAACACCAAAACACAAATTCCAACGGCCACTTCTCGCAACGGCCAGCCCTTGAGCTACTCTTTGCTCACGCGATTGTTTACTCTCCGACTCCTGCTTGACGCTCCAGAACGACCAGAGGCGCGCCTCGCCGAGGAGTGAAGCGGGGACGACACATCCCCAGATGCTTGTGGTGCTCGTGGAGCAGTCACAATACCTGACAACATTCACACATGCCGACGCTGGCCATGGAGAAACCATTACTATTTCCTCGTGGTGAGAGTCAGACATTGGAGCCGAGTGACCCTTTCACCTCATCAAATCCATCTCATCACCGATTCTCCCATTTCGATGACCAGCTGTTTGCATTGGGTCCAAATGCCTCACCCGAACAGGCAAAGAGAGCACTCTCAGCACACCTTGCTGAGACCGAACGGCGTATTTTAGAAGCTGGACGACTGGGAAATTACCTGGTGCAACAACGAAAGGACCTCGCAGACAGACTCAAGGAGGTGGAGCAACACCAGACCGATGGAGATATCACACCAGAGCTACGCCAGAAGCTGGTGGAGATCGAGCGAGAGTACAATGAGGTAGGACGCGAGAGTGCTAGAGCATTTTTGCCCAAGTCAAGAGTATCCAGCAATGAACTTGCAGGATCACCTTTTGCTGGTGATACAAAGGTAACCTTCTCGCAATATTCCATCCCTATTCTCCGTTAATGTCCTGTAGCGTTCCCTCAGTCCCACCAAGTTCGAGAGCCATGGAAGTGGTTCGCCTTCAAAGCTCAGTGTACCCAATCGGAAACAACGAAACCAGCCTTCAAGTCGCGTACATGACATCGAGTTCGCTACTGAAATCAGTACATCCCTCCTTCAACAAGTCCGAAATCTGCAGGCTATGTTGAATGAAAAGGAGGAAATTATTAAGAATGTCAATGTTGAAAAATCAAGGCTGGAAATCGAAGCGGAGGGCTTCCACCAACGTCTGAGGGCGCTCGACGAAAGCGAACACCGGTACAAGGACGAGAATTGGAATTTGGAGACACAAATACATGAATTTATCGCCCAGGCCAAGGAAGCAGCAGATCGAGAGAAGAGATTAACCCACCAGCTTAATCTTTCGCAGGCAGAGAAGAATACCGCCCAGAAGGAACTTGACGATATCAAGCTTAGCCACGCCAAACTTGTGGACGACCATGCAGCTTCAACCAAACACCACGATCTCGAACTTGGCAACGTAAAGCGAAATATGACAGTGGCTGAAAACGAGCGTGGTGCTTTGCAACGTAAGATTGATGACCTGACCGGCCAGAACCAGGAACTTGCCAAAGCATTTGCACATCAGCGGGGCCGATTGGAAGATCGTGACCAAGCCCGTGGAATGAGCGACGAGGACTTACAAAACGCCTCTGACAATGCTACTCCTGAGCATTCGCCGCCGCCATCTCCAATCAAAGGAACCCCACGTCACAGTATGCTGGAGTCAGAGACTCTGAAGAGTTCTTTGCATCATGCACACCGCATGATTCAGAACTTGAAGGGAAATATCCACCGGGAGAAGACTGAGAAATTGGAGTTAAAAAGAATGCTTCAAGATGCCAGAGATGAGCTAGATACTCGCCGTAGTGAAATGGGATCTGGGAATGGAAAGAGAAACCGCAAAGTCGACTCCCGAGAATTCAAGAAACCTCTCCGACCAGCGCATTTGGGTGGATTACGAAACAGCAGGAGCGAAACATTTATCGAGGATCCAAATTGGGAAGAAGACGATGGCCAAAAGAGTCCCAGCCGTGTGGCTTCAATGTCAGCATCTGGTCTTGGTTTTGCAGCGGCAGGAACCGAGTCCAGTAGTGATCAATTCGATACTGCTAACGAGACAAGCGATGCTGCGTTCGAGACAGCCAATGAACGTGGTACTGAGACTGAGGACTTCCAGACTGGTGTTGAGGAGATGAGCGGCAGTGATGAACTTACCGAAACCGAAGGAAGTTCCATTCACCAGGGAAAACCTAATCCACTTACCCAGCCTGGAAACCGTCGTTCATTCCAAAGCACAGCCTCAACATCGGGTGACGAGTACAGCTACGAAGATGTCCGAACTCCTACGACACAATCCTCAAGACTTCGGTTGAAGATTTCCCGTGGTGGCGCTGGTAGACGATCTCGAAATGTCAGCGAGGAGCCGTCCTTCCATGGCAGCCCGGCCAGCTTTGCTAGCAGTAATAATGGAACCCCTCAACAGCCAGGTCAGAGTCTCTTTGCCGAACTTGGCAATTTGAGCGACGAAGACGAGTCGGTGCTCGGAACTCCCAGCCGCAGTTTGTACGGATCGCCAGTTGCCACTCCTGGATCACGACCATCAACTGCAAAGGGTAATTCTCCTCCTCCCACTGATATCCCACCTGTGCCAAAGATTCCTATGATTGATTCTGGTATGATGACGGAACCTTGGGCAGCTGAGCCTGCTACGCCTTTGACCGCCGTGCCTTTCCTCGCTGGAGGTGCTCTCGCCGGAGCAGCCATTGCTGAAGGCGCACATTTCTTTGGTGACAAGCGTCCATCGACAGGTTCTGATGATAGAGTCGAAACTCCTGATTATCCTTTCCGATCTCAGGATGAATACAGCAACAATTTCCTATCTAAGGTGCGTTCTGGACGCCCTGTATCATCATCAATGTACAGCGATATGAGTTCGCAATACGACCCAGAAGGAATGCAAGAGAAGCTTGCTGAGTTCCCCGCCCCTCCAACCTCCTCGTCAATTCCGTTAACAATGTCATCAATTGTCTCGGAGTATGTCGAACCGAAGGAGGAACTCGAAGCGCCATTGGAACTTGCACCCCTATCAATGTCCTCAATTTATTCGGAGCATGTAGAACCCAAGGAACAACCCGAAGTCATCCCAGAGCCAGTGTTGGCAGCTCCCTTGACAATCTCCACAATCCATTCCGAGAATGTCGAACCTAAGGAAGAACCCGAAATTCCACTTGCCCCACTGACAATGTCCACAATTCAATCGGAATATGTCGAACCTAAGGAGCAACCTGAGATTATACCGGAACCAGTGCCTGTTGCCCCATTGACGCTGTCTTCAATCGATTCGCAGAACGTCGAGCCAAAGGAGGATGTTATCATTCTGCCTGAGGCAGTGCTACCTGCTCCATTGATATTCTCTTCCATTCGTTCAGAGCATGTTGAACCCAAGGAGCCAGTTGAGATACTGCCTGAGCCAACAATACCCGCCCCATTGATAATATCTTCGATTTTTTCAGAGCATGTCGAACCCAGAGAGCTACCCGAGATTCTGCCAGAATCAAAAGCTTTGCCAGCTGTTGTTCCCTTGTCAATGTCCTCGATTGCGTCGGAACACGTCGAGCCTAAGGAACAGCCTGAGGTTATCCCAGCAGTCATTCCTCTTTCCATGTCTTCAATTGCGTCTGAACACGTTGAGCCCAAAGAGCAGCCTGAGGTTATCCCAGCAGTCATTCCTCTTTCCATGTCTTCGATTGCGTCTGAACACGTTGAGCCCAAAGAGCAGCCTGAGTTTATTCCAGCAGTCATTCCTCTCACCATGTCATCGATTGCGTCAGAACACATAGAACCCAAGGAACAGCCTGAGATCATTCCAGCAGTCATTCCATTGACAATGTCCTCGATTGTGTCGGAGAATGTTGAGCCGAAGGAAGAGCCTGATATCATTCCGGAGCCAGTGATCATTCCAGTTATTCCGTTGACGATGTCCTCCATTGTCTCAGAATATGTCGAGCCCAAGGAAGAGCCCGAGATTGAGCCTGAGCCAGAAGCCGTGCCTGCTCCATTGTCAATATCTTCAATTGTTTCGGCGCACGTTGAACCAGTCGAGGAACCCGAAGTTGTAGCTAAACCCACCCCTAAGCCTGCACCAATCTCTTTGGGCTTCTCTTCTATCCGGTCTGTCAACACCGAGCCGGTTGCGCCATTGTCTCCTAGAAGTCCGAGACGAGACGCTGTTATTCTACCAAGGGATGAGGCAAATGGAGCGGAAGTGGCCTATTCGGAAGGGTCAGAAACACCGAAGACCGGAATTATGGGGGCAGTACTTGGCTGGAATAAGAAAAAGGCGCAAGCAACTCCTATCATCGCTGAAGATGAGACTCGACAGCCACTTAGCAACTCCCCGGTGATCGAACACCCAGAATCACAAGGCCCATTCCGAGAATTATCCAGCAATGCCAACGAGCGGTCGCCCAAAAAGACACGATTTGAAGCCAATGACGAGAGTTCCCAAACAGCACTTACATCTCACGAGATAGATCATATGCTCCAAAATCGATCCGCGGTAGCTCCTGTTTCCAGAGATATTGAGCAAGCTTCGTCGTATCCATTCCCATCTCGTGACACCGTTGTTTCTAGAGGCTCGACTTCACGGAGATCTCAAGATTCTATTGGAAGCGTTGGTCGGGCGAGGTCCAAGATGGCAGAGCCTGACTTTGTTCATGAGACCGTTGTCTTCAAGCGCCCCACAAGTGCTGGCAGCGGACGAAATAACTCCATCTCCAGCACCCATCCACCGTTGCCTACTGACCACAAACAAGTCATCGCGGCAGCAGCTCAAAGATCAGGCTCTTCCAATGGAGTGGTACCTGGATCGATGGGCCCGCCACTGTTCCCTGCTTCCGCTACTGCAAACAAAGGAAATCCAACCTTCAGACCAAGAACACCAAGTATTCAGGGTCCACTGAGCCCGGTAACCTCAAAGGCCGGTTCTGTTACGAGGCCTTTGCATTCGTCTTCTGGTTTTGCTGATGTCCATTCGCCAACTGGGACGATCAGCAGATCAAGGAAGTCATCAGTTTCGTCATTCGCGTCCGAGATCGAGACTCGCTTCAACATGAGGCAAGGAATGCCAGTTCCTGTAGGCTTGGACTCGGGCACCGATCCACGAATGATCAATGCTATCACCCAAACCATGATTGGCGAGTACCTTTGGAAGTATACTCGAAAGGCTGGTCGCGGAGCAATGTCAGAGAATCGACACAGACGTTACTTCTGGGTACATCCGTACACGAGAACATTGTACTGGAGTGATAAAGACCCTTCTTCAGCAGGTCGGGCCGAGTTGAAAGCAAAGAGCGTTCCCATCGAGGCGGTAAGAGTAGTCACTGATGACAATCCAATGCCACCCGGATTGCATCGAAAGAGTTTGGTCATCATGACCCCTGGTCGAAACGTCAAGTTCACTGCGACCACTGGACAACGTCATGAGACATGGTTCAACGCACTTTCCTATCTTCTTCTGCGGACTGGAGAAGACGCTGTCGGTGATACGTCTGAGGTTGCGAACGGTGCGTTGACATCTGAAGATGTGGCCGAATTCAACCCTGGATATGGCAACAACACCACCCGCCAAGGCCGAACCTCTTTGTCCTCTTACAATAGCCGCACCACTGCTAATGCATCTCAATCTGGCCAACCATCTCGACTCTCGAACAGACCTGCAGATAATTCAACTTCTTCGCGTCCTACAATGGGCACACTCTCACGTCTGAGTAACTACTGGATGCCAAGTAGCATGGGAAGCTTTTCCAGTCGACGAAGCAGACAAAGTACTGGTGGAGCTGATAATTTCTACGAAGCCAGTGAGGTTCATGACAGCGCCGAAGACCTGAGAGAGATGATTGAGAAGCAAGACCGTGAATCCGATCGCCTCGAGAATGTTAGAGCATGCTGTGATGGTAAGTCAACCGCATTTTCAGTGCTGAATCTTTCTAATATTGTGTAGGCAAACATGACGTTGGTCACTTGCACTCAGCTTCATTCAGGGGACGTCAGGGCTCTTCAGCAGCTGCAGCCTCCTCTTCCAAACCCCCAACACAAACTAGGCAAAGCCGAAACAGTGTCAATAGACGCACCGACTAAAGTAACAACAAGCGCCCGCACTAGGGCAACCTCTCTTTTACGACCGTCACGTCTTTCCTTTACCTTGCTACCTGTATAATCTTTACGGGATGGCCTTTAAACGGCCTCAAAAACTCAACGACTTGATTTTTCCTTTTTCTTCTAATTTGTCTTTACTCTCTACCGAGCTGCGGCTGAGATCGGCATCATTGTTGTGGGCAAAAGAAGCCCGGGATGGAACTGGACTGGATTTGTTAATTGTGGCCGTGGACGGACTTTGATATACTATCACGCTCCCCCTTCCTTTTATTCTTGTAAATTCGGTACTTCTGTGAGAATAGTAAAAGTGGTGTTGGTTGTTGCATCATCTTATTTAGATGCCCTGAATTAATCGAGATATCCATGAATTATTATTATCTAAATATCAAAGTTATCTTGTAGGCGTGGTGATTGTTTGTGAGATAGGTTAGTATTTGTCTTCCTTGAGATATAAACATGAGAGACAGAAAGTTCGATGGTTCGCAAACAGTAAAACGGGCCAAAAATATTTATTGTTTTTAGTGACATTATATCTTGTTTCCTGAAGTTCTGTCCGTTGCATCAAGTAATTTCTTTTGCATCTGTTGTGAAGCACGACAGGGCGAAGGATGCATCTACCGATTAAGCATGCGTACAAAATTTTAATCTGCAACGGGTACCTACAGTATTTTATTCATGTAAAGACGTAAACTTCCATCTCCAAAAAGGGGAGACCCTAAAGGAACTAATATTGAACATTAGCTTTCCTAAATTACATTGCATCACAGTACAAAATAAAGAAATACAATAATGAAACAAAGAAAACATATGAAGCTCCGTGGACTTATTATTCATATTCAAACACCGCTTAATTTTCCCATTATTCCTTCGCCCTTCCAAAATTCAAAAATAAAAAAAAACACCAAGTTTCCTCAAGTCAACACGATATCCCCGGCTCCCTTCCTAATTAACAAAATGAAAATCTTACACTTAATTGTCCTGTTCGATACCGCTAACTTGAACCGTGGCCCCAGACTTCGTGCCCATCAACTCTGAAGCGGGTGGCAAGCTTCTCTTTCCGCCTTTCACTGATTCCGCCTTGCTCACTGGGGCGGCGGCGTTCATTGAGGAATCCTTTCCATTTCCATTTTGCGCCTTGAATTCTGGACCTTTGAGCAAAATATCCGGTTGGATCTTTCCATGTCCGTTTCCATTTCCATTTCCGTTGTGCTTAAACTCTGGACCCTTGACTAAGATATCAGGCTGTATACCCTTGCCGGAAGGCGTATCGGCTGGTAGGTAACCTGTTGGTGATTTGATATCATCTTGTTGACCAATTAGATGAATATTCATGCCCCAATTACTCGTACTCCTTTCCACCCTCCTTCCTCTCGACCCCATCGTTACCGATGTAGTCGAAGAAGTCGAATTCCCAAGTCCACACGGTCTCCCGAAATCATTGAACCCATCGACAAGCTCACTCGGATCAACAAACTCCCAATCGAGCGGTGCAGTGAAGCAAGCTGTAGCGTCAGGCTTCTCTTTGAGTTTCCACTTATCGACGCGTTCGACGTCTTTAAATTCAGGACTGTGATGATAAGCTGGCATGGCGAGGAGTTGATCAATGAGATCTTTGTAGACCTTGGGAGCTTTGTCCCATTCTTGATTGTACAAGTAAGCTTGTTTGAGCAGATTAACATGAATCTTAGCGTCGCGGGCCTCCATTGTATCGATGGTCTTGTCATCGTCGTCGTCACCTTCGACTACCAAACGGAGGATATCCTCGTGTACCCGCATGGCTTCGCGGTAGTGTTTGGAGTCGATATAGATTTGTGAGAGGAGAGTCGACATGGCGAGAGCTTTGGGATCGAGGGGTCCATAGACACGACGCATATTGTAGGTTATGGCTTCGCAGAGGTTGATGGCTTTGACGGCGTTTTTGCTGCCGTGGACGAGGAAGTGGGCTTGTACGAGGCGAGAGCCAATGGCGACGATGGTGTCGGCAGACCACTTCTTTTGGACTTCGCGGGATGACCAGAGTGTTTGGAGGAGCCACTGGAAAGGAATTAAATATCAGTATTTTATGTATAGGACGATTGGGATGAGATGGACTTACCTCAAGATCAGTGTAATTCTCCTGCTCTCCAAGAAGACCAACAAGATCATTAAGCTCACTAAGCTTGAGTCGAACGAAGTTGATCTTGGAATCTTTGCAAGCTTTCAATATCACGCCAATGATCTTGCTCGACAGCTCCAACATCTTAGTGCGTAGCTGTGGATCGACTGGTTTGCCTGTAGATTTCACACCACGTAGAGCCACCAACGCAGAGAGTTTGAAGCCGTAACCGACATTTTGAAGGCGGTGGTATGAGCCCTTGTGTTCGATGAATTGGAATGCACACAGAGCAACTTCGTAACCTTTGTTATACTCACCGGCAACCAGGAGTTCACGGATGATAGTGTTGCTAGACTGGCATGCTGCGTACCCAATGTCGATGTGAGATTCGCTTCCGCCGAGGACGCGGAGCAGGCTGATCATAAAGACGAGGGTGATTTCACTTCGAGTTTGAACGACGGAGCCCCATTGCTTGATAAAGACTTTGTACAACTCGTCTTGAATGACAGTCAGCTGTTCTTTGCGACCTGCCTTCTCCAGGAAAACGAATAGTTTCGCACAAGTCGAGAGGAGGATCTCAATTCTGGTCTCTGTTTTGATCGTGCGAGAGTATGACTCGTAGAGAAGGGTTTCAATCAACAGATTAGCCATGACCTTGGAGTAGCTGATTGAGATTGAACCGGAAATTATCTCTTCAAAGGCCACAAGGAAAACATAAGAGCCTTTTCCGATGGATTTGTCGAACATGAACCCACAAGTGTTGGCCGAGGTGTAGACTCGTGAGATAATCTGCTGGTGGATATTTCGAAGCATGAGACGGGCTTCCTCATGCAAGTCATACTTGAGGTAGAGGCGTGCCATGAATTTTGCTGATTCAAAGAGATGTTTGGACCGCTTCTCTTTGGAGATAATTGCAATTGTTGTGTCAAGCAAGATTCGGACGACAATGGTGTGGGTTTCCTTGGTCTTCTTCTTCCAGTAGATACTGATGAGTTCGCCGAGCACAACCAAAGTCTCTGTATGGGAACAGCCGAATGAAAGCTTGAGTGACTCGAATCGTTCGGTCAGTACTAGGATTGCTCTCTCGACGGTCTTGTCAGTTACTGAGCCGTGAGAGCAGACATGAATGTACGCTTTGGTCAATTTCGACTTGACTTCCGTGATGGTTTTGGTTGAGATGACTGTCGTTGTGGTAGTGGTCGTTTTGGTCGTGGTTTCAATTCTGGTTATAGCCTACTTTGGGTCAGATAGTGTCGCGAAGGTTAGAGAATTACTCACCTCCTCATAATGACTGATAGCCTCGTGGACATGTTTCTCGCTTCTCATGCAAATGTGTGCAAGCTCAATCAAAGCTTTGATTGTGAGCCAACTGAGATTTCCATAAACGAGAACACATGTATCTCGATACTTGAGTGTAATTGTTCGGATGATTTCGTACTCGACATGGGAGTGGTGCTCCAACACGTAAATATATCGAATATACAACTCCTCAATGAAGTGTTCATCGAAGGTGTGCTCGTGGTGACGAGTGGTCCATACCTCCCAAAGCAACTGGCAGGTGTCTCTCAACTTGATCCAGTGACCTTCCTCGTAGTAAAGAGTACACATAAACTTCATCGCATTCAAGGCGTCGTGATGGCAGACACGAGAGTCGCCATTGAGAACAATGATGATTTCTTCGTAGTATTCATGAGCGTTACCATGGCCATGTTCAGAACACAGTGCACCCAGTTTATACAACATCTTGATAGTCAGCGCATGGGAAGCACCGAAGTATCTTCGGTAGGAGATCAAAAGTTCTTCATAAATCGCAATGACCTTGTGCCAATGCTTATGCTCTGAGTAGAACTTGACCAGAACAGTATAGGACTTGATGAAGCGCTCATCATGAAGTTTGCAAGAATTGAAGCAAGCTCGGTAGATTCTGCGATAGATGGTCTCTGCCTCGTGAAAGTGGTGAGATTTGTAATGGCAAATTGCTAGGCTGATTGCAAAATCGATGGCATCGCTACCAAACTCCCTTGGAAGAGCAACGGTACCTCCACTGACGAGCACCGCTCTCCAAATGAGCTCCAACGATTGTTGGGTAACCGTGAGAGCTTCTAGCCATTGTTCGCTCTTCATATACAGAGCGATCAAGCTTCGGCAAACGGAAACTGTCTCAACTGTGACTGTGGTCTTTGAGATAGATGACTCGAAAATTTCTCTAACGACGACTTCTGTGCTTGTAGTGGTGGTGGTTGTAGTAGTAGTTGTTGTCTCCGTTTTCGTCTCCTCTTCAATCGTCTCGGAAATTAGAATCTGGCATGCCGAACTGTGTTCATGCTTTCCGTGAGAGTGAAACCACAAATAGCACTTCCTGAAGACTCGAATAGAAATGGAGAGGAGACCCACAGATCGCATGAGCTCTCCTATGATCTTAAGACGTAGGAAAATGGTTTCTGACTCAAAGTCATACTCCTCATATTCTGACCAGATACAAATGAGGACCCCCCCAGCTTCTTCGTGACGATGATAACGCCTCAGGAAATGAACATATTCGAGTGAGACTTCGATCATTGAAATGTGAATCTCGATATCGAGATGATGGCTGTGGGTTCCGTGGCGATGCAGAATGAGTCCTCGCCAAAGCATGACCAAGTATTCTTCGGCCTTGTGAACTTCTCCTCGTGCTTCGCAAGTTCTAACAAGCTCAAGAGTGACTTCGATTCGGCGGAGATTCCAAATTTCGAGTTCCGTGACGGTTTCGAATATATCTCGCTCGTACTCGATGATTTCTTCACGCTTTTCACCCTTCTTGAGAACAATGTTCAGATGACCGGAGATGCTTGATTCTTCCGCTGAGCCCTTTCCAAAACGAATCACGATTATCTCGTGCAGCTCTTTCCAGATAACTTCTGCGTGATGCTCTTCGTGTATGGAAACATAGAGCGTTGCGAGGACCTTCATGTATCGAATGACGAGGTCGCTCGTTCTGCCGAACTGCTCGGTGTAGACTGAGATGACATATTTGAATAGTTCCTCTCTTCGAGTTACGATTTCTGTTCGAGTTGTGTAGCTTGCCTCGGTAATGTCAAGAAATGTAGTTGTGCAGCTGACAACGACAGCACTGTATGATTTGAAGAGTGTCTGGCCAAGTTTAGACGCTCGGTAGAAATATGATCCAAGATCTTTCGGTTCAGAGAAAGGTTTGAATGCATGTCCACAAACTATCAGCGACTGGAATACGGACTCATGCTTCTCGGAAAAGATGTGTTGCCGAATATCCAAGGCAAGCTTGTGAAATCTGCTTGTCTCGTAGGCAGAAACTTGAGAATCCCAGCAATACCACTCAATCACCGCAAGTTGGCTGGAGCTCGGAAAGAGATTTTTGAAACTTGCAGGAATGTTGAAAACGCCCTTTCCAGTGTAATGCGGTGATTGTTTGAAATGATAGATCCAGTTTCGGCAAGCGTATTCCAACAAAGCATCCTTCTGGAAAAGATAGGGCACCTCGAGTGTCTTGGGAAGCTCAAATACAGTTTCGTACGGACTGTTCAGACGAATCCGCAAGTATGCAAGCAGCTTGTGGACAAAGTCATCTTGCAGAGCGTGTAGGTGAGACAGCTTCTTTCCCTCCGCCGAAATCTTCAGTAATTGTTCCCTGATGGCGCCGTGACGGAAATGAACGATCCCGTTTTCGATTCTCACCACAGACCCACAGTGGTTTAGAATATGCTCTCTTGCATCCACCTCTGTGACCGTAAGTGCTGGTTTTTGCACATCAGTCCGAAGCAGGTTCCTAATCTCCAAAACGGTCAATGGGCGTTCGGCAACTAGCAGCCACGATAAAATTTCGGTTTTTGTAAAATCGCTCGTGGCATGCGAGATATGGTCGGTAATGAGCTTATCCAGCGCCTTTGGCGACTCCTTTGCAGACTTTACAATTTTCATGAAGCCATCGGAGGATTTCTCATGAATCAATGCCTTGATGGTCAACAAGATCCAAAGGAAATTTCCTTTCCCAGAGTGCGTAAGCTTCTCGACAACTTCATGTCTCGCTTCATCTTTCAGAGCCAAGTAATGTTGGGAACCAAGAAGTGCCGACTTCGTTACGAGCTGAACATCGTTGTGCGTGTGATCGGCCGTGATGGCGAAAAGCTGTTTATTGTCATTTGACAAGAAGGATGCATTTCGTGTAAGAATCAACGCCTGAACATGACTGTGTTTGGATGCTAGAGATTCAATATGTTTACCGATTGAGCTGACAGTGTTTGGACCACAGGACTCATCGAGGCCATCGACAATGATCATCAAGTTTTCCTTTTTGTTGTGGACGCCCAGTTCAATCGCATTCCAGAGACCTTCTTCGACATGAGCAGCGCTGGCCGCTCCGAGAGAACAACGATGAGCTTTTGCGAGAGCTTTGAGCAGCTTGATATCGCCGATGTTGGTACGGAGAAGTTGAAGTGCAATATTCTTCGCTATCGCGAGAGTTGTGGATTGCTGTCGAAGGTCCGCATCTGTGATTCAATCAGCAAGTGTTTTCATGAGAACCAAGCTCACAAACAAGGCGTACCTATTGTGATAGAAATTGTAGTGTATGTCTTCTTTCCCAAAGGCCGCTGAAGTCGTTCCACGATCCAGGTCGAAAGTTTAGACTTGCCGGAACCGGCTGGGCCAGTAACCGCAAGAACATCTTTGCTACCACGAGTGAAGTCCAGGAGTGTTCTCTGGAACCACTCGCAGGTGAATTCATTTCGGCGACCTCTGCTCGCAGCTCGATCCCTGAGGATAGTCTTGGTAGTGTTGTCGCGAACACTCAGCCACAGTCGAATGGAACGAATATCAATGGAGTCATCGGCAACTCTGCTTGCCCACATAGCTTCGATTATATGATCCTTTCTCGCATAGAATGACTCAATCGTTAGGCCAAAGAGAGAATTGAAATCGAGAACGACAGATTTCGAGGTGAGAGAATTGACCTGGACGTGGTAATGGAGGGAGACATCGCGGACAAGCATGAGCAGGTCATTGAATATCTGTCCAACCTCCGCGCGAATGTGTGAGCTTGTGGAAAGAAACTCGGAATGACGAAGGAAGAATGAGAGAGAAAGGCCTGTTTTGTAGAATACAGCGAAAGCTGTTTCAACAGCCTGGGCGTTTCCTGGTCCAAGCTATACGCAGTTATCAGTCATTTGTATCTTAATGGACACATAAAGTGGTCTTATGCAGATGCATATATAGAAAGGTATATTGAACTGCCACGACGAGAAAATATATAGGCTTACCTCAATCAATATTCGGCAAGTGGCCCAAATCAACTTTGCTGCAGCACTACTGTCAGGAACAAAAGTCCTAATTGTATTCTCGTATCCAGAGACCTGCAAAGCAAAGAACTCGGCCCACTTCAGTACTTTGTCCCAACTGCTTCCACTTTGTGGCATGTTGCAGAGTCTCTCATCTTCGATATATTCCAGGAACGACTCGATCGTGAGTGAGTCAATGTAGTAGTCATCGACTTGAGACAATTCGCCTATGAGTCTGGCTCGTGTTGTAAGTACTGTTTGGCGGAGCACAGTAACTTGCTGGTCAGAAGTAAACGTGTGTGCATGATGGATTTCGATGGACGACTCTTCACGGACGTCCCTGTGGGAGTGATATTCCACCTGGCTACCCATTGTGCCTTTATTTTGCTTCTTCAAAACTGTTAAATCACTGTGGCCGTTGTTCTCGTGGCTGTTCGTGAAGTCCATCTTTGAGGGCGGAGACTGGGGTCTGGTGAAAACTTGACCTGGTGTAAATTAGTAGGATAGAAGCAGGACAGAGCAACACGGTGAAGATAGCTTACTGGTAGAGTGACCCCTAAGTCCAAGCATATTGAAGGGGAAGAAGCAGCAGAAACAACAGCGACGTTTTGCACGGCGCAATGAACGATCTTCATGAGAGTGCATATGACCCGAGCGAGCTGGTGGAACATACACAACTTATATGCAAGTTCTAGTCACCCATTACAGATGTGAAAGCTCTGGCTGAGTAACAAAACAAATATGGGGAAAATTAGATGCTGGATCCTGAGGCTAAGCTGAGAATCTGGTTCAGGTAGCTTGTAGCTCAGAAGTGAAAATCACCTAGCATTTGTGGAGATAATTCTTTCCAGACACTGTCTAGATCATGTCAGCTGTGCACTCTTGATGCAGGTGATGATGCCTCCTTTCTAAAGCTACCTATACTTTCGGAAATGGGGGCTTGTTTGGCATTGAAAATCAACAAAAACGCATAGCTGCTTTGAGCTTCAATATAGAGCTGTTGAAGGATGTGATTGGCTTCGGCACTCGAACATCTCACCCCAGTCGCGGCTGGCGCCATGTTTTTTCCTCTTCCGCCAGCCACAAAACGAGTGATCAAAACGCCTTCTCCAGTCAACATGTGCCAAAAAGCTACAAGAGCAGAACTTAATTCAAAAATCGCTGTGAAATTCGAACGATGCTCAAAGATGACATAAAAGTATACTGAAACAAAACGAAACAAAACGATCAAGAGTAAACTTTCCCATGTGGTCGATAAAGGAGTTGTTTGCCGCTTTCCAGTTACGCTGAAGTGGAATAGAAAATGAACAAGAACTTTCAAACATCTAGAAGCATTGAAATTGTGTTTTCCTTCTTGGCTGTTCTAGATGCCCATGCTTCCGACCGAGGAAGGCAACGTAGGAATTTGTTGAACCGAAAAGGGTGTGGGCGGCAAGAAGAGCTCATGCACATTTAGGGATTCTGGGCTGTCTCTCGCTTGACACGTCTGCTTTGAGGATTCTTCAGCTTGGTGCCGAGACCAATTGTGGAAGTTAATGTGGGAGTAAATACTTCGCTCGATTTTCTCTCGTACACGACCGAATGAACGCTGTCTCTGTCCACTACTCGAAATGTTTTGATGATCAGCCAAATAACTTTTCACGATACCTAATGCAGACTTGACAAGTACTTTGACTCAACCCTGCAAACCGAGGGCATGATACCTTCATGACCTGGTGGTCATCCGTCTCCGCATTTCTCTCTCCCCACAACAACACTTGGGTGCTTCCTGTATCCAGAATGTCTAGAGCAGCGAAGCTGCGAAGACAACTGACCCAAATGCTTGAATGTGCGATTGGATTTCGAGAATCCTCCTGCATGTCGTTATGAAGAAGTTTCTGTGTTCCGTGTCTTCAATTGGTGCTGGCGGGTTTCCCAAGTCTCTTTCAAGCATCTGCGACTTTCTTTCTCCTGGAAAGTTTAATATGAGAGGGGGGCTATTGGTCCTGTGCATTGCAAGTTTGCAACAGTCGCGGAATATCAACTCCCGTATACTGATGATCCCCCTCTTCGAATTACGAAGCAACATTATTGCCCGTGAAGTAAAGTGTGCACTGTTCCAGCGCTCGCAGCGATGATCTGTTTAAATAAAACTGGGCGTCTTGGAGAATGTGATGACCGCAAGCGTAGAGTCTTGAGACATTCCTTTGCCAACAACAACAACACCTCCATAGATCACCCTCCTATGAATGATGATCTGAAAATCATCGAGCATGAGAAAAGTAATGATCGGCAAGAGGCAAGATGCCGTGTCGTCGAAAACCATCGCGGCAATGGACTCGAGTCTGGTGAGCATTCCTTTCTGACCTGTCGTTGGATAAACCTGTTGTGGTAGGCGGTGCTATGAAGGGGTGATTCGGTGGCGGAGTTATGTGTTGGGAAAGGAGTTTCGAGTTCTAGTTGATGCATCAAGCTTCACATCTAGATCTTCAATCCGAGGATCAGGTATCATCATGCCATGAGCTTTATTCGGCAAGATCTGCTCAACTCGAAAGAGGAGGTTGTGGAGCACGCTCCATAAACTCGGGTTTCGGTAATTGTGTGAGCCCAAGGAGTTGCTGATAAGGTTGAAAGTTAGAAGTCATTGTGTAGGATTATACAGTAAGTTTTTTCAAATTCTAGAAGCGTGTTTGACATGCCTAAGTAACGATGAGGTTAAAAGGTTGAACGACCAAGGGATAACAGCTCAGGATGAAGTTGGTCCTGCTCAGGCTGCTCAGGGGTGCGTCTAGAGTGATTTTGTTCAACCCACCCTAGAATTGTCGCGTCCACTCCATCTCTACTATTAGCCCGTGTGCTCTCAACACGTCAACCTCAATCCAACTTCTCATGAGTTTCCTCCTCCTCTCCATGGCAACTCAATGCTGTCTTTCGCTCTGCAGGTTCGGGTTATTCAACGGTGGTGTCTCGGATTGAATCATCATCCACCCAGGCGCGCACTATGGACGCTTGCAGCACAGTACGTTTGTAGATGGGGTGTAAGGTACGTGAGTTTGGCCCAATGTCGAAGAGTATTTGATTCACAGATTAATGCCTTGCAAGTATAGGTATCCCCAGCGATTGATTGTGTCCCCTTTCCAGTACACTCGACTGCTACAAAGCGAGGCCGACCATTCTGAAAATCAAGTAGCCATACCCACACACACCAACGAGCGGCCTGCATTTCAAGCATTGCTTGTCCCTATGTAAGCTTTCTTGCTGCAGCAGACCCGGAACACCAAATTCGATGAACATTGTTCACTCCGTCAAGTCGGACTGTTTTCGAAATAGATCCGGAAGGGGTTCATATGGAAGTCCAGACTTGTGGACACTGGACACTGGATGTCTAAAAAGCTGGTTCCTGGAGATTGTTTGTTGTGCGTAGATTATGCTGAGAGCAAGCAAGTGCTTGTTTTTCTGTGAGTCTGGTTTTTTTTTTTCCAATTTCATCAAATTGCAAAAAGATTGATAAAACGATGCGTATTTGGGCAAATCAGAAGATTTCGTTCGTACCCAGCATTCTTATTGCCTCCATCGTTGGGATTGGCGTCTAAGATAGCAACCATAGCCAGCGAACGAGTTAGTGTCATTGTTAAAGCGTTCATTTTGCTACTCTTCCAAATTCAAATTGGAAATTTTTGGACAAGTGCATTGAGTATCAAAAAGTCTTAAGTACACTGCGTCTTTCTTTCTGTTCAATTTCTATAAGCTTGTGTCTGACACCGCTTGTTGAGAAATTGCGCAATCATGTCTTTGCACCTGCTCAGATCGGCCTGATCTTCCTAAAAGAGAGCAATAGAGAGAAGCAGGGCATTTTCACTTTGAATTGCGCTCTTACTTCAATTTAATTCTCGTTGTTATGATGCCATTATTCCTGGGCGATTGCAACATCTGAATTTCGGCTGTCTAGCTTTATCGGGCAAGGTGTGTTTTTGTCATGCACCAATTTAACCATACATTGAGCACGAAAGATGGAAATGATGGTTCGGTGGGATTTGTCCCTTGACCGAACCCAAAGAACAAGCAGCTCCAATATAATTCTCCGCGGCTTGTATTTAATATAAATGTCTGCTCCCAAAGTCAAAGGACAGTTTCGAGTGTTGGGGACATCGCTTCCACAGGAAAGATTCAGGGAGTCCAGATACCAGGGCATTAATTTGCTTCTTCGCAGCACTTTATTCCAATTCCACCAGCTCATCCCCGTCAACCAACATGCGCTTGTCACACCTGTCCACAGTCTTGGTGATGGCCACCACCGCAGTGTCCGAGAAGCTGCTATATCGTAACACCTTCAACGACAGCAGTTCCATCTCAACCTGGATCGCCGAAGGCCCCCTCACAGCCACCGTCGCCAACAACACGCTCGAACTCGGCGGTGCCGGCGGGCCAGCCGACTACTTCGTCTACTGGCTCCCCGAAGTCTTCCCCGACCGCATCCGGATCAGCTGGGAATTCTCACCCCGACAAGAACCCGGTCTCGCCATGTTCTTCTTCGGCGCCACCTCCGTCGACGGCGGCAGCATCTTCGACAAATCCCTCAAACCGCGCACTGGTGCCTATCCTCAATATCACTCCAGCGACATCCGCCTTCTTCACGCATCGTACTATCGTCGCCGCTGGCCCGAGGAGCGTGCTTTCCACGTTGCCAATTTGCGAAAGTCGCCAGGCTTCAATTTGGTTGCTCAGGGTGCGGATCCACTGCCGCCAGTTGTGGATGCGGCGGGAGCCTTTTATAAGGTTGAGGTTGTGAAGGATAAGCGGGATGTGAGCTTTTCGGTTAATGGATTGGTGTTGTTCAGCTGGGATGATACCAAGACTGAGACAGGACCGGTGGTTCGTGGAGGTCGTATTGCTTTGAGGCAGATGCAGCCCTTGGTTGCACAGTATCGAAATTTGGAAGTTTGGTCGTTGTAAAGTTGGGATTTTGGTATTCGCAGGTGCAGAGGAGGAGAGAGATCACATCATTGTGTCAACGGTATTCGGAGGTGTGAAACCTGAAATTTTCACCTGTCCAAGCCCAACATTTATGAACTTCTGCTGCAAATAACACAACTCTTCACACCATCTCCAACAACTCTAAGATCCTTGTCGAGAAACCATTTAGTTTTAAACCCCATCAGATCAAAAGTTTGCTTTCTCTTTCCTAGCTTCCAAAAACATATATCTCCAGCTTCCCCTCCTAACCTCACACATCCCCAAAGCCTTTTCCATCAAATGGAACAGCGCTCACAGCAACTATCACACACACACACACTCTCTCTCTCTCGATGAAACATTTTGAAGTAAAAATATACAGGGAATATCTATCAGGAAGATTTGCGGGGTAGTGCGAATCACGCTTTTTATAGTGAAAGGCATTGACTTGCTGACCACCACTCACACATACCACATGGAGTGTAGGTAGTTTGGCAATGCCTGCGAAATCGAATAGCAAGATAATTCATACATACGGAGTACTAGCTCCGATATTCTGAACTTAGGAAATTTGAAAGGGAAAACAAAAAGCGTCCATAACAGCCGTGAGAGCAGTATAAACAGCAGGTAAAATCACGGTGCAATATGGCTTCAGTAAATTGATTTATATCTGCATATAAAAGGAGCAACAGAAGTGTATCTGAATTTTTGGGTGTGCGGCAGGCTCGGTGGCTGGGTTCGGTGGATTTGCCTCTGTTTTGTTGTCAATAAACGGCTCTTGGGAATTGGGCATGGAAATATTATTGAAATTGGTCCCAACTCCTCTAAAATGGGGAAGGTGAGGGAGAAGTAAAAAGGAAAAAGAAAACTCACTCTTGATGAGAGGAAGTAGGGTATATAGGGGGGTGGGGGAGTCATGCCCATTCGTATGTATCCTGTACGATAGGATGAACAAAGCAGCATTTTTTCTAGGATTCGCTGTAGCTGGGTTTACGTATTCCAGGCATTTTTGCAAGTTTTCCCCAACTCCTTTTTGAGATGGGCGGTGCCTGTCGATCTGGATTTTCCGCAATAATTTGCCGGACAATGCATAAAATGCTAACTGGTGCATACAGAGTGCGGTTCGCAATGTGGCATTATTTTCAGGCCAGATTTACTTTGAGATGTTAGCATTTTGTTTGCTTGGAGAAACTCCGATAGAATTCTCTTTGTTGCAGAGGTCTCTGAAAATTGGGAGAAAATTTGAAGAATTTGGGTATGCTTGTGGTAACACCTACAAATAATATTTTTCTGCCAGCACAACATCACCCAGCTCAGTTTTTGCCTCTTCACATCCATCTCAATTTCCTCTTTGCTGTCACTGCAAGGACTAAATCCATCTGTGAACTGAGGTTTTGTTTGTTCATCCAGTAACTCCCAGAGTTTCTTAAGCGCATCTAGAGCCACCCTAATATTCCCAAACCCTTGTTTCAACAGAATGTTTTGGAACAGTTTCTCAACCTTATCCCGCTCAGCCAACTCAATTGTCTCACAGCCTAGCACAAAAGCAGGCCAAAGTATCATTGATATAAAAGTTGACTCGAGAGGGATCGCGAAAACAGCTGATTTGAGTTGCGGGAGAAGAGATTTCGCAAGTTTGGAGTCCGAGGGTGCATTGTGGCTGCGAAGGAGGTAGATTTGGGTTGCGTGTTTGTAAGCTTCTCCTGCGTGAGTGGAGTTTGTCCAGTCATAATCTAGAGTAGTAAATGACTCTGGACTTGTTGATGAAGGCAATGGGGGATACCACGTGGAAAGGCGAAATGAGACATTTTCTTTCTGTAGGCTAAATTCTTGGTTGTTGATGCCGCCTGAGTAAGAGCGGAAGATGAGATGTGAACATTCTGCTACCAGGACGAAAACATCGGTCAGATAGCCCATCATGGGATCAAGCTGATTTGTGGGAGAATCGAGGCTGCCTTGATCTTGCTCTGGGTTTGGAGTTATATTTGGGGTGGAATACCAGATGTGGGAAGGTAAAGCTGGTGCACGCGGGTATGGTACGCTCGAGAGTATGTCGAAGTAAGCTAATATCCTAACACTTGAATACAAAGACTCAGATGGTGGTCGACCTTGAGTTTTCTCGTAGCATCTTTTAGCGAGAACCGCACTTCCCATGACCAGCTGCAGCCATTCTTCCGGCGGCGAGCCTTGCGTAGTGGCTACTCCAACCAGCATACCCGACGCAGAAAGGCTCATTTCCTCGATATCGGCATCAATACGGGATTGCTGATAACCGGCCATACTGGTTGAAGAAATGGCAGTCCGTAAACCTCGCAAAGCTTTATGTTTTTCGGAGAGCACAATTTGCTCGCTCACGTGACCGGCTTCGTGAAGATGGGCTGCGCTATGCGCGACGATGCAGTTGAAGATGAGGGAGTTGGGACCCATCGAGAGAGCAACGGAGATGTGATCAGAGGAGAATGTTGCACCTGCGTTGCAGTCGACGAAGGCGACTTTAGAAATGACGGCGAGGTCATAGTCGAAGAGGTACATTTCCCAACTGCTTGCGTCTGGTAGAATGTTCATGCTCCGTAGAAGTGGGGGTAGTTGCTGAGTTGAAGGTTCATGATTTCCATGAGTTTGGATCGCTGTTATGGCTGATGACGATGCAGTAACACTGCTCGAGAAGGATTCACGAGACGTGGAAGATTTTGGCGATTTGATAGTCTTGGAGGAAGATTGCTTGGAAGGGAAGGTTTGCGTAGGTGTACTTTCGACCCAGCGAAGTTTGACGGGATAGCCATCACATTTGATACCCCGTTCAGTGCATTGTTTACACCATGGTTTGGCCTCGTCGCACTTTAGACGAGAGCGGCGGCATGTTGCACAACCTGTGTTCAGGGTCGAGAATTAGCAAATGATGATTGGCGGTCGAAAAGCAGTTGGACGGTACGGAGTAAAGAGGTAGGAAGATAACCTTATCAAGGTGTGGGGTGGGTAGGTAGTGAGTGGTGGTATATAATAAATTGCTAGCTGCATCCACATACCGTTTCTGGATCTTCGGAAATATCCTAGTGTTGACATTGGCGGTGATGATAATTGGTTTGCAGGCTATCAAGCCCGGTTTGGGACAAGTAAAATTGGGAGCGAGCGGATGCGATCATGATCGGATCACATCGTCTTTCGCTCGGCAGAGGAGATGGTTTCCTAGTTTTGAAGTCTGTTGTAGAACTTGATGTTGAAGATTTGCCGTTGCATTACAGTGGGGTGCCCGAGCACGGGTTCGTTCCTATCCTAACAGGGTCGGTCGGTAGAGTATCGGAATCCGATAAGGAGGTTTTACGCTACAATAAATACTTCCCCGGTGTTGCCGATGATTGGCCAGAGATGGTGCTCAAACAGTTTCGCTACTTGCTGATCAATGCCAATGTTTCGTTCAACCTTCATTCAGTTTTAGCATCCTCAATCATCAAATATCTGCCTATTTATGCCATTACTTTCTGTTACTCACAATAATAGAAGGCATTTAACTCTTCCGTGCAGTCATCTTCATGACTAGCGTGTTCGCTTCCAGCTGGTTATCAGAGTTTCGGGTGCCTTCTTGGCATCTCCTTGGCATCTCCCTACGTGACTTGGCATCCCCATCTCTCTTCCACCTTTGTTATCCACAGCTCCATTTCCATCATATTGCACCGCCGTGCTCTACTGTACCTAGGTGGCTAGCTATCTACAGAATGTACATGTTCATGTACCTCGAAGGGCTATCTGATCCCTTTGCGGCTAGTGTCAACAACGTCCACTCTCATCCCATCTTTCCTTCAGCCCACCGGCCAATTCTACCAATCTTTCTAATCAACAAATCTTCATTTCCTACCTTTCTACGTACCTGCAGCGACGTCGAGAACAAGTACATCGTTGGATTTGAAGAGTCGAAGCAAGCAATACCCACTCGCTCAGAACCGTAGATCAGCCACCATCAATCCAAATATCCACAATGGCGAGGGAAGATGGCCTTCGAGGCTATCAGGGCCATCTCTGGCTAGCCTGCCTTCAAGTCTGTATACTCGCTCACATTGTAGATGAAAATTCTTTCGAAAACAAGTCAGATGTGGTTGTCCGATATCTCTACTGACGGCGTCATGGGAAAATGTAACAATAGTAAATACTATAAAGATGTTCTCATATTCCCTCATACCACCTCGGTACCAGCAGCAACAACAACAGCTGTTTCGTCTCTCGTCACAAAGCTATCCTGCTTTGTCCTCAAAACTCTGCAATCATGGCTCCTCTTCGTGCTCTTCTTGCCCTACCGGCTCTGGCTACTTGGCTGTCTCTCGTCTCTTCGTCGCCAACAATCCCAGTCGGAAACAAACAATTTGACGTTCATTCTCGTACTGCTCCTGGACGACTCGCTGAGAGGGAAGCACTGTCACAAATAATCAGTCGCCGCAATTCTGGCAAGAAAAGTACGACCTGCCCGATCCCAACAGACATTCCAGTTCGGGCTGCCAAGGCCTCCCCCTTCCTAGGTCTTTCGGACAGCGAGTTCTCATCTGTTGTGGACTGGCTATTCCAGCCTGAGCAAAATCTCAATCTTACTTCGGTTTCCAACGAAAATCTCACTCAGACTGATAATTACATCTGGATGATCGAAGCTCTGCATCCCAACAAGACTGGTGTCCTCGCCTATCTGGATGGCAACGCTACCTCGCCAAAGAGATACGCACGTGTTGTGATCAATGAAGGTGGAAAACCAGTACCTGATGCTACAGAATACTATGTTAGTTCGCTACCTGGCTGAATTTATGCGCTGTTTTATCTTTTGAAAGAACCATGATCAGCTTACACTTTATTCTTCAGGTTGGACCTCTGCCCGTTGACAACACAACCACCATCCAAACTTTGGATTACATCTACACTGGTTCCCCTCATATTCCATTTGATGCTCGCTTCGAGGATGGACCTCGTGCCGCTGCCATTGATACCATTGTTGCAAAGACAATGTCGAGCATCGCCAATATCACCCAAGACCTCATGGGAATCGCCTACTACGGTCAGGCTGACGAACGCTCCAATTGCCAATACTTTGTATCCAAGCCATCATCAGGTAACGGAACGGGTTCAATTGTTTGGCTCCCATGGAGGCTCAATGGAATTGCACCGTACGATCAAATGATGGACTTTTACGTCAGCTTCGATATTAGCGGGACCGACGAAAGTTTGTACAAGATGCGAATGATTGTGTACAATCTGGTTATCTACACCTCTGTTGAGCAATTCCATGAGGCCTGGGCTGCTGGTAAAATCATCAAGTCTCCAGTCACACCAGCCGATGAGTCGCAACTTCGTAAGGATCGAATCGGTGATTTCCGCGAGCTTGAGACCCGCTTTGCACCCACAAGTGTTGAACTTGATGGTAAGCGATACAAAGTTGATGTTGAAAACCGCTATGTTGAGTACCTTGGGTGGTCTTTCTACACTGGATTCACCCGGGATGTTGGTATTCAATTCTTTGACATCAAATTTAAGGGAGAGCGTGTGATCTATGAGCTTTCTCTGCAAGGTAATTACTATCAAACTTCTAACGTGATTTCATACCATTTTTTCTAACAAATTTAGACGCAATCGCTCAATATAATGGAAACAACCCTTTCCAGAGTGGTACTGCTTACAATGATCGTTTCTATGGTATTGGAGGCCTTTCTGGTCGTCTGATTCCAGGTTATGATTGCCCGTACCATGCTACCTATTGGAATACCACCTTTCAAAACGCTGAGAGCACAACCACAAACATTAATTCAATTTGCATGTTTGAGACAGACATTGGTCATCCTATCACCCGTCACAGTGGAGGCTCATACAAGCAGTCCACCAAGGGATCATCCCTTGTTGTTCGAGTGATTGCAACCGTAGGAAACTACGATTATCTGTGGGATTACACCTTCTTCGTAAGTACTTTACAAACTTTCACATTCAATCCTATCCTCTCTATCTTCTACAGGCAACTGGAGCCGGTCCAGTCGACACCAACAATATCCTGCAAGAACATTACTAACTTTTATCACAGACCGATGGTGCAATCAGTGTTGATGCTCGCGCTTCTGGCTACCTTCAAGCCAACTACTACCGACCAGAGGATAAGGCTCAATGGGGACCCAGAATCTCAGATACCCTCACTGGTACTCTCCACACCCACGTCATGAACTGGAAGGTTGATTTCGATATCATCGACACCAAGAATACCCTCCTCAAGACCGAACTAGTTGTAGAGAACATCACCCAGCGTAAGCTTCTTCCCTTCTTCCCTTTTTCTTCTCCCCTCCCCTCCTCTCTTCTCATTCCTCTCCCGTCCAAACACTAACACTATCACTAGCCTGGTACCCGAACGCGGCACCTTCGAAATGGCCCGCCTCAACTTCACCGAAGTAACCAGCGAGGACGACGGTCTCCTCAACATGCCCTCCAACGGCCAAACAATGTACACCGTCAACAACAACGCCCACCTCAACAAATGGGGCGTCCCACGCGGCTACCGCATCGCCCCAGGCATCTCCAACATCCACCTCCCCTCCATGCACTCCCCCTGGTTTCTCAAATCCGCGCAATACGCCAAACAATTCCTCGCCGTGTCGCGCCAGCACGACACGGAGCCCTACGCTAGCGCGGCGCTGAACCAAAATATGCCCGAGGCCCCCTGGTGGAGTTCTATAAGTATTTCAACGGAGAGTCCTTGCAGCAGGAGGATATTGTGGCGTGGGTTAATTTGGGCATGCATCATTTCACCAGGTCGGAGGATATGCCGAACACGTTGATGAGTGAGGCGCATTCGAGCGTGGTGTTTGCGCCGCAGAATTGGGGCGATGCGGAGGCGACGAGGGATATTGGGAATGCGGTTATCTGGAATAAGGTGGATGGGGTGGATGTGACGGTACCTTTTACGAGTATGTTGTTTGAACCTTTTTTTTCCCTTTTTACTTTCTTTCATTCTCTCCCTTTTTCTTCTCTCCCTCTCCCTCCTTTCTCTATATCCATACTAACTCACTCGTGCTTTCGTGTTTGTCTAGATGGCGTCAGCCCACCCTCATGCTTCGCTCTCTCTCCCGAAGACGAACTTCTCGGCGTCTTTGAGAACGAAGGAATCACCTACTGATGAGACATAATGTTCAATGATAAAGACGAAGGAGTTTTGATGAACTGAAGAATTTCAATGAAACTATTGAGTTTTGAAACGAAACACGGAACTTTTTTTGGTTTGAATGAAGGTACTTTGAGGGGAATGAAGGATGAAGAAAAGAATGTGCAAGGTAACTTTTGGAGGGAAAAAGGAAATGGGTTTTGTGGTTGTTGGACGGGGAGGACGAGGGAGAGGGGGGTTCAGTTGACTACTTACAGGTTACTACCCTACCCTACCTTCTTCGGCTCCTGATTGATTGCGGTAGTTACCAAAAAAACAATCTTATCATAAGTTCAATTCTACTTTAATTTCGTCTACACATTATTGAGAATTGGAAAATGAGAAAGAGAAAATACCCTCCTCCCCTCCTCTTCCTCCCCAGCGCCACCAACAAAAAAAGAAAATCCACTTTCGAGTAAAAACAAACTTGGAAAGGAAGAGACAAAAGATCATCTGGAAACAAGTGAGATAATTTGATACTTATTGAATATGTAAGTGCTTCATTGTCTACCTACGTCAAGTAACTTTCTACTGGGATCAAGATAACTTTAAGGAGAGATACATGCAACTTTGCGAGGAGATAAAAAGTAATTTTGAATACTTTTCTACATATCCTGCATAACTTGACGGTAACTTTTTATTGTAATAAGAGTTCCTAAGAAGTCGAATATCAAAATAATTTCCTTTAGGAAGTACTGAGTTACTTTTATCACAGTAAAAAGGTAACTCTTCCGAAAGGAAAAGACCTAAAAGAGTATATGCAAGTTCATTACTGATAAGATGGATAGGTAATTGAGTAGTTACTACTGTTCAAACTGACCTGCTAAAATATACCGGTCATCATGAGTAGGTATCTAATACTTACAGTGCAGTACCTGCTAGCCCTGAATCATATCTCCGCCATCCATCCACAGCATAGCACCCTGATCCATACAATCACTTGACGTCTCATCCAACCCCGATCAAAAGCTCCTCAAAAGCCCCTCAAAAGTACATATTTCCCCATCTATCATAACTCACAAAAACACCTGCGCACCACCCCCTTCATCACTCGGACTCACAATCCTCCTCCTTCTCGAACTCAAAAATACATCCACCATCCTCTTACTCCCAATCGACTGCACCTCACTCTCACTCATCTCTCTTGCCCCACCGCCACTTCTCAAACCCTCGATTGAACTTGTCGGACCTAATAAACCTGCTCCCTCGGTACCATGATACACCTGATCATGAGCTGCTGACTCCAATTTCCCTTCTCTGTCATTGTCTTTGTCTACGACTATTGCATTGTTGTTTCCTCTCGATCTAACGGAACCTCTCGATCTGCTGGAGTTGCTTCCGAATTTCCTCTCACCCCGTACCGGGATCGGTAAATTACTCGGACTCGAGTTTGCTGATGTGCTAGTACGTTTCACGAGCTTATTTGGAATAACTTGAACACTTTTCGTACTTTTTAGTGGAGTCGTTGAGCTATTTCGCTTTGGTATTCCGTTTCGACTTGACAAGCTTGAGATTTTGACTGGTGATTTTTGAATACTTGTGGTAGAATTGACGGTCACGACGGAGCGCATTGATGATTTAGAAGGCATTGGGCGGAGGGGTGATCGGATTGGTGGAAGGGGTGGTGGGAGTGGAGGTGGGCATGGAACTGATATAGGATTGTTGTTGATGTTCTCAACTAAGGATGAAGTTGATCTATTTTTAAGGATTGGTCTTAATGGGGGCACTAAAGTGATGCTAGTGCTTTGTTGTTGATAGCTAATAGGCTTGATGACAGAACGTTCGGCTAGGGACGAAGAAGATCTTTTTGGAACGAGAGGCCTCAAGATAGGCATTCGGGGCATGTTTGGATTCTGCCAAGTTGCAGCAAGCGGCTGTTTTGCAAGTGCAACTTGCTCTGAGATCAGTTCTGTGTCTTCGCTGTTAATTTGAGAATACTCCCGAGTGTGGTGTCTGGAATCGAACGATTTGGGCATGGTCGGAAGGGCGTAATTGATGTAGCCAGTATTACTTGAACCGTCCTTTACCCTCTCAAGTTTTGCAACTTCAGAAGACATCCATTTCTTCCACTCCGCGGAACCCATGGAACTTGTGACACTGTGACCTCCCCGAGCAGGTGGAACTAGTGGTCGATAAGTGGTGCTATCTATAATTACAGCGTCACCATTTCCGCCAGTATTTGGTAATATGGAGGCGCGAGGTTGCGCTGGTAGACTGTGTATTGGAATTGTAGCAAGTATGTCTGGAGTTCGGCCACTTGTAGTTCTCGAGTAGAGGCTCTCACTGTAAGCAATTTCGGGCTCTCCCACGCCGTGCCCAAAAGTGAGCTCATCGGTCGAGCTTCCAGAAGAGAACAAGGGATTGCGAAGAGGAGAAAGGCGTTTAGGTACAAAAGGTAATGCCGAACCCTGAGAAGATGATTCTGCCAATGCCCTGCGAAAGGGACTTGGAGTTCTCGCGATGGGGAAAGCTGAAGTGCCGCCAAAGAAAGTCGATCTTGAATCTCTCATCACTTTATGATCCTTACTTCCGGGTGGTAGCGCAAGCAACTCGTTCTTTTGTGCCATTTCCTGTGGCGAAGGACCATTCAGTTCGGGAACTGTATGGTATGACATAATGGTGCTTTCACTGCGCTGGTACTGCCGTACCGGAATATTCTCCTTATTTGAGACATTCGAGCGCGAATTGCCTGTGGGTCTCGTAGAGTCTGCTGCCACCCATTGTTGCACATGACTGCCATTATAACCGAATGAATCTGCTAACTTTCTGCTATCCAGGGAACCTTCTGTGGCCCATTCATGTTCACGACTTGACTCGGAGCTGGGTTCGCTTGGCTCGGCACTCACACATCGAATAGTTGCCTGGCTTCGGCTAGTTTTGAGACTTTTTGCAGAGTTCACAGTCAGAGATTGTATGGGCTCATCGTCGTTCGTTTCGTAAGTCAATGCAGCTTTTTCCCTAGGGCTGTTCTCGTCGATGCGCTTCATGAGAGCAGAATATACTCTGGCACTGTCAACAGTTGGCAATGAAGGAACCGACACATTGTTCTGTTTGTTGATGAGCGGGTATGCCGAAAATTGATTCTTCTGCGTTGGCCGTTTCAGGGATGCGGACGGCATATGTGTACCATTCTCATTGATAATCGAAAGTCGTTGCTGCTCCCTTTCGGCAGCTTGAGCTCGAATTATTTGGCTATTAAGAGTGTTGTTGACTCCAGTGCTATTCCAACTCGTGACACGACTATGTTCATCGCTACGATCTGTTACGAAGCTCCTGGCACTTTTGACGCTACCGGCAAAGGGCCTCAGCTGCTGGTTGGATTCAGCCCTATGGAGGGAGGGTACACGTGCCGAGATTTGGGAAAGAGAAGGCTCGCTTGGATGTGGGATGTTGGAGAACCGGTCGACAGGGAGATCTCCCAGATACTGACGGACATGGGTCTCCTTGGCACTAACCTGTTGATTTGGTATTTCAACCGGCTCGTCTTTGCCTCTGCCAAAGACGCGTTTCAGCTTGCTTCGAATCGACCGAGAAGCCTTTCGAGCGACATCTTTCAGGGCCGACTCCTTTGGCGGTGGTTGACTTTCGTCAGAGGAAATTGGCAAACCATAGCTATTGCCACTACTGCTCCGTACAGATTTCCTGAAAGCCATTTCCTGCCTCTGTGCTTTGGATCGAAAGAGAAAAGACGGCTGTTCTCGCAACCTCTGTTGGGTAGTTTGACTAAAAAACCTATCCCGAGCCAATTGAATGGCAGCATCGTTCCTCTCGCGAAGAGCTGTTGTCATATGATCCTTGCCTCCCCGCAGAAAGCTCATAGATTTAGGCGCTCTCAACCCCCCTCCAATTGATTGTCGCTCATCTGAACTTCTGTGAGTCAAGAAGCCGTTCTCGTGATTGGAGCGCTGTGGTGAACCGTTTGTGTAGAAAATGCCTGGGGCACCGAGAGGGCTGAACATTGATTTGGACCTTCGAATTCGACGGTAAGACGAAGGCGTGGAGGCTACATCGTCTTCGCGAGTGTAGTATTCGTTGAATGCCCCATTGACGATCGCAAGATTCTCCGCCGTTCCTTTGCTGATGGAGCCTTTCCCTATCGACGAGGATCGGCTAGGAGGACGGTATGCCGCAGGAACTGGTGCATTGGTTGTCATCGCCACCGGACGCAACGTGGTTAGGCTCTTTTGCGATACGATTTGGGAATGTGTTGCTCTTGCTCCAGCAGATTGATGCCTCTCGACAGCTTCCGGACCCGCAAACCGTACGCTCTGTTGCCGTTTGATACCCCTGTTGGCTCCATCGTTGGATTGATCCGCCCTTTCTTGTGGTTGCTGATTAGGAGCCGGGGGAGGTGGATGCTTTGGTGCTCCAGAAGCGCTGCGACCTACATCAGCTTGATTTCTCTCCTGTGCGCGAGCGAAAGCTAACGTTGCGGCCACATGGGCATGGTGACGGGCGACTTCTGGGTCAATGGATTCATGCTTGCTATGAACTGACGATGTTGATTTGCGTCGACTGAGCCTGGAATTGTGCCGTCGAAGCATTCTTGCGACGACGCCAAGCGATTGTCTCTGGTGTTAACAATTCGAAAATATGTAGGTGTGATACCACTGCTGGTGCTATCACAAGCGTACATTAACCAAAATTGAGACGAGTCTGCAGAGAGAGGAGCTGGAAATTTTGCGATTGAAGTCTCGAGGGGTCTTAGATGTACCTAGACATAGAGGAAGAAGGCGCCCATCTTGCCAGCTTGGAAGGAGCAACCATAGGAAGAAAGAACAACTGGAAGGCAAACGAAATTCGCACTGAATGAGCGATAGCAATGGAAATATCCATGACTCCCTTCAATCATAGCACAGGGACGTGACATTTTGTGGAATCGAGGGACATCTATGAACGAAAGTTCATTGGGCCTTGGCAAAGTCTTTCGATCGAGCCTCTGGGCTTCCAGAGACGTGTTGGAGAAGGGAAAGAAAGGCATTTCAATTCACACATCTGAACGCATAAGTTTGTGGATACAATTCAGTATTGATCTATTGTACGTGCAATAGCAAAACCCATAGAAGAAACAAGTCCAGGAAGTGTATAATCAAAATGCGTATAATGAAACCCTCCGTGCTCCATATCCATGACCATGCTCAAACTGTAAAGAAAACCCGATCAGGAATTTCAACCCAAGCGCGGATCGATTCCAATGTTACCTAATTATACGTGGACTATGACGTACTTAGATGTTGAGCTCCTTGACGAACTCAGCAAGCTCCTCCTCGACCATCTTGGTAATCTTCTTGCTTTCGGCGTGGATGCGATCGGCGACCTTGGTAACGGTCTTGACGCCATCCTTCAAGTCAACCTTCTCAGAGAACCTGGAAGTGGTTGGAAGCTTGGCCTGCTCGACGGTATATCCTTTCTTGCTGATGATATCAGTGTAGTTGGAAGATCCACCACCGTTCCAGGCGAGGATGTTGACAGTGTTGGTTGGAACATCAGACAAGGCACCAGCGGTGGCAATGGAGATAATGTTCTTCTTGAGCTGCTTGGGGGTAATGGCAGCAACGGCGTAGTCAGAATCGCTCTCTGGTTGAAGGGAGAGATAGTAGGCCAAGAGACCGGCAATATGAGGAGAGGCCATGGATGTACCGGAGATGGTGTTGATGGCAGTCTTGCTTCCGATCCAGGTAGATTGAATGTTCAATCCAGGGGCGAAGATGTCGTTACATGGGCCATAGTTGGAGAAGTAGGCACGTTCATCGGAAAGAGTAGAGGCACCAACGGTGACCGCATCAGCAGCAGCAGCTGGGGAGTAGTTGCAAGAGTCGGCATTGTCATTACCAGCGGCAACAGCGAAGTGGATACCAGCAGCAACGGCGCCGTTGACGGCACGGTCGAGAGCTGGCGACTTGCCACCTCCGAGGGACATGTTGGCGGCAGAGCCCTTGAAGCCCTTCTTTCCGTCCTTGACCTTCTTGACGTGGGCGTTGGCGGCCCACTCGACACCCTTCACAACATCGGACATGGTTCCGGATCCATTGGATCGCAAGACCTTGACGGCGTAGATGTTGGCCTTCTTTGCAACACCATACTTGGTGCCAGCAACGGTACCAGAGCAGTGGGTTCCGTGTCCGTTTCCATCCTCATCAGCATCGTTGGCTGGAATGGTCTTACCCCAGTGAGCACGTCCTCCGAAGTCGACGTGATCAACGTTGGTTCCGGTATCAATGACATAGACATCAACTCCCTCACCCGCTCCACCAGCGTATAGGTACTTGTTGTAGGTACCGAAAGAGAGGCTCTTGCGGTGGGAGATACGGGCCAATCCCCAAGGGGCGTTGCTCTCGATCTCGCCCTTGTCGTCTCCAGAGAGGGTGTGAACTACGGAATCCTTCTCTACATACTCGACCTAGGGAAGAAGATGATATTAGCCAGAATTCAAAGCATACTATTGTCATCCCAGCCATCACGTGGGTTACGATGGTACGTAAGCTGTGCAGCCTTGCGGCCCAGCTTGTGATAAGACGGGGGATTGCAGCATCAATCCATCGACGAAGAGAGTCTCGATGAACTGAGCGGTGGAAAGCTACTTTGCCCCTCGAAGTACACGAGGAGGGGGGATATGAGGCAAAGAGAGAGAGGCAGAAGTGGGATGGAATGATGGGGGATTGGAGGACGGGCTGGTAACTTACATCTGGGTGGTTTCGGACCTTCTCGATGACCGAGTCATCGAAGTGACCAGAGTAACCGGCGAAGGAGGCTCCAATCTGGTATGTGTGCTTGAGACCAGCAAAGATCTCGCTGGTGACGGGGAACTGCGAGCGCTTTCGGAGCTCAGTTCTCTCGGTCTCGCCCTGGGCGTGGATGTCCTGCACCCAGCTGTGATGGTCGGCAGCCGACTTCTCAGAGACGTGCTTCTTGAAGACCACGATATATGAATCGGGCACCTCGACGGCATTGGCAGTCGAGATGAGAGGAGCAGAGTCCTTGTGGATGGTGGATGGAGCTGGAGCCGATGACGCCAGCGCCGTGAAGAGCGACAAGCTGATAAGCCCACGCATGATGATGGAGGAGAGTAGAGTTGTTTGTTTGTTGATGATGATAGTGGTGGTGGTGTTGATGGTGTTGTTGTAATAATAGATGAGGTTGGAGTGATGAGGGAAGGAAGAGAAGGAAGGAAGAAGGGAGAGAGATGGAGATGGAGGAGAGAGAGAGTGTGAGACAAGGAGGTTGGCTCGATGATGATGCGGACGAGAGGTACCTTATGGCCCTTCGGAGGATCTGGGGCGAAGCAGCTCTCTCGCCTGGGCCTGCAGCTGCTACAGTAACCGCAACCGCATTCGCTGACAGGCGCTAGTTATCCCGCGCTTGGCGGCCCTTATCGGTCACGTTGGCCCTCCATGACTCTTCCGGAGTGTATCAGAGAGCGATCGTCCAACCGACTCAATTATCGCAAGACATTACTCGTTTCCTTCTCCTACTGTGCTCTAGTTACATTGTAAAGCGAGGGGTTATCTAAACGTTCGTTATTATCATTAATCATTGCACTCCGATGGCGAATATATGAACAGAGGCACCTCAGCTCTCCGACGAGTAAGTTCCTCGGGGGCCCACTTCTTCCACCTTATCCATCGTGAATGAGCTCATTCTTCCTATCCGCTCGATCGGCTGCTTCTCCCCCTCGTGATCCATTTCAACAATCTCAATATCAAGCTAGCTATCGCGGCAGTACGAGGCAATAAGGTAGAAGTAGGTAGCTAGTAGCTACTGTACCATGGCGGGCATTGGTAGCCTAGGAACACACTCATGTTCACATGTTCACATGTTCTCGTTTCCTCAACCTCAACCAACCACCCTCAGAAGTATGGGGAAAGCTCGGAGCTCGTTCAATGGTGGATGGGATGGGATGGGCGCTAGTCCAGGTACATCGACATCGACATCTTCATCTGGCTTGCCCTCGTGCCCAGAGCTTGAGAACGACGCCTCACCTCAACTTGCTGCGTGGCGCATGCCGTTTGCTTGCTGTCTTTGCTACTGATAAAGAGGAATGAATACGGATAACATAGCAGACTTACTACTACTGTAGCAACTACCTACCTACCTTAGCTTACTGAACGAATACTCAGAATCATAAGTGGAAATGGTAGGAATGTGACCAAACTGCGAGCATCTACGTAATCAGACAAGTGAGGCACTCTCGCTTGGCAGCATCTCAGGGTCTTTGATGGCTTTCCGACCGACCTACGGAGTATTGATTGAGGTGGGATCTATCAGAATCTTCAACACCCTGCACCATCTTCTCCATCACTGGACTCCAATATACCTAATGTAACATGAATGCCATTCCTTATCTGCTTCTGCCAAATAAGTATACATACAGTACACGTAATCAAGGCTTCAATATAATGCCTGCCATACACACCTCACCTCAAGGCTTTCTCGGTGTGACCAGGCTGCCCTTCTTGGCAGCTCACTCGAAACGTCGTGGTGAATCGTAAGTCGACAAACACGCTTTGCCTCAGCCTCACACACAGGGCTCGACAAATCCTCCAACCTGCCGGACAGAAAATACCTAGGTCAATGAACAACAACGATCTCTCTTCCACCCCCGACAAACCTGCCTTGTTTATCTCTTCCTGTTCTTTCAGCCTCGTCGTATCTCGTACATGATCACTCTCGTCGGAAGACAACTCTTCCCCGCCCTAGCTTCTAATCCGCGAATGCCTTTCGATGCGCGCTATAAGCTTCACCTTGCAAGAATCTCTGTGGCCGTGAACCCAGGAAGCGGATGAAGACGGATCTCGTCCAGAGAAGAAGGGTGATAAGGGGGATTTCTCATCATGTCGACGAAAACCTGGCGGCATCGTTCATCGACCGCAGCGTCCGCCCCTCCAGAAAACACCAAAGCCTTCCTTGAGCTGCGGCTCCTCCTCGATAATGTATGCGCAACCCTTCGTACCGCTTCGGAAACTACATACCCAGACCTGCCTATTCTTCTAGAGCAATGCCAGTCTATCCGCCGCTATCTTATAGCATCCCCGCTGGGGTTGACGTAAATGATGACTTCCGACGTCTAGATGGATTCTACATTCTTCTGCAGACCCTCCGCACATACTCCGGCTTTTACCATCCAACAAAACGAAGCCAGAAGGATAAGACCCAGCTTTTTGAGCTGCTGGATATCATACTGGCCCTGCTGGCACAAACATTCAGAGAACATCATGGCAATCGGAGGTTCTTCAGGAAGCGGGTGGATGGAGGCGGCTGGGCAGCATTGGAACAGGCTATAGCCAGCATTGGGATTGGTGGTAGCGAATCCGATGTATGGGGGGAATCTCAACTTCTTGGTCGACTGCTGTCATTCTCGCTGGACGATAAGAGGGTCGAGATCCTATGCCAGAAAGCTGTGGAAAAGGGCCGGATATTTAGCGAAAGTGCAACCCAAGAAGAAGGTACTGCGAATACTGAACCCCGCAATACATCACCTACGCTGGAGGATTCGAAGCAAAGCAAAACACACGACGAGGAAGTTGTGCTCTTTGTAGTTAGGAAACTAGAGGAGATGCTGCGAGACGGCACCTTGCTACACAACCCAGAGGTCATACCAATCCTCATCGATTTCTGGAAAACCATTCCACGAAGTCCAAAAACACCAGTCAATCCTTGCGCCCTGGTTGTTGTGTTGACGTTGAAGAAGATCTGTGCAATCTCAAACTACAATCTACTAGCATTCCACTCAACCGGCATTCTTTCGACTCTCCTTCCACTCGCTCTCGACGTGGAAACTCCACTTGGCCCGTCGAGAGACGCTGTGTTGAGGAGCTTTGTGCATCCTTGATATGTCTTGGTGTCAACTCCTTACAGGACTCACAGTATCTCGTTCGCAACAAGTCCCCGGCTGCCGCAGACTTCCTCCTCCGTGCGTTGAAATCATCACATGCTCCGGCTTGCATAGAATTTGATTTGTCTATAAATGGATATTCTTCAGTTGAGCTTGCAACCCTCGGCCGGCCATTTCCACCGCCTTCTTCGCAGCCCGGATACACATTCACAGCATGGATTTATATCAATCAGTTTGATCCCAATTCACATACAACCATATTTGGTGCTTTTGACACCACGCAGACATGTTTTGTTCTTGCTTATCTGGAGAGGGACACAAAGAACTTCATACTCCAAACCTCCGTCACCAACCAGAGACCAAGTGTCCGATTTAAGCAAGTAGTTTTCGAGGAGAAAAAGTGGTACCACATCGCCATCGTTCATCGACGACCGAGGGCAATCTCTTCAAGCAAGGCTGCCCTATACGTCAATGGAGAGTTTTCCGAGCAAGTCAAATGCCAATATCCTTCACAACCTCCTCCTGCAAACCCTAGTGTTGAAAGTCTCGCTACCTTCACCACATCCGTCGTTTCCAAGACAAACCCAGTACAAGCTTTCCTCGGCACCCCACAAGATCTATCTTCCCGGCTTGGGCGTGGTGTGGTATTCACTCGCTGGTCACTGGCTTCTGCGCATCTTTTTGAGGACGTGCTTAGCGATGATCTTGTCGCTGTGTATTTCCATCTTGGTCCTCGATATAATGGCAATTTCCAAGACTGTCTTGGTTCATTTCAAACATACGAAGCCTCAGCAACCTTGGGAATGCGTAACGAGCAGATGCACCCAGGGAAGGATGAAAGTTCAGACATACTGAGCGCTATTAGAGAGAAGGCTAGTAACATCGTACCGGAAAGTCGCATTGTCCTCAGTATCTTGCCATCTTCTGTACTTGGTCGTGATGGAGGCAAGACTTTTGAAACTGGCTTGATTCGTGGATTGGCCCGTACAGCTGCGAACAATCTCTACGAACTTACAAACAGTTCCAATTCATTGCTCGCTCTCAATTCGGCTGTTCCGTCAGTCAATGAAGCGTTGGTACGTGCCCAAGGTGCAACCGTAATGACTGGTGAACCGGTTGTTATGATTCCCCAATCGCTTGATGAGTCTCTTTGGCGCCTGGGCGGCTTCGCTGGTATAGCTCTCAAGCTTGTCGAGAATGCGACAACCAAAGAGTCGATTATCAGAGCGGTGGAAATTCTATTTGAGAGCATCAAGGGCAGCTGGCGAAATAGTGAGGCCATGGAACGAGAGAATGGATATGCTATTCTTGGGGCTATCCTTCGTGGCAAAATTGGCGCTGGTGTTGTTGTTTCTTCCAAGAATGGTTCTACCGACCCATACTCCCTAACTTCAGAAGATAAAGATCAACTTGGCTTCCAACTGCTGAGCCTTGTCTTGGAATTCGTGGGCTATAACCACAAGACACCCGAGGATTCCTTCATCATCAATCCTCTTGCCTATCGAATTCTGCTCGTTGACTTTGATCTGTGGCGCAAGACTGCTTCCATAACACAGAAACTTTACTACAAGCAATTCATCACCTTTGGCGTGAACAGTAAATTCCATCAATTCAACTCTAGGCGGTTGTTTAGAATGCGTAAGTGCTTCTAAACCAGGGTACTAACCCTTTGGACGATCTTACTAATACTGCGGTAGGAATCGTGAAGCGCTTCTTGGACGCTCTTAAGGCGGAATCCTTTACTCGCGAGGTCTTTCCATTCTTCTTAGAAGCCCTCACGATCTTGGTGAAATGCAATATGACCGCTGAAGTCTTCAGGTCACTTGCGTTATTCATCACCTACGCGTATCACAAGTCAACGACCTCCGCTTCCCGAACTCCAAGAGCTCACGCCGGAACATTACCAAGCAGGCCTGGGTCAATCAGATCGAATGGCTCCAGGCGACCAACAATCAACACAACACTTGATGGCGAAGTTGTGACTGCCTCGGTCTTAACGAAAAGGCAACTTGGTAACAAAGTTCTGGCAATGTATACCGACTTACTTTGTGAGAAAGGAAGTACCACCCAGATCAGGAAATTTGCAAGGACGGTCACAAACAAGGTATTTCTATCCCCCCGTATTTCTATGCATATCTAAGTCGTATAGTGGCTTCTACATCTTTTGACAGAGGATGACCCCGAGGTTGTTGTTCTCGGAACCAAGATTCTCAGCCGTCTTCTCATCGTTCATGGTGCTTCCTATGCCACCAAGTTCACCACCAAAACGGGCGGGTTTGCAATCATGCGATATCGACTCAAGAGGTGGTGGGATATTCCCACAATCTGGCCGATATGCTTCAGTATCCTGTTTGGTCGGGACGTTGCTGAGATCGATTTCGAAAGATCCTTTGAGCTGTTCAGTCTTCTTGACAGCTTTGGCAACGCAAAAATTGTCTATCCTGCTGTCCTTCCAGTGATCATGTCTATGATTCAGCACGGTCTGAAGGACGTTCTTCGTTATCAAAATGATCCAGATTCACCTCTCGGTGCGAAGTCTAGTGAAAATGATCAGCACGCCACTTTGTCGTTACCTACGGGCCATTCTCGTCGCAGGTCGATGTCTTTAACCAAAGAGCTTGAATCAAGGCGTAAGTTTTTGCAGAATTGCGATCGGATAAGTTACTTACATTTCTTTGCAGAGCAACATCAACCTAAAAGCGATCGCCTCGGCGGACAGGCGATTGTACTCCATACTGTGATTCGATTTTTTGCAGATATACACTCGAAGCATCCTGCGTTCAGGGACTTTGCCATCTCCTCCGAATATGTTCGCCTTCTTCTAGCTGCCTTATTCCCCGTTGTTGTTAGCCAAGATGCAGTCAGTCCAGAGACCGAGCTCAATTCTCGAGACTCTGCCTTGACCTTTGAAGGAGACGATGTTTTGATACGTCCTCTTTCTCGAGCTCCGTCAAACCCGACCCCAATCGTGCGCACATCAAGTGTAGAAACAATGCTTCCACCAAGTCCAACTACACCTCGGGCGATGCCACTACGACGTGGCTCCTCTTTTATTTTGTTAACGTCTCGTCCTTCAGAATTCAGTCCATCGACTGCCAGACTTAACCTTGTAATGTCCCCTAAAAAGAAGGTAGCAACACAGAAAGTGAGCAACTCCCTTGTGGAGGGGCTCCTTGAACTGGTTATAAACGTGTTCATCGACCAAGTTACGACACGGAAAGAGTTCCCTGGATTTGGACTGTTTCTCAAGGTACCGCCAGGTTTCCGAGAGCACCAGGCATACTTTGAATCTTATGTGCTGAGAAACACCATATCACAGCTTGGAAACACAATTCAACTCGACCAAAAATGTCTTTGGGAGCCAAAGATGATTCAAAATATGTCCCGTTTTGTCACTCATATCGGCGAAGCTGTCTTCGAAGGATGGTTTCTTGGCGGAGCAGAACCACTTCTAGATTTCGCCGGTACGCTGCTTGAGTATCTCCAGAGGCCAGAAATTTGGAAAATCAAAAGCGTAAGACTTTGTAGCCAGGCAATTCTCACCATCAAGACCGTGTTCTTGAGAGTTGTCTTACTTCGACTTTCAGAGTTAGACGACCCTGACGTTCCGGAAAGAGAGACTCTGGCATTTTTGAACAAGCTCTTATACTGGCAAACAGTCGTCTTATCTTCAGAACTTGGCGATGACCACTTCTTGAGATTAATCTGCTACCAATTGTATCTCAAATTGGTAGACTCCAGAGCTAAAATCCGTCTTGCTGCAGCAGATTTATGGCGAATATTGCTTGTTCAGAAGCCGGATGAAACCTCGGCTATTTTTCAACATGCAATGTCAAAAGAGCACAAGACACTCACATCTGGATTCAAGAAATTGATGGAGCTAGACAATGAAACTTTCGTTTCATGGGTCGACGAACAGCGAGCGGAATTAGACGCCATGTTCTTTGGCGCCATGTCAAAGACGTGGGAAGAATTCGTCAGCGCCGAGAACGAGAAGAATGAAGAGACATCCAAAAACAGAGTCGCAAAACGCCGAGAACGACTAAAGGCATGGTATGCTGAAGATCTGAATGACGAGGATATCCTTTTCCGCCATGACCTTGCATCAACCACGTGGATGAAGAATATCTATGCTTCGGAACACCTCAAGCATCAACGGGCGCAACAAGATCAACAAGATAATTTCGGCTTCCTCGTTTCTACCTTTTCCAAGATTGACCGCGAGCTCCACCGGCCTTGTGCAATCTTTGACAACGAGGCTCCAACGAAGTGGAAGCTGGATCGGACGGAAGGCAGAAATCGAATGCGTCTTCGTATGCTTCCAGATAGGGCTGGCACGGCTTACAACTATCAACCTAAACGTAAGATCACTGGCGATGCAACTTCGGCTGGTGGTCTGAAACTCAACACTAAGATATCGCTCACACCTGCGGCGTCTGTCGGGGCTACTCCACAGAAAACCAGTTCGCCTACTTCCTTCGGGGATCGCCCACAAACGGATGGCAACCCCAACGAGGAGTTAGATCATGCTCAAGGAACACTCAATGATTCAGAAGTGGTTGTGATGCCAGAAGAAGACTTTGAGCTTGTTGATGATCCAAACGATGCTGGCGACGGCGAGGATGCCTACGAAGATAAGAATCGGAAAGTTATGCGAAGTTTGAAACGCGGCGATCAAGTTCAACAGGTTTTCAATATATCTCGAATTGTGGGACTGGAAGCAATTGAGGGGTTGCTCATCCTGGGTAAAGACTCGCTTTATCTCATTGACAATATATTTCAGAGATCTGATGGGGAAATCGTCAACGTCAACCAAGCCCCGATCGAGGAACGGGATCCTTATCTGCAGCAGATTGCGGGCCAGAAATCATTCGACAAACGACTTCCAAGCACCAGAGCGGAACAGGAATCGAGAAGCTGGACATGGAATGATGTTCTGAGTATCTCTAAACGTCGATTCTTGTTCCGCGATGTTGCTGTAGAAATCTTCTTCACTGATGGGCGAAGTTATCTTTTGACGGCATTCTCGCCCATTCTCCGAGACGATCTGTACACAAGGATTGCGTCGAAAGCTCCTCACACGATAGGCACTTCAAATCTACCAAACCCAGAAGATGGATGGCGACTCGAAGCTCTGAAAGTCGCCGAAGAGGCACCCACGACATTTGGTTCCAAGTTTGGAAGCATTTTCAACTCATCTGCTTGGAATCCGGCTATGCGCAGGTGGGCAAAGGGAGAGATATCTAATTTCCACTACCTTATGCTTGTGAACACCATGGCAGGGCGAACGTTCAACGATCTCACTCAATACCCTGTCTTCCCTTGGGTATTAGCAGATTATACAAGTGAGGAGTTGGATCTTAATAACCCAGCATCGTTCAGAGATCTGACCAGGCCAATGGGAGCGCAACACAACTCCCGAGCCGCAGGCTTCATTGAGCGCTACAAGGCATTTAGCGAAATGGGCGATTCAAATACGCCTGCTTTCCATTATGGTACCCATTACTCTTCGGCAATGATCGTCACCTCATATCTCATCAGACTTCAGCCGTTTGTTCAGTCGTATCTTTTGCTACAAGGAGGAAGCTTTGATCATCCTGATCGGTTGTTCTATTCAATAGAGAGAGCGTGGCAGTCGGCTTCAAAGGAGAATATGAGCGATGTGCGAGAACTCATTCCAGAATTCTTCTACCTGCCCGAATTTCTCACCAACAGCAATGGATACAACTTTGGTGTTAGACAAGGGGACGGAGGAGGTATTGACACTGTTGAGTTACCGCCTTGGGCAAAGGGAGACCCCAAAATCTTCATTGCCAAGCACAGAGAAGCACTCGAAAGTCCCTACGTTAGCAAACATCTGCATCAGTGGATTGATCTTATTTTCGGATGCAAGCAACGTGGAGAAGCTGCAATCGAGAATGTCAATGTGTTCCATCACCTCTCGTATCATGGTGCTACGAATCTTGACGATATTCAAGATCCCCATGAACGCACAGCAACCATTGGCATTATCCACAATTTTGGACAGACGCCTCATCAAGTGTTTTCAAAGCCTCATCAGGGTCGCGAAGATACTCGCAACCGTATCAAGCGACTTGACACATCAACAGCTGCCTTGACACGCCTCCCTTTCCCTCTACTCGAAAGTCACGAAAAAGTTTCATCGCTCATCTACGCCCCCAAATTAGACCGTCTACTTTGCGCAACCTCATTCCGCGTGAACCTCCCGCCCAATTACGACAAATATCTCGAATGGGGCTTCTCCGACAACTCGGTCCGCTACTACTTCGCCGATTCCAAAAAGCTCGCTGGCCTCTTCGAAAACCTCCACCAAGGCCAAATCTCCTGTCTTCTATTCGCCTCCTCTCAACTCCTCATAACCGCTGGCGAAGACTGCGTAATATCCGCTCATCAAGTCGTCACGGCACCCTCCAAACCCGTAGAAATGCAACCCAAAGCCTCGCTCTTCGGCCACAAAACCCCCGTGACCTTCCTCACCGTCTCAAAATCATTCTCTACGCTTCTCTCGGCCTCCTCAGATGGCACCGTCATCCTCTGGGACCTCAACCGTCTCGATTTCGTCCGCAAACTGCCCAACGCCCGAGGTGCGGTAGAATGCGCAAAGATCAACGACGTCACAGGCGATATCCTCATTTGTCGTGGGCAGAAAGTCTCCATCTACACATTAAACGGTCAACTTCTCCTCGAGCAGAACGTAGCGAATTCAAACGACGACTATGTCGCCACCTGCGCGTGGTACGAGGGCGCCAGTAACGAGTGGCTAGAGAACGAAATGTGCTTCACTGGACAGCGTCGTGGCGTGGTGAATTGTTGGAAGAAGGCTGTGAGTAGAGAGGGAAGGTGGAAGTTGGAGTTGGTGAAGCGTTTGGATCATGCTGATGGTGGTGGTGGGAGGCGGGGGGAGGGTGGCGGGAATGGAATGGGTGCTACTGCTGTCGGGGGTAGGAGTGTGAGTGGGAGCGTGAGTGGGAATTCTGAGGCGACTATTACTTGTGTGACGCCGATGCCACAGGTGCTTTATACGGGTGATGAGGATGGGAGGGTTGTAAGTGTTCCTTTTTTTTTGGTTATCCTCATGTTTCTTCTATCCTCTTCTCCTCCTTTTCAAAAGAAATCTTTTACTAACGCGGTTGTGATGTTTACCAGTATGAATGGGATATCGTCCAGAGAGAACAGCGATAATCTGTATCTGTCTTGTCCAAAACGAAGAAAGAAAAATAAAATTCATAGGAAATCTTAGATGGAAAATGGAAAATGGATTGGTCATTTTTTACTTGTTTTGGGATGAAGTGGTTTGGTTGAGTTTATAGACCTTGCCATAAGGACGAAGAGAGAGAGATGGGAAACGGCCACTAACAAACAAAACAAAAAAAATCGAAATGACATGAGATGCCAACATGCCAGTTTTTCTCTTTATTTTGTTTAGGGTTGATGGATGGTAACGCATGCAATAAGGTATATAGCAAAGGATGGAGTTTTTGCTTCTAATTTTCGGTTATTTTTTTGGTTCGTTTCTTTCTTTATTTGTAGGGAGTTTATCTAAGTGAGTGAAAGGTTGTAAAGATTCTGGAATGTTGATTTTGATGATATATAAATGGTTCTCGGGATTTGTACAAAGAGAGAGGGAAAACAAAATAAATGAAAAAGTCGAGTTTTGAAATTAAATAACTACGTATTTACTTACCTAGTGAACACTCCAGAATGGTGAGGAGGCATGTACTCTAGGATAGTATACGAGTAGGTTGGTGGGGCGTTTCCCCAATAGTAAATCAATGGTTTTGTATGTTTTTGTTTTTCATTCCTAAATCCGTCCCCAAAAAAACGCCTTTCTTTCTTTCTTTCTTGACTTTACTTGTTACAGTATTTACACCTGCTCCTGTAATTCACTCGGTCATCCACACTTCGTCCCTACCAATCCATTCATTCCACGAGACTAGGATATCACACACTTCCATCCATTCCTCTACCTCGCTCACTTCTCATCATCGTATACTCCGTCCAGGTTCTTTCTTGGTCCGGTAGGTACTATACACAGAGGCGTTTATTAGCGCAATCCGTAATAAAATGTTTGTGACGTATGCCCTCGTCTTCCCACTTCGCTCCCGATCCATCCCCATACTGATCGCCTTCCCAACTCCTCATCCCAATCCCCTCCTCCCATAACCCTATCCTCATCCCTCTCCTTTCCTCAAATCCTTCTTTCCCCCATTTCCTCTCTCCTCCTCCCTAACTCTCGCATTATACATACCAGGATAAGTCAACGGAATAGTCGGCCTCCTTCCATCACCCAATTTCTCCCGAATCGGCGGAACCGTAAACACCAAGACAGGGCCAAGAGAAGCAATCGCGACGGAGAAGAAGAGTGCTGGTCGCTCAATTGCTGCCCATCGCATGTAGCGGATTGGTTGGGACCAGAATTGGGGGAGGGCTGGTGGCATTGTGGTGGGTGATCTGTTGCAGGTAGGTATATTAGTATGGGGATTGGAATTGTGCTCGGGGGATTGAGGATTTGAGATTGGAGTTTGGCGATTGGATGGTACGGAGGGAGATGTACTCAACTGATTGTTTGGTGAGTGAGGGCTCTTTGGTAGTGCTCTTCCGCAAGTTCAACGCTTAGGATACAGTAGATAGATAGAAGCTCGAGCTGTCGTCGAGGTTGAAAGATCATGGACCCACCAAAGCACGTGCATTAACAGCTCCCGTTTTTCTTGGCATTGAACACGATTCCTAAAGAGAGCTATGCTATTCCCCCCACGGAAAGTCAACAAGGTGACAGAATTTCCCCAAAACGACCAAACATAACGAGAATCAAGAGATAGAATGCGGTGGTTACTTTCTTTACTACTGCTGGGACTGCTGTCGGTCGTGCAGGCGCTGAGTGCGAGCGGGAATAAATTGCTGGTGGTGTTGGAAGAGGTACTGGACAAGGCGAAGTATTCGACGTATTTGGGCGATTTAGAGGGTATGTTTGGCTACTTTGACTTCTCTCGGGATTGTTTTGAACGGGGAAGAAACTGGAATTGGAATTGAATTGGGGGGTTTTGGAAGAGAAGGCTAATTGATTTTCACAGCGAGAGGGTTTGAAATCACATATGAATCTCCAAAGAGCGAAAGTGTTGCGCTGTTCAAATTGGGCGCAAGAGCATACGACCATGTCTTGATACTGCCCTCGAAATCAAAAGGTACGGTCAATGGCTAGCTGTCTTAGCAGATTTGGAAAGAGAATCTGACGGAATGTAGGACTCGGCCCGCAGTTAACACCCAAAATCCTGCTTGATTTCATCAATGCTGGAGGAAATATCCTCTTGACGCTCTCGCCTACTCTACCTACTCCTTCAGGTCTCGTCTCCCTCCTCCTCGAACTCGACATCCATCTTCCTTCCGACAAGAGCTCCCTCGTCATCGATCACTTCAATTACGATACCATCAGCGCCACCGAGAAACACGATGTCGTCCTTGTTCCCCGTCCTGATTCCGTCCGTCCTGATGTTACGAATTTCTTCAAGGGAGATGGAAAGGGAGGGGAGACCATTGCTTTCCCCCGAGCTATCGGTCAGGTCTTAGGGAACAACAGTCCTCTCTTGACACCCATTATCCGTGCTCCGCGCACCGCATACTCGTACAGCGAGAAGGATGACAAGGATGGAATTGATGAATTGTTCGCGAGTGGACCACAACTTGCCTTGGTGACCACTATGCAAGCGAGGAACTCGGCGAGGTTTACTGTTGTGGGTTCATCTGAGATATTTGAGAATGCTTGGTTTGATGCGAAGGTTAAGAGGAGCGTTGGGCTTAATGGTGTTGGCACTGATGCGAAGAAGACGGGAACTGCGAACCATGCGTTTGCTAGGGAGATTACTGGGTATACTTTCAATGAGATTGGTGTCTTGAAGGTGGTGAATATCGAGCATCATTTGGACGAGGGAGATGAGAGGAGCGAGATTTTGAATCCTAAGATTTACAGGGTTAAGAACGATTTGGTAAGTTATACCTAACTGGCAACCTAAGTGGCACTTCCCCGGTTCCATTTATAAATTGGAAGGTTTGGTGCTAATTAATATCTACCTTAGGCCTACTCCATCGAACTCTCCGAATACTCCTGGAACACCTGGATCCCCTTCACCGTCCCAGCCAACGACCTACTCCAACTCGAAGTCTCCATGCTCTCACCCTTCCACCGCATCCCCCTCACCCCCACCGCCAGCACAAGTAACACAACAACTTACAGTACCAAAGTGCGTCTCCCAGACCAACACGGCATCTTCAATCTCAAGATCAACTACAAGCGACCATTCCTCTCCAACGTTGAGGAGAAGAACACCATTACCGTTCGTCACTTTGCCCACGATGAGTGGCCACGAAGTTGGGTCATTACGGGCGCTTGGCCATGGATTGCGGGTATTGCGGTGACGATTGGTGGATGGGTCGTTTTTGTTGCGTTGTGGTTGTGGAGTAAGCCGGTGGTGGATGGCGTTGGTGCTAAGAAAGTGCAATAGATGTGTTGTTGGGGTTTGGTAAAATGCTGTATCAACTATGATGGGATAAAAATGTATAGTTACAAATGAACGAACGAATAGGGCGGTATTAAAAAAATGGAAGCCTTATAGGTGTTTTTGAAATCCTGGAGTAGGTATGGATTCTGCAAAAGATAGAGACGGGAATGGTGGGGTGATGTTCTGTATATAACAGACGAGCAGAAAGCTGTGTTGTGTTAGGGCAGCCATGTGGAAATATGATCAGTTTGACAGCGGTGGCTTAAAGCGAAAAAGCTTGTTGTCGTTAAAGCTTGCTCTACATATACGGAGAAGGGAATATGCTGACTTTTTTTTTCTTTCGAACTTCGAGCTCTACGGGAAAGTTCCCTCCCAGCGATTGTTTGCATATAGTCTCTGTGGACCGCTTACTACCACTGGCCAACGAAGCATTAGTGTTTTCTGCTGTATCTCTAGACATATTTCTCAGTCTATCCGTACAGGTTCCTACGCGAGAGATGCTAAGGTCACTTTTTCAATTTCATACAACTTGTCTAGAGCGCCCACTTCAATAGCATACTCCACATTTCTATCTCGCGATAGTGCGACGAAATCGGGTTCATCTAGTATCTAGCTTGGCCCTTCTCGATCATGCGACGGCTTGCGTATTTACGCTCTATTTATCCTCACTTCGTCTTCTCAAAAGCTTCTCATCTGGTCAACCACCGTTTTCAGTTTCTTGCCTGCTTTTGGTGTTTATAATGTATCCCCTCAGGACAGCATCATTCTTCTTCTTCTTCTCTCAATTCTCAAATCGATCTCTTTTAGAATGGCCTCTACTAGCTCACCACTCAGTAATTTCTCAAAATTGCCTAGGTACAACGAGAAAGGTGTTCGTAAACTTTAGATAAGTCCTGTGCTCTTACGTTTCATTTATTTCAATTTCCCACGACTACCTAATAGTGATTACCTTCTTGACGGATGATGACAGGTAAAGGACATCCTAAGAGAATGCATACCACGTCTACCGTTTGAGCAGTGCTTGGTCCTAGTCCAATCTTTATTTTCGGCGAGTCCTTGTCAATTGGAGGAGATTCGTTCGCTTCAGCAGCTAAATCAGGATCTTGCAAGATTACGATGAGACATCGATCAACCAAGGCTGCTTGTATGCTGACTTCCAAATTCTGCAAAAATATTTGGATTTCTGTATTTGAAAGGTACAGGTCGAGTACGCTGTATGATTCTTCCACTGCTCTTGAGAACATGAGAAGTATGGGTCATTTCAGGATTGTTGTCAATCTCGCTAGGATCGTCGTAATTTGCTAACAAAATCCGGGACAAGGCTTTGTCTATGGCATGGTCATGTTTGATAAAATGACCGGTCAGCCTTTGCCATTCAGATACTCTTTGCACGAACTCAACGGTTCTCGGAACGGCAACAGGAGATCCTTTGTTCCAGACATCTCCACACCCAGCAAGATCGCCGAGGCGAAAGCCTTGGGCTGTCATGATAACCCCATCAATAGAGAAGATTGGCTGCCCTTGAGATGGACCAGCAGCCCGGAATGTCCGTCCATGACTTCGAAGTCTAAAGACTTTCAAAATTATATTCCAGTCTAGTACCCAAGACCGCAGCCCGATCTATGGAGAGTGGGGATTGTCTTTAGAGAGTGTTGCATTTGGCGCACTAGAACAGATGGTCTCCAGAGAATGGCTATTTGCTATGACGGCTTGCACAATTCTACAGTATACTTCGTTGGTAGACAAATTGTAATTAACCCTCAAAATATCACCGCAATAGCTGTTTGGGTCAAAGATCCCAAAACTGCGGAAGAGCTTATCTCTAGGATCGGAGCAGTCCTTGTTTCGATGATTGAGAGGTGCGTTGAGAAGGGATATTCCACGACCATCCCTTGTCTTCCCTGGTGGTGGTAATCTGTTCGAGCCACCGTGTCTGAAAAGACTGCGATAGACCGAATTTGTACTTCCTACCCATTGAAGCTGGGATATCATGGCTAAGCGGGAACGTTCTGACTTGAAGTCAAAAAAGGCCTCCCCAAAGTCCAACATTGTCGCCCATGCCATAGAGAATTGACCGCAGCGGAGGACGACGTTGCGAGCAGAGCTGATCTCTTGAACTATCCATATTTGATCCCAGTATTTGCGATTGTAGAGATTGCATAGCGCCTTGAGATAGCGTCTTTGAGATTTATGGCAAAAACGGTCCAGGAAGTGACCTGAACAGTTGTGGTACTCTGCACAGAGTTGTTTCTTCTGCTTCAGATCGTAAATAACTGAGAGTCGCCTTCAAGTTCAAGACAAGTTCAAAATCTAGTTTAAGGTGATGATGGATCTCTTGCTTGCATCTCCCCACACATAAGAGAGCGCTTCGTACTCTGGTTCCTGATCTGTTGTCACAAGGCTGGCAATGGAAGCAGGCTTTGTGGACGCTGAATCAAGCTTTCATAAATCATTATCGGTATACGTGAAATATATAGAATCCCCTCCAAAGTATTGTGTTCCAATCTGTGTTGGTCAGGTTTACTTCTCTAACAAAAAGGTAGTCCTTATGTTGACTCGCCGGTAATTCATCAATTGCTAGGGGTGTCAAAAGGCAATTGCATTTGGCTTCTGGTGGTGTACCATATGCAGATCCAGGGACAGTAAATGTCGGAACTCACAATCTCTCGTTATCTAATGCTAGGCAGGTACAGTAATTAGCTTTGATATTTGTGATGTTTGTGTTCTCGGCGGTACGAGTAGCGTCTATGGCAAGTTACTTAGCTCGCCTCGAATTCATAGAGTGGAGAAAAGCAAAGAAAAGAAGAAAGAGTGTTCTGGCCGCAACAAAAGGAAGCACACACTTTCAGCAATAATGCCTTTGAGCTTGATATGTGACGTGGCAGAGCATTTGAAACGAAACGCAACCACCTGACAGGCAAATCGAAGATGCAGTATATCGAGATTTCTGTTGATCTCTCCAACTTTTGGCGACCCGAGGCAAGGGTGGCAAAATGCAAAGAAACGTGCACGCCCAATCATGTGTGCAAAGCGCGACTCTGCATTGTGTGGAGTGACATGGGACAACTTGGGAGACATGGGGCTCCTCGTGGACAAGCCTCCAGCCTTGACAACAGTTGTGAGAGTTGCAACATTTTGGCATCTTTGGGAGCAACCTTATCTTGCCACTGATGCGCAGGGCTATGGTTCTTATGGTTCCTGGAGGTGAAGAAGGGCGGCATGGAGACAGGGTGAATAAATACTAGGTAGTATTATTCACTGCCTACCTTGTGAATACAGGCAGGCCCTGTCTTGATGGCAGAAGGAAATTGGGTATCGAATTGTGAGATTGGCACTACAGTACTCCCCGTTTATTCTTGGCTATGGTGTTGCGATGCTGCGTCCATGGCGGCATCCTTTGAAATCAGAATTGATTTTATCCCTCTTGTGAATGAAGGAGCCTCAAGTAGTATCATGAATATCCTGTACTCTTCAGTATCTGTTTGATATTCCTACTCACCTGGCCGTTGTCCTGAAATGCGACCCTGACACCACCTAGCAATCCTGGCATAGTTTATATTTCCCACCATCCTCCCCTTCTCAAGAGGCATCGAATGCTGCAGGACAAGCGACAACCGCTCAACCTCACCACAAATCCGGCACAAGCTGGAGCTGGTCGTCTACCGAAATCGTGTGTTTCCCAGGCTTCAAATCAATGGCGATTGGAGACCTGAAAACCCGTCTCAGAGCGAAGTTCGGTCGCAGAAAGTCTACGGCTTCGAGCATCTCGTCCTTCGGCCAGGAGGCGCGTGCAGGTTCGAGGTCTTTGAAGTCGCGCGGCGCCAGCCCGCCGCCATCAATCCGAGAGAGCAAGACCACCGCCATCGAGGAGGAAAAGCAACCGCACATTGACGAACCTCTGCCATCGCCTCTGCCTGTACACTTCTCGGATCGCGAAACCCTTCACGACGACAGCAACAGCAGATGGCCGCCGACGCGAGATAGCGAGGACGAACTCAAAGGACAACCACGCCAACCAACCTTAAACCAAGACGGCAGCGATCGGCAACGAGACGACAGCTACAGCGACCCAACAGCTGCAACTTCCACGAAATTGTTAGATGTAAATCTGCCAGATAGCGACAAGAACAATAGCGCTTCGACGGTGGAGTTTCCGACGCCGAATACAGATTACGGTCGCCCTGTGCTCGGGGACGTTTTCGATAGTGGTGATGGGAAGGAAAAAATCGAGTATCAACTGAGTTCTTTCGACAACATCGCACCAGATCAGATCGACTCTTCGCCAATACCGAGTACGTCGTCAAAGGAACAAAGGCCTTCAGATCTTTCGAGGAAACAGAGTCTGCTGCCCTACCAGCAGACGAGGTTGATAAAGACGCTGCTGGAGACAGACCTTCCTACCAATTCCGAGACGGCACATATCGATTATTTCACCACGAAGAACGGTCCTTCGACTATAAGTCCCAACATGGTGAGCAGGAAGATATGGGTCAAGCGGCCGGGGGCGTCTGCTACGATGGTGACTATCCATGAGGATGACCTGGTGGACGACGTGCGGGACATGATCTTGAAGAAATATGCCAATTCGTTGGGAAGGAGCTTCGATGCTCCAGATGTCATGTTGAGGATAGTACCCAGGGAGAATCGGCAGGAGAGGACTTTGAGTCCGGATGAGCCAATGGGTAGAACTCTGGATGCATACTATCCCGGGGGTCAAACTGTGGAGGAAGCTTTGGTTATTGATGTGCCGAGGAGGACGCCAAAGCCTTCGCCTCAACCTCATATTCGTTATTATGACGAGCAAAGGCCTGCTGAAGCTGGATCAGACTATTTCCCACCAATGCCTGTGCCAGCAGTTCCTTCACCACGTCTCCCACATATCTTGCCAGTCCAAGCTCCTCTGCAGCACTCCAACCTGGCTGCCCATTCAATGTCTGTCCTCACCACAGGTCACGTCCCACCACTTCCTTCACCAGGTAGCGCTACACGGAGGCACCACAGAGATAGACCCCGCGTAGCTAGACAGCAAACAGCCTCACCAACAGTCATGAGTGCACACATTCATGGCTCGGTTCCAAACAATGGTACGCAAGCATTCGTCCGCCTTCCACGATCCAGAACTCACTCCAGTGCATCAGAATCCGCTCCACCTCCAGTAGCACCACCTATTCCCACCCCTCCTGCGCAAAACAATGAACTCGTTACCATCCCTCACATTTCAACACCACCTCCAGAAAAAGTATCTCCACGGCCAACGGGACGATCAATGCGAAGGTCGAAAAAAACTACGCCACATCCTTCTTTACCATCGGGGATGTTGAACAGTGCAGTTCCACCGATCAATGTATTAATTGTTGAAGATAACATCATCAATTTGAAACTACTGGAGGCTTTCATGAAGCGTCTGAAAGTACGTTGGCAAACCGCAATGAACGGTCGGGAAGCTGTCACCAAATGGCGAACGGGTGGTTTCCATTTAGTCCTTATGGATATCCAACTTCCTATCATGAGCGGTCTAGAGGCTACGAAGGAAATCAGAAGATTGGAGCGATTAAACTCTATCGGTGTATTCAGCAGCAGTGCTAGTTCTAGTGCTCCTGAAAAGGGAGAAGATGAACCTGAGGGAGAAGACAAGTTGTCTAGCACATCTCTGTTCAAAAGCCCAGTTATCATTGTTGCTTTGACGGCTTCTTCGCTGCAATCTGATCGTCATGAAGCTTTAGCTGCTGGATGTAATGATTTCTTAACTAAGGTATGTTACCCATCCGCTTCTATAATCCCCTTAATCTTTGTCTCTACGCGATTGAAAAGAATCACAAGCAAGCTAATACTCTCCTCTTCTCAAATAGCCGGTCAACTTTGTCTGGCTTGAACGCAAAGTAATGGAATGGGGCTGTATGCAAGCGCTAATCGACTTCGACGGCTGGCGCAAATGGAAAGATTTCTCACAAGCCAAAGAAGCGAGTGACGCTGCAAAGACGGAGAAGAAGGCCCTACTGGCGAAGAAGAAGAAGAATAGACAGAGTGTGGGAAGTCAAAGTCAGGCTGGGGCGAGCAGTACGAGGTTAGCGATTAAGGAGGAGAGCGAGGGAGCTGCTTGAGGGAGTGGTTGTTGGAAAAGTGCAACCCCTTCTTGCCGATGTGGCTTCTTGGACAGCCCTTCTGATTCTTTTCGTTCAACAAGACTCTTCTTTCTCTAGAAGATGGCCCTGGGGAGCTGCCTGATTGCCTGTCTAGTAGACGGCTTTGATGCACAATTGCGTATGCGGTGGATAGAAGGACGAGGTAACTGCGTTGGCGTTTTCGAAGCGATGGGTACAGAATAAGAAGAAACAGATGGACAATTTTCCGGGATTATGGAGTTTAAGTTGTCGAGGGAAAACAATACTCTCACGCATACGCACACGCACAAATACACATACACGCAGGCGCAACCACATGCCTGGACATAATTTCCAGGTATGATATTTATTAATTGTAATCATATGGGTGGTAAGGGAGATGGAGAAAGTAGATGGTTTGGCTTGGTTGGGGGTTTGGGAAGAGCTCTAGCAGAAGGAGAGGAGAGAGAGAGAGAGAGAGATAGAGTTGAAGAATGGGACGGAAATCAGAATCCTGTACTCTATGTATCAAGCTCATTGTTTACAACAATACGAAAAGACGATGGAGATGTTGATAATGAAAACTTTCAAATCCTCCAGGATGGACTCGTTGGCTTAGGAATTGCAGTTTTATCTGGCTTCCGCGCTGTGAGCAGTAGTTAAATGGGCAGGACGTGGCTCATAAGTGATTGTTAAGTGATTCACTCCATAATTTGTTCATTTGACTTTTTTATCCATCCATAATTCGTTCATTTCACATTCAAACTAAGAGGCATCCTACTATATCATGTCATCTGTCCCTTCCCCTTTCCCACCATCACGGAAAAGAGGCATTCTCCCAATCCAAAACATCATCAAAAATCCCCTCTGGATACTCCTCAAACCCCAACCCCCTTAACCCAAACCCATCTCCCAATAATCCTCCTCCTCCTCCACCACCTCCGCCACCACCACTATACCCACTACCACTATACCCCCACCAAACCCATACCCACCACCACTTCCTCCACCTCCCCCTCCCCCTCCACTATCAGCAACAGCAACAAAATTCGCAGGATTTAAATGAAAGTCGAAATCTTGATTGTTGCTGGATGTATTATACCCTCCCATGTGTAAGAGGTCGAAACTGTCGGGCGAGCCGATTTGAATTGGATTTGTGGTGTTGGGGGAGGAAGATGAGGAGGGTGGGAGGGTGCGAGCTGTTGTTATGACGGTTCGGACTTGGGTTGCGCTGGGTTTGGGAGAGGGGGATGTTAGTTTGGGTTGGGTTGTGCGTGGATATGGGCGGATATAGGGGTGGGATAGGTAGACAGGGTTGAAAATCGGGGGTGATGTGGTATGAATAGAGAGAGGAAGTGCATCACTTGATGAAAACATATGCTACAGTACTACTTTCTCTCACCTCAAAACACAAAACACTAAACAAACCAAATTGAAAAGGAAATATACGCGTACTCACCAAGACCAAGTCTGAGCAATAGCATCCACGGCCTCCAGAATTAAATCCAACGGCGCCGCCACAAGCGGATCACTCCACTCCAACTCGCTAATATGTTGTCTCATCAACACCACACTCGAAGCCGAGGCCAAGATATGCACAAACGTCACGGGCAGATAGTTATACTCGTAGTTGCGCGAGAATGTCTTGAGGAGTCTGATAATGGATTCGAGGGAGGCATAGCAGGTCGTGACGTCGTCGCTAGTGGAGATGTTGGGGTTTTTGAAGAGGTGACGGGGTGGCCGGTGGAGGACTATCATGGAGGTGTGGTACTGCATGCTAGAGAGGGTAGGGGTGGTGTTAGTTGTGAGTAGTGGTAGAAATGAAATGATGCCAAGGAAGAGAATGTTTGGAAAGCTAAGATAGAAAGTGCAAGAGAATGGAATGAAGGAGGGTGAGGGACGTACTGAAGGTACAAAACGAGATAGGGAACCTTTCCCACACTCCACTCATTCCAGTGCAATTTTGCAGGAAGATCAGAAGCCCACTTTCTCAGTGAGACAGTGATATCTCGAACCGAAGCGGCCAAAACATCCTCCACTGCTTTGACGCCGCGATTTTCGAAAACCTCGGTAATGATTCGATATTGGATCTTGGAGAGTTCGGCTTGGTGGATGAAGAATGCTACTAGGCCATCGCCGTCCTCGAATTCGGTTGCGAGGGCTTCTCGTGCGACGTATCTGTTAAGTAGGGATTGCCATTCTGGTGGATACGGACTTCGAAATCATTGTTAGTTATTATATCAAAGTAGAAGAAACTTGGAGATCAGGGAGAAGGAAGATGAAGGGACGGATGAATACCTACATTCTGACTGTTTTGATCACATCAGACTCATTCGGATGAAGAGCCGGCGGTCTCCCAAAATACAAAGACAATTGCTTATCAGCCACAAAAGCAGCCCAATAAGTCCTCCTCAATATCTCCCGTTCCACTCTCGAGTCCTCAGAGTCATTCCAATTATTCGGATCGAGATGAAGTCCCATCTCATGCGCAAGGCGAAAAGCCATACCGCTCATCAACCAACCCTTCGACGACCTCCCTTGACCTATCTCCCGATGACCCATCAGCAGTAACGCTTGCAATGTCGTGAGATTCGGTGACTCCAGCGCAAATCCATACAGCAACTCCTGCGCTCGGCCAAAGAAAATATCTGACAGTTCTCGGAGGTCGTCACTGACCAGCGCACCCATGGAACATATTGCATACAGAAGGACTTCGGAATAATACGGTCCGTCCCCAGCATCGTAGTGCATCACGAATCCTTCGCGGTAGAGATACATGAAATAGTGGTATTGCTTCCGAAAGAACTCGCCCATGAGATATTTGCAAATCTCGCTTTTGGGCGAGAATGTCGAAAAATCAGTGTCTGATTCGTCTTGGGCAAGCTCGGATGAGGTGGCATTTGGTAGAGGTCGGATGGTTCCTTGTCCAGCTAGGATAATGTTATCTGGTACTCCCCTTGATTCTTCTGGCGGTGATAGAGTGTGCACGTCGTCAGATGGATGCATTTGAAAGAAGCTGGTTGCGCCGTAAAATTCGGATGACTGTCCATCCTTGAGTCTTTTCAGATGACCTGTTCGTGAACGAACGGGGAGTGCATCATTCTTTGCCCCGTCCGGCTGGGTTTGTAGAGCTTCCATGTCGACTGCTGAAGACGAGTCTTTGTGGAAGTGGTTTGAAGTCTTGCTGAAATTTGCGAGCAGCTCGTCTCGCGTTTGAGCATCGACGGCTATGAGTTTTGCAATGAATTTCTCAAGTGATGCTATTTGTGCTTCGAGTGCTGAGACATAACCGCGTGGCACTGGCCTGTTCTTTTTGTTAGTGTATAATATGAATACAGGTGTTGGGAACTAGCCTTCGCTTCTCACCAGTCCCAATATACAAACAGTCGACTTTCGCTTTTGAACATCTCGAGCATGGCTGAGTAAGATCACATTTAATTTTCCTCTTCCTGCAACGCTCGCCTGATTATTGAACCTCATGGTTAGGGTCCAATTTCATACTGTGTTTGGAGAATAGGTAGAGTAAGAATGCCAGGTACAGTACGGGGGAGGATACGGATTTGTGGGGAAGATATATTGTGGGCATACAGCCCTCCTGTCTTGGCTAGGTAGAGACTATCTGATAGGTGATACCTCATGAATTACCAAGGAGATAAATAGTAAACATGAATGGTAATACGTACATGAGGTCTGAAAGGACCGCTTCTCCATAGAGCTATCAGGTCGACGATTCATGGTGGTGGTCTGATGTGATGATGTGATATGATGGCAATGGTGCAACCAACGACTCCCCTCATGAGCGTGCCTAGCTAGAATGGGTCCTGCTGGTTACCAGATATGAATATAACACTGAGCATCGTCATAAACCTTGATAGGGCTGAATGAGGCTCTTTTGGAAACGGGGACGGAAGCTGAAGTCCGCGACGTTTGGGAGGGAGCCTTCAACGAGGCAGACAGTAAGGCGGAGTAGTGCTTTTAATCTGGATGATTTGTACCAAGTTTGGGCACTGGAACCTACCTTGTCGTGCATTCATTCAATATCTGATATGCACATTGTGATTCCACATACAAAGTCCATGGTAATCCGGTGTGGTGTCTGTACCTCATGTACGAAGGTGGGGGGAGGTGTCAAGAGAGACCACCAATCGATTGAATGCTAGGCCCTCGCCAACGATGCCGAGGTTGAGATCCATCCATCCTGAGCACGACATTCCATCACAGCTTGAAGCTTTCCCAAAACAACAAAAATCTTGCAAGAATGACCACCAACATTCTCATCCTGGGAGCAGGAGCTGTAGGTGCCTTCTACGGCTCTCGACTTGCCCAAGCATCAAATACCCAGGTCTCCGTTGTCTGTCGATCCAACTACAAGGCTGTTGCCAAGAATGGCTTCTCTGTAACCTCCCCCACCTACGGCTCCTATTCATTCGTACCACATCGAACCTTTGCAAATCCCAAGGAGGCAATCGACTCAAATATAGCGTGGGATTACATCGTTGTGAGCACAAAAGCACTACCGGACGTGAGCGATGATTCCGAAACCTTGACTGGATTGGTGAAGGAGGATCACACTGCGATTGTATTGGTGCAAAACGGGCTTGGAGTTGAAGATCCCTATTCCAAACGCTTTCCTTCCACGACGATATTGAGTGCCGTTACCATTGCTAGTGCTGCGCAAACTGAGCCTGGTGTAATCAAGCACAATAGGTGGACGAGGATTAGTATTGGACCGTATTTGCAGGAACTTGGGGATGCAGTCGCCGAGGAAGCCCACAAGGCGACGCAACAGAATCGGAATTTCGTGCAATTTTTGAAAGAGGGCGGCATCAAGGATGCAGAGCAATACTCTCACTCGAAACTCCAGATCGTGAGGTGGCACAAAATCGCAATAAACGCAAGCATGAATTCTTCCGCCGTACTGTCTGGAGGAACAACCAATAATGCCATGGCTGCAGATCCGGAATTGTATATTCATTTGAAGGGTGTGATGGACGAAGTTTTCGCGACTGCGGAAAAGGTGCTGAATATATCTATGCCAAAGGATCTTGCCACAAGCGAGGCGATCCTGAAGAGTACCCTGCGGAATACGAGTGGAAGCAAACCGAGCATGTTGTTGGATTGGGAACAAGGGAAAAAGATGGAATTGGAGGTTATTCTTGGGAACCCAATCAGGATTGCAAAGGAACATGGGCTAGAAATGCCTAGGATGCAGACCTTGTATGCATTGTTGAAGAAGGCACAGCAGAACAAAGAAGCGGAAAAGACGAGCAAGCTATAAAATGTTTGGAATTATGCGAGAGTTACTCTACTTCCAAATTTCCTCCAAGCTACACCACTTGATCAAGACCTTGACAATCTAGTAACAACATATGGCCTGGCTTGTGAGCCATCACGGTGCCTTCCAACTTCGCTCTCATCACAGCTTCTTGAGGTGTAACCCCACATCCCAAAAGACAGGCACCTCGTCGTCACTGTCTACAAATCCTCCAAATCTTTCACCATAAGCACTGAGAGGTGGTTCTCCCCACTCTGGACTATCAATATCCTGGATTCCTAGTCTTTTCACGGCATCCCATCCCCACTTAAGGTATTGTCAGATTTTTCTTTTCTTCTTTCTGGATGATGTTTTCTTGTAACTCACAGCAATCGGCTCTCCGTGAGTGGAGACAAAAGGCCTTGTAATATCTCGCACAGTATTAACTTCCTTCTTTTTATACGGCCGCATTGACACAACGTAAGTTCCAGAATCAAATGCACCGGCTGGGCTCAAAGGAATGTTTGTCCGATACATTGGTACTGTGGTTCCTCGGAGAGTGTGTCTGGGGGCAAGGCCAGCCTCTTCAAGAGCCGATTCGAAGCTGAAGGAGCATCCAATCAGAAAAGCAACATGGTCCTCGCTCCACTCATCCACAATGTCAGAGCACCCGTCTCGAGAGAGAATTGTATCCTTATAAACCATGTATCTTGGTGCATCTTGCCGAATATCGAGATTCGACGCTAGTGGCTTGCCAGAAGCAGGACTAACCCATGATTTTAGGGACGCATAGCAGCCAGCTGTGGAAGATTCTGCAAGAAGTGGACAAGGAACGGGATTTCTGGCGCAGAGGGTTCGGAAATCGGAAGCGTACCGAGATGGGAGAATAATCAAGTTTGCTTGAATGTATGATGGAGCCAGACCAGAGGTCGTCGTAGTTAGAGCACCTGAACGTGAAGCTTCACGAACTTCTTTCCCTGTTGTAAGAGAGGCTATTCTAGGAATGGGATTGTGGGCCATTTTTCTTGGCTGATCCTGTGAGATGGCCATAGAGCTTGCTGGGGAACTGAGGAAATGGAGACAAATGGCTGAAGTGCTTTTCTATCTGCCTGGTAAGTACACCAACATGATTCGGCATGAATCGAAAGAGACATACTGAACGAGGTTTGCAACAAGTCTTTGCTTGAATCTCATGAAAATGACGAAAATGGGGAGCTGCACTCTGCAAGCTTTGAAGAGATAATTACGGGTAATGGGGCTAGAAACCAGAAGCAAACAAGAGGATGAATGAAGTAAGGAAATTGGGAAAGAGGGAGTTCTTATAGAAGTTACTGTTGAGAATGATAAGCCAGATAAGCAAGAATAAATGAACGAAGGAAGCAGGAATTAGATCATAGCCTTGCGGTTGCGGACTTCCGACACCGTTCTATTGTCACTGAAGGCTCCTCGAAGGGAGCCTTGCCAAGAGAGAGGCAACGCGAATTGGTGAAATGAATTCTGAATGGTGAGTTGGATAAATGCACCATCAAACCTGAGAATAACAGGAACATCCTGTAACTTTGTTCTTTGAAGAAGGAAAGGTGAGTGCCAAAATGAGGAAGTCGAAGTTGTGAAAGTGAACTGGAGCTCTGGCGATATTACATAATAAGTCAGGTAGGGGTCCCGGTCTAACTCGTAATGCGCTATAACATGCTCCACTCTTTCCGAAACATGGCCCAATTGAGTTTAGCCTTTCAGCCAGTTACAGTAAACGACCAAAAGTGCCAAAAAACCCTCCTCGACGACGACATCAAACAACTATCAAACCACTCGATATCACGAACGCGCTCGTTGGGCTTTCGTATTTGGCAATTTCACTACGCCAGTGAAATTTGGCGGGGATCTTGCGTACTGCACTCATCCATATGCCATCCGCATTTCACACCTTCAAACTTGTGCCAATGGCGTCTAATGGTAATAATCGAACCGCACCTCCTCCTATTGTTCCCCCCTCCACACCAGTGAACAACCATCAACAACCTCAAATGAGTTCTCAGACACAGCGCGATGGAAACATCACGCCCTCCTCGGATCCACGCATGAATCCTCCTCCTGTTCCCCGGTCTCTTATGACACCCGTCCGCGAAATGCGCGAAGGTTCGGTACACTCCTCTGCGGGCAGTGCGCGCAAACCGCGACAAAATCTAGATGAGCGCGATCACCTTCTAATGCTGAAGCACTGTTACGAGCACAAACACAACTTCAAGGAGGGCACAAAAGCGCAATTCTGGAACTCGGTCAATGCCGCTTTTCAGCAGGATACGGGCAAGGTGCTTGCGCAGATGAGCGCGACAGTGGGCAGATTGGTTGAAAGTAGGAGGCGACAGGTTGCGGATTGGGAGAATGGAGTAATTCCTCAGAAACCTGCGGGCGAGCTCAATGACGCCCTGGACGCGTGGATTGAATTTTTGAAAACAGAGGATGGAGAGGGAGAGGCAGAGAGAATGAGGCAGGTGGACGTCAAGCGCAAAGTTGAGGAAGCTCGTAGGGAAGCCAGGAGACAAGCAATCGCTGCCGAACAGCTGTCTGTTACGCATGATCCAGGCGTCAGGGTGGTTCCAGCTCCAGGACAAGGACAGGAGGTTGTTGTGGCTTCTGCTCAGGATCAGCCATCACACGCGAATGGGGAGCAGTCGGATTTGAATGGCTACCGTCCACATAAGCGGAAGCGCAAGGACGAGCGATCACTGGCGAGGGAATTGCAAGCACAGCAACAAAACTGGCACGTTCAGCAGCAGGAACAACAACACCAGCAGCTGCAACAACAGCAACATCCACCGCCACAACATCTACCCCAACACCCTCCACCCCAACACCATCTCCCTCCTCCTCCTCCTCCTCCCCTCCTCCTCATTATCCCATGCAACACCTACCCGAACCACCCCCAAAGCGAGTCATAGTTGAAGGAGCCCTAAGCAAAGAAGACTGGCGCGATATCATGGGCAATGATGCACGCCTCCGAGCAGTCGAGACCAAAGTCGACAAAATCGAACTCCTCGTCACTCAAAATAACAAACTCCTCCTACAACTCCTACAAAACCAAAACCAGATCAAGGATCGAGATCGCGCGCAGAGCAATGAGGAGGATAGAGTTCCGGTTCATCTCGATGCAGAGTTTGAGAGAGATTACCTGTGAGCGGTTCTACTCTGGCCCAGTTCTTGCTTGATTTTTCTTTCCTTTCCATTGTTTACTTTTTTTTTGCGACAAAGAGTGTGTTAGCCATTTGCTGAGTTCTTTTCTGAAGGACGGGGAGATATTCGAAAACACCACTTCCGATCAATTGATTTAGGGCGACGAATTATATCAATGGAGGGTGATTTGATCTTCATTCTTCCCACGCTTACGCGAAACTCCATCTCGAACGGCCTACCCCACTTAGTTGGTCAGCCGCGTTTCCCTTGGACTAAAATCTGCTTTCTTTATTCATGGTAAGCAAGCATCTTTCTTGCCTGAAAACCCCCTTCTACCTCCCATCTTCAGAGAAAGAACAACAAATAACGTTCGTGTAAACAGTTGTTCTTAGTTTCTCAACATTTTCTTTCGAGACCTTCACGGCGTAATGGGGGAGGGAATCTGGTGCATTCATGGCCTATACCAGAGAGAAGCGAATTGTAAATTACCTATTGGAGAGGGAGAAAGCGCTGCCTTTATGCGCTGCACGATTTTTTGCGTTGTCCTTAGCGTTGCCTTTGTCGATGTTCTACGGAACATCATCATTCACCAGCCGTCCTCACATCTGTATTATTATCGGCCGAGCCTCTCAGGTTAGAGGACATTATTATAATAATAACGACGCCAAAACTCGACTAGTTGAGTTTTTCTTTCAGGCAAAACATATTGCAGATTGAATAGTTTTTGAACTTTTTTTTATCTTTTCTTTAACGGGTACTGTAGTGTACTGTGGTGTACTGTGGTGTATCAAATCATCCCTGATATTTATCTCCCCAATCTAACCTCACAACCGCTTTCAAGTCATCCACATTCAAACTCCCCACCCCCAGGTCAACCAAGACCCTCCATATCCGATTCCTCCATATCACAGGCCAACCCGGGATATCCCAGTACCTACTCTTGAGCCCCAACTCCCTTGCCCTCTCTATCTGATACGTGAGATGAAAACGCTGTCTTCTGCTCACTCTCCCGATGTGTACTTTTCCTATCGCATGGCGGAGAGACGAACTGGCGTAGTAGGTGTTATTGCTGTTATATGGTGTTTCTAGGTTGACGAGCTCGGTGATGGGCGCATCGAAGAAAATGTCGCGGTAAGTGGTATTTGCGATGATAGAGGTGAATGAGGCTTTGCCGCTGGCGACAATGGTGAGTGGGCGCATGACAAGGCCCGTCGAAGTGGTCCAGTGTGTGAGCCATCCTTTGGATCGGAAATCCTCAAGTTGGGAGTTTACTACTGCCCAGGTTTCGTCGTTGGGTGTTTTGAAATCGAGGAGGAGGATGAGTGATGTTTTCGGTTGCATTGAAAACACTCCTGTATAAGTTTCTGTTGTGGAATTGGAAGTCTGGTTCCGTTTGGAAATTGTGAGATTATTTGCCAAGGCTTGGTTTTCGAGAATGCTGGAGAGAGGATCGAGGTATAAACTGCGCAGGGTTCGAGATTGTGTTAGAACTTTGGGGAAATGGCCGATGAACAGATCTTTTTGGCCGGAAGTGGTGTCGCCAACCCAGATATCTGCCTCTGTGCTTACGCAGCCGGCGGCCAGTCCTTCATATAGTGGAATGCGATGCCAGTAATCGTTGTGGGAGTGGCATTGGATTGGGACCAAGCCGGCGCTGAAATCTTTTATCCAAGTTGGATTTGCGGGGTGTGTTGAGTTGGGGGGTTGGTAGGTCCGGAGAATCTCTGTGAGACCATTGTTGAGTTGGGTATATGACTTTTCATGGCCTGATGAGGCGGTGAAAATTATGGCGACCCATATTCTGAAAGTGATTTGTTAGATCTAGGAAAGTACTAAGAAGAGTTGGTATTGACTTACAAAACAGCAAGAATGGCAGTAACGATTATTGCCAGGCCAGACCATAATAATCTTCGGGTAATCACCCTCTTCCGAATAGCCTCGGTCGGTGCTTTGCTGGTCTGCTTCCACCACCCTGGGAAAACCCGTTCGTTCTTCTTTTGGAGAGGGGACAGAGTATCAGCCTCCGAGAACAAGCTACTCTCGGTTGAGATTGGTGGTCTTTTCGCCGAAGACATGTTGGTAGAATGATGGATCTTTTGGACAATTTCTATGTAGAGAAACTTAGGAGGGTATCTTGCATAATTCAGTGACTCGCAAAGCAAGCCAAAGTTCCTATGTACTGTTCCCTTCCTTCTGGAACAGCCGCAAGATAAAGGTTGAGCTCAGGAAGAGCGATTGTCACCTCTTGGCTGACATATTGAATCACCGATAGACACAGAGACTTGGATTTGACTTCAGGCACACCGGAGAATCAGATTCAATTTGCGAGGCCCCGTTTCTAAGATAATATTAGCAAGTGCATGACGCGTTTTTAGAGAAGATAAATGTACTTTGTGGTTGGGAAGCACTTTGTTGGAAAGGCGCAGGATTGAAAAAACACACGAGTTGAGGTTGAAGTTGTTACCTAGATTGGCGCGTACGTTTGCTATGGAGATCTGAACACGAGAGTGCCGCGGTGAGGTCCGGAAAAGGGAACTGGAGGTGGGGAAGATTATGAATCAGAGACGAATACCGGCAAATTGCACCCGAATCTTCGTAATCGAATCAGGCGTGAGGTCGTGAGGTCGTGAAGTCGTCAATTGGCGTGAGCCTGAAATCTTGGTGAAGATCAAGCAAAAGAGAGGAGAGAAGTCGTGGGTATAACGAAAGGACTCGAAGTATATAAGAGGTTGGTGGTTAAGGCGAGAGGAATCTGGACCCTTAGCCGTAAATCTAGACCCCAATAGCCATTATAGCCCCCAGACAGTGCTGGATGCCCACTTTTGAGGGCAAACAAGTCACACGCCTTCCCGAAGAAGACAAGCTCGAAACAGTTTGCGACTTCCAGACTTCCAGGCACCAGATGAAGGAAGACAGTTAGGCAGAGAGAGATACAGATGGACTTGTTTTGGACGGATAAATAGTAAACATGTTGCATTTCTGTAGACACAACAATTATTTGTGTTGTTTGGAGAATGGAGATTGAAGCGTGAAAAAGCCAAGATTTGAGGGTAATCCTTGGCATTTGCATGAACCCCTTCGTAGCTACCTTCCTCTGCAGGCAATAATCCTCAGATCTACAAACCAATAAACAGTTTTTTTTTCCAAGAGCACCATTTTGTTGAATTCAGGTTTTTCGCGATATCTAACCTCCAGAGGCTAGATATCTACGTCGTTGTCAAAAGTTTCTTCCTAATCACGGCACAGTCAACCGGGCAAGGTTCTTGCTTAACTTTGTATATAAAGAAGATCTCGAAGAAGCGTGTGAAAGACAAAAACATCCCATGTTCAAAAGTGTCAGGAAATCTTAAGATATCTAATTTATCATCTCTAAACACAATATCTCAACAACAACAACTCACTCTGATATCGCTGTATAACATGTCATCTCCCCTCATCACCATCCCCGCTCGCCACGGCCTGGCCGTCAAGCTCACCTCAGGGCAAACGATCAAAGTAATCAATACTCATGGCACACAAGTAGTTGTACGTTCTCTTCTACCTATCCATCCATCCTCCCTCCCAACAACACATCATCTCCCCAATACTCACCCAAACTAAACTCCGCTCCCTCCCTAGGACACATGGGCATTCACACTCGACCCTTCGTCCTCCCCTCCCAATTACCCCTCTATCAACACCACAATCCTCACCCAAATGAGCATGCCTCACACACACGCCTCCCTCAACAAGCTCCACCCCAAAGTAGGCGACCATCTCTACGACAACGAAAAGCAAACCCTCTTTCTCGTCGTCGAGGATACATTCCTCGGTCACCACGATACGCTCGTTTCGGCCTGTGACCGCGGGAGATATAGGGAATTGGGCGTCAAGGATGGTGTTCATAGGAATTGTGCTGATAATTTGAGAGAGGGTTTGAGAGATATTGGTACGTTTGCGTTTTTTTTGTTCGCTTTTCGATTTTTTGAGCTTGGAGGTTGGAGGGAGGAAGGGATGAAGATGGGGATGGTAATGGGAAGTAGGGTCGTGAATGTTGAGATTAATGAGTCTGACTTGGACATAGGAATCGAACCACCGCAGTTTGCTCCGTCACCCTTGAACCTCTGGATGAATATCCCCGTGCTGGAAGATCGTACAAGTATATCATACGACCCGCCCATTAGCAAGAAAGGAGATTTTATTTGTCTTCAGGCGATGAGGGGTCTTGTTATTGCGTTTAGTGCTTGTCCTCAGGTGAGATTGGTTTTTGGCATCAGCTAATAATGGAAGACTGGACTATGCTGATGTTATTTGTTTCTAGGACATCTTGATGACGAATGGTGGAGTTACGACGGATGCTCATTACCAAATTTTGTGAATAGGAGAGAATTTTGAGAGAAACATAACAGATGAAGGAAGGTCAGCGAAGAGATACAGTATTTCAAAAACGGAATCATTATGTCTACTTCGTAATCTTATCACCATATAATCTAACCACTCAACCATCTGTTGTTTATCTGTTTCCTTCTCACCTAAAGAAATGTTAGCTGCGATCATGAGTCAAGAAGTGAAATAATCTCTTACCAAAGGTGCCAGCACCCCAACTCCCAATGCCAAAGCAAGAACAGTTGAGACGAGACTCAATCTGTTGAATCCCTTTCCTAGGATATCAAACGCTGAACTCGGAGCCACCATGGTTCCAAAAATATCTATGCCGTACGCAAACACTAAACTGGTACTTTCAAGAAGCGCTGGAGTTGTGATGACATCCTTTACACCAGCAACTTCACGCTTGTGTGTAAGGACCAATTTTGGGTCAAAATCTGCAACGGGTGTGTATCGGAAAAGGCCCTCTTCAACTTCTGCTGGGGTAGGATCACGTCCAAATGGTCTACGTGGGTCAAGGACCGCACGGGGGATACCGACGATTGAGTTTTGTTCGGCGATGGTGCAGAGAAGTTGGCGAGTCGTGATACCTTGGCGTGTTTGTGTGACGGCCATGTGACTGATAGGTTGGGATATGACGAAAGATTGGGAAACAGCATAAGGTAGCGCGGACTGAGCGTTTGGAATATCGGATGGTTCAATACTCGAAGAGTTATCAGCGGTACCGAGAGGGCCGCGGTAGTTGGGAACATCGGATTCATACAGATCCGAAACAATGATCTGATAACCTTTAGAGACTGATGGCGAGACGGTGGCAGCTTGGACATCGGCCCAGAGGGAGGCCGCGAACCAGTTCTCGGAGATGATTGATGTGATAGGTTGCTTGGTATCTACACCTTCGTAGCTTTCGGAGTGCAAGATCTCTCCAGACACAGAATCAAGGAGATAGAAGGAGGCAGTCGATGATTCATCCGAAACAGCTGTAACGAGAACCACATTTGGGTTGAGGTACTTGTACAAAACGTTACGGTCACCAAGCACTCTGCCAATTGATGCAACAGGATCATGAGCAGGCTTGGCAACAATGTTAATGATCTTTTGGCCAAGTCCAGCATGGAAAGTCCAGGCAACAACGGGAGTTGATTGCAGTCCATTTTCTTCGAATTTGAGTCCTCGTACTTCGCCATTGGATCCTTTGACAACCAGAGTGCCAGTCGGCGCCCATTCCTTTGGAACGTCTCCAGGGTTTCCGTCAATACCAATGGTCAGGAGCCATTTACCTTTAGAGCTGTCTACAACTGCGGTGCTCTCAACAGTTGGCCAGCTTCCAGCAGGTGTTTTCTCGACGCTGACACCTGTATTGGTTTGGATGACGACATATCCACCATCTTGGCCTCTGATTGTGACCAAACTCCTGGTATTTTCCACCCAGATTCCCTTAACATCCCATTTCTTGCCAGCAGAGAAACTATAAGCCTTCGTTGACCATAAAACGGCACCTTGGTTCCCCGTGTCAATGCCATATACACGGCCACGCTGAGTAGCCACAACAACAATTTTGTTGAAACCAAAGCTGTCTCGTTCAAGGCCTGTTCCCTCAGACTTAACATCAATAGGAAGGATAGATGCTATAAAGCGAGCTGGAAGTGCTTGCAAATAAGCTGGCAAATACTGTAAGTCGCTAACATGGCGCTGCACGCGGTGAATATAAGCGGAGACGGGGTTTTGATGAGCTTCGGCCTCCAGCGTTTTGGCCAAAGTTTCCGTTTCTGGAATCTCTGCCCACGCAGCGGCAACAGCGCCAGAAAGACCTTCAACACGGGTCCATGCTTCAGCTCCATTGCGGATAAGAATCCAATCCTCAGCTGTGGTCAAAACTGCTGATCGAACAGCGTACAAGTCACCCCTTTGGACAACCTCAGAAACTCCGTGCACAAAATCGCCATGATCTTTCTCCAGAGTAATAGGCCAGCTCCCAAGGACTTTATCTGCAGCCGAGGAGACGATGCTTACGTCCTTCTCGGTAACTCGAGTGAAATATACATTGGCCTCCAGCGAACTTGTTGAGACTGTTCCCGATCCAGGCAGTTTAGGCAATTCATATGCTTTGCTGATCCCTCCGCTGGCAAGATCAATGTGGTAAACATCTGCTCGATTCGAGGTGGCAGAGAAGCTATGAACCAAGAAATGTGGAAGAGATTGAATTAAGTGTGGTGCATGGAGCACAACTCGAGTGATATCTCCATCGGACTCTTTCAGAGGTAGAGTTTGCAAATTTCCAGATTTCCCCAAGATGTTGACCTTCAGATTCTTCACTGTCTTATCTGTCCAGGCGATGATGGGAGAGGCGGAGTTGGCGCCAACTAGTAGAACGTCCTCGGGTGCGTGCACATCCGCTTTTGAAGAGAGGGTATATTCGCTTGTCTTCTTTCCCGTGACAGAATCCAGGATGGTGACCTTCACATTGTACCCTCCCCAAGCGCCGTGGAGAGAAACGACGAAGATATCCTTGATGTTTGTGCTCGCCTGAAGTGGGACATCGTCGCTCGTATCCTTATACTCCCATGTCACAGCACCCGTTTCGCCGTTGATCCTCCTTAAGATACCCTTTCCTCCAACCTCTGAGAGAAGTAGAACATCTCTAATTTCTGTTCCTCCTGGTACAGTTTCCACGATCTCTAAATCTTTGATGCTTCCCTCAAAGGAGCTCCCCCATCTCTGCCTTCCACTCGCAGCATCCCAAGCATCCAGTCGTTGGCCAACAGCAGAAACTACAGTGTCCTCACCTTCCACGGGTCTCAAGAACCCACCTTCACTTGTTCCATTCTGCGCCGCGAGGAATTGTCGCCAAACGACCTTTCCGTTCGCTGGACGAACAGCTCCGAGTACGCCCAAGTCGCTCAATGTATACAGAAGTGTTGTCTTTTCATCGTTCCTCGGACGGTGGAAGAATGAAGTTTGTGATTGGGGGATGCCGACTAGTTCGTGATGGTAATCTGTGGTGTAGGCATCATCGGCGAACACGGCTATGGTGCTGGGCAGAATTGACAGAGTCAGATAGAGGAGGTTGATGGGAAGACGCATGATGAGCCAGCTGCAAATTCGTCTTCGCTTGCGGATGGAATGGTGTTGTCGACTTGCAGAGGGAGAGAGCTGTCTGCGTCTGTCTCGTCTGTCTCGTCTTGCTGTCCCTCATCGAGAATGCGTGGAGCTCCCTCTCGCGTGCGGGATGCACGACTCGGATACAGCACGTGATCACATACGCATGATTCGCCAAAGTCTGTCTGTTGTCCCCTTCAACTCTCGCTTAAAGAGTAAATAAATATAATCAACAGAACTAATGAGTAGCTTTCTACATATGATCAGTTCAAAAATACCTTAGGAACCGGCGTAGGTAGGTAGCTAGACACAAAACCCACATCTCGAATACCTTCTCTAGATTTCAGCCAGATTCCGCTGGATTTCTTGCGGCTTTGCTCTCGTCAGCTTGTCGTATCCAGAGCCAACGAAACCACGGTGCCTAGGATTACCATCAACGTGCAATCATTTTCCTTATGTATATAATACCTACATAACTTACCGTGTCTCTGTACCTATTCAAGCTTATCTTCAAAATCTTATTCTCCCTCTCCATCCTTCGTTTCCTCCACCTCCAAAATGGGTGACGCTTCAGAACCTTCCAATGACCAAACCAGAATAGAAGCCCCTATTGTTATCGTCGGCGCTGGACCTGTTGGTCTTCTCACAGCGTTCGCACTCTCACGCCTCGGAACGCCATGTTTACTTGCCGAGCAAGCAACCGAGACCACAAAATGGCCAAAGATGGACTACGCGAACTGCCGAACAATGGAAATTTTCAGATTGATGGGCATTGCGGACTCTCTTCGAGCTCAGAAAGCTTCTGTTGGTGAGGAGCATACTTCTGATAGTATATTCTACAGCAGTTGTGGCGCAGAGGGACATCTCATAACTAAATGGGTAGGCGATATTGAGTTGCGACTGCATTTGCATGAATGATGGGTTTTACCTGGCTGACAATCGTAGCCACTACCATCTAATGACACACTTCGCAAGATCTACGCTAAAAATAACGATGGTTCGCACCCCGCTGAACCACCTCAGAGATGCTCTCAAATAGTTTTGGAGGCTTGGCTGAAAGAAAAATGTCTCCTTCAACCATCTGTTGACAGTCGATTTGGCTGGAAATATATATCTCATAAAGAAACTGCCGATGGGGTTGAGTCAATCTTTATCGATGTGACCAAGAAGACACATACTGTATACAGCAAGTATCTCGTTGGTGCCGACGGCGGGGGAAGCAAAGTTCGAAAAAACACTGGCATCAAACTCTTCGGAAGTCCATCGTAGGCAACCTAAATTTTTCTCTTTTCGCTAAGCATAAAAAGCTAACAAAATTATTCAGGCCAATTGCAATGTTCCTCGTTCACTTCCGCTCGCAAGAGCTAGCCAAACTCCGTCCTTTCGGTCGATTCTGGCACATGTTCCCTCCATTTGACGGATTTATCATTGATCAAGATGAGCACGAAACTTTCACCGTTCACATGGCACTTGACAGCCTAGACCAAGACGTCTCCAAGATCGACCCCGCAGAGTGGGTTTACAAAGCCTTTGGAGGAGCTGGTATGCCGTATCGCTTCAAGATTGACGAGATATTAGTATTCAGTCCTTGGCGCCCCAACTTTGCAATTGCAGAGCGCTACCTGTCACCCGGTGGGAGGGTTCTCCTCGCTGGTGATGCTGGTGAGTTTAGTTTCCCTTCCTCTTACTCATCCACGTATCAAAAGTCTGACGGTGATATTTGCCTGTCAAAGCCCACCGAAACCCACCCCACGGTGGCTACGGCATGAATAGCGGCATTGAAGATGCACTCGCCCTCTCCTGGCGTCTCTCCGCCATCCACAAATCCTACGGCGGTTCAAAACTTCTCCTCCAATCTTACGAAGATGAACAACGCCCTACCATGATTCGACGACTAGAAAGATGTAGTCGCCATGTTGCCGAGCATTTTCCTCGTTCCACGTGGTATGCTGAAAGCGGTCCTGACTTCTTCATGTCAGCCGAGGGGGAAGAACTGAGGAAGAAGATTAAAGAGCAATTAGATGCTTCGGGGTCGGAGTGTGAAGATAGAGGCATTGAGCTTGATTCGAGATATAGATCAGCTGTTATTTGGGGGGAGGATGAGGAGACGGAGCCGGAGTGGGAATTTAAACGATACACTCCGTCGACTTATCCGGGGATGAGAGCCCCACACGTTTTTTTGAGGGGTGGAAAGACGAGTACTTTTGATTCTTTTGGCCCGGAGTGGACTTTGGTTTCATTTGATCGTGCTGTTGTCAGTTCGAATGTGTTCCAAGAGGTTGCAGCGGAGATGAACATACCACTTAAGACCGCTGTACTGGAAAATGAAGATCATGCGGCTCAGATCTGGGGATATAATTTGGTGTTAATCAGAGCAGACGTAGGTTTCAATCCCGTATCACATATACTCTACGAAGCCCGTACGAATATGTTGATATGAGCTGACAATGTTACTTTCTAGGCCCATGTTGTGTGGAGAGGACAAACTATGCCAGACCGAGACTTGACGGAAGAAATCTTGCTGGTTGTAACAGGGCAAAAGGCCTTTCACAAATACGTTCAGCCTGCAATATCCAATGTCAACTCGACCGTTTTTCCGCCTCTCAATCAAGAGTATCCCAAAGAGAAACGGTTGTGGGTTGTTGATCAGCCGTGGGAGGCGCCCTCTCAAATCTTGGACTGATGAAGCAAGGTAATTGTCACAAGAAATGGATATCACCTGACTTGAGCACAGCATGAAGCTGACTGCTGTGAGCGGCTCAGCGCTCTGAACCAGGTGCCCTCCCCATCCCGAATGCACAAGGCCGAAAAGAGCATTGGTGCCGAAAGACCACCATCAAAGCTTCGTTAGTGTGGGACTCTCGGAGGCCTCGGGGCCCGACTTTACCATACTCTTGTTCACACCTCTCAACCTTCTAATTATCCTCGATCATGGAGGTGGGACCTGAGCAATGCGTCTTGCAGGTCCAAGTGGTAAGATCTTTTCACATATTTGGTCAAATGCATACTGACATCATCCAGTGTGATGCGTGCCGGGCAAGGAAGGTGAGAAAATACCGTCGCCTTGCCGATCTTGTATGCCCAGAGCAGTCTCGCTGCTGACTCGAAGTCCAGATTAAGTGTGACAGAGGGTCACCATGCGCGACATGTAGAGCTTCGCAAATTCCTTGTCGAAGTACGAAAGTCCCTCTCGAAAAGAGGCAGCGAGTCCTGATTTCTAGCCGTTAGTGAGTTCCACTACTTGTGCACACAGGGCCAAGTGTAAATGCTTCAGGGCTGAGTTGTACAAAGCGAACGAGAAATTTCCAGCATTAATGAACGACTCTCAAGCATAGAGGGAACTTTGCAAAAGTTCATCGCCAATTCGGGACATTATATTACAACATCCTCGTCCTACTCCCCAAGCACGCATGCTCCGCATGTGATTCTCACGGATAGCCCTAGCAGTTCCCATAATATCGATATCAGCACCTCATTCCAAGGCGAGTCTTCGTTCGCAGCACTCTCGAAACATGCCAGTGGAGCATATGAAACCGCCCTCAGTGGATCGCTACTCTCGAAAAGTGAGAGAGAAGCATCGGCTACACTTCGACAAGCAGTAGACCGCGACTTTTCAGGAACAACTGAAGGAACAAACAGCAGCGATGTCAGTGCAGAATTGAAAAGCCTTTCGATGCCACCAGCAGACCTTGTGCTGAAAGTCCTGAGATATGCGAAAAGTATGCCAATTATGTTTTTGGTATCACGTAAATATATGCTGATTATAGCTGGATTTAATTAGGCAACACGCAACGATTTTTCAGAGATTACCCGTTCTTCCCCATTGCTAAATTCAACGACATGTGCCAGAAAATGTATTTCCCAACAGATGAATGTTCAGTCAGCGTTGTCATAATAGTTAACTTGGGCCTGTGTAATCTCTTTCGAGACCTCAGCAGCGACATCACTACTACGCAAGGCTTTGATGCTACACTCGTCGCCAACGGCATTTTAATGTGCATAGCGAATGTAGACGTGGCCATCCGTTATTTGAAGATGAATCTAGAGCCAATTTTTGAGAACATAGTTGCTCTGCTGCTTTTGGTCTGGCCTTCCTGAATCTTGTCAGTACACTCAACTGATAACTGACCAGGCATCATTGCGTACAGAGTCGTTCAGCCACTCCCTAGCCTGGAGTTTTATATCGCACGCTGCGATTTTATGCCAAGACGCAGGCTACCATCGTCTGCCAGATGACTTCACGAGCATTTATGTCCGCCAGAAACGACTCGCATTCTGGTATATCTACGCCTTCGACAAAACCTTTGCATTGAACTTTGGCAGATGTCCGACTTTGCAAGACTATGATATCACCACGGCAAGGCCAAGTTGTCCCGGTGATGTTGATGTATCTTTCGGACCCATGTTTTTCGCTTGGCTAGATATGGCGGAGATACGAGGTGAGATATACCAGCAACTCTACTCTGGCCGAGCTCAGTTGGAAGCCTCGGAATCCAAAGAAAAGTTGGCACGAGTGCTTGCACAAAAGTTACTGAAGATTCGCGACAGATTATTAAGTGTAAGCTTTTATTTTGGCTTTACATTGGTGCAATTTCTTACTTACTAATAGGCTCAGGCAGACCGAGGTTCCTATGCGCCAGCTCCGGGGCAGCTGACCCATTCGATGCGTTCGACCTTATCTTCTACTCGGTTCTTACTTTGGTTTTCAAGATGATAACTCCGAAGCAGGATATGCATCCCTTGCGATATAGCGATGAATGCCTGTCTACGGCTCGCACCGTTCTCCATCTGCATTGCAAAGCTTGGGAAGCTATAGATATTGATAAAGGGGAGTCGTGGAAGCTTTTGATTCATTGGTAATTCGCCTTGCCTTGAGATATGCTGCTCCGCTAATCATAGTAGGACGTTATTGTTCTGTCCCTTCGTACCATTTCTCGTTGTTTTCGGCTACACAGTAGCTGAAGCATGCGAAGAAGACTTCAGACTTCTGGAAAGAGTAGTACAATCTCTTAAACTTGCGGCTGGCCACTCCCAAGGTGTGGCAAAATTATACAGTGTGTGTAGCACTTTTTGTCAGGCCGCAAAGGCCCGTTTGACCGACGCTCGCCAGACTCGCGAGAACGATTGGGCTACACAAACAAGTGGTACGAATAATATGGAGAGCAACCTTCTTATCTCCGAGGATGATATGACGCTCGCAGATGGAAGTTGGCCAGAGTTGCTGGACGAATGGAACCTTGGTCTTGGAGCTGGTGATGCAAGAGACATGTTGTCATTTTTGGGGGATTCCTTCCCGGAAAACTAAAATGGATGGCAAATTCGAACTGCCAATGGAGAGGAACATTCTCATTATTGATCAAAGTCGCGGATCAAACACATATCTGATAATTGCATTCTATTTTTATGGTAATGGTGCACAATATTTTGAGTGAGCACTACTTTACAACTCAATGAAACGCAACGATCGGTAGATATTCATGGAAGGACTTATCACCCCTCTGCGAGAACCATGTTCGTGTAAATGGGAAGACCAAACCATGCAGGCAGTCCAATCAACCGGCTCTAGAATTGATGAAAGCAAATAAGCTATCCATTCCTGACTTCGCACTTGGAACTTTCTCCGGTGGGAATGCGATGAATCCGTGCGTCGCGCCGGGAAATATCTTGACAACGGCCTCTCCGCCCGCCATCTGCCACTTCGCAGACATGAAGATGGTATCATCAAGCAAAAAGTCCTTCGTCCCAACAATGAACAGCGCTGGTGGAAGTCGGCTATTGATTCCATCGGATTTTCTAAAGCCCTCCAAATCCACGTACAAAGGCGAGATTTTGGGATTTTTCCACGCGTCGCCTGTCACGCCCGGCTGGTAGAGGTTCGCGAGCTGTTCCTGCTCGTTTCCTGACGCCAAGCGGTGATGAATCTGCGATGGCGTAGAGCCTAGGTCGTAGCATCCGAAGAGTAGAAGCAGGCCCCCAGACAAATTGAAATCTCGAATCTCTGCTTTCGCGTGAGACAGGAGATGCAGGGCAGTTACGAGGCTCAAGTGCCCACCAGCGCTCTCACCACCAATAAATGCGAGCTCAGTGCCAAACCGCTCCCGTGCGTTAAAGATAAGCCACTCCGCTGTATCGAAGCAATCCTCGTCGCCAGCTGGGCCTGGGTGTTCGGGGGCGAGTCGGTAGCCAACGCTGACCACAACCAGCGCCGTTGTATCAGCAATGGTTTGTAACCATGAGTCTTGATCGCCGGGATTCCCCATACACCAGCCTCCGCCATGGATATGCATGAAGACACCCTTCAGAGGCGTTACGTTCTGCGGTTCTAGTACTCGGCAGGTAATATCTCGCCCTGGCTCGCGGGAGGGTATGAAGATGTCGCTCGCACAATCGAGGCGAACTGGCTTGACGGGAAATTCGCCATTATCCCACATCTCTCTGTACCGGCTCACGCCGACATCCTGCCACTTGGGAACATCAGCCATAGCGACTTTGATAGCGTCATCAAAGGTAGAACTTGAAGGAGGAATGGCAGCCGGAGCGAAGAGGGCAGCTGGGACAATGAAGTCCGACTGGACGGAAGGTCGAGGCATGGCAGCTGTGAAATGATGTGTAAGCGCTTTCTCTATGTATGTGAGGATTCGAGGTTGGCATCTACCAGATATCCAAATAGCTGGAATTACTTAGTGGAAGATTCGACGAGGATTTGGTGGTGAAGTAAAAGATGGTAGCACGAACGGTGTCGATTTATATATCCTTTTTTTTTGGCCCAGCACCTCCCTTCGCTCTATTTCTCCGATCAATTCTCTAGTTTAGTCTAATCATCGGATCTTCCTTGAGTTTTCCCCTCTCATCCATCAATATTCTACTTACATCCTACTCACGTCTAGTGTTCGGAGGCCTCGGGCGCCGATTGCCTCGAAACCATGCTGGTGGTCTTAAGCGAAAGACGTTAACCGAGATCCCAGTTAAAATCCCACCCCTGATAAAGTCCCACTTTAATCCATCCGGGGCCTCATTCCTAATCAGGGTCGGTTCTTGGCGCGTGTCCCCGTGAAATAACGAGGGACAAGAGTTCAATTCATCACCTTTTGTGAACGCCTCACACAGTGTCACATCACTCTCAAAACAACCACTTTACTGCTCTATAACAAGTGATCTACAGTGTGATAGTAATATTATAATTTTATGATAACAAGTATATAGAAATGAAGAAACATGATTCCAAATTTCTCAATTATTTCATCATAAAATTAAATTTATCGTCGGTTCAGTTATGAGACGACAAACCTCTGAATTTTGAAGATACACGGAACCTTTTCAGAATATCATACTGACACATTCTTGCAGCCAGCAGCCCCCAGCGTTTCATACTACTCTTTCGAAATAATACGCTGACATTCTCAGGCAACTCTTTCTCAGAAACCAACACTCCAAACTCTCCTCTTCCCACAAGTCTCTCCACTCCCTACCCACCAAAAACCCAATTCTCATCAAACTCCCCATAACTTACCCCCTCAACCCCCTTAAAAACATCATCATACTGCACCAATCTCGTCGTCTCATCTCCAACCTGCTTTATATAATCCTTGCCTAACTCCTTCAAAGTAGGTTCACTCCACATCTTCCTCATCCACTCCAACGCATCCGGAGTTGCGCTTCCAAGCGGGAGATTATATGAACGAAGTCTCTGTATTTACGTCAACTCTCCTCTTCCTTTGAAAAACAAAAAACCTCTTCAAATAAAACCACACACACAGAAAAGAAGAGGTTCAAGAAGAAATCAACAAAAACACTCACCCACAAAACCGGCCAAAAAACACATCCACAATCCCAAACCCCCCACACAACCAACCCTCATCCTTCTCCCCTTTCTCCCCCAACACCTCCCTCGTCAAATTCCTCAACTCTCCCCAAATTCTCAGCACCCTATCGACCTCCTTCCTCGCCTTCTCGGTAATCGGAACATTCCCCTCATACCTCCCCACAAAACTAGAATGGTAGGTACTCCTCAACTCCGAAAAGCCTGAGTGCATCTCAGCCACTGCTGATCTCGCTTTTGCACGGAGGATGTTGTTTGAAGGCCACAGGGGAAGGAGGGGATGGGTCTCGGCGAGAAATTCAAGAATGGCGAGGGAGTCGTTGATGCGGATGGTAGGGGTGAGGGTGAGGGGAGTGAGGAGGGGGATGAGGCCTGAGGGGGAGTGGGATTTGACCTGGTCTGGAGATTAGATGTTTTTAACTTGAGAGGAGGGGGGGAGATATTTACGGTGTGCATGGGAATATAGGTTGCTGTGTAGGGGATTTTGAAATATTCAAGTATTGTCACGACGCGGGCGGTCCATCCTGGGATTCGTTGTGAGCTTTTAGGTTTTTATTACTCCATAGAAGTAATTTACGAATCCATAAGTCACATACCTGAGTATCTGGTTGCGGTACCAAGGAGGTGATAAAGAGGTTTCTCCCCGTTGAGTGAAAAGGTAATGAGACCTGTTTCTGTCATATCTGCTTTTCTGTTCAAAGTTCACCTTGAGGAAAGATTGTTGGTTTGGAAGGGACAATGACTATTCTTTCAAGAGAAAAGGGAGTTAAAAATATGAGGAGGGGTAAATGAATTTATATGTGATAACTGCGTGTAGACCCTCCTTCCACTTTCAGATCTTGCACGTGTGCACCACGCCCTCCGAATGTCAAATGCGCGAACGGGAAGTCTCACTTTTGTGGGAATTATTTAAGAGACGGCTCAACATTCGGCCTTAGCTTACCTACAACGGGATTTAGAAAAGGAAAAGAGTGTGATTGTTCAGCAGGTTTAGAAATTCCCATGATCTATCTTTTAAGAGAGACATATTCATAAAATTGAGGGTATGGTAATGAGGTGATTTCTCACAGACCGACGCAATATAGATTCCCGAATATTGCACATCACTCGAATGATACGATTGGATCAAAGTGGAATTTGTTTTTACGTTATATTATACAAACAAATCTCTCTCACCGATATTTCTCAAACCCAATTTCCTCCTTTATCCTCCCCTCAATCCCCTCCACAATCTCACTATCATACAACTGCTCCGGAGTCTGCCCTCCTCTCACCACCTCTCTCTCATGCACAACTGCCTCTTCCTTGGTCATACATACCAAGTCCCTAAATCGCAGCGTACTTCTCTTCTGGCCCTCCACTCTCAGATCAAGCACGCTTTCCGTCGGCTTCCTCCACCTCACTAAAGCCAAGCGGGTTGGAATACCGCTGATTGCGCTTCTTCCTTTGTAGACTTCTTCAACTATGTATCCTACATCACCAACCGAGAGCGCAAGTTTCAAACCCTGTGCATCTTCGCCGGGGTGGGTAGATCTGATTAATTTCTCCTCGTTGCCTTGCAATTGCGCTAGGATGCCGTCGTACATCTTTTCCCTCCCTTTCGCAGGCACGTATTCAGACGGATATCCAGTAATTTGCAAGATGACGTGGTTCGCAACTGTGTATCCAAATACAGCAGGCATAGTCCCGAGAACGGGCAGGATCCTGACTCTGAAATCTGGGAGGACACCTAGATCTCCAACCGAGCCCTTTGCGTATTCTTCCTCGGGTAGGGGAAGTAATTGCGCCTTTCCTGGACCTGGTTTTTCGGTTGAGTAGACTACGGGGATTCCAGATGTTATTCCAATAGCGCGAAGACGACGACGTGTAGAGCGAGAGAGGGGATCTTCAGTACTAGTTGAGATATCGCCGATGAAGATTCGAGTTGGGTCAGATTTGCATCCTGCTCCCATTGCCGAAATGACAGGCAACTTATTCTTATGGCAATATTCCAACAGAGCCACCTTGCTATCGATGTTATCGATCGCATCGATGATAAAATCAGGTTTCCTCTTTTCCCATGGTCCAAGTAACCTATCTGCTGCTGATGGAGCAAAGAGTTCATTGCAAAGATCGAAATGAACCCAGGGAGTAATTTGCTGTAGTCGCTTTTTGAGGCAGGTTACTTTGGAGGTACCGACATCTGCGAGGGTGGCTACGGAGTGTCGGTTTAAGGAGGAGAGAGTGACCTGATCGAAATCAATGAGTCGGATATATGTGACTCCCGATCGAGCGAGAGCTGATGTGCAATGTGATCCAACTCCTCCACATCCTACTACCACGACGAATGCGCCTCGTAGTTTCTTCAATCCTTCGTCTGTGAGGAACACTCGATTTCGTGCCAGTTGTTCAAGAATGAGCTCTGCCACTAATTAGAATATACTGAGGACATCCTAGGGGAATGTCCAAATACCATCATCATAATCCCCCTTCTGCGCTCTAGCTGCCAGAGCAGCACTTCTCTCATCTTCTTTACTTAAAGGCAAAGAAGGTGATGCCGCCCCAAAATTTGTAAGCTTCACTTCTCCTGTCAGCCATATATTCTCCAAAATCCCTTTCAATCGGGAATTTCTTCTGCCCACTCCAGTAAAAAGGGACCTACCTTATCAGCCCTATGTTCCTTGCCCAATTCCGGTATCGAATTCTTCAAATCCTCCAACCTCTCCTGCCTCCTCACATGCTGAAATCCAAATATAGCCCCCGCAACAACAGCACCGCTCACTAATGCCGTGGCAGCGAATTGCGCCTGCGACGAGGAAGCAGTTCGCTGAAACCACGAAGACATGCTTTCCTTTGGTGGGGGACTCGGAGTTTCTTGCTCTTCCTCGTTTTCTGGTGATGATCGCGGATATTCGTAACTGTTGTTTTCGTTGTTTTCATTCGTGTAGTAGCCTTGCGTGTGATTATTCCGCCACGCCATGGTGAATAGATGACATGTTGATGGAAGGAGACATGATTGCGTTAGGTGTGTGAGGATGTTTTAACGTGAATGGATGACCTGCGATGTGGCACACGATTTTCGAGTTTTGGACGCCTTGCAGCTCGGCATCTTTTGGCATCTCTGATTGGCCGCCTCACTTGCTTCCGAATATCTGTGAATGTAGGCTGTATCGTACTCCTCATAGACTAAAAGAATAGTCGTATCTGTCAAGAATATCTTGCTGTCTATGAAACAAGACCATTTACCCAAATTAGTCCTCCTGTTCAGCCCAAGTTCTTCGCAGTAGGTAGCCATAGACTCCTTTCAGTAAGAGAAATTGCTAGCATCAACGCTGCAAAGCTTTCACATATTCGGGAAACACAACCAGATCTCCATCAGTAAGGTAGCTCCGAGGACCTTCAATTGTCATAGGATCCAAAAAGTCTGTCCATATGTCCAGAATGTCACATGTGAATAACATGAAGAACTTATGTCATCGCTGCTGCTAACTAAAGCTTCAAAACCTCAAAGGGTATACAACTTCCTAGAACATACATAAATATCGTGAAAACACTCCAGTGCTTGCTTCTTATAGCTCCAAACTCCGCTTCCCCAAACTCCTTGGCTCCAATGTAGAGAGCTATCACTTTTTATGAGTGCCTAGCCCCAGCGTCCTTTCCATATCGTCCCGGAGATGCTTCTCACCATCCATTGTCCGTGCTTTGCCTTCCATCTCGGCATGATTGATATCTCCAAGCAAGTACTTCTCATTTCGATCGACTGGCTGTCCATTCGTCCTCGATGACTCTGGTTGATTTGTCGCATCTTCATCGCCGTAGAGAATCCTACGCACTTCCTCCTCCGACATAGGCGATGTAGGACCTGAACTGTCATATATCTCTTCACCTCCAGAATCTCCAAATGGTGGCGGTGGAGTGACTGGAAACTGGTACTTGGTTGATGGTTCGTCAGCCTCATCATCGAGGCGAGCAGAGCCTGAATCGTCTGGCTTGGATCTTTTGCTTTTAGGCTTAGGCTTTGGCTTAGTCGATTCTATGCCAGACTGTGAAGACAATTTCCTCTGTCTCTCTTTTTCTTTCCTTTCTGCTCTCATGACGTTTTTCAGTAGCTCCGCCTCATTTCGTTTGTATGCATTGTAGAAACTTCTATCAATCATCGCAGCAGAATTGAGGTCTTTCAGATTGTCGATATGAGAGAGAATTCTGAGGCTGATGTCTTGATTCGACATAGGGGTTGGAATCCTGTGTTCCCGTGGCTCCAGAGTTCCTGGGAGTTCTAATATGCTTCCATAAGAAAACCTGTCATCCACCTGAGCATTTTTGGATAGCGCCCAACCATCGCGCCCACTGACATCGCGTAGTGTCAATCCAGAGACACTGTTCGAAATATCGTTGATCGCGCTTCGGAAAGCAGGAGCATTATCACAGATCCCAGTGTGAACTTGGGGGGCACTTGGCATTAGTCTCATACAATCGATTAACTCTTTCAGGCTTCTCTTCGGTGATCTCGAGAGGAGAGGAAAGTCAATTTCATTTATGATTGTTGGAAGAACTCGAAGCTCGTTGAACACGAGCATCAACCAACCGAGGTTTGTCGCATCGCATTGATGAGATCCTCTCGGACAACGAGGGGTCGTTGTCATTTGGAGAGAACCGGTACCAGAGGACCTATCGGCAATCTCGGAAGGGGCTGGAAAGTACTCTTGCATCGCATTGGTGCAACACTCTCGAATTTGAGCAATCTTGGCCGCTCTCGTGTGCTTGATCCTATCGCGAACCGCTTGTGGCCAGTGCTCTTTGCTCTGGATCTCTTCGTCGTCGACGGCATTAAGTATTGCGGATTTTGACATCCGTGTGAAGATGCCTTGCATACCAAAAGTGTAGCTGATCAACAGAAGTCCATCATCCTTTTCATCGGCAATCTTTTCCTCCCATTGCTTAAACCATATATACTCCACATAAATCTCCAAGGGCGCCGTACATCGGTACCGTAAGCAGACCTCTGCAATGTTCACAAATACAGGGAAATCGATGGTATGTGGCACTTTCGGCTTGTGCATGTGAGCCGCGTGTAGCAGGATTGTAAGGGACTCGTCTTTGTTGAGTTCAATTTGTGGCATCCGGTACACCTTTACTTCCATACTATCCTTGCAAATATGTCGTGTTGGCGGTGGAGGAAGATGGCTAACCATGTCGAGTGGGGGGTGCTCCCCGGTTGTGACGAAAATATGTGTGCAAATAGAGGTGATGCTTCTGCCAGAAGATGCGACGAAACACGAAACCTCAGTATAGGGTAGTGCATTTCAGAAGCTGAATTTGTGAATTCTAGAATGGTGTCTCCAGTCTTTGCAATAACATATTCCCGAATCGCCATGTCTGGGGCTTCCTCAGCATCGGCAATTTCGAAAAGCCTCTCGACCGCTTGCAGATCCGATTTTAATCTGTCATAATTTTGCGATCGCATTTTGTACTGTTCCCAGAACAAAGGCTTTTCAGACTTCATTCGATGTACACTAGCATCCCTCCATTTGATTATGAGACTTTTCCGCAGTAGCTTATCCTCCAAGAATAACTCGAGGTGCCGTAACGATGCTTCAGGCTCGTAAGCCTTATATGTTGTCAACAAGGAGTTTCGAATATCATCGAGGAGGGATTCTTGGGCTAATTTATATTCGTTGATTGCTGGTAGCCATTGCTCATTCGTATGAAAAGGCTGCGAGCTTTCGAAAAGGGAACCGCTGAAAGATGATCGGGTATCGAGGGGACCGATGTTAGAGGAGTCAAGGGAGGAGTTTCGGCCATTGTTTTCTAGAGCCAATCAACATAAATTTTGTGCTAGGATACGGGGAGCTACCCACGAGATTTTTGGAGTAGATTGGAACATAGGTGGAGGGACTCTTCCCTCAACCTCCTATACACTTCCCATACCGCATCCACCTTTTTGGGATCTGGTCCGCTTGGTGCTTTCCGTAGACGACGAGTGTTCTCGCGCAAGTGCTGTAATTCAGGGTCGTGTGATGCGCCGACGAAGGAGTCCGGAGAGGGGATATTCGAACGCGATATCTCGAGATCAGGCAGCTGAAAGCTGGAATGCAATATTCTGTCGGACTGGTGATTTGTCTAGCGAAACGTTAGCAGGAACCAAGTGCTAGCAGATCTGCTAGCAATCTTTATCTTTATCTTCTTACCTCGTAGATCTTCTCGGAGCTGACAGACTCCTCTCGATGGACGGGAGTTCCGCTGCTCGCAGACGTGGATGGCCACTTCTTAAAGAAGTTGAGCCGGCCTTTGGGAGAAGCAGTTGAGTTGGTGGTCGAGCTGTTGGAGTGCTGACGCATTATGGTCTTGTTTTCGTGGGATCGTCCCATCCTCTATTAATATCTTATTAGCTGGGTTGATGCGAAGATCAAACCCAGCATTATTGCGATAAAGCAAAGTTCATCTGTGAGCTCGGGAGAGCAGAGCAGGGGGGGTGTTGGCTATCGAGTTTTGGTTGACGTATGCTTGGAGCCAGACAGGGCGAATATCCCAGAGCCGCAGCAGCAGCAGGAGGAAGGGGTGGTTGCGGTGCTTCGATTTATTTCGGTACTGTCCTGTACTGCAGCGGTGGGAGGGGAGGCTGATCGGTCGTGAAGGGGGGAAAGACCGGAAGGTTGGATTGACGTTTTGCGGGGGATTGAGAAGTGGGAGAGTGGATGCTCTAGGGGTACATGTGCCAAGCATTTATGACCTTGGCACCTTGATAGGTTCGATTGGTTGTCGGCCCTCTCTTCTTCTCCCCTCTCTCTTTTTGGGCTTCAAACTCCGGCCAAGTGCATCTCTCGTTGGGATTTACTTCATTATCTGCTTTTGTTGTTCTTGTACCTCTCATATCAGTTTATGGCTATGGCTGCGCTTAATTGCTCATCCGAGGAGGAGGCTGGAGTCAAGTGACTCACTCGCCGTCGTCTATTACACTCCTTCGATACATAAACATTCTTGATGAATAAAGAATCTTTACTTTCTTATTCCTCATATGTACTGAGGAGCTTTTGCAGACATTTGCCTTTTAGAACCAAACGTGGGGTCGACAATCATCCAATCCCCAAGCACTCAATCTGCACGACCAAGCACCTCAAATTTGAACAACACGGTTACAATGGCCAGATCACACTCCCAACATACAAGACAGACTCAAGATACATTGTCATCATCCAAGGCTCTCAAAATTGATGGTCGGACTGGGGAAGGAGGGGGCCAAGTCGTTAGAATTGCCGTTTGTCTGGCTGCCTTGACCGGAACTCATATCAAAATCGAAAATGTCCGTGGGAACAGGCCTGGAAAGAATCGTGGGGGTATGTTCTCGTACTTCGCCACAATTCATATATATCTTTTCTGATTTCCAACAGGTCTGAAAGCCCAACATGTGGCAGGAATCAAATGTCTAGCGGATCTCACCAATGCGGATGTGACGGGCTGTCAAGTTGGCTGCAAAACTCTCGAGTTCCATGCAAATAGCCCTTCCTTCTCGTTACACAATCGCAATATTCTCATTAAATCCGATACTGCTGGAAGTATCATGCTAGTATTACAAACGCTTCTCCCTTTTCTCGTCTTCGCAGCAGGGGATGCAAGCAATACCCCGGTCACAGTTACTATACGTAAGTTTTGGTTCTTGGTTCTGGAATTTGTGTTGTTGATAACGAAGTTGACTGATCTTTATAAGAGGGCGGAACTAATGTCAGCTTCTCCCCGTCTTTCGAATATGTAGATCAGGTACTTTTGCCTGCACTGAAGAGATTCGGAATTGAAGTTCAAGCAACGCTTGAAAGAAGGGGTTGGTCATTAGGGACTCGCCAAATTGGATCCGCATCATTCAAGATTTCTCCTGTTGCTCCAGCTCAGAGCATCCAGGCTCCAGATTGGCCAACTGAACAAGGAGCTATCGCCCATATTGATGTTTCCTTAGTAGTTCCTGGATTTATGCAAGAGACGCTGAAGAAATCCTTTTCATTCGAACTGGATCTGGTATTTCCATCAATTGAAGCTCGATTCAAAGTTGTCGACAACAGCAGGCATAGCACTCGGATGTTCGCACTTCTTGTTGCGCACACAACAACAGGATTGCAATTTGGCAGAGAATGGCTATATGACGAAAAGATGAAAAATAGGGACGCCGATGAGCTGTGCACACGGATTACTCAAAAGCTTGTGGACGAGCTTGACACCGAAATCAGAAAGGGAGGAGTGGTTGATGAGCACCTCCAAGATCAATTGATAGTCTTCCAGGCACTTGCAGATGGCGTCTCATCAATACCAGAGACTGCAGAGGCTCTCTCATCTAACCGAGAGCGACTGGATCGGACCGATCAGCCTTTTGGAAGTGGAAGTTTGCATACCACAACAGCTAGATGGGTCGCAAGCCAATTACTTCCATCTCTCAAATGGATGGACGAAGGAAGGGTTTGTGCTGGAGTTGGTTGGAAATGTCCGACCACAAGCGAATTTGAAGACACACCGACTAGTATGGACTAGGATTGCGACGAGGGCATAATGAGCAGAGACCGAACATCCGGGAATTACATGCAATCATCCGACACAGGCTACAAACCTTGGGAAGATATCACCGCTGATGAAGACTGGAGCCGACTCGTAAGGGCAGTCAACCAGCACAATTAACTTCGAGGTGCTTACTCGAGTCCGTGGTGCAGCACAGAACAAGCCGATTTGATAAATTGCAATGCAGAGTGACATCTACCATTCTGGTCCTCTGCCGGTTTTGTTCTCATAAATCCATCAGGTGAAGGTGCAATAGTTTGATATCCAATTTCCTTTTCTTCCCAACATGGAAATCTGTCCAAAGTCCGTCGAAACTTCATTGACGCAACCGAACGATCGAACGCAAGGTATTTCAGATCGAATCTCGGAACTCCTTCGCCGAACAAGGAATGAATCTGATTTGCCACGAGACGTTGAAACATTTAGCTTTCGCTTTGACCTTCTGGTGCCTGTCGGAGATCATCGACTAGCTTTGGTCAGGGGGAGGATAAATTTCCCGATCGAAGCTAAAAATACTTGGCCAAGCCAGGGCAGGTCACCTCCATGTCGACGACCACTCAAAACCTGCAAACCTTTTCCCTCTTTGACCCTCATCCTCAACCACCCCACCCATCCACCACCACAGATTGGGGTCAGGGCAAATGTTCCAAATCATTTTCCTTCAGACTTCCTCGGTTGTACAGTAACTTGTCAGGTGGTGACAGTATCAAGTGTGTTTGAGCCGATAGTTCGGATGTCTGCAGACTTCTTCTGGCTGATGTGTTAAACGTTTCTTTCACTCAAGCTCTCCGAAACCCTATAGCCTCATCTCTCTCCTCTCCTCAGCCTTTTCGGATCAGTTGGACTTTTAGACACTTATCCAATTTCTGTGGCGGCTGCGACTTCGTACTCTGACCTCCACAAGCTTCCATCGTGCAGCTCCCAAAGCGTGCGACTGCTTGAAGTACTACGGGCCGTGCCCGGACTTTACAACATCTGGGCTCAAGAATGCTCACCAAAATACTTCGTGCAATCAAAACAAAGTAGACTTGAGAATTCTAGCGTCTTCTTGGTGATGCACGAGACTCCAACAAGTTAACTCTTTCATTTGCTACTCAGCTTAGCCTTGATATTACGCTTTTCCAGTGCAGGCCTCTATCGAACTCTCAGGTTCTGCAGCCATAGATTTTGCCCCTTCTGTTGTGCTATTTCCCAAAGGCATATGCCTGCTCTTTATGAATTGGGATTTTGTATTCTGCAGTTAATCTGTTGAACCAGCTCTCTTCGTCCTCCTTTTCATATTCGCCTTTCTGTCCTGACGCGACAAGTTTTTCTACTTTCCAACTTTCATTTTCACAAAAGATCTTTCAAAACCCCGTTACCTCATCGCCCTTCAGTCCAATACGAAGTTTTCCCGTTCGCTTGCGAGTCGAAACTACCAAGCTGGTGGCTGATTTTAAAACATCGGGAACGAAACATCGACGATTTTCGGCAGGCATGAGCCATTTGTCTGTGCAACTTCTCTGTATCCGAGCTCAACTTCAACAATAAGTCCGGATACCTTCGCAACTCTTTTATGTGGTAATTTAAATCTTCACGCTCTTTTGTATCAGGTCTCTTCCTCGACGTGTCTTGTGCTTTCGTCTGACGGTTGACCGTCGACGTCCCTTCTGCATATCAACACGGCTCGATCTTCGGTGCAGGTACACGTTAATTTCGAAACAAGATGGGGTCCTTTGGGTCTATAAGTCTCGCAAATAAGTTTGGGTATGTTGGGTTCCAGCTACAGACATCAATTGGCATATTCTGACGCCTTTTACCAGAATTATTCTTGGAAGTCTCATTTTTGTAGCATTTGGAGCTGGTCTGGTCAAGCTATGGATTATCAAGAGAAGGTCAGTCGCTGTTCCATTTGGGTATTCATAAACTCAAACTAACAAAACTAGACTCCGGAGACACATCAAACTCGATGAAGAGCTGGCCAAGAATCCACGAACAGAGAAAACACATGCAGGAAGAGACAATGACCCAAGGTATCTCTTTGGTGTGAGAGCCATTGAAAAGGGACACTTCGGTGGGGTCGCGCAAACCTCAAGACCAAATTCAGTTTCTCCAAGTGCTTCCGCATCCATTTCGAACCCGTCTTTGGACAGTGTCGTGGACTCCAACAGGAACCATCATGACACAATTACTTCATTGCCCACAGAAAATTTCCAAGTGAAAAGGAAGCCATCGCCTCTCCGACTACGTCCGTCGGAAATCCAACTGGCCGCACCTCTTCCACCTCTGACAGAGAGTCCAACCAGCCCAGAATCAAAATACGTTGTTTCGCCATTGACTCCTACGATTCCTGCTATCTGGTCCTTACCTGTTATCCAAGAGCCAGTAGAAGAAGAGCCGGGCATCGCAGTCCCAACAGCTACAGCAGATCCACCAAGGCCAACATCTTTCCTTCCAAGACTCGACTTTTCAGATTTACATAAACCAATTGAGACAAGTTTCTTCATTTCTACACCTGCTGGCTCAGTCCGCGGAAAGAAATCCAAGAGGGAGTCATCAGTTACCGGCGATGTTTCATACCCAGCATCCGTACGACAATCCCAGAGAATGTCAACTATCTCTGGCTCATTCCCTTCTTCTGCGCCGTCAGTCCCGCGCAGATCAGTCTTAAGATCGCATCGATCAACTACTTCCTTACCTGACACGGAGCTTCCCACCATAAAGCAAAACGAAGCAACACCGCTTCCGCCCATTCCTTCATCTTTCGATTCTGCCTATTCATCCATTACATCAAAATTCGATTTCCCAGTTCCTCCCAGTCCTTCAACCTTCGATTCTCACCGCCGCAAAGTATCTGACGCGCGAACACCTCCCTTCAAACAGTCACACTTTAGAGAAGACTCCAGAGATTCTCGTAGACCTTCAGTAACCGACTCTGGGTACGGCTCCTCCCCCATCCAAAAATCCTTCGTCACACGAAAGTCCAGCGACGCAGTCAGTCTCGCCCTCCTCACCGGCAACAGCACCGTCTCCTTCTTCCCTCGCTTCGACGAACCCAACACAACCCAAGCCGTAGCCGCAACCGAAGAACTTCAAAAACCAGAACCAGCACCCATAACTGCACCCGTCGAGTCAACATCTCGCGGCCGCAAAAGTTCAGAAACATATAAACACCAAACTTCAACTTCGACCTCCCTCTCCCGTACTAACGACTCTGTCCGACAAGCCAAGTCACGCGAGCGCTCGACTTCAAATCGCCGTTCTAAGCAACGCGATCAGATGCACTATGACCCTACTTCTCACAACCGCAACCGAAGTGGCTCCGTCCAAGGCCGTGCCGTTGACTTCTCCAAACCTCGCGATTCACCATTTTCGGATCTCGCTGCTACAGGAGGGACAATGTACAAGCATTCTCCCTCCAGTTCCTCGTCGTCCGAAAACAGCATCATCTCGTACTACACGACTTCTAAAGCCGAAGCAAAAACAACAGAGTCATTCGATCTCAAGGCTTTAAGCACAGGGGGTAGTAAGCTCCGCTACACTCGCGATATCTTCGGCACTGGCTTACTCGACAAGTCGAACAATACTACTGCTATTAACCAAGAGCAGGAAGGAGAAAAGGCCGTGGTAATCAGTCTACGTGACAGCGCGCCCAGAGAATCTGTTCCTTTGGCTCAGGTGCCCGTGGCGAAAGTCACGAGGATGAAACCTATCCGTGTCAGTTCACATGGACCTGAGTTTTTGATGCCCGGCATGAGTTCGCTGGAGACGCATAGCACTTCTACAAGTCCTTTGTTGGAGGAGAGGTTCCCCAAGAGGATGGGGTGGGGTGGTACTGCTTTTTAGACGAAGGTTGGTTGGTTAGTTAGTGGCGTGTTGGTTATTACCTTAAGTTTAATGGAGGGCGATCTGTGATGTGATTTGTTATGTCGAGAAGTCAAGATCAGACGATCTTTTTCCTTTTTCTTTGTACTGATACCATTTACAATGTTTTGTAGAGAGGCGAGAGAGAGAGACGGAGGAAAATAGGATATATCGTAGTATAGTAAGAGAAATTTTAATGTTTACTGGTAGTTTTTAAAAACTAAGAAGCAAAGGTGCATGTATAAAAAAAAAGTAGTTCAATCAGTTTTATTCTGTATTTCCTTTCCTGAAGTTCAGATACAGTACCGTTAGCGAGAGAGTGAAGCTGTCCAGGAAAGAACCCTTCTTCCCAGCCTGGGTTCGAGGTGAACTTTTCTACCTTACTCAACTCCATATTCCCATGGTCCAAAATCAAACCGAAATGAAAATTAGACTCTTCCAAATGACTAAATGCCCATGTGAGCCCTCTTGATTTTCAAATTTCGTATGCTTGTCTTTCTTGTCGAAAATTACTTTTGAAGTGCTGATATCTTTGTTCGCCTGACAGCAGAATTGATTTTCGATACAGTGACAGTGAGTGTGCAACCAACTTCCCTCAGCTCCGAAGGCAAGCATTTATATGCATTATTTATTGATTTGCTATTCCACCCCCAAAAATCAACTCTACAAAAATTCAATCCCCGCAATAGTCAATCCAACCAAATAACTCCATCAAAAACCAATACATCCATCCCTTTCTCCTACCTTCCCCTGTCCTAGCTAACCACTCTCTACGAGTACACCACCTTTACAAACTCAAAAATCTCGCCGCCACCTGCCTCCCCACCGCACCCCTCTCCCTCGCCCTCTCCATCAACCCCTCCAACTTCCTAATCTTCTCCGCCATTGATCCCCTAAAAACATACCTCCTCCCTTTTCCCTCCACACACTCTCCCACCTTCCCATCAACCACCCCCTCAACCTCCCCCCTTGCACACCCAATACCTCCCTCAACCTCCCCGCCGAACTCTCAAATCCCTTCAAACTTTCCACCGCCTTCTCATAACTCCTCTTCTCGCCAATCTTCCTCTTCTCAAACCTATCCGTTGCACGTGCAGGATTCCGCCGCCGTGCAAGCCGACTGGTGAAACTTTCCCATTCTCTTTGCTGGAGCTTGATGGCCGTCTGGTGGTTGAAACGTATTAATCCTGCGAGATTTGATAGATTGTCTGAGTGTGTGCGTAGGATCAACAGGCCATTCGCAATATTGCCGTTTAAGAATGCGCAATTTTCGAGGAGTGAATTCTCGGTTTTCTTGAGGAGTGTGGACAGTGGAAGGGTCTTGTCGGTTTCAACTCCCTTGATTGAGCGGTCGTTTCGTCTGCGCAATCTTTGGAATTCCGAGGCAGGTTTTTCAACAAGGGGGTTATATCTGTCGTTGCTGTTGTTGCTTTGAATAGTTTCTGGAGGTATGTATCGAGCTCTTTGAGTTGTTGTATGACGGCTTTATTCCTCCCCGCTACTTCTCTATTGGAAACCGCAAGCGCAATTTGATGTCCACGTTGAAAACCAGTCTGAAGAGTCTTTGAATCTAGATGGAGATCTAGCAGCCGCTCGTAGGTATCACTCGAATCAACCAGTTTATTCGCTATTTCGAGAACATCATCGAATAAAGATGGTTTTTGCAGTGATGGGAGACTGGTGGGGAGGGAAGTGAGACCGGCCCAGAGTTGTTGCGGTTGTCGGAGACATATGTCGCCATTGATGCATTCTACTGGTTTCCAGTTCAGTGGTGAGGGGAGTATTTCGAAACCAAAAAGTACGCTGAATGTGATGGCGATGAGGAGGGGGAGACCGAGTGAGCCGAGGACGAAGAGGGTTGCTTGGCGGTTGATTGCTGTGATGTATGACCACACTGCCTTCGTGATGTTTTCAACAATCACAATAACGTTCTTGGCTGGTGCCATATTTAGCTTTTCGATTAGATCAGCGATGGAATTCCCTATTCCCCGAAAGATAGCCTCGATTTTGTTGACTCCTCCACCAGCAACACCATCAACGATTCCAAACACGATATCAATAATCCTCATAATGAAAGCTTTAATTCCCAAGACATACTCCAAGACAGTTTCAGACATCCAAACAAGAATCCGAAGAGGTATGTTGACAACGTAGAGCGCGAGCTGAACAACCGTGCCGAGCAATCGCGCAAGCAGCGAAGATGTCTCCACAATAACCTCTTTCACATCTGGCAGTGGGCTCTTCGGCGAGCCTAGTGGGCTTTTCGGGAGTTCTCTCTCGCTCGCTCTTTGCTGAGCCATTGGACTGTATGCTTTCCAATCAGCACTTCTTGGCTGTGGTGGCAGGCGCGCGAAATCTGCATCGGAGTCATCGATACCTTCACTTCGAAGCAATGCGATGCGGGCGGATGTTGGAGTTTCGGGTTGAGGTGATCGAGTTGATCGAGGCGAATGTTGTGACCGGGTACTTAGTGGTGAGCCTTTGATGGGCGAGAAGCGATTTTGTCCAGGTCGGAAGTCGTATTTGGTGTAGCCATCTTTGGATTTCGCCGAGCTGCGGTCTGGACTTGAAGATGATGGCGCTTCATCTGCAATTTCAATCGATGGGGATAATTCATTTTCGGAATCTTCATCTGCTGATTCAGATACTTCCTTCGTGGTGGAAGGCTGCTCTCGGAATTTTGGAAACGGCTTTTTGGAATTCTTGCCGAGCTGCAGGCTGGGGGGAACCCTTTTCGCTTTTCGAGCTTGAGCAGGCTTCTCTGCTGAAGTTTCGAAAGATTCTGAAGATGCCATGATATGTGATTTTCAAGTGCTGAAATTCGCTGGGACTTTTTGGATAATTTGGGCATGAGGAGGTTCTTGCCAATGTAGCTCAGGGTGTCAAAGCAAGCAGAGGACGGAAAGGAAAGGAAAGGAAACAAAGAGCCACAATTTCTTTCTTCCTTGTTAGCTTCCTTTGGAGAGAACAAAGACGTGAAGAATGGAAGTTACTGCACACGGAATTGAATTTGTGACAATTGACACATCTGGGGAAGACATTGAAAGAAAGCCTTTGGCTGCGAAGGAATAATTGTTGATGGGACAAACCTTTCAGACCCCTGAGACTATTTTTCACCGGACGATCAATTATTACGCATAACCGAAGACTTCAAGGAAAAAGTTATAAAATGAAAGTCAGAAGAATAGAGGTACACTTAGAGAATGGCAAACATATTGCA